>OY728125.1:1452303296-1453553296 GCA_963277665.1 Viscum album
TAAGGATTAAAAGGGAGCTATCTCAATGGTATCCTGGAAGCTATTGTTATAACTGAACTCGATAAGAGGAATGTTTTCCTCCCATGAACCTCCAAAATCGAGAACACATGCACGTAACATATCCTCTAGTACCTGTATAGTGCGCTTGGTATGTCCGTCAGTCTGCGGGTGATAGGTCGTGCTCAAAAGTACCTACGTACCCAATGCCTTCTATATAACCAGCCTGAAATGAGATATAAAATGAGGATCTCTGTCCGAGACAACAGAACAAGGTGGTCCATGAAGGTGCACTATTTTTTTGATATACAGTCTTCCCAAGTCATCAATCGTGAAGGTCTCCCACACAGGTAAGAAATGCGCGACCTTCGTTAGACGGTCGATGATAACTCATACTGAATCATTGATACGATGTGACCTGGGTAAATCAGTTACAAATTCCATAGAAACATTGTTCCATTTCCACTCCGGAATGGATAACAGCTGCAAAATCCCTACTGGAAGCTGATGTTCCGCCTTCACCTGCTGACAGGTGGAAAAAATGCGTGATAAAACCGGCTATCTTCTACTTCATGTTAGGAAACCAATACTTTCTTCACAAATCAGGTTACATTTTGGTGATTCATGGGTGAACTTCCCATGATGAGGAATGGAAATCCCTCATCAGCTTCTCTCTGGTGTCTTCTGGGACCCATACATGCCCACATAATAATAAAGTATAACCTTCATCCACAATCCAATCTGTAGAGGCATCATCAGCGACACTTTCTCTCATTGAATAAGGCCTCCCGGATCTGATAACTATCTTAACTTGACATTTTCCAAAAGAGTAGACTTCACCTCTATGGCTGAGAGAACAGTTTAACCCTTACCCTCCTGTACCTCAACGTGCATCTCCGAAAATCAGGCCATCATCTTCCACTCCTCATTCGATTCCTGAACCCCTTGTGACTGAGTCTTCCAAATCAGAGCATCACCTAATGAATTTTATTTCCAGTAGTGTATGTAACACCCCAAGCTTCTACGGTATGCTTCTCTTTAAATAATACAGCAGCGTGTGTTGCACACAACTTCAAGTTCTAACACACACCACGACCAATCAAAGTAGCCGTTATGAATAGTAATACCCACTTTTTGAAATTTTATAAATTTTATCTTTCAAAATGGACTTCATTTTTGGATTTGTAATATCGAAATTAGCCTAGGGTGAAATGTTGGTACTTTTTGGATAACTCTCATATATTGATGAATAGTGAAAATTACTACATTTTAATTAAAAAAAACTTTTTAATCGAAATAATTAATAGTGACAAGTTTTGAATTTGAGTGGTTTAAAGTTATATTTAGAATATATTTTTACCATTTAATCCAATGGTTGTCATTGTACGTAATTTCACAATTAAACCAAACATCAACCAGTATCAATCTTTTGATAGTTATTATATCTTAAAAACACGCTTTTTGTTTCGACAGCGGGAATTAATTTAAATTAATTTCTTCCACTTCTGTGTTGTGAATTTGGAAAAATAGATTCCATATTGGGAATCATGATTTCCAAATTATGTAAATAGGTAACTTTTATTTTTAGACATTTTGAATAATTACTTCGGTAAATATTTTATTTACCATGATTAAAGGGTAAATCCGGTAAATAAGGGTTAAAAAATAATATTATAATAATACAAAATTACCCTAAAACGTGTCCTAACCTTATTGGTGGATACATGGCCGACCATGGGTATCTTTTGGTCGATTTTGGGACCCCATGGAGCCACTTGTAGGTGATTGGGACACTTTATATTAATTACGTTAAAGTGAATACAAAAATGACATAAGCTTATATCTTGTAGTAAAAAAAATTTACATAGGGTTATATAAGTTATATTTTCAATTATAAATATTCATTAGAAAGATAATAAGATTTACTACATTATCGTATTTTATTTATAATTTATAGACATTGAAAAAGTAAAAAATATATATGACACAATAATGGTATAGTATTTTCCTTATTAATGAAAGAATCAAATAATTGATATTATAAATGATAAAATAAATATAATTTGAAAATTTTGATGACATAAACGAATTTTATTGGTTAATATGAAAAGTTAGGATTTCAATAATAAATTTGCTTCAAATTAATAATGTTTTTAAAACTTTAACAAAAATAAATCATTGAGTAGTGTCAAAATTGACATAAATGAGTTTTTAAAACAAATATTATATTATTAAATTATATTCTATTCCAAAAAAGCTACGGTTCGGCCAAGAGTCTTATATCATGATCGGTGTATCATTAATGGACCACTTGGGGGTCTCTTGGAGGTATATATTATGTTTATTAACTATATAATATAAAAATACAAAGTGACATGGTAAGTGTCAAACTAATTAACTAAGAGTTAAAACTAAATGATAAGGTTAATATAATGACCCAAACCTGTCTAAATTATATTCATTGAGTGGTTTTCGACCCATCCCAACCTTATCCTCTAAATAATCCAGTTGGATTCATTAAAAACCGAATATGAATTTATTATAAATTAATATTTATAGATTTTCCTAAAGAGCCCCCCCCCCCCGTATAAATGTTCACCACTTCTAACCAATTCCTCACACCTCTCAAGGCTTTTGGATCGTCCAAACTCTACCCAATTAAGCTCCCTACATCCCTCTCCTCCTTTTATAATCCTTACCTTATGAATAAGGAACTTAAAGAGTCCTTTTTGGCTCAAACCAAAAGGAGTTACCCAAATTAAAGGATATTAACCTACCCTCAACCAAGGAAAAGTACAAGGTATGGGGTTTTCATCTCACTCCTTATTTCCATGAGATTCATGCCATATTGCCACTATTACCTTTTGTGTGGTGTATGTACTGCCCATAATTGTATTCATTTTGTAATATACTTTAATTTATGTGTATTTACATATTCATTGTATGGTACCTCTTTCATGGGTTTTATGTTTCGTAACTTACCAAATTGGTAATGGTTAATTTCACAACCTCTTTATTATCCGAGGTTGATTTTATATAAGTATCTACTGGGAAATATTTATTATCCATATCATTGTATTATGAAAGAGTTTTCAAAGGGATTCTTTTAAGGGACACTTTACTAAAACATCATTTCAAACATTTTAAATATTTATTGTTCTAAATATTTCTCATTAATGTCCATGTATTCAAAATGGGTTTTAAGGATTTATTTATATGGACATAAATGTTTGTAAAATGTTTATTCCTTTCAAAAGTTTCAAATTGGTATTGGACACTTTGATGCAAAATGTCTTTATATGAATTATTTTCCAAATTGTGTGACATTTAAATGTTCTAATGAAATAGAGATATTTCTCTCAAATAGTTTTGATTTCATCTATGTCAACATCATTTGATAAGTTTTACACTTGTTTCAATTTGATTTATTATGATACAAATCTTCCATATTATATTTATGGTTTTGTGATATATTTGACTATGGATGAGTTATCTTTATGCCATTAATGGTTTATGATTAGTGTTTTGGCATTTCTTATGCTAGTTTTAATATGAATTTTTATGTTATATTTTATCCTCTTTTTAAGATGAATGTGTTGGACTAGTATGTTCTGGGTTGAGGACCGGTAAAAGTAAGCCCTCCGGGTTGGGGTCCGGTTATAGCAGACCCTCCGGGTTGGCGCCCGTTAAGAATAACAATACCCACTTTTTGAAATTTTATAAATTTTATCTCTCAGAATGGAATTCATTTTTGGATTCGGAATATCGAAATTATCCTAGGGTAAAATTTTGGTACTTTTCAGATAACTCTCATATTTTGATGAACAGTGAAAATTACTACATTTTAATTAAAAACAACATTTTTAATCGAAATAATTAATAGTGATAAATTATGAATTTGAGTGGTTTTAAATTATATTTAGAATATATTTTTACCATTTAAATCAATTTTAGTCATTGGACATAATCTCACATTTAAACCGAACATAAACCAGTATCAATCTTTTGATAGTTATTATATCATAAAAACACATTTTTTGTTTTGACAACGGGAATTAATATTAAATTAATTTCTACTAGTTTTGTGTTTTGAATTGGAAAAATGGATTACATATTTGGAATCAGTATGTTCAAATTGTGTAAATAGGTAACTTTTATTTTTAGAGATTTTGAATAATTATTTCGGTAAATATTTTATTTACCATGGTTAAAGGGTAAATCCGGTAAATAATGGTTAAAAAATAATATTATAATAATATTAATTACCCTAAAACGTGTCTTAACTTTATTGGGGGGGGTACATGTGCGACCATGGGCATCTTTGGGTCGATTTTGGGACCCCATGGAGCCAGTTGTAGGTGATAGGGACACTTTATATTAATTAAGTTAAAGTGAATACAAAAATGACATAAACTTATATATTTTAGAAAAACAATTTTTACATAGGGTTATATATGTTATATTTTCGATTATAACTATTAATTAGAAACCTAGAAAAATTTCCTACATAATAGTATTTTATTTATTATTTTAAGACATTGAAAATGTAAAAATATATATGACACAATAATGATTCAGTATTTACCTTATTAATGAAGGAATCAAATAATTGATATTATAAATGCTAAAATAAATATAATTTGAATATTTTGATGACATAAACTAATTTTATTGGTCAATATGACATATTAGGATTTATTAAATGAATTGGGTTCGAATTAATAATGTTGGTAAGACTTTATCAAAAATCAATTATTGAGTAGTGTCAAAATTGACATAAATGAGTTTTTAAAACAAATATTATATTATTAATTTATATTTTATTCCTAAAAATCTATGGTTCGGCTAGGAGAATTATATCATGATAGTTGTATCATTAATGGACCACTTCGGGTATCTTGGAGTTATATAGTATGTTTATTAACGATATAATATAAAAATACAAAGTGATATGGTAAGTGTCAAACTAATTAACTAGGAGTTAAAACTAAAAGATAAGGTTAATATAACGACCCCATCCTGTCTAAATATTATTCGTTGAGTGTATTTCGACCCATCCCAACCTTATCCTTTAAATAATCCACTTTGGATTCATTATAATCTGAATATAAATTTATTATAAAATAATATTTCTAGATTTTCTTAAAGAGTCCCTCCTCCCCCTTATAAAAGGACACCACTTCTAACCAATTCCTCACACCTCTCAAGTCTTTTCGCTCGTCCAACATCTTCCCAATTAAGCTCCCTACATCCCTCTACTCCTTTTAGAAGACTTTTATTAGGAAGAAGGCACTTCAAGAGTTATTTTTTGGTTCAAACCAAAGGGAGTTACCCAAATTAAAGGATGTTAACCTACCCTTGACCAAGGATAAGTACAAGGTAAGGGGTTTTCATCTCACTCCTTATTTCCGTGAGATTCATGCCATGTTGACACTATTACCTTTTGTGTGGTGTATGTACTACCCATAATTGTATTATTCTTTGTAATACACTTTAATTTATGTGTATTTACATATTCATTGTATGGTGCCTCTTTCATGGTTTGTATGTTATGTAAGTTACCAAATTGGTAATGGTTAATTTCACAACCTCTTTATTATCCGAGGTTGTTTTTACGTAAGTATCTACTAGGAAATATTGATTATCCATATCCTTGTACTATGAAATAATTTTCAAAGGGATTATTTTAAGGGACATTTTACTAAAACATCATTTCAAACGTTTTAAATATTTATTGTTCTAAATCTTTCTCATTAATATCCATGTATTCAAAATGGTTTTTAAGGATTTATTTATATGGACATTAATGTTTTTAAAATGTTAATTCCTTTCAAAAGCTTAAATGTGGTATGGGACACATTGATTCAAAATGTCTTTAAATGAATTCTTTTGCAAATTGTGTAACATTTAAATGTTTTCATGAAATATAGATATTTCTCTCAAATAGTTTTGATTTCATCTCTATCAACATCATTTGATAAATTTTACACTTGTTTGAATTTGATTTATTATGATAAAAATCATTCATATTGTATTTAAGGTTTTGTGATATGTTTGACTATGGATGAGTTATCTTTATGCCATTAATGGTTTATGATTAATGTTTTTGAATTTCTTATTCTTGTTTTAATATGAATGTTTATGTTATATTTCATCATATTTTTAAGATGAATGTGTTGGACTAGTATGTTCTGGGTTGGGGAGCAGTAAAAGTAAGCCCTCCAGGTTGGGGTCCGGTTACAGTAGACCCTTCGGGTTGGTGTCCGTTATGAATACTAATACCCACTTTTTGAAATTTTATGAATTTTATCTCTCAAAATGGACTTCATTTTTGGATTCATAATATTGAAATTATCCTAGGGTGAAATTTTGGTACTTTTCGGATAACTCTCATATTTTGATGAATAGTGAAAATTACTACATTTTAATTAAAAACATCTTTTTTAATCAAAATAATTAACAGTGATAAATTATGAATTTGAGTGGTTTTAAATTATATTTATAATATATTTTTACCATTTAATCCAACTTTGTTCATTGGACATAATTTCACATTTAAACCGAACATAAACCAGTATCAATCTTTTGATAGTTATTATATCTTAAAAAAATGCTTTTTTTTTGTTTTGACAACGGGAATTAATTTTAAATTAATTTTTGCCAATTCTGTGTTTTTAATTTGGAAAAATGGATTCCATATTTGGAATCAGTATATCCAAATTTTGTAAATAGGTAACTTTTATTTTTAGACATTTTGAATAAATATTTTGGTAAATATTTTATTTACCATGGTTAAAGGGTAAATCCGGTAAATAAGGGTTAAAAATTAATATTATAATAATACTAAATTACCCAAAAACGTGTCCTAACCTTATTGGTGGATACATGTCCGACCATGGGCATATTTGGGTCTATTTTGAGACCCCATGGTGCCACTTGTAGGTGATAGGGACACTTTAAATTAATTATGTTAAAGTGAATACAAAAATGACATAAGCTTATATCTTTTAGAAAAACAATTTTTACATAGGGTTATATATGTTATATTTTCGATTATAAATATTAATTATAAAGCTAAAAATATTTCATACATAATTGTATTTTATTTATTATTTTTAGACAATAAAAAAGTAATGATATATATGACACAATAATGATGCTGTATTTTTCTTTATTAATGAAAAAATCAAATAATTGATATTATAAATGTTAAAATAAATATATTTTGAAAGTTTTGATGACATAAACGGATTTAATTGGATAATATAAAATTTTAGGATTGATTAAATGAATTTGGTTTGAATTAATAATTTTGTTAAGACTTCAACAAAAATCAATTATTGAGTAGTGTCAAAATTGACATAAATGAGATTTTTAAACAAATATTATATTATTAATTTATATTCTATTCCTAAAAATCTAAGGTTTAGCCAGGAGACTTATATCAAGATAGGTGTATCATTAATGGACCACTTGGGGGTCTCTTGGAGGTATGCAGTATGTTTATTAACTATATAATATAAAAATACAAAGTGACATGGTAAGTGTCAAACTAATTAACTAAGAGTTAAAACTAAAAGATAAGGTTAATATAATGACCCAAACCTATCTAAATTATATTTTTTGAGTTATTTTCGACCCATCCCAACCTTTTACTTTAAATAATTCAATTTGGATTCATTCGAAACCGAATATTAATTTATTATAAAATAATATTTCCAGATTTCCCTAAAGAGCTCCGCCTCCCCCTTATAAAAGGACACCACTTCTAACCAATTCCTCACACCTCTAAAGCCTTTTGGCTCGTCCAAACTCTGCCCAATTAATCACCCTACATCCCTGTCCTCCTTTTAGAAGACTTACCTTAGGAATAAGGCACTTCAATAGTACTTTTTGGTTCAAACCAAAGGATATTACCCAAATTAAAGGATGTTAACCTACCCTCGACCAAGGAAAAGTACAAGGTAAGGGGTTTTCATCTCACTCATTATTTGTATGAGATTAATGCCATATTTTCACTATTAGCTTTTTTCTGGTGTATGTACTGCACATAATTGTATTCATTTTGTAATACACTTTAATTTATGTGTATTTACATATTCATTGTATGGTACCTCTTTCATGGGTTGTATGTTTTGTAAGTTACCAAATTGGTAAGGGTTAATTTCACAACCTCATTATTATCCAAGGTTGTTTTTATGTAAGTATGTACTGAGAAATATTTATTATCCATATCCTTGTATTATGAAAGAGTTTTCAAAGGGATTATTTTAAGGGACATTTTACTAAAACATCATTTCAAACGTTTTAAATATTTATTGTTCTAAATCTTTCTCATTAATGTCCATGTATTCAAAATGGTTTTTAAGGATTTATTTATATGGAAATGAATGTTTTTAAAATGTTAATTCCTTTCAAAATTTTCAATGTGGTATGGGTCAATTTGATTAAAAATGTCTTTAAATGAATTCTTTTCTAAATTGTGTGACATTTAAACTTATTCATGAAATAGAGATATTTCTCTCAAATTGTTTTGATTTCATCTATGTCAACATCCTTTGATAAATTTTACACTTGATTGAATTTGATTTATTATGATACAAATATTCCATAGTATATTTAAGGTTTTGTGATATGTTTGACTATAGATGAGTTATCTTTATGAAATTAATGGTTTATGATTAATGTTTTGGAATTTCTTATGCTAGTTTTAATATAAATGTTTATGTTATATTTCATCCTCTTTATAAGATGAATGTGTTGGACTAGTATGTTCCGGTTTGGGGACCGGTAAAAGTAAGCCCTCTGGGTTGGGGTCTGGTTAGAGCAGACCCTCCGGGTTGGTGTCTGGTTATTAGAGGAACTCAGGGTTGTTGTCCCGTTATTAGAGGCACTCCGGGTTGGTGTCCGGTTATTAGAGGCACTCCGGGTTGGTGTCCCATTATTAGAGGCACTCCGGGTTGGTGTCTGGTTATTAGAGGCACTCCGGGTTGGTGTCCAGTTATTAGAGGAACTCAGGGTTGGAGTCCAGTTACGGAGGCTCTCCGGGTTGGGATCTGGTTACAGTTATACCTTAGGTCTTGGCACGAGGCCTTGACACAGAAATTAATGTTTGGCATTATGCATTCCATCATTATGAAAGTGTTTTGTGATATTTCATGTGATTATTCGACTAGTAGAATATCCATGTGAATAAGTAAATGGAATTAATTCATTTTATTTTTTCCTTATTATGCTGAAGTTCAAGTTTAAAAGGCTTTTGTTTTAGTTATACATTTCCTTAACTGTTTATGCTTATTTATGAAAGTTTCAGTTGTATTGTTATCTTTACTGAACATCTGAGCTCACCCCTTTCTATGTTTTATTTTTCATAGGATTCTAAGAAGTGTATAGTTATTGATATTCATAGTTAAGCCAAGGGAATAATGTCGTTAATGAAGGATTATTTATGTTGTTTTGTATGTTATGAAGTGTAATGTAACATTCATGTATGTAATATATTTTCCAAAACTGCTAAACCGATCGGTCCTTTGGGACTTGATTCCTTGTAATCATGCCAATGTATTAAAGTAAAGCACCGACTCTGGGTAACTAGGGTCGGGGCGTTACAGTTGGTATTAGAGGAATTTTAGCAATAACCATGGAAAATAGATTTAGATAAACTCGGATTAGAGCACGTAGACCTAAGATGAAATTTGAGGATTAGTGTAGAAGAACTTCCTAGAATTTTGGTATTGTATTGATTTTGTGAGTTTTCCGAGCAATAAATCCTTGTATGTATACGAGAAGGTAGAGGCAGCTCTGGAACAGAAGTACCTAGTGGTAAAACCTGAAAACACCGCTTTGAGCTAGACTCGAATGGGAACTGGTGCACGATAACGGGCCTTGCTGCACTCATGGTTATGACACCCCGGTGGATATTCATAGGATAATTATCATTTTCTTTATGAAAAATTGTGAAGGGTTTATGAGTATATACTTTCTCAAAGAGAACATTTTTATGATTATGGATTATATCCATAAACTGTTCAATTTGTGTTAGGTATTTTACAATTTTGGAATTATTCATTGCAATTCATAAAGTGACCTAGTTTATGCTATTGTATAGAAATGGCGCCTAGTAGAAGAAATGTGAACTCCAGTAATATGTATGATCCAAAGAGTAAGAAGGATCATATATTTCATGGTCCTAAGCCAGAATTTAGAAGGGAAATAGTCTCCCTTGTATTATCATCACATGAAGAAATAGTATCATGTGTTGATAAGATAAGTATAGAATTCTCGGAGTCTTATGGCCTTGAAGGGAAGCCATAGAAGGAAAGGAAGGTATAGAGAAGAACAAATAAAGGGAATAAGGTAAAGAAGGATTTTCCCATATGTGATAACTGTAGAAAGAATCACCTTGGGAAATGTGGGAAGGGAAAGGGTGTATGTTATAAGTGTGGAGAAAAAGGTCACCAAGTACGTGAATGAAAGGGTATGAAAAAGGTTTCAAATGTACAATGCTTCATCTGCAATGAGTTTGGACACTACACGAACCAATGTCCCAGTCATTAGACTATACTGCAAATGATGCTATTGGATAATAATCAAGTTATGATACTACCACAAATGAAGAGGAATGACTAGTGTTCTTATGTTGTTATTTTGGAATTATTTCATTTAAGTGTCCTATCAATATTTTTCTAGAAATAAATAAGGATTGTACTAAAGTACTATTTCATTGGGGATTTGACATTTTATAGTACTAAGAAAAGTGACTCTACAGCGAGTTAAACTTTTTGAAAATTACATGGCAAAAAGAATCTTCAATTTTTTTAACTTCCTTCTAACTTTTGGACTGTGTGTTTGGATAGTATTATTTTGGATAAGTCTATAGGTTGGAATGGATTAAGTTTAAAGGGTTATTTTTGTATTTTTATAAAAGGACAACACGGAGACCGTGTGACAACCCGTCGCGTCGGACAAAGCTGCGGGAATTGAACCCACACCTATTGTGAGATTGGGATTTATTGCCTACCACTGGACTACGTGAATTCCCAAGATTGTATAATGTAGTTTCATTTTTCTAATGGGTCTGATATGTGAATTATACATTCATTATATTTGTAACCCTATACGATTAGGATAAATAATGTATTTTTGAGTTGTCTTATGTTTTTTAGTGAAAGATGAGTTTGTGGTAGAAATTTATTAATGGATAAAACTATAATTATAAAGTAATTATATCTCCTTATGATCTTATCCAATCTCATTAATAAATTCCTAAACATTAAGAAAAGGAACATAGAACAAAAATGTAGTCCTAGATGGTACCTTAGATAATCACAAATTTATGGCTTTGGGATTGTTGGCCTTTTCATAGCCATGTTCTCTACCACTCTCCATAAGATATTAATGTTTAGATTCCTCTTCTATATCCATATTTTCCTACATGGAACCCTAGTATGTGTTATTTTCAGTAACCTTCAAACTTACCACTCTTTATTTTCAATAGAGGCCTCATTAATCCATTTTTCGATGTGGGATTTCAACTAAGATATTTTGAAATGTCAACCCCATGTTTCCAATACCGAGTATAAATTGCGAGGATGTAATTTATTGAAGGAGGGGATAATGTAACACCCCAAACTTCTACGGTACGCTTCTCTTTGAATAATACAGTAGCGTGAGTTGTACGCAACTTCGAGTTCTAACACACACCACGACCAAGCAAAGTAGCCGTTATGAATAGTAATACCAAATTTTTGAAATTTTATAAATTTTATCTCTCAAAATGGACTTTTTTTGGATTCGTAATATCGAAATTAGCCTAGGGTGAAATTTTGGTACTTTTCGGATAACTCTCATATTTTGATGAATAGTAAAAAATACTACATTTTAATTGAAAACAACTTTTTTAATCGAAATAATTAATAGTGATAAATTATTAATTTGAGTGGTTTTAAATTATATTTAGAATATAATTTTACCATTTAATCCAATTTTTTTCATTGGACATAATTTCACATTTAAACCGAACATAAACCAGTATCAATCTTTTGATAGATATTATATCATAAAAACAAGTTTTTTGTTTTGACAACGGGAATTAATTTTAAATTAATTTCTGCCACTTCTATGTTTTGAATTTGGAAAAATGGATTCCATATTTGGAATCAGGATTTCCATATTGTGTATATAGGTAACTTTTATTTTTAGACATTTTGAATAATTATTTCGGTAAATATTTTATCTACCATGGTTAAAGGGTAAATTCGGTAAATAAAGGTTAAAAAATAATATTATATTAATATTAAATTTCCCTAAAACGTGTCCTAACCTTATTGGTGGATACATGTCCGACCATGGGCATCTTTTAGTCGATTTTGGGACCCCATGGAGAAACTTGTAGGTGATAGGGAAACTTTATATTAATTAAGTTAAAATGAATACAAAAATGACATCAGCTTATATCTTTTAGAAAAGAAATTTTTACATAGGGTTATATATGTTATATTTTAGATTATAAATATTAATTAGAAAGCTAAAAATATTTCCTATGTAATGGTATTTTATTTATAATTTTTAGACATTGAAAACGTAAAAATATATATGACACAATAAGGATGTAGTATTTTCTTTATAAATGAAAGAAACAAATAATTGATATTATAAATGTTAAAATAAATATAATTTGAAACTTTTGATGACATAAACGAATTTTATTGGTTAATATAACATGTTATGATTGCTTAAATGATTTTGTTTCTAATTAATAAAGTTGTTAAGACTTTAACAAACATCAATTATTGAGTAGTGTCAAAATTGACATAAATGAGTTTTTAAAACAAATATTATATTATTAATTTATATTCTATTCCTAAAAATCGAAGGTTCAGACAAAAGACTTATATCATGATAGTTGTATCATTAATGGACCACTTGGGGGTCTCTTGGAGGTATATTTTATGTTTATTAACTATATAATATAAAAATATAAAGTGACATGGTAAGTGTCAAACTAATTAACTAAGAGTTAAAACTAAAAGATAAGGTTAATATAATGACCCAAACCTATCTAAATTATATTGGATGAGTTTTTTTTTGGACCCATCCCCACCTTATACATTAAATAATCAACTTTGGATCCATTAAAAACCGAAAATGAATTTATTATAAAATAATATTTCTAGATTTTCCTAAAGATCCCCTCCTCCCCCTTATAAATAGACACCACTTCTAACAAATTCCTCACACCTCTCAATCCTTTTGGCTCGTCCATCCTTTGACCAATTAAGCTACCTACATCCCTTTCCTCCTTTTAGAATCCTTAGCTTAGGAATAAGGCACTTCAAGAGTCATTTTTGGTTCAAACCAAAGGGAGTTACCCAAATTAAAGTGTGTTAACCTACCCTCGACCTAGGAAAAGTACAAGGTAATGGGTATTCATCTCACTCCTTATTTCCATGAAATTTATGCCATATTTCTACTATTACCTTTTGTGTGGTGAATGTAATTCCCATAATTGTATTATTTTTGTAATACACATTAATTTATGTGTATTTACATATTCATTGTATGGTACATCTTTCATGGGTTGTATGTTTCATAAGTTACCAAATTGGTAAGGTTTAATTTCACAACCTATTTATTATCCGAGGTTGTTTTTACGTATGTATCTACTAGGACATATTTATTATCCATATCCATGTATAGTGAAATAGTTTTCAAAGAGATTCTTTTAAGGGACTTTTTTCTAAAACATCATTTCAAACATTTTAAATATTTATTGTTCTAAATATTTCTCATTAATGTCCATGTCATCAAAATGGTTTTTAAGGATTTATTTATATGGACATTAATGTTTTAAAATGTTAATTCCTTTAAAAATATTAAAAGTGGTATGGGACACTTTGATTCAAAATGTCTTTAAATAAAATCTTTTCCAAATTCTGTGACATTTAAATGTTTTCATGAAAATAGAGATATTTCTCTCAAATAGTTTTGATTTCATCTATGTAAACATCCTTTGATAAATTTTACACTTGTTTGAAGTTGATTTATTATTATTCAAATCATCCATATTGTATTTAAGTTTTTGTGATATGTTTAACTATGGATGAGTTACCTTTATGCCATTAATGGTTTATGATTAATGTTTTGGCATTTCTTATGCTAGTTTTAATATGAATGTTTATGTTATATTTCAACCTCTTTTTAAGATGAATGAGTTGGACTAGTATGTTCTGGGTTGGGGACCAGTAAAAGTAAGCCCTCCGTGTTGGGGTCCGGTTACAGCAGACCCTCCGGGTTGGTGTCCGGTTATTAGAGGCACTACGGGTTGGTGTCTGGTTATTAGAGGCACTCCGGGTTGGTGTCTGTTTATTAGAGGAACTCCGGGTTGGTGTCCATTTATTAGAGGAACTCCAGGTTGGAGTCTGGTTACAGAGGCTCTCCGGGTTGGGTTCCGGTTACAGTTATACCTTAGGTCTTGGCACGAGGCCTTGACACACAAATTAAAGTTCGGCATTATGCATTCCATCATTATGAAAGTGGTTAGTGATATTTCATGTGATTATTCGACTAGTATAATATCCATGTGAATAAGTAAATGGTATTACTTCATTTTATTTTTTCCATATTATGTTGAAGTTTAAGTTTAAAAGGATTTTGTTTTAGTTATACATTTCCTTAAATGTTTAATCTTATTTACAAATGTTTTGGCTATATTGTTATCCTTACTGAGCATCTGAGGTCACCCCTTTCTATGTTTTATTTTTTCCAGGATTCCAAGAACCGTATAGTGATTGATATGTAAGGTTAAACCAAGGGAATAATGGTGTTCGTGAATTATTATTTATTTTTTTTTGGATGTTATGATGTGTAATGTAACATTCATGTATGTAATCTATTTTCCAAGACTGCTAAACTGATCGGTCCTTCAGGATTTTATTCCTTGTAATCATGCTAATGTATTAAAGTAATGCAGAGACTCTGGGTAACTAGGGTCAGGGAATTACAATGTAGGCCAGTTCGAAATCATAGGATTATAGGTACTCGACCCACCTACATTGCCTGAGATTTAGATCCCACTGAGTAAAGATATATTTGAGGCTTTTGTGGTTAGTGAATGCCAAAAAATGCTCTCCCAACAAATAGTGTCTCCAAAAACATAAGGCATGTACAAATTCTGTGAGCTCGAGGTCGTGCATCGGATTATTCCATTACTGAGACTTTTACTGAATATAAAAAACGCAATGACTCGCTCGTCCTGCATCAAGAAAACTCCAAAACCGATACCATACATGTCACAAAAGACCGTATATGCTCTTCTTGGCACTGGAAAGATCATTATCCATGCTGAAGTTAGTCTTCCCTTCAGTTCATGAAAAGCTACTTCACAAGGTTCTGACCAATCGAATCTCACCCCCTTTTTGGTCAAATCTATAAGCGGTGCTTCTAGGCATGAAATGTCTTGAATAAAACTCCTATAATACCGAGCAAGCCCCATGAAACTCTTGATATCAAAGTCATTCTTGGGTTACTCCCAAGAAATTACAACACTCACCTTCTCAGGGTCAACTAAAACTCCAGACTTAGAATTAATGTGACCTAGGAAGTGAAACTTGTCTATCCAAAAGTAGCATTTACTAAGCTTGTCATAAATCTGATGCTCTATTAGTGTATTCAGCATGATCTCCAGATGGGTTTTATGGTCATGTCTTGAGCATGAATATACTAAGATATCTTCCACAAATACTACCACAAAAGAATCAAGGTAATGGTGAAAATTCCGATTCATAAGAGCCATAAACACTGTAGGTACATTCATAAGCCCAAACGGCATGACTAGGTACTCATAGAGACCATACCTGATCCTGAACAACGTGTGAGGTATGTTCGAAGTCCTAACATTCACCTAGTGATAGCCTGACCTCAAATCTATCTTTGAAAAAAAACTTCATTCCTCGGAGCTGATTGAAGAGGTCATCAATTCGAGGAAAAGGATACTGATTCTTATTAGTCAGCTGATTTAACATATGATAATCCACCCAAAGACGAAATGTACCATCTTCCTTGTTGGAAAAGGTAACCAGTTATCCCCAATGAGATGTACTGGGACGTATAAAACATTTAGCTTCATGGTCCTCCAACTGAATCATGATCTCCAGAAGCTCCTTAGCTGCCATCCTATAAGGAGGAATGGTCACTGGTGCTGCTCGTTGTATAAGATCAATAGTAAATTCCACCTCTCGCACTGGAGGTAGACCAGAGAAATCATTAAGAAATACATATTGGAAATGCTCCACCACAGCAGGATAAACCGAGGGTTGTAACCCTTGGTCATCGAGATAGAGACTGAAAACCTGTTCCATGACACCACCTAAACTCTGGTGTTCTGGTCCCGCTCATGTCGCACTAAGATCCCATTCTCCCTTATGCATATGCGTGTCTCCCTATGGTGACGTAAATGCCACCCTCTGACGATAACACTCAATCTGGGCTCTATAGGGAACTAACCAGTCCATCCTGATTCTTACATCGAAACCTGTCATATCTAGAACATAAATCTTCCAAATGAAAAGGTAACTGCCCTCATTGATGGGACAATTCTGACAACAATGAATGCCCTCTGAACGGATATCTAATGGTGTATCTAATGTGATCATGCCATGGTATGATTCAACATCGAGGCCCAAACTTCCAATAATTGCCTTCAATATAAAAGAGTGAGAAGCACCTATGTCAGACAAAACAGATACTAACGTAGAGGAAACTAGAATCGTACCTCATACAGTAGATTGTCCAGCGTACTACTCCTGTGGTGTAGGCTCGACTCTATACAACTGTTCAGTACCACGACCCTGAGTCACAACCTGGAATCCCTGTGTAGACCCACCCTGCTAGTGCTGAGGTCCATACACCTGATTACCTCTGCCTCAACTACCGCCATGGCCTGATCGGCCGGCGGTATTCCAGTCGCCTGACTGACGTGATCTTGCCGATCCAGCACCAGATCATGGAGTAGGTACAGATCCCAGCTCACTAGGCCCTGGGGGAAAAGTCCTGCAGAAACGGTGGAGATGACCCAACCTACAACAACCTCTGTACTCTATTGGATTTCGCATACACTGCCTCTTCATATATCCTAGCACCCCACATTGGTGACATATAGGAGTACCATATGAGAAAAGGTTCTGACCAACACCGACACCACGAGAGTCCCCAAAACACCACTTCTTCCTGGAAGAATATCCATTAGAACCCTGGGGTGATGAACCACCCTGGTTCACACAGTCTGATTCTCTCAAATTCCTCTCTATGATCAAATCCTGATTGACAATCTCTGAAACAGTCATCAACCTGAACATGTTATCCTACGACCGGATGGTGTAACATAGCCCATCCTCGAAAGTCCTAGAGGACATGAGATCATCAACAGCTAGTGTAGGAGAAAAACGATGTAACTCAGTGAAACATGATGAATATTCCATGACGATCAGGGTCCCTTGCTGCAGATTCATAAACTCCCTAGCTCTGTCAGCCCTAAAAGTACAGGGAAAGAAATAATCGTAGAAGACAATATAGAAATCAGTCCTGATCATATCTCTCACTGTCTCGACAGGGTGACGACATCCCACCACCTCCTGGAAGAACCACGTAGCATATAATCTGCGAGCTTGACCCTCCACTCTGGAAGCGTCTCAAGGTGCTCGAAGATGGTCAGAGTAGCCTCCAACCAGGACTCCACAGCAAGTGGTCCACCATCTCCCGTAAAGGTAAGAGGATGCTGCAACTGATACTCGGGGATCAACTCTGCTATACTTGGGGTAGGTCTCACTCCACCTTGAATACTCTTCATCATATGCAAAAAGATCTTACAAAACTGGGCATCGACGCCCATCTCAGGAATAGAAAGGGGAGCCATAGGTGGCTCAACAGGAAGATCAACTAGTGGCTCAGGCCCTGCCACCTCAGGAACATGATCGTCGCCGCCTTCAGCACGCATGAATCGAGGACGTCTTGGAGGTATAATGCTAAAATTCCAAACATATTTCTCAAAAGAAGAAACCAAAAAATTAATGGTTAAACTATAGAAGTTATGACAGGTACTATGCCTTCCTACCCCTAAGATCACCTATCCACACCCATAAGAAATTCTTAGTAAAACCTGCAAATGTTCAAACTTCACTTAACCTAGTAACATGTCATTTCCGAGCCCATAAGGGCCCATACTCCTCATGAACTAAAAGTTATCACACACTTTGATGTCATTTCTCATTTACTTGTTCTAATAAAATATTTGAATTTCCTTTAAAGAAAATTATTGGTTTAGTTAGAATGTCATTTTCCAATCAATAAGGGCCCATACACCTTATGAAGCAAAGAGTGACACACACCAAAACAACATCATTCCTAAATTCACAACCTGAAAGATGGGTTAGCACAGTCTCACACATATTAACAAGGCATGGAAATAAACAATAATCAATGCTCACTGAAAACATAAATGTGGCATGGAAAAATTCAAGGCATAATCATATTGTGCCTTTCGCGATGCATGTTCTAATGCATAACCCTCATTTCATCAGGTCGAACACTAAATCTAATTTCCATCATTGAAAATCTCAATAACAACAAAAAACATGTGAAGCATCCAACGGTTAAACAATATCAATAGTAAAAAGAAGAATCAATAACGACATAAAATAGGAAACTTGGCCCATTCCCCATACACGGGTTCGCGATGCCCAAGCAAAGCTCATGGGTAAGTCCATAAGCATTCCCAATATCCAAGTCTATCATCCCCAAATAGTAAAGCAAGAAATAAAGTATCCTTTGATACCACTTTGTGACATCTTGGACTCGGTTGCCCCTCAACCCGAGCCCCGAGCACGGTTGGCCACATGACCCCTAGCTCGTCTCTCCATAGGCCAAGTGCAACGCCCCAACCCTAGATACCCAGAGTCGGTGCATTATTACATAACTTTGGAATGATCACAAAGGATCAAGTCTCTAAATAACAATTAGTTTAGTAGTCTTGGAAACACTAGATGTATTCATAAGTCTTACATTACATCATAAGGTAAAAAAACTAAAACAACATCTTTTCTTCATATCCCCTCATACTATCACTGCACGCCATTCATAAATTACTTCTTCACAATCCTGGGAAAAATAAAACATTGAAAGGGGTGAGCTCAAATGCTCAGTAAGGATAACATTATAGCAGAATCTTTCATAGATAAGCATAAACACTTAAGGCATTTTATAACTAAAACAAAAACCTTTTAAACATGAACTTCAGCATAAAATGGAAAAGATAAAATAAAATAATGCCATTTACTTACTCACATGGATATTCTACTAGTCGAATGATCACATGAAATACCAATAACCACTTTCATAATGATGGAATTCATAATGCCAGACTATCATAACCGCATAGCTAAGGCCTCGTGCCAAGACTACAAATAATATTTTACCAAGGCCTTGTGCCAAGACACTAGTTTGTCTCATGAGACCTACTGATGCATCAGGGATCTATAGCGGGCTCCACCCGTCACTTATTAAATCCAATGCATTCATCATATGAACATGTTTAAACATAACATAAAAATTCGTATTAAAACTAGCAAATGAAATGTCAATACATTAACTACAAACCATGAATGGTATAAAAATAGCACATCCACAGTAAAACATAACTCATTTGATACAATATGGAAGATTGAATTGTATCACATTAACCTCAATCAAGAATAATGAAGGCTGTTGACATAGCTGAAAATAATCATCAAAACTATTTGAGAGAAATATCCCCCTTTTTCATGAAATCATTTAAAGTCACACTATTTGTGAAAAGCCATTTAAAAATAGATTTTTGAATCAAAGTGTCCCATACCACTTTGAAACTTTTAAAAGGAGTTTTAATTTTAAAAATTTAATGTCCATATAAAAAAAATCCTTAAAACCATTTTTTAAAACATGGACATTAATGAGAAAGATTTAGAAGAATAAGTCTTTAAAACATTTAAAAATGGTATTTTAGTTAGAGTTTCTAACCAAAAGAGATACACTTGAATACAAATAATTGAGGTAATCAAAACATTTTAATATCATGAGAATAAAGGAAGTCATGATATACTATGTCAAAGTACATTATATACACCACATAAATGTGATTTGGTGTATAACAAAAAAGAAGTCTCAATGGAATGTAAATTGAGATGAAATCTCTCATAAACGTCGTATCCTTAGGTTAAGGATAAATCAATGACATAGTTATGTGTGACAAATATAAATACACAAAATATGATTTTATATGTAGTGTAAAACAATCAAATGACATTCACGCATAATCTTGTAAAAACAACACCAATGAATTTGATGTTTAACTCAACAAATGGAGAATGAGTTAAAATTACTCTTATCAAATTCATATCGATGACTTGAGAAATTATCAATGGAGTGATTATGTGTATCAAAATTATATCCATAGGAAGGGGAGTGGAAATTATGACATAATCAAATTAATATTGATTCCACAAATAATCTTGGGGTAAAATAATCAATAAAATTTTCCTAAAGCCGAATAAATGGAAATTGAAATTTAAAATTCCCTTATCGATTAGGTAACTTATGAAACATACACCCATGAAAGAAGGATCATAAAATGATGATGTAAATACCCATAAATTAAATTATATTACACAATAAATACAATCATGGCCAGTACACATACACCTCATGTAATAAATAAGTGGTGAACAATGGAATTCTCATGGAATTAAAAGTGAGATAAGATACCCCTTACCACGTTGTAATCAACTAAGTCGTATGACCAAAAGTTAATAACCACCAAATGATTTACATAATAACATGAATACAAAGAGAATAATGATAATATATAACAAATGTCAGTGCACAATACACCACTTTCAATAATTTAGTGGCGAACAATGGAAATATCACGGAATTGAAAGTGAGAAAAGAAATTCCATTACCTTGTACTTTTCCTTGGATGGGGGTAGGTTAACCTCATGTATAATGTTGAAATAATTGTTATTTAAATAATTCATGAATCATATACATTAATATGATATCATATATGATCTTTTAACATTTATTTGTTAATAATATCTTAGTATTGTTGTCATTTTTGG
This sequence comes from Viscum album, assembly GCA_963277665.1. NCBI lineage: Eukaryota > Viridiplantae > Streptophyta > Magnoliopsida > Santalales > Viscaceae > Viscum > Viscum album. The sequence goes on from OY728125.1 coordinate 1,452,324,443, forward strand.
TGTTAACTTACTCATTTTCCTTTATATGTTTTTTTATGTAAGCCATGTTTTTCATGGATAGGTTGTATATTATTCATATACAGAATTATATCAAGTCCTTAAACATTATTTTTAAATCATCAAATGATAATTATACTTGAGTGGATACGATAGAGAATGAATCTCATCGTGTTCGTGGAGACGGTAGTCCGTACATACGCACGAGCAACAATATCATTCTTTTGATATTAAAATAATATATAATTGGATGTTATATCATATATACAGAATCATTATCATGTTATATTTATTATTTTCATGAGTTAAACATCATTATTATACGCACCCAAATAATAATATATTGAATAACAATTACCCCATGACGTGGAGACGGTAAGTGGTACGTACGCACTTTTGGTGACATGTTATTCAAAGGGTGGATAGAATACTGAATATGGTTGTACCATATTTATAATAACATTATATTATATATAAGATAATGGAGTTATTATTTTATAATGGTAATAACAAATAATGAAGAAGTGGAAGAAGAAAGGAGCTTGAAAAGGGGTGTTGAAAACATTACCTCTTCTTCGGGTTCTTCCTTTTGATTTGATCAAAAGGGCTCCATAGGTTGTAGTGAGGTAAGTGTAAAGTGTATTTGGGCAGAGTTTGGCAGAACCAAAAGGCTTTTAAGGAGTGATGAAATGAGAATTATGAGTGCCCTTTTATAAGAGGGGTGAGAGGCACCTTTAGAAAAACTAGAAATATTAATTTATAAAAAATTCATATTCGGTTTCTAATGGCTCCAAAGTTGTTTATTCTAAGGTTAAGGTGGGTATAGGTCGGAAAACATTTAACCAATAGAATTTAGACAGGTTTAGGTCATTATAGTAACCTTTTCTTTGAGTATTAACTCTTAGTTAATTAGTTTCACTTTTACAACGTCTCTTTGAATTTTTATCTTATATGGTTACTAAACCAACTATATACATCCAATAGACCCCCAATTGGTCTAGTAATGATACAACTATCATGATATAAGTCTCTTGGCCGAGCCTTAGATTTTTATGAATTTAATATCAATTAATAATATGATATTTTTTTAAAAAACTCTTTTTTGACAATTTTGACACTATTCAATAGTTGATTTTTTTGAAACTCATAACAGAATGATTACTTCGAAAAGAGTCAAACCAATAAATCCTAATATGTCATATTATCCTAGAAAATTATTTTAATTCATTAAAAGTCTCAAATTATATTTATTTGTGTATTTATAATATCAATAATCTTAATTTTTCACTATTATGGTAATTACTGCATCATCATTTTGTCATAAATAAACTAAATTATTTAATTTATAAAAATTATAAATAAAATATAATTATGTATAAAATCGTTTTATCTTACAAATGAATATTTATATTCTAACATATAACAAATATAACCCTATTTAAAAATTGTTTTTCTAAAAGATATATGCTTATGTAATTTTTGTAATTACTTTAACTTAATTAATATAAAGTGTCATTATCACTTACAAGTGGATCCATGGGGTCCCAAAATCGACCCAAAGATGCCCATGGTCGTCCTTATATCAACCAATATGTTTAAGAGGCGTTTTAGGGTAATTTAATATTATTATAATATTATTTATTTACCCTTATTTACCGGATTTACCCTTTAACCATGGTAAATAAAATATTTACCGAAGTAATTATTCAAAATATCTAAAAATAAAAGTTACCTATTTACACAATTTGGAAATCCTGATTCCAAATATGGAATCCATTTTTCCAAATTCAATACAAAGAAGTGGCAGAAATTAATTAATTTCCATTGTTAAAACAAAAAACGTGTTTTTATGAAATAATAACTATCATAAGATTGATAGTTGTATACGTTCGGTTTAAATGTGAAATTATGTTCAATGACCCAAATTTTATTAAATGGTAAAAATATATTTTAAATATAATTTAAAACCACTCAAATTCATAATTTATCACTATTAATTATTTCTATTAAAAAAGTTGTTTTTAAATAAAATTTAGTAATTTTTACTATTCATCAAAATATAAAAGTTATCCAAAACGTACCAAAATTTCACCCTAAGATATAATTGATATTCCAAATTTAAAAATGATTTCTATTTTACAAAATTACAAATATATAAGCTCCATTAATTAATTTTATAATTAATTCCCACTATCACAACAAATAGCGTGTTTTTAAGAAACAATATATATCAAGAGATTGACAATTGTTTAGGTCCAATTTCAAAGTAAAATTAATTATAATGAACACCATTGGATAAAATGGTAAAAATATATTCTAATTAAAATTTGAAACCACTCAATAATATAATTTATCACTATAAATTATTTTTATTAAAAAATTTGTTTTTAAGTATTTTTCACTATTCATAAAAATTGGAAGTTCTCAGAAAAATACCAAAAATTCATCTTAGGATTTTTTCGATATTCCAAAACTAAAAATGAAGTCCATTTTAAAATATAAAATATATATAATTTCAAAAATTAGGTATTATTATTCATAACGGCTAGTTTGATTGGTTGTGGTGTGTTAGAACTCGATGTTACGTACAACACATGCTATCACATTATTCAAAGAGAAGTGTACTGTAGAATCTTGGGGTGTTACATTCTCCCCTACTTCAATAAATTGCATCCTCACAATTTTTAAAATTGTGCTTGGGAATATAATGGAAAGTCCCACATCGGAAAAAGAGTCAATAAAACTATCACTTTAAAAGAAATAAAGAGAGGTATAAAGGTCAACCTAGATAACCCATACTCGGATTCCATGTAGGAAAACATGGATATGAATGATAAACTAAGTGTCAAGTTATGATGGAGAGGGATAGAAATCATGATCAGGAGAAAGTTAACAATAAGAAAACCACAAACTTGTGTTGGGACAAATGACCATTAGTCTCCTAGTAGGAAAGTAAACGGAAAACATTTGTTTTTTTAAGTTACATTACATATGGATGAGGAATTCATTTATGATATTGACTAAGAATATAAAGATATATACTTAAATTTTAAGTAGAGTTTCAATCTTTAATAAATTTCCACCACTAAATCATTTTTTTAAATGATGATTATTCAAGAAGACTTGGTCACTCTGGAAGAGCTAGAATAGACTTCTATAGAATCACATGATCCATGCAGGATGAACTATATATTTACATTTTCATTAGAGATTAATAAAAACCAAAATGGTTAGTACAAGATCTAATGATCCTCCAAAAGGATATTCCTTGAGAGAAATAAACACTAATCTAAATTTCCAAAATTAAACCAACAATTTCCCAAAGTTAAATAAATACCATTCAATAATCAATTGTCCTTAAAATCCTTCAATATAATCAAAACTAATATTGAAACTCAAAACTTATAATAATGTAGTCTTCCACGTTAAATTGTATCTCCAAATGACATCAAATACTCTTAAAGTCACATACTTAAAAGTAATTAACCTAATAATTTCCATAAAATAACCCAAATCACTATAAATCCATAATAAAAACATAGATAAAAATCCACCATTACTCCTCAAATGAAATCTCATACTATTCTATTTTTCCTTGGGCATATAGTGTTCACAACAAAGCGAACAACATCCAAAATAACATTTATCACTTAATCACCAAATCATTTTCTTATACCAAGGGTATTCATTTAATAAGACATAAGAACCCAAATCAACTTTTATTGATCAATAAAATCATTTAACTAAAAATAATTAGTCACACTATCCAGGGACTTCACGTAGTCCAGTGGTAGGCGATAAATCCCAATCACACTTTGGTTGTGGGTTCGATTCCTACAGCTCTGTCCGACGCGACGGGTTGTCACACGGTCTACGTGTTGTCCTTTTTGAAAAACTATATTTTATAACATTACCAAAATGAGATAAATTCCTCAAAATGACCATAATTTAACCACAAATTCTATCTCATACCTTTCATTTTCATCCCAAATTATAATAATTTGTAATTGAATCAAACCCAATGATCATATAAAAACAAATGGTTATTTATAACTATATCCACAAGACAAGAGATAATTCTTCCTAAAATATCATTCTCACATGGCAAACTGCAGGGTTACAAATACAAGATAAAATTATTCAAAAGTAAACCCATCAACAAGGATCACTAAAACATTTTAAACATTTATCCAACCATCTATTTCCACATATCTTCTTTTTTGACCAATAAAATATCCTATAAAATAGGGTATTCACTCGAGTAATGGACAGGTCCTCTACATTTACGGCAAATTACTGCAAATGGACTCTTGGGAACATTTTTATCTTCTTCCATAGTACTCTTCATTTTTCTTCGGCAATTCTTCACTTTATGTCCTTCCTTCTCGCATGTAAAGCATTTCTTAGTCCCATTGATACACTTTCATGGGTGTCTCCTTCCACATTTCCTGCATGATGGAAATTGAGGATTTCTTTCTCTATGGTCTCCACTACTGGATCTCTTATCATTAATCACCTTTCTCTTCTTTGTTGAGTCCGGTAATTGGTTAATATATATATTGTTGATCATATTCTTGGAAAATTGATTTGGCATAAAGATGATATATTTTACGCCTATCAAAATTCCATTTTGTTTCTCATTTCCTCCACTGTTCCCACCTTGTACATCATACTCAAAGTCACTATGACTTCCTTGGAATCCAGCCATTGACTAAAACCAGAATGAATTGTGTGAGTAATAGTAGTCATACAATCATTTAGAGATTAACATGTCACCATATTCTCAATTTGAAACATATTAGGATTAACCAAGGTCATTTACTCGCATCTTATATATATAATAATTTAAATCGATTTGTAAAGAAAATGTAAATTATCCTAATCATATCCCCCGGGAGTGTCGTAACCAAGAGTGAAGCAAGACCCGTTGTCGTGCACTAGTTCCCGTTTGAGTATAGCTCAAAGGGGTGTTTTTGGGTTTTACCCCTAGGTACATCTGTGCCAGAGCTGCCTCTACCTACTCGTATCCAGACAGGGATGTATTGCTCAGAAAACTCACAAAATCTCTACAATACCAAAATTCTAGGAAGTTCTTCTATACTAATCCTCAAAGTTCATCTTAGGTCTACGTGCTCTAATCACAGTTTATCTAAATCTAGCTACCAAGGTTTGTACTAAACTTTCTCTGATACCAACTGTAACACCCCGACCCTAGATACCCAGAGTCGGTGCATTATTACATAACATTGGCCTGATCACAAAGGATCAAGTCTCGAAAGACCGATTAGTTTAGTAGTCTTGGAAACACTAGATATATTCATAAGTCTTACATTACATCATAAGGTAAAAAAACTAAAACAACATCTTGTCTTCATATCCCCTCATACTATCCCTATAGGTCATTCATAAATTACTTCTTCATAATCCCGGGGAAAATAAAACATTGAAAGGGGTGAGCTCAGATGCTCAGTAAGGATAACATTAGAGCAGAATCTTTCCTAAATAAGCATAAACACTTAAGGCAGTTTATAACTAAAATGAAAACCATTTAAACTTGAACTTCCGCAAAAAATGGAAAATATAAAATAAAATTATTCCATTTACTTACTCACATGGTAATTATACTAGTCAAAATATCACATGCAAAATCAATAACCACTTTCATAATGATGGAATGCATAATGCCAGAATATCATAACCACATAGACAAGGCCTCGTGCCAAGACTACAAATAAGATTTTTCCAAGGCCTTTTGCCAAGATAGTAGTTTGTCTCATGAGACCTACCGATGCATAGAGGAGATATAGTGGTCTCCACCAGTCACTTATTAAGTCCAATGCATTCCTCATATGAACAGGTTTAAACATAACATAAAAATTCGTATTAAAACTAGCATACGAAATGTCAATACATTAACTACAAACCATGAATGGTATAAAAATATCACATCCACAGTCAAACATAACTCGTTCGATACAATATGGAAGATTGTATTGTATCACATCAACCTCAATCAAGAATAATGAAGTCTGTTGACATAGCTGAAAATAATCATCAAAACTATTTGAGATAAATATCCCCCGTTTCATGAAATCATTTAAAGTCACTCTATTTGTCAAATGCCATTTAAAAATAGATTTTTGAATCAAAGGGTCCCATACCACTTTGAAACTTTTAAAAGGGTTTTTAATTTTAAAACGTTAATGTCCATATAATTAAATCCTTAAAAAAATTATTTAAAACATGTACATTAATGAGAAAGACTTAGAAGAATAAGTCTTTAAAACATTTAGAAATGGAATTTTAGTTATAGTTTCTAACCAAAAGAGAGACACTTGAATACAAATAATTGAGGTAATCAAAACATTTTAATATCATGAGAATAAAGGAATTCATCATATACTATGTCAAAGTACATTATATACACCACATAAAAGTGATTTGGTGTATAACAAAAAAGAAGTCTCAATGGAATGTAAATTGCGATGAAATCTCTCAAAAATGCTGTATCCTTAGGTTAACGATAAATCAACGACATAGTTATGTGTGAAAAGTATAAATACAATAAATATGATTGGATATTTAGTATAAAACAATCAAATGACATTCACACATAATCTTGTAAAAACAACACCAATGAATTGGATGATTAACTCAACAAATGGGGAATGAGTTAAAATTACTCTTATCAAATTCTTATCGATGACTTAAGAAATTATCAATGGAATGATTATGTGTATCAAAAGTATATCCATAGGAATGGGAGTGGAAATTATGACATAATCAAATTAATAGTGATTCCACACATAATCTTGGAGTAAAATAATCAATAAAATTTGCGTAAAGACGAATAAATGGAAATTGAAATTTCAAATTCCCTTATCGATTAGGTAACTTATGAAACATACACCCATGAAAGAAGGATCATAAAATGATGATGTAAATACTCATAAATTAATGTATATTACACAATGAATACAATCATGGCCAGTACACATACACCACATGTAATAAATAAGTGGTGAACAATGGAATTCTCACGGAATTAAATGTGAGATAAAAAACCCCTTACCATGTTGTAATCAACTGAGTCGTCTGACCAAAAGTTAATAACCACCAAATGATTTATATAATAACATGAATACCAATAGAATCATGATAATATATATCAAATGGCAGTGCACAATACACCACTTTCAATAATTTAGTGGCGAACAATGGAAATCTCACGGAATTGAAAGTGAGATAAGACAATCCCTTACCTTGTACTTTTCCTTGGTTGGGGGTAGGTTAACCTCCTGTATAATTTTGAAATAATTGTTATTTAAATTATTCATGAATCATGTACATTAATATGATATCATATATGATCTTTTAACATTGATTTGTTAATAATATCTTAGTATTATCGTCATTTTGGGTGTTAACTTACTCATTTTCTTTTATATGTTTTGTTACATAAGCCAGGTTTCTCATGGATAGGTTGTATCTTATTCATATCCAGAATTATATCAAGTCCTTAAACATTATTTTTAAATCATCAAATGATAATTATACTTGAGTGGATACGATGGATAATGAATCTCATCGCGTTCATGGAGACGGTAGTCCGTACATACGCACGAGCGACAATATCATTCTTTTGATATTAAAATAATATATAATTGGATGGTATATCATATATACAGAATCATTATCATGTTATATTTATTATTTTCATGAGTGACATGTTATTAAAAGGGTGGATAGAATACTAAATATGGTTGTACCATATTTATAATAACATTACAATATATATAAGATACTGGATTTATTATTTTAGAATGGTAATAACAAAGAAAGAAGAAGAGGAATAAGAAAGGAACTTGAAAAGGGGAGGTGAAAACATTACCTCTTCTTCGGGTTCTTCCTTTTGATTTGATCAAAAGAGATCCTTAGGTTGGATTATGAACAAACTAAGGCCTATAGGTTGTAGTGAGGGAAGTTTAGAGAGTATTTGGGTAGAGTTTGGCAGAACCAAAAAGCTTTTATGGTGTGAAGAAATTAGGAGGAGTGCCCTTTTATAAGAGGGGTGAGGGGAACCTTTGGAAAAGATAGAAATACTAATTTATAATAAATTGATATTAGGTTTCTAATGGCTCCAAAGTTTATTATTCAAATTCTAAGGTGGGGATAGGTAGCAAATAATTCAACCAATAGAATTTATAGTGGTTTGGGTCATTATATTAACCTTATCTTTGAGTATTAACTCTTAGTTAATTAGTTTCACTTTTACAATGTCTCTTTATATTTTTATATTATATGGTTAATAAACCAACTATATACATCCAAGAGACCCCCAAGTGGTCCATTAATGATACAAATATCATGATATAAGTCTCTTGGCCGAACCTTAGATTTTTAATAATTTAATATCAATTAATAATATAATATTTGTTTTAAAAACTCATTTGTGTCAATTTTGACACTATTCGATAGTTGATTTATGTGAAACTCATAACATAATTATTACTTCGAAAAAAGTCAATTAAATCAATCCTAATATGTAATATTATCCTTGAAAATTTTTTTAATTCATTAAAAGTCTCAAATTATATTTATTTGTTTATTTATAATATCAATTATCTTAAATTTTCACTATTATGGTAATTAATGCATCATAATTGTGTCAAAAATAAACCAACTTATTTAATGTCTAAAAATTCTAAATAAAATATATTATGTAGTAAATATTTTTATCTTTCTAATTAATATTTATAGTCTAAAATCCAACATATATAACCTTATGTGAAAATTGTTTTTCTAAAAGATATATTCTTTTGTCATTTTTGTAATTACCTTAACTAAATTAATATAAAGTGTCGTTATCATTTACATGTGGATCCATGGGTTCCCAAAATCGACCCAAAGATACCCATGGACGGCCATATATCAACCAATAGGGTTAAGACATGTTTTAGGGTAATTTAATATTATTAGAATATTATTTATTTACCCTTATTTACCGGATTTACCCTTTAACCATGGTAAATAAAATATTTACCGAAGTAATTATTCAAAATGTCTAAAAATAAAAGTTACCTATTTACACAATTTGGAAACACTGATTCCAAATATTGAATCCATTTTTCCAAATTCAATACATAGAATTGGCAGAAATTAATTAATTCCTGTTGTTAAAACAAAACGCGTGTTTTTATGAAATAATAACTATCAAAAGATTGACAGTTGTTTATGTTCGGTTTAAATGTGAAATTATGTTCAATGAACCAAATTGTATTAAATGGTAAAAATATATTTTAAATATAATTTAAAACCACTCAAATTCATAATTTATCACTATTAATTATTTCGATTAAATAAGTTGTTTTTAATTAAAATTTAGTAATGTTTACTATTCATTAAAATATAAAAGTTATCCGAAATGTACCAAAATTTCACCCTAAGCTATAATTGATATTCCAAATTCAAAAACTATGTCTATTTTACAACATTACAAATATATAAGCTCCATTAATAAATTTTATAATTAATTCCTGATGTCACAACAAATAGCGTGTTTTTAAGAAACAATATATATCAAAATATTGACAATTGTTTAGGTCCAAATTCAAAGTGAAATTAATTCTAATGAACACCATTGGATAAAATGGTAAAAATATATTCTAATTATTTTTGAAACCACTTAATAATATAATTTATCACTATAAATTATTTTGATTAAAAAAGTTGTTTTTAAGTATTTTTCACTATTCATAAAAATTGGAAGTTCTCAGAAAAATAACAAAAATTCATCTTAGGATAATTTCGATATTCCGAAACCAAAAATGAAGTCCATTTTTAAATATAAAATATATATAATTTCAAAAATAAGTATTATTATTCATAACGGCTAGTTTGATTGGTTGTGGTGTGTTAGAACTCGATGTTGCGTACAACACATGCTATCACATTATTCAAAGAGAAGCGTACCGTAGAAGCTTGGGGTGTTACACCAGGGGATGCCGACTAGTAGAGGGGGTGTAATGGTATGTCAGTGGGGACATTGTACCCCCATGTCAGAGTAAACAGCAGTATAGAAGAAGGTTATTAAATAGCGGAAACACAACTAATGGATAAACAAGAGAAAAAGGGGAACATACGAACCAAACAACTGAAGTAAGGAAAAACCTGATAAATATACAAAATATACATAGGCAGTGTCTGATACAAAATGGATGCATGGCATGCCGATAAAATAGAAATAGATGTCATGGATGATATAAAATAATACAAAAAGAGAACAAAAGTAGTCCATGAGCATCCCTAGACAAGCTCGGCCCTCTGCTCTGGAGCACTAGCTACAACGTACATCTATCAACAACCCGAAGCTGGGCCTTTCCCTCTACATGTATCTGCAGCAGTAAGGTCTACACAGGTGCAAAGGAGGTCGTCCAGGTAGGGTGTGAGACAAGTCTCAGTAGGCCATCACCAACGGGGTCAATGTGTAATCCAAATAGGTGTTCGTGAAATAAAAAGTGTATAGTAAACAACAAGTAAGTAAAGAAAAGTAATAAACAACCCTCCCACTCAGGTTCCACAGGGACACCTGGAAGGTCTACCTGCTTCAGCTCATGGCTGGTATTCTGAACAATTACCAGGGGTATAAGTACATAGATATAGGTTATCATCGGCACGAGGTAAACATGCCTCTCGTCTATGCTTCTCTCAAATGTAATAATCATCACTGACACGAGGTATGAATGCCTCTTGTCCACAAGCACTACAACTGGCGTGGGGAAGAATTCCTACCACCAATAAATGATATATATATATATATATATAGGCAGGGGTATGAACGCTTCCTGTCCCATTACACAAAGATTCAGTTGGCATGGGGTAAGAATGCCTCTCGCCCACACACGGAGATTAATATGGCACATGGGTAAGAATTCCTACCGACCACACATGGAGATTCATCTGGCACAGGGTAAGAATAACTCCCACCCAAACATGGGTTATCACAGGCATGCTAACACAGTATATCATAACCATTCACATCACAATATATAATGCAATCCATCTTATATCATATCACATTAACAAAGCATGTCATTTCCATCTTATAATAACACATAATCACATCTCAATGGAATATACATTTCTATTCCTTAAAGGGTTCAGGCTATCTCATCCTATCTAACCTCTAACCAAGTCATCTCATTTTCCTAACATGGAAAATACCCTTTCAATACATAACATTAAGGTCCAATGATGAAAAGGGCCAAATATCAATGCATATCACCTATAGTTGACCACTCTCAGTCCACACCTCATCTAAATACCCTAATAAGGTTAGATTCATCAATCTCATAACACACGAGTCGTTTAGATATGATGTAGTCATTTCAAATAAGGGGTTTATCAAAAGAAAAACCATGACATGATGAGAATAACTCAAAAAGTCGAAAACCCAAAATGAAAACCACGTGACCACCTTCCTTAGAGCTGTAGGCTCAGGCTCACTTGATATCAACCTCAGATTCGCAGTAGGTAGGAAGAGATCTGAGTTCCAGTCCAATTCCCTGGAAATAGGTCATACAAGCCTGCATCAAAATAGAGAAACGAAAGCCAAGATTCACCGAGGAAGAAGCATAGGTGTGGTAAGCCTTACCTTGGCATTTCCAATGCTTCCAACAGATCAATAATCGGGTGAAGGACGAAGAATACACAAGAGAAAGATAGAGGAGAGGTTTTTAGAGCTCAAAGAGGGATCCCCTCTGTTTTTTCCGTGGGAAGGAGGAAGAAGAAGAGGATTAGGCTTAAATAGAATTTAAGGGAAAAATAGTAATTTTCACTAAGAACAGGGTCGCACGGTTTAGGCGCATGATTTACCAAACCGTGCAGAAACTGTTCCCACCTCACTGCCTCCCGACCAAGGGCTGTATGGTTTAGGCACACATTTTACCCAAACCATGTGCAACCCGTGCGTACCTCCCTACCTGTAGACCAAAGGCCACACGGTTTGTCTGAAACCATGCGCAGGTCGTGCGCAGGCCATGTGCCATTGTCTGCTAGCCCATTTCTCAAACTCCCAGGCTCTGACCAAAACCCGGACACTCCCCAGACCTTCCTTAGGATGTTACACAAATTAAAAAATCTTAATGGAAAGATTTGAAAACAAAACTAATGATCTGTATCTTTTCCAAAGAGTCGGGTCTTTACAGTGGAGACGGTAGGTTATACGTACACAAGAGTAATATTTTGATTTTCAATGATCATTGTGGAATAAAGTTAAGTAACATTTAACATTAAATAATGATAATTATGTCATAAATAATATAATATTTACTTTTATATACTTATATATATCATTATGTTTATGTGGTGATGATAAAAGGAATCACATTACTTTAAAGAGGCGTTAGTCCACACATTCACGAATGACGTAACCATTTTATGAAAGAGTGAAAGTTAAAAAATAAAATGATATATTATAATTATAGAATGATAAATATTTCATTAATATCATATATATTTAATTTATATCATATATATTTGTTATCATTTCCCTTATTACCTTCAATATTATGAATTAGTGAAAAATGAATCACATCTCTTCGTGAGGCGGTTGTCAGCTATACACATGAGCGACATTATCAAATTTATTAGGGAATTGAACATAATGGTATATATGATATAATTAATCTATATGTATAATTTTTTTAGTTTTTATATAAAAAATTTATATCTATGTTCATTACAAACTACTAGTGGTGGTAATGGGAAAAATGAATGACATCGTTTCGTGAGCCTGAAATCCGTCATACACACAAATGATGATTTCATAACCTATTTGATGTGAGTGTGTGTGGTTGTAGATTTTTCCCCTATAAAAACTCTCATTATATAGACGATAATTTGGTAATTATATCAGCATATTATATGAATAATTGAATGGTGTTGAGAAAGAAGGAAAATAAAGATGCATGTTGAAGAACATTACCTCTTCATTCGGTATACTCCTTAGGTATTCCCAAAAGCCTCCAAAGGTTGTATTATTCAAAAAACATGTCTTCTAAGATAATATTATATATGTTTAGAAGTTATTTAGGTAGTTTTTTTATTACCAAATGGATTGATAAATGTGAATAATTGATGGGAGTGAGATCCCTTTTATAGTTGAGGAGGAGATGAATTCTTAGAAATACTCAAAGGTATTCTATATTGGGAAGTAAATTTTCACTAAAATGGACCAAAAATGGATATTTAATGGTTTTTATGGATTATATTGTTTAAATTAACCTCCCCAAAGAATTTAATACATTTTTAATAATTTTCCCCTTAAAATCTGTGTTTTGTTATTTCTACCATTTTGGGTTTTCACTATAAAAACTGGTTGTATAACCCAAGTAATTTATCATGTAGGAAAAAATTAAAGGGATACATAATAGAAATTTGAGACCCAATGATTTTAAATATGAAAACAAATTAATGAAAATATTATGTTTTATGAAAATTGTTTTTAACATAAGCACATGTAACATGAAAAAACAATGCTTTAACCTTATCAAAGTTAATATATTTTTTAATAAATATAGGTAATTATATTCATTAAATAAAAAAAATTCTTTAAATGGAAATAATATAAATATATAAAAATTCATAAAATAAGGAAGAATATAGTAGTTATAGTACTTTTAAATCATTAATTAAAATATAGTTTAGTATAAAATAAAATTATTGTAAATTTTGACATTGTTTATTAAATTTGAATTTAAAAATGTCAATAAAAAATAAAATTATAATTAATTCTTCTAAAACCATTTTGATATTATATAATTATCTAAAAAATTAATTTATCACAATAATTCACTTATTTTACTTAACTTTTATTAATTTTAGGATAATTTAATACATTTAATTACTAACTAAATAATTACTCTGTTGGTATTTCTTAATAATTCTAAGTATTTATTACATGTATAATAAAATTTTATAAATTATTATGGTAAAAAAACTATTCTATATTAAAAAATAATATATATTAACAGAACTTATTTTTTCCCAATCCGATGAATATATATAAATTAAAATGAATAAAAGTATCTTTTTTTTTGTATTTTTGATTACATAATATATTATATGGGTCATATTCAATAGAAAATGGAAATGTATTCAAATATTTAAGATAATTTTATGGTAATGTTCAAAATTAACACATTTAAAAAAATTAATAATATATTTTAGGTCCTTTTCTCTCTTACCTTTCTAGTTTAACATGCCGTTAAATAAATTAAAACCTTAACTATGGTAATTTATTTTAATTAATTCACTATTCATTTTTGGTAAATAAGTTTGTTTACCTTATTAGAGATTATGAATTATTATGAATCCCATTATAGAATCCACTTTTACATAATTTTATTCACATAAGGGGAATATTTTAATTTTTCATTAATCTCACAGATGCAATGAAAATTTGGGTTTTAATATGATTTTTTTGTAAAAGATGATTTCATATTAACTCTATGAATAATAAAAATATTTTTATGAAAATAAATTAATAATAAATTATATATATTCTATAAATTTCATTTAAAACATTCTCAACTATGGATTTTTCTAATTAATTAATATGGGAACCATTATGCATTTTAAACAAGTTTTCATACAAATACCATTTTAAACAAAGAATCAGTCATATACTATAAATCAATATAATGTTTATTAAATTTAATAAATTGGGTTAAATATAGCATAGATTTATTTAAATCATATTTAAAGAATATTGGTAACCGTAATTTACAAATTTAATTTGAAAAGAAATGAAATTTTTAAAAATAGTAATTTTTTCCTATTCAATAAAAAATTAATATTTTCTAAAAAATCACAAAATTTTACCCAATGTAAATTTTGATAATATGATTATAAAAAAGAAATTTTATTTTATCATATATATTTTATAAAATTTCCAATCATATATTATTATATTTTTTCATTAAGATTAATAAATTTATTTTTGAAGAAAATTTGTTTTGGAGGAATAAAATTACATGACCAAAAACGGATTAATTATTTTATAAAAATTTTCATAAAATTTTTATTGGGTAAGAAACAAACAGATATATATATATATATATATTAAATTAGTTATTAATATTCATAACCACTGATTTAGAGGAAATGCTATGAGGGTAAAATATTTCATTGGTTATTTATGTTCACTAAAAACTAGTCTTGGAGGTAATGAAAGATATTAAAGAATCAAATTATTGTGTGAAACACAATATAAGTCAATGTTTCATGTCCTTTAAAATATAGAATATAATTTTATTCATTTAAAATATAAGGCTTTTTCATTCTCCCCACATTAATAAATTTCTGCCACATAATTCAATCTCAAACATAGTAATCAGAGGATGGATATTCAGAAATACTTTTATTATAAAACCACAGCCTAAAAAGGGTTGCTAAAATATCCCCTTAAAAACATATAAGGTATGTAAAATGTTTCATATGTAATAACACATAACTATGATTCCAAAAATAATAACACATGTGTAAGTAGAGGAAAATAATAAATAATTATTGATGCTGATTGAGGTCATTGATCACAGGAAAGTGATTTAACAATGAAATGTTTGGGGCATCATTAAAAATAAATATTTTATGATTTAAAAGAAAAATGGTTCATCTGAAATGCAGGTACTAGGATAATAATTTTGTTTCTAGATCCTTTTACTACACTTGATGAATTATTTCACCATCTAAATTGGAAAGGTAGTTAAATATACATTCTCATAAAGTATAATTTAATAAATTATAAAACATCCACCATAATATCATATTTTCCTTTAAACGTGAGTATTCATGATGATTTTTTACACCTGATGCACTAAATAAAATATTAAAGTCAATGTATCCATAAAAGAGATAACAATATATTCCACATATATTTAGACATTAACCAAAGTCAAAAAATTTCACCCACAGTATAATAAATTCCTAAATAAATAATCCTTCATATGATACATTAATCATAAAAATTCAACAGGAATATCCAAATTAAAAAAACCCACTACATAAATAACTATATTTATGATTCTTCAAACATTTTATAAATATTTCTGAACCCCAAGAATTATAATTATTTTATCAAATATTCTTCAATGATTAATCATCACTTATTCCTTAAATAAAATCCCATATGTTTTTATAATAAGTAGAATCATTGAATATCAAAATGTCATATTAATAATGAAATTATGTAGTCCAGTGCAAGGCACTACACCCTTTAACCCTTTGGTTGTGGGTTCAAGACCTTTGACCTTTTTGAATGTGATAGTTTTTCACACTTCCTTTATGTTTCCCTTTTTTCTTTAAACATAAAATATTAAGAATTCCTCCATAAGTAACACATCACATTGATCATAGGGATAACAAATACACCAATACGATAACAATTCCAAAATAATTCCATTAATAAACTCAAAAATATTACATATTAAAACCTACAAATGTGGTGTCTAATAATTTTAACTATTTATCATCCATAATATTATAGGACAATGATGGTATACATAACTCTTAAGGTAGCATCAAATAAAATCATAATAATCTCCAATGATTTCTAAACCATTCCTCTGAAACTATTACAAACCAAAAGTGGAAGTCCCAATTCCGATACCAAAATCAAAAAAATTACATTTTCAATATTGATTATGATAAATTCTAACCAATTATTTTAACCAAAATGTATAATCACAAAAATAAAAACATGGATCACTTATATTATAAATAACATTTTTGAATTATATTTTTAAATAATTATGAAAAAATCCTTTATAAAATATCAATATGTCTTCAAATAACAATTTCACCCATTTAACCTGGAATTTATTATTTCAAATTAAGTTACAATAATAATATATATGAAATAACTTCAACAAATAATTCATTAAACCTCATTTTTATTCCTTGGGTAAAGGAAACATAAAAAGGGTGAGATAAAATTATTAGTAAGTGAAAACATAATCCATCAAAGTAGAATTTCATTACTGATATTGTAAACATAATTGGGGTAGGTTGAAATAATTAAATTTCATTATTATAAGATAAAAATATACATACCCATAAATACATGGATAATTATACATGAAAAAGTTCAAAAATTCTTAAAAAAATGATAGAGTCATGAGAATACCTAAACATAAACCAAGTGATATCAATATTGATCTAATGGAATATCATAAATAGATATTAGGCATAGACAAAACATATTGGTATCTTGGAACATCATCTCATTGAACCATTGAAGAACCATTAAATAATCATTTCATATTAAAATGTCCCTGTAATCAACTTCTAATAAAATGTTATGAATAACATAACTGTTACCCAATGAATTAGATTTTTATTCGGGTGAAAACATCATATATGCTATAATGGGATCACTTGGTGCAAGATATGTGCACCCATCATATATAATTTCTAATAAACAATATATAAATATCATTAAAAAACATTAATATCATCCTAAAACTCATATAAATAACAATTATTACCTTTATAACATGAAAAAAAACATTGAGAAATAAATGGTTTCTTTTTAAATCAATTTTTACCAATATTTTACCATTGAAATAAAGGGTTACCTAAGAATATTTTTTAAACATTATTAACTCATGTAAGAGAAATAGTTTTCATAATAATATCATTGAAAGAATATTATTCCATCCAAATAAACAATGAGAATGGTATTTTTAACTAATAAAATTCATGGAGGATAAGAAACAACAAAGGTTTTTGAAATGGATCAATGAAAATACCATTAATATATCATTATAAAAAATCTTAAAGTTAATATGCTTTTGTTTTTAAAAATTACTTTTTAATTTTTTATAAACTCCTTTTTTTTAAATCATTCTAAAAAACCCATAATATAAAAAATATTGAGAATGAAATCCAATTCTTAAATAAATTTTATACCTTAAAATTAATCACTAGTGAAATGAAATTTATATCGGTGGGTAATTCCATATATACCAAAAGAAACATTTTATTTTCATTGTAAAAATGTTAGAAAGTTCTTTATTCAGAAATGGAAAAGAATATTCCATGATAAAATTTCATAAAAAGGAAAAATAGATTAATTTTATTTAAATAAATCCTTTTTAAAATAGTTGATTCAATTTTCAATATATTTTTTAAATCATTTTTTCATAAGAAAACATATTTTCGACTGAAGAATGATAAATCAAGTCATATTTTCTTAAAAATATTTTATCTACAATTTTAAGGACCAAAGAGTGAAAAATGGTATTATTTATATTAAGTATCATTAATAACAATTTTATAATTAAAATAATTATTTTTTTGGGATTTGAAACATAATAAATCATAATTAGAATTATAAACATAAATAATCCCCATAAATGTAGAGATTGTAACAAAACTTTGTTACGAAATTGGTAACTTTGAATCATGATCCCCATGAATGAATAACATTAAATTTAATATATATTGTCATAAAAATAAGAATATCTAGTATATGAATTGTTACAAGAGTATTATATACACCTCGTTAAAATATGATAGTTTCATAAAATAAAATACATCTCAAAGAAGGAAAATTTAGGCCAAAATACCATACAACTTTAGTAACATTGAAACCATAAACCCCGTGAAAGTGATATAAAAAGATAGATATTTAAATACACATACCATTAATGAAATTAATAATAAAATAAATTCATTTAATTTATGTAAAATAAAAAAAATATGTGTTCAATATTGTATATATATCATCGAAATAAAAGAGAGACAAAAAACCCTTTCCTCAAGGTTGATTTGTCACACTTGTTCTGTATCATCCTGAATAATAAATTTATTTTATTTATATACATACATGAGAAATTTTTTCAAGTTTATTATTTCTTTCATTTATCATATAAATAGGTTATATATTATTTCATAATCCATTATGTTTAATTCAAATGTTTCAATCATATTCGGCTAATGTGTCAAAATTGATGTTGGTGTGTTGAGTACGGTCATAGATGTCATTATTTAAACATATTCAGAATATTAATCATGATATAATTATCATATTTATAAATAAATTATACATTTAAATCCAATAATTAATTAAAATTATGAAAAATGATCTAACGTTCCGATCATGGAGATGGTAGGGCTTACATACGCATGAGTGACATTTCCATTTTTAAATAACCATTAAGAAAAGAAAGTAAGTAACATTTTTCTATAATTAATTATAATTAGTTCATATATACCATATTATTTTATTATATGTAATTATATAACTCCTTATATTTCAGTTTCGATGAAAAAAATGAATCACATCGCTTTGAGAAGGTGGTAGTCCCCACGTCCACGAACGACAGTATCATTTTTTAGTTAGTGAATGGGTAAAAATAAAATATTATACTATATTTCTATAATGGTAAATATTTTATTAATATCATAAATATTTCATTTATATAACATATATTTATTATACATTTCTTTATTACTTTCCATTTGACATGCTAGTGAAAAATGATTCACATCCCTTTGTAAGGAAATAGTCTTTTGTACACACGAAAAACGTTATCTTATAGCTTAGGGAGTGGAACATAAAAATGAATATATGAAATAATTACTAAATATGTATAATTATTTTATATATATCACATATAAACTTTATATCCACCAGATTAACCAATATTGAGAGGTGGTCATGTAAAAAATAATGACATTGTTTTGTGAGGCAATAGTCCACCATACACAAGAATGATGATTTCGTAACCCATTTATTGGATATTTGTTTGTTTATAGTTTTTTCCCATAACATAATTACATAACATTAAATGGAACATAATTAAGTTACTTTATCATCATGTTATATGTGTAATTTAAGGGGTGGAGAAAAAAATAAAATAAAGATGCTTGTTGAAGAACATTATCTCTTCTTCAGGTATCATCCATAGTTTTTAACTATAGCATTCAAAGGATGGATTTAGAACCAGAAAAGTCATTATTTTATGAGGTTATATAAGTGATTTGTTCATGTTTTTTATGATACAAATGTATTTATATTTTTTAATATGTGAAGGGAGTGAGTTACCTTTTATAGTTAATGAGTAGTGGCTTTCTTATAAATATACAAAATTTATTCAGTATTGGGAGGTCAATATTACCTAACGCATCTCAAAAAATTAAAATTAAATTTTTTTAGGGATTATAAAATGGATAAAATCATTCAAAATACAATGAAATACTTCTTTTAATAGTTTTTTTTTCATTGCCACAATGTTCTCTTATTTTTACCATTTTGGGTCTTTACTGTGATAACTACTTTTTTAATATAGGTAATTATTCATTTAATAATAATTTAATGTGAGAACAATTAGAATATTTAAACACACTATTTATAAATATGAAACCCAATTTATACATTTAAATTCATAAATGTGTCAAAAATTATTTTTAACACTATCGCTTATAACGTGGAAAATTAATGCTTTAACATCAACCACACTAATAACATTGTTATATAATTAGGGGTAAATTTAAAAATTATAAATTTAAATTTTGTGTTTTAATGGGACAGATTTTATATTAATTGAAATTTAAAAATAATTTTCCATAATATTTTATTTTTTTATTTTAAATAGTTTTAAAATATATAATTTTATATAAAATAACTTTAAAGTCAATTTTCACATTATTCATTTAATTTAAAGTTAAAATTATATTTACCATAATTTAATTAGAATATATTACTATCAAAAAAATTTCACATGATATATTAATCAAAGAAACTATTTTAGTGTAATAATTTGAACAATTTAATTATATTTGAATAATTTTAGTATCATTTATTTTATTTTATTACTAATTATATAATTATTATAATGTCATTTCTTAACCATTATAAGTAATAATCTATTATCAAAAAAATTAATATAAATTATTATTATATAAAATAATAAATATTTCAAAATAATATCAATAAATGAACCATTTTTTTGTTCCTATCCCATATGAATTATAGTAATTAACTAGAAGAAAAATATTTTTTCCCTTTTTCTTTACTTAGCTTATTATATGGGTCATATTCAATATAATGTGGCAAAGAATTTGAATATTTCATAAAATAATGAGGTAAAGGTCCAAATGAACTCATTTAAATGATAATATTTTAATTCATTTTATCCCTTAGCATTAAACTTTAACCTTAGGGTAAATTAATTTCTTCCTTAACCTTGATAATTAATTTTTACTACAATCAATTTTCATTTTTGTCAAGAATTAAGATAACCTTATTAGACATTATAAATTCTGGTTATTAAAGATATGGAATCCATTTTTTATTATTTAATTCACCTCAGTTTAAAAAATTAATTTAAAATTAATCCTGCATATGTGGAGAGACGTCAGGTTTTTTAGAAGATTATTTTTTAACAATTGATCACTCTATAATAACATGGTGACTAATAATAATAATTATACAAGAAATAATTAATATTTAAATATATATTATATACAAATTTTATTTTAAAAAAGCCCATTAGTTATTATTTTTATTAATTAAAATGGATAATCAATATGCATTTTAAAATATTTTAAGAAAACACCACTTTTTAAACAAAAAACAAAAGTTATACTAAAATCTATATAAATTTTATTACAAGTAATTAAGTGGAAAAAATATATCATAGGTTTCATTAAAAAATAATAAAGATATATTTTTACATTTAAATTATTAATTATTTTAAAGAAAAGTATTTTCAAAAAAGTTAGTATTTTTCACTATTCACAAAAAATTGAACATTTTTTTAAAATTACTAAAATTTATTCAAAAATAAATTTTGATAATCCAATTAAAAAAATATTTAATTTTATCAAATAATATTTCAACAATTTTAAAAAATTTATATAATATTTTTTCATGGAAATCATTAAAAATCAATTTTGAGAAAAACATATTTTTCATAAATAAAATCACTTTACTAATAACTAATTTCGTATTTATGAAAAAATTATCAATAATTTATTATGAGTAAAACATATATATATATATATATTAATGTATTGAATTTTATTCACTCCCACCAATTTCATGGATATGATATAATAGTGGAATATATCATTAGTCATTTTTGTTCAGTAAAACATGTACATAAATGTAATAAAATCTATTGAAGAAACTTGTTGTTTCATGTAACTAAAGAAAATTCAATGTTGTTTATCTCTTATACTATTGAATATAATTTTATTTTTAAAAAATATAATGTTGTTACATATTTTTTTTCACTCTCTACCAAATTACCTTTCTAACATACCTACCCGTGGTCTAGATGCCTTGGTTTTGGAAAAATATCATCATTAGATTGTATAAGTTGTAACTTAAAGGAAGTTGTCTAAAGTAGAGGTATATTTCTTAACCAAGAATTTTTATTTTATTTCATATTCCACCTACTTCAAATCCTCTCAAATAATGACGATTTAATAACATTACTATTTTACATATACTAGGATGTAATTATGTTATTGAAATATCCTATATCTATCTCCAATGACCATGAAATGGGAATATTTTCCATCATTTGTGTGTGTATCAGACTACTACCTTGGGAGCTGATATAATTAATTTTCCATAATGACCTCTCAAGGATAGTAATGATGATATATTTATGGTATATATATAATATTCATGAAATAATTATCATTATTAAAATGTGATATATCATTTAGATTATTACAATTCAATTATTTAAAAATAGTAACATTGTTCATGTGTACGTGTGGACTACCACCTCTTTAAATAGATGTGATTCAATTTTCATCACCACATATCGTTGATTATATATCAAAATTTTTATAATTAAATAATATTTTATTTATGATTTAATTTTCTTTTTTTAGTTATAAAATATTTCTTATCTTCCATTCCATAATGATCATTAAAAAATTGAAATTTTAGTCATTCATGCAAACACCCTACTATCTCACTAATTTTAAGGTAGTTAGTTTTGTATAACCATATTTCATTGTTGTTTTTAAAAGTATAATTGATGTATGAAAATTATAATTATTTAATTATAATTCTTTGATAGATAGTGGAATACTGACATCTTTTACAACAGTCAACCTATAGATGTTATTTTCGATATATGAAAAAATAATAATCAAAACATCTAGAATCAACATAATTGATTAAGTAAGGGTATATAAAATGACATTAAATAAAATAAAAAGTATAATTAAAATGAATAATTTTATTAATAAATTAATTAATTAACATAAAATTATTCTTAATGGACCTAATGACCATATGTGACTTGTCAGACTCATGATAAGGGGATTTCTTTTAAAAATCATCTTTTAATGTGGTCCTTCCAACTCATTTTCTTCCATAACTATATTTTTAAAAATTATTTTAGAGGTATTGATTTAAATATGGGTATAAATGAATTA
Organism: Viscum album; assembly: GCA_963277665.1. Lineage (NCBI taxonomy): Eukaryota > Viridiplantae > Streptophyta > Magnoliopsida > Santalales > Viscaceae > Viscum > Viscum album. The sequence goes on from OY728125.1 coordinate 1,452,347,906, forward strand.
TAAATTTCATTTTTAATCCTCATTATAATTATATAAAAAATCAATAGAAATCATTGTACATAATGTCTAATCTTTACTTAAAAAAAGCAAAAATAAGTATTATATTTTAATGTATATGGTAAAAAAGACTTTTATGCTCTGCATAACTATTATTTTATTTTTATAATAATTTACATTATCTCATTTTTTTCATCAGAAACTCCTATTTCCCATTATTATGGATATTTTCAAATAGTGTTTTAAAATGGAATAAATTTTTAAATATTCATAATTGGGTTATTAAGGGTAAAAAAATATTTTTTGAGTAAAATGATATAAATTGGAATATTTTATATCATGTGATTTTTTAATGGTTCAAGTGTGTTATTATGATGGCAAGTGATTTAGTTATAAACTTTTTATGGGTGGTCACATTATTAACCACAGATGGTTGGTTCTGCAATGATCTAATGAAATGTGGGTCTCTTATATCCCTCTAATACATTGGGTATGGATATTGACCAAATAGTAATTCTATTTGTCTGAGTCATTATAAATGTGATAATGAAACGATTTACCAAGTTATCTAAATTTTAAACAATGATTTCCATATGTTTTTATGGTTATATAATGATTTATCATGTTAAGATGATGATCTTATGATTAATGTAATGTATATGATACATTTTAATAGAGAAATAATAATTTTTTAAAACATGATTTTACCAGTTTCTCAAGATTTTAATGAACCCATTAGATTTTTTATTTTTATTTTTAGATTTATTATTAAATATTTTATTACATTTTTTTGGAATAGAATGTGATTTTTTGGGTAAGAACAATTTTCTGTGAAAATTTATTATTTTGAAAACAGAATAATTTTATAAATATTTATGGACTGATACTTTCTATCATTAAATTTATGTCCCTTACTGAGTTTTTATTCCTTATATAAAATTTTAAATTATTTTAATAGGATGAGTAGGGTAAATTATGAGTTTATTATGAACATGGTAAATATCTGACCTGAAATAAGAACATGTTTCTTTTAAAATATTTTTTATGGGGGAAATATACTAAATAGAATTTTATATTGTGTAATATATAAGAATTTTTTATTAACAAAAATTCTAAAACTAAAAACATAAAATATCATTTGAAATATAAGAAATATATTTCTAGTTTAAATCCACTAGAATATATAATATTAATGGTAGGGTATTTAAAGATGGAATTAGAATAGGGTTTAGACCCCTTTAAAGATTATGATGTTTTCATATCAGGTTATCCTAAGAGTTATGGATTCCCGCATGGGATTATATTTTTATGTTTTATTATCATTTAACATGAATATAAACAACCTTTTTAGGTTTTATGTATTTGAATTTCAAGGAAAATAAAGATGTTTTTGGAGAAATTTTACTAAATTAAATTATATATCACTCTTAGGACTGTCATGATGGTTTATTTAAGAATGATGTTGTTATATTTCTTGGTATTTAAGAAGATAAGATTGATATTTAATATGAGGATAGATAATTCCTTAATATTTACATTATTAATGTTATTTTTAAGTGTTTTAATATTAAAGTTTTATAGAATACATATATTTACTATCTTTATAAAGGTAATTTTATTTTTAACATGCTATAATAAATTTAATTCATTATTGATAATACTATCTGTAGAATAATTATCATTAATCAAGATAGTAGGAAACTGACCTCACCTATCCTTTTTATTCCTTTTAGATCATTTAATCATAACTATAATGGAAAAAATGTATAAATTTTGTTGAATTATTTTTAACAATCAAAATTCCATGTATTAAACTACTTGGTCCATCTAACACCATTTCAATTATAACTTTTTTTTACATAATGGAATATCTTGTATTTCATATAAAATCACAACTCGTCCAACTCATTATGAAATGTAAAACCCACTAATGAATTGAATATTTCTTTTCTGGAGTTGTGGACTTCATGTTGGAATATAAAGTCATATAAATAGTATAAAAGAATACCACGATATCATGATTTATGGTATGAAAAATTTTATTACTATTTGAGTATGGATAATAAAACATTTAATATTAATGGATCATAAGGAAATATTTCTTATCATGGAATAATAGAAAAAATTCTAGATACATGATTATGACATAAGGTGAGTGATGGATGTTATTATATATATTATTATGATATATTTGGAGAATTATGAATCATTATATAACAGATTTGATTTTAAAAAATTAAAAAAATAAGTTAGATGAAATCAATAACTTCAAAAAGTATTACAGGAAAAATGATACATTTTTTAGAAATGCATTTAATGGAATATGATAAAGTTATATATAATACTTTGGCATGAATATACATTATGTTAAGTAAATAACAGTCAATTCAAATTATCTGATTTTGTGTAAAATAAAATTATATAGAAACCCATAGAGTTTAAAAAGTAATTTTATGATTAATGATATTATGTAGATGTTCATAATATTTACAAGAAATTTATAATAATTTTATTAATATTTTATTATCAAAAGGCCAACCCATAATCCAGGAGACAAATTGTCACACCTATCAAGGTTGTAGGGCTCTAACCCACACATAATGGGAAACAAGTGTTTAACACCTACCACTAACCTATGTGATGTCCATGTTATGATGATATTGTTTTTAAAAATTTTAAAATTTTGTAATATATGTTTTATCATTAATATAACTATGGTAATTAAATGTTTTTTTAATAGGTGATTATTTTTGTTTTGAATAAGTTCATTATTTTGGGAACCTTATATAATTATGGTAAATATGGTGTTTTATTTGTTTAATAAAGGACTAATTACCTTCTTTGAGAATAAAGTCTTTTATTCTTTTTTTTTATTCGATACATTTATGTAATGATGATCATATCCTGAAGGATATATGAAAATGTCATACACATTTTTTAGTATGATACTTTTAGAGTGATTGATGTGATTTAAGGAGATATATTGGAAGAATTTGGAATAAAATAATTATAATCTTTGCGTTTCAAGGAAATTGAGTAATATATTTAATAATTTTAAGAATATTTATTTATATAATTATTGAGTTAACAATTTTAATACTAATAGAACATTATGAATATTAAGGAATTATTTTTTTATATAAAGTGTTATAAATTGTTGGAATTATCTTACATAATGATATAAATTATGGTTTTGATAACTATATAAAGATAATATTAAAAACACGTTATTATCTTATCTATTATTTGATTCTATAAAATTTTATTTTATTGCATCAAGTATTTAAAATTCATCTTGAATAGTCAGAATTTAGAGAAGAGGATTCTATTATACTGGAAATTGATTAAAGGATTAAATTATACATGCCATTTAAATATATATATATATATTTATTATATTATTATATAGGTTAAGTAATTACTCAACTATAATAAAATAATCTTCAAAAAAATTGAACCTTTTAGCTTTATTATCAATGAATGGAGGGTGTGTTTTACACCTCCTCAATTTATAGTTTCATAGTTGTTGAATTTATTGTGATCAGTGATCACTATAACTATTAATAATTATTTGGACATTATGATTTTATTACATGTGTATATCATCACATCCTACAAATTTTTTCTATTTGGAATCATAGTATGTGTTCTTTTGGATGATCTAGGTACTTCCCCCTCCTACATTTCAAGTGGATGTTTTAACAACACTTTTTTATGTTATGGGATTTCAATAAAATGAATTATAAAATATCAAAAAACTTATTACCAAGAACATTTTCAATTTGAATTTATTAAATTAATTAAAGGGAATAATTTGGATATCCTGTTTTTTTTTAAAGAGAATTATGATCGATAACATGTATTATACAGAACACCAATAACAAATGAACCAAAAAATATTATTTATATATGACCATTTTAACCTGGCCATCATGTTGATACGTATAGATAGGATTAAAAAAATTTGAAATTTTTATAATGGTTATAACAAATATAACGAAATTTATTAATTATTATGAAATAATTAGAGAATTATTTCATTAATTCAATTTTATTCTTTGAATATATGTTTTCTTCAAAAAAATTGTTTTTATTTTTATTTATGATTTAATGAAATAATTAATTTCTAGAAATTATAGAAGTTTTATTTTATAATAAAAGAATCATTTTTGAAATAATCATATAAAAATTAGCCTATAGTGAATTTATGAAATCATTCTTTCAATATTGATTTTTGAATGAATTGTAAAAATATTGATTTTTACTAAAAACTGTATTTTATATTAATGTATTTAAAAATTAAAATTGTACATTGGAAAAATTATATATTTTATTCAGATTTTTTAATCCAAATAAAACCATTATGTTTTCAAAATTAAATTTATACATTAATTTAGTATAAAAACATTTAATATTTGAAAATTGAATTAATTTAATAAACTATTAATCATCACATTTTTTGAGTTTGACAATTAAACAAATTATACCAAAATTGTATTTTTAATTTTAAGAATGTATTAAATATTTTGAAGATGATTGTATATATTTTTAAATAGGATACTGTTATTTTAATTTATTTTTCATATTAACCATAGAACATTTTTTTAGCACAATAAAGGGTAAATGATTTAGTTAAGGATTATAAATAAAATGAAAATGACTAAAAAATTACACTAACACCCTTATTTTTTTTAATGACACTATTTCATTAATAATCAAATAAGGTTTTTTATAAGGCATTTTATGTTAATTTTAATGTGATTCTGAAATTTTAATTTTTTTATGTAAAGAGAAGTAAAAAATGTCACACTATGGTTTTTAATAACATTGATATTTCTAACAAGGGTAAAAATATGATGAATTAGGTTGGAAATGATATTTTTAAATAAATATTATTTATACTTTTAATCTAAATTTATTTTTAATATCTAGTTAAAAAATATTTACCGTAAATTCTTACACAATGCTGATGCAAAAATTATTCAATTTCTATAAAATTAAAATAATCATAATAAAAAAATTAAAAGTGATATAAAACAAAATAATTATAGTGATAAAATAATTTTATAGATAAAAATATCAATTTATGGATATATTAAAATTTTTTATTTTATTTTTATTTTTTTCTTGATTTTGAAATGGAAAAAGTAAATGATTAGTTATAAAATTTACATTAATGATATTTTTTGAAAATAATATTTGACAAAATTACACAAATTTTTTTAAAAAAACTATTCATCGAAGTGATTATTATAAGGTTGATAATATCAGCCTTGTAACATTTTTGGATTTTTTTTACATTTATGGTAACCATCTTGATCCTCAAATAATAATACATTGTTAACAATGTTTGTATGCAAAGGGTTAACAAGGGTTAGAACAAAACATTTAGTGAAACATTATAATTCAAATTTGTCAAAATTTAATTTTAATAGAGGATTTAGAATAATTATTATATAATATCTTAAGAATATTAATTTTTAAACATTTTAAATTATTAATTAACTAACATTAATTAAATATTTTTTGAAATTCTAAAAGTGCTCATCTCGTCTCTTATAAAATGGAATCACTTGTTCTCATTTCTTCACACTTGAAAAAAACCATTTGGTTCATCCCCTATCTTCCAAAATATCTCCCCAATATCATTACCCATACTTTATATTTCTTTTTTTATATTACCAATTTTTTATGTCATAATTTTTAAATAAAAGAATGTCTTTTGATGAATAGGTATAGTTTTTAAACGATTATTTTCGTTTTATTTCATCTTAAAACTCCTTATAATTCACTCTAATAATGTTTATATAATAACCTCATTAAATTAAACATATTTGATTCTAATATTATAGATTCATAACCTATATCATTCTCCAATTTCTATCAAATGGGAAATGAATTCATTGTTTGTGTGTACGACGAACTATCGCCTTATGAATCGATATAATTTTTTTCCCATCACCACATCTTCTGACTTGTTATAATTAAGGATTTAATATATATATATATATGATAACATTGAAATATTTTTTTATGAAACTTTATTATATCATTTAATTTATCACCATTGAATTCGCTGAAAAATGACAACATCTTTCATGCGTATGTGTAGACTAATGAACTCTATTATGTGATGTGATTCAATTTTCATCACAAAATAAAATATTATATATATATATAGTTATTTGTAATTAACAAATATTCTATTTAGGAAAAAATTATCATTATCTTACAATAAATTAATACTTACCTTATTTCCATAATGATCACTGAAAAATGGAAATGTTACCCATCAATACCTACAACCTACCATCTCTATGATTGTAATGTAGTTAATTTTTCATAATCACCCTTAATAATGTTTTTAAATTTGTAATTTAATTATAATAATTAAAATAATTTCATTATTTTTATTTTTAATATGGTGGTGTAGTGACCACATTGACAATATTTAACCTAGTGATGTTATTTTAGATGTACGAACTGAATGTCATCAAAACATCTAGAATAAAATTAATCGATTATTTAATTTAATATAAAATTGTCTTAAATAACATAAATTAAATTATAAAAATATATATTTTAATTAGTAAAATAAATAGTTAACAAATTTTTATCATTTTGGAATATAAATAACATATTTTTCGAGTTGTACTAGTGGGAAGTGACTTTTTTTTTCAAAAATAAAATTTTAATGTTTTCATCAAAATGTTTTGCCTGGATAATCATATTTTTTTTAAATTATTTTATATTTTTTCATGTAGAAAAAAATCAATTAAAAAAGAAATTTTAATGACTATTTTAAATTCTTTTAATGGTGTTTCAAAGAGATTTTTTTTATTTTTTAATTTCATTACAAATGGAAAACAGAAAGTTATATTTTAATTTATATAGTGACAATAAAATATCATATCATTTGTTACCTTTATTTTATGATTGGATTTAATTGAAATAATTAATTTTTTAATAAAATAAAGTCACCCATTCCCAAATATTTATATTATTTTCAAAATGTATTTTAAAATCTAATAGATAATCACATATCTAGGAATATTTTCTTACAGGATTAATGAATATTTTTATGATTATAATGTTAGAAAGGGAATGATTTTATAAATTGTGATTAAGTTATAATTCATGTGAATTATATTAATGATTTTTTTCTATTACAACCCAATTAAATTTCATTTCATTTTTAACTAAGGATGAGCGATTCCAAGATAAAGTAAGGACATGTGAGTCCATAATAACCCTCCAATGCATTAGGTATAAAAATCAATTGAATGGTTACTTCATTAGTAGGATTGATTATAATAGTTTTTTGAAAATTATATTCCATGTACCATACATGTGTTATCATTGATTTATTGTTTTTTTACTATGAAATTTTTATTTCTCATAATAAGATAATGATATAATTTTTAATGGAAATTATGTGATAATTATTAAGGTTGAAAAGGTATAAATTTTGTAAAATTATATGATGAGTATTTAATGATTTCAAATAAACCATTATGATATTTTATTTTTTCATTAATATATCTTATAAAATAATTTACAAGTTTTTTTCAGAATTGAATATTATTTGTTGTCTTTTAAATAACTTATTTTGATAATAGAATTTAATTTGAAAATTGTAAATTTTTATAAGTATTCATGGAAACAAATTTATCTATTTAATATTATATCCCATACTGAGTTTTTTTATCATTCCACTTTTTGAAATTTACTTCATTTAATTAGTAGATAGAGGTATAAGGTCAATATAAAAATGATGATGATGTGTCCTAAAAAGAAAGTATATTTCTTTTCAAAATATTTTTTATAAGAAAAATTTATATTGAGTATAAGTTTTCACACTTTAATATTTGGGATTATTTATTAATATTCATGAAATTTATATCTAAATATTTAAACCTGAAATATATTTTTCAATGTAATAATGTTAAATCCAGTTATTTTCACTAGAATATGTAATGTTCTAGTCATGGACAATTTAATTTTTTTAAGATAAATGTTTATATAACATAAGTGATTAGGGTGTTTTCATTTGGGGTTATTCAACGAGTTAGGGAAACTTTCAGAGGTCTTAAAATTTAAAGTTTTTTATGAGATAAAAGTCATTGACATCCCATATTTTAGTTCTTAATTGATATAATTTTCTTTTGAATAATGATATTTAGGTAAACATATTATTAATTTATGGTAAATGTTACCCTTAGGAATAAGGTGAAGAAGTATTTTAGAAGAAATTTATTACATTTTTTGGATTGTATATGGAATGGTTTGAGATAAAAATTTGTGTTAAAAAATTCATTAATTATTATTTTATTATGAAAATTTAAAATTGTTTTATGTAAATTGTTTTATATAATGAATTTGGGTGTTGTGTTTACAAGGACCATTTTCATTTTAACATTAAATATTCATTTCATTTTTTATTAATATTCCTTTCTATATATTAATGATCACATATCAAGTTGAAATGAAATGTAAATCATTAAAAAATATTATCTATTAAAGATGATTTATTAAACACTGTCATTGAAAATTATTATTAAAATGATTTTGCAATACATTTTAAAATTCAAAAAACCTAAAAGAAACTATTTGACATATCCAACACCTTTTTATTTCTCCAAAATTTTGATAGATCATGTATTGTATTTTATTTCATATCCAAATTTCATCTAATCCATCTCTTTATTAAGGGGAAATACCAACAATGACTTGAATTTTTCCTTTCTCAATATATAGACATCATGATTGGTTATGAAAGAGACATTAAAAATATAATAAAAGACCCAAATGACACAATTTATGGTATAAATTATTATATTTTGATGTTTTTATGAATCATAATTAAGTCAATATCAATAAATCATAAGGAGATATTTCATATCATTGGATAAATTAAAAGTAATGTTAATGGTTTCAGGAAATAATATGAATGAACGACGAGTTTATGAATTACAGTCTGCTATAGTTTGAGAATTAGTAAACATTATATAATTGCATTTATTTTAAAAATTTGGAAACACATGTTAAATGAAATTGACACCTTTGTAAATTAGTTTAGAAATAAGCTGATGTTTTTATACAACATTTAAATACATGTGATAATGGTATACATAATAATTTGTGATAAAATGTTCTTGATATTAATGAAATGATATACAATTTATATTATTTTTTTAATGGACAAATTATTTTTTCAAAAAAAGAGTTAAAATGTGATTATATGATTAATAATATTTTTGGGGATGGATATCATATTTTATGGAATGCTATTGCATTTATATTAATATAGTATTTGAAAAAAGATAACCCATTTATCTAGTAGATAACCTGTTACATTGAAAAATTCCGTAGGGGTTGAACCCACAACTAAAGGGAGATAAGGGAGTTGTGCCTATAAACTGGATATGATGTCCTAGTAAGAATGAAATTATTTTTATTATTATGGTGATGTTGGTAAAAATATGTTTTATCATTCAAATGAATATGGGGTTGAAAAGTGATTTTGTGATATGGTGATTAGTGTTATTTCAGAAGAAGTTCACTATTTTAAGAGCCTTATATTATTAAGGTAAATATAACATAAGAAAATTTTATTTTAGGAATAAGAATTAGGTAATATTTTGGAAGAATATACTATTTTAAGGTGGATTTAAGTGATTTAGTTAATTTAAGGAATTTTTATCATATCTTTTAGCTTATATGACTATGCCATATCAATTTTTTTATGATACATTATGATTGAATGGATTGATTTAATGATATTTTTTGGATCAACATGGGATCAAATAATTTTCATCTTTGGGTTAGAATTTTATATTTAAATATAATAATGAAAATTATGGATAGATATTTACATAAATGATTTATATTGAAATTTTTATATTACTGTTGAATTTTGGAGATTTATGTATTATTTCATTATATAAAATTTTATAAAATTAGGGAATTTCCAAAATTTATGATTATTATTTTTGGTTTTTTTAATGTAAAAGGAAATAGGGAATGAATTTTTATAATCTTACAGAATATGTTATTTTTTTATGTTTATTTTAGTTAGATAAAAATAAAATATTCATCTTCACTAATCATCATTTAGAGAAAAAGACAACATTATGGTTGAAATTAATTATTGGATAAAAATATATATGTCATGTAAATATATTTTCTTTTTTTCTTATTTATATTATAAGAAGTTCCTCAATTTTACAAAAAACGATATTTTAATAATAAATTTATGACATTACTTTAATTTTTGATGCATTAATGGTCTTTTTCACACATACTTAGTTTATGATTTTTTTGGTATTGACATTATCATGTTCATTCTATTTCATGTGACCAATGCTCTCTGTAAAACTCCATAATTATTTACTATTTATGACATTATTCAATTTAAATATCTTCAAAAACCAATAATTTAAACTAATTTGGAATCCTTTTAAGTGTTATTCTCCATGATTTTATACATCCCCCTCTATCTTCTTAAGTAGATGTTTTATTACCAATTTTTAGGATGTGGGATTTCAAGAAGTTTTTTTCAAAATGTAAAAATTTTTATTACTAATATGAAGTTAGAATTATATTGAAAAAATTTATTAAAGGGGGTATAATATAATTTCATATTATTTTAAAGGTAAATTATATTTGACAACTTGTATAAAACACTACACCGAGCTTAAATGAATCAAGAAATATTATTATTTAAAGATGACTATTATAACCAAGCTATTAAATTAGAGATTATATATAGGATTAAATACTTTTTTAATATATATAAAGGCTATAATCAATAAAAAATATTTATTAATTCTTTGAAAATATGCATACAATTTTTTTAGTAAATCAATTTTATTCTTTAAATATATGAATTTCTTCAAAAAAATGGTTTTTTCTTGTTTTATAAGTGATTAATATAATTAATTTTTATAAATTTTACAAATTTAATTGTATAAAATAAATTTAATATTTTAAATCATCATCTGAATATTATCCTATAGGGATGTTCTGAAATTTTTCTAAAATGATTTATTTTTCAATGAATAGTAAAAAATTATGATTTTTATTGAAAATTGTATTTTCATTTTGTTAATTTACAAAATAAAATTATATTTTAGATTAGTTTTAATATTTAATTAGTTAATTTTGATTTAAAATAAACTAATATTTTTTAGAATTAATTTTATACATTAATTTAGTATAAAAGCATTTTATATTTATAAATTTCATTTTTTAAAATATTATTTTCATTATGTTTTTCTAGATTGACTTTAAATTAAATTCTCAAACATATAATTTTTGAATTTTGAAAAAATGGAATAAATATGTTGAATTAGGAGTTAATAATTTTGAAAATTTTTCTCTTTTATTTGTAGAATTTATTAATAGTAACCATAATTAATTTCATTATTATAGTAAAGGGTAAATTAGGTAATTAGAGGTTATAAATAAATTGATAAATAAAAGAAGATGACTCTAAAGAATTAATTTATTACATTTTAATATTATATATCATTAATCATCATACACGTTTTGGTTATGTCAGCTTTTATTTCATTTTGTTGTCATTGTGACATTTTTAATGTTTTATATATAAAAATGTAAACAATGGAACACTATTGTTTTCAATAACTATAATATTTTAAACATATATATAAATAGAGGATTTATTTAGTTTTAAAGATAATTTTGAACTATAATTTAATTTTAATAATCATAGTAATTTATTTATAATTTATAGTGAATAAATATTTACCTTAAATTCTTACACAATAGTGATGTAGTAATTTTTCAATTAATGATATAATAAAATAAATGATTTCAAAAGTATTAAAAGCAATATTATATTTAATAAAAAATTTGAGAATTTAAGTTATTATATAAATATTTAGCATGTTAGGTATTTTTTAAAATAAGTTATTAAAATATAATTTTTTTCTTGATGTTATATCATTTATTATAAATGAAATGTTCAAAATTTTTATTTTTTATCTTTTTTATGGAAATAATATTTTTTTAAAATGTCATGCAATTCATAAAAAAACTATCATTCTGTGATTGATTTTAATAATGATTAAAATATCAAACAATTTCCATTTATGGTATATTTCTTATTTTGAGTAACAATACTGACCCTTATGGAGTAAAAAGACATTTTTATTGTGGTGATAGTGAAAAGGGGTGATAGAGTGTTAAAAAAACATTAAGTGTAAAACTGAGATACAAACGTTTCTAAAATTTTTTATATTAGTTTATTTAGACTCATAATAATGTAATATTATTTTAATATAAATATTGATCTTTTTTATATTAAAAATAATTTATATGTATCTAATATGTTATGAAATCTCAATGGTTCCTCTCCCCTTGTTATAATAGGGAAACACTTCTTATCAAATATTCATAATTCAAAACACATTTAATTCAGTGAAAATATGCGCAAATACCATCCAAAAATCCCTCCCCATTCTCTAGATAACTTATTTATAGAATAATACCACATATATATGTCTTCAGGTGTCAAAAAAATGAGGTTATCCGAAGAAGAGGTATAATTATTAACCAAGTTTTTTTATATTATTTATTCTTCCACCTTCATAAATTATTATCTAGACATAATATAATATTTAAAAGTATTATATTTTATATATTTGTATTTTATTAGGTTATTTTCATATCCTATATCTATTTCCCACCTTTATCAAATGGGAAAGGAATCCATCATTCATGTGTCCATCCTACCAGTACCTTATGAAAAACTATAATCCGTTTTCCATCACCACATCTCACTGGTGGCTATAATGATGGATTTAATGTATTTAAGATATTTATTTCATACTTTTCACTGTTAAAGTATAATATGAAATTTAATCTCTTACCAATCCATTCATTGAAAAATGGTAACTTTATTTATGCATATGTGTGGACTACCACACCATAAACAGATGTGATTATTTTTTCATCACTATATTATATAGTTGATATATATAATTTTTATTTATTGAAATAAGTTTTGATTTAGGAAATAATTTTCATTATTTAACTATATTGATACTTTAAATATGTAAAAATTTCACTTGCGTGTGTGTGGCTTGCGTCTCTGCGATTTTAAAGTAGTTCATTTTTTATAAACATATTTAATGGTTGGTTTTAAAAATAAAATTTAATTATAAAAATTAAAACTATTTCACTATTATTATTCCAATTATGGTGGTACATTTACCAGTTACACCATTTTCAATCTATTGATGTCATTTTAGAATTATGAACCAAATATGCTCAAACATCAAGCATAAACATGATTGATTATGTAATTGTATATAACATGGTATTAAATAAATTTAATGGAATAATGAACTCAAAATAAAAATCATAATAAATAATATAATTAAATTATTTTTATTATTCATAAAGATAAGTAACATATGTTGCATGTTAGACTTGGGGTTGGGGACTTTATTTTAAAAATACACTTTTAATGTTTTCCTTCCAAAAAAGTTTCTTCCATATAAATATTTTAAAAAACATTCTTATGGGTTTATTTTTTATATATATAAATTAATTAATTAAAAATTAAAATTATATGTCTCTTTTGAAATTCATTAAATTTTTCTTCAAATGTAATATTTTTATGGAATATTTTTTCATTTTTACAAAAGACTAATGGAATTATTATATTTGATGTATACGATGAATATTACTTTTCCCATTCTCATAAATATTAATGTATTTTGGGATTACCTTGAAATAATTCTTTTTTTCAACAATAAATTACCTTATTTCCCAATATTCTTGTTATTTTCAAAATATATTCTAAAATAGAATAGATATTTCAATATTTGAAAACGTTATATTGTGGTTAAAAATAATATTTTTATTATTGTAATGACACAAATTGGAGAAAATTATATGTTTTGATAATGTTATAGATCTTGGGAATTATTATAACTGTGATCAGTTTAGTTGTGGGCCATTTGTGGCAATGTTATTAATAAAAGATGGGTGGTTTCATGTTAATCCATGGAATAGTGGGTCTGGGAAATACATCCAATAAATTAGGTACAAAAGGTAATTTACATGTATTATCTATAGTTTATATATATTTTAATTAAATAATATGATTTCTCGATGTAAAATAATGATATATTGTTTAATAAAAAATATGTGATAAATTTTAATATTTAAAAGATTAACTTTATGAAATATTTATTATGATATTTTCAAAATTTCAAATAAATATTTATGAGTTATATTTTTTCCATTAGGCTTAATTATGAAATTTTTATGAAAATAGTTGTTCATATAAAGATGAATATTGGGTAATATATTTTTTACTTTGATCCCAATGATTATTTTTAAAACAAATTTTTTTTATGTATTGAAGAACTAACATTTTATCACTTTAATTTATTATTTTTAATGCCTCGCATCACATGTTATATTTTAATGCCTATGTCACTTTTCAATATTTATGATCCATATTTTATTAGTTATGTTTTACTTAAGTTATATTAATATATAATTATTATGTTCTTATAATCACATGTTCAATTTATTATCAAATAAGTTCTTCGATTGATATATCTTATGTATACCCGGTTACTGAGAATCTTAGATCACCCTTTATTATGTTTTAATTTTTTAATCTTTGAATAATCATACTATTTATTAAATATCTATTAATATATCAGTTATAAAGAATATTTTTTAAAGGTTATAAATAATGATTTATTAAATTTTTATTACTTATTTAATTTCCAAATTCAATAATACTTTTGGTTTTGGAATTTTGATTCATTATTAGATGTAGTGTCTAATCATAGAAAATTATGTAATATTTATGTATAAAATGGTTGGGTAATTATATTTTATATCAAAGTGGGATTTAGTTAAATTTGTTGGTTATCCTATGAATAATATGATTATAGAACTTAAAATATCCTCTATTAAACCAAATGTGATGTTGGAGACCCCTAAAAAGTTATTGGTTGAAATAAATGTTTCATAATTTAATACATTTAAGGATTAATTTTCCTTATTATATAATTTTTTACTCAAGATAATACAGATTGATACTCATACCTACAATTTTAGATATAGAAACAAAATGTATATATAATCATTTTATTAGTGTAGCATTCTATAACTGTTTTTATACACTTTTAAACCCCTATTTTTAACAATATTTTGATGGGTTTAGTTTAAGTATATTACATGTGAAAATTTGGAAAATTTTGGAAGTTCAAGTGTTGTGAATTGTTGGTGCACATTTTTCCTGAAACATGAACCCCCCCAAGAAGAAACTGTGCAACCCCCAATAGTATGGGTTAATGGTTAGGAAAGATGATTTGTTTAACCAAGCAGTCCAAACAAGAACGGTGGATTCATGAATGAGCCCGAAACACAGATTACATTCATGTGTGTATCAAAGAAATGTGAAGCATCAACAAGACAAATATTCTCTTTTATAACAGGTCATTTTCTAAATATATTTATTTTTTTAGTAGGTATCAAATAAACATGATTTAAATCCTTAATTTCATGACCTGAAATTTTTGTTCATGATGTTTTTCCTAGAGTTCAGGCTTCAATATTTGGCACTATTTCTAGAACGTTGATTGAGGATAATAATCATTTTTTAAAATGTATGCATGTGGAGAATGAACTATGGGATGTTGTTTTATGTCGTAATCATGAGAGTTCTCCAGAGTTTGATGGATTACACATATCCATTATGTGGCATGCGGGGATATACTAAAGAAGGACCTCATTTAGGTGTTCCTTGAATTTTTTTAGGATTCCTTAGTTGGGTGGTTACTACGTATTCCCTTATTCTGATCCAAACAAGTCAGAGAACCTTCATCGCTTAAGCAATTCAGGCCTATAAGTATGTGAACATTTCTTCACAAATTACATTCTAGTATTATCAATTGGATTCTTGCCCATCACCTCCCAGAATGGGTTGCTAAGGGACAACATGGTTTCATTAGAGGTCGGTTTAAAAAAGGTTTTAAAGTACATGTGCATTAAATAATTATGGTCATTAGTAATAAATTTCAATGATTAAATATTCTTATCAATGTTCATATGAAAAAATAATATCACCAAATCTAGTATGTTTTTAACTAAGTGGTCTTGAAATACACGGGGATTTATACTTATGTAGTTGACCTCCTTTTGATATGCTCTTTATCTCCATGGTTCCCTACTTTCTACAAGGGAACGAGGAAATTTTTTTTCAAGTCAGCTCGTGGGTTGAAATAAGGGAAACCATTTTCTCCTTGTTTTTTAATAATATCCCTATATTCTCTTAGTAGAATTATAAAATCCAAAATAAAGGTAGGGATTATCTAACCATTTATATATAGATCTCACAGCTAATGTTTTTCACATATAATGTTTGCAGATGACATGGTGATGTTTCGGAATAGAAGATCATATTCCCTTATAGGAATAAATAATATCCTTGATGAGTATTGTAAATAGAGTAGAAAACTCATTAATCAGGAAAATAGAATTCTCTACATTTCATGGAAGTGCTCAGAGTGGAATTTTAACATAATTTATTCGAGGATGAGAATTTAGAAAAAAGAATTATAATGGAATATTTGGGTTCCCCAATATCTATGGGAATGCTACAGATTTGGAATCTAGATATGGTGGTTGATAAAATATATTCTACGGTTAATAATAGGAAAAACAATATTATCTATTAAGGAGGAAGGATAACCCTTTCTAATAGTCTGGTCTCTTCTATTCCCATTTATGTACATTCAATTATGAAGGTTCAAAAGTTAGTTATAAAAAGCATCGATAAAATCTTAAAGTATTTTATTTTGAATTCTCATTTGACGGGAATATATCACATGGTTTCGCATTTGAGAATTGAATTGCCATCCATAGAAGGTGGTTTTAGGTAGAGAAGCATCACTGACTCAATGCTCTGATCGCATGCTCACTTATCCTAGAAAGTGATCAAATGGCATACTCTATAGGCAATGTGTTATTTTGGAATTTATAGTAAATATATTGGTATGAATTGAAATAACCCCTCTAATTTATGAAAAACTATCCAAATCCACATTCCACGTCTTTAATAACTAGTATGCTAGATTATAGTTTTAGGAAATAAGTTTCTAGAACCATAACTGGGTGGGATGCATGTTATGATTCCCATGATTTCCATCCCGAGAAATATCATTTCTTTAATCTTGTAGATATATTGGTTTTAACCAACACATCATAGACAATGAAAAATGTGCGATATTTCATCTCATTACTCTCTTAAATAAGATCAATGATTTCATCTTTAGATCCTCTGATTTAGGTTCCTACTTAGTTTAGGCTTACCGATTTATATTCTCTTAAAACAAGATACATGATACATGGGGTGATTTTTTTAATTGCATGAACATTCCCCCGAAGTATAATTTTATTCATTGGATTATTCAAATCCATGTGATTCATATAGATGATGAAGTTACTTATAAGGGGATTTTTATATCCTTTAAATTATAGTGTTTTCATCAACCCACCATTGAATTAACTAATCACATATTTTATGAAAGTGGTTGGTATAATGTAGTTTGGGATGCAGTGTTTTAATTCATGGAAATATCTTTGTATTTTATTCAAAGTTAAAACATTATCTAAAGGTTGTTCCATGGGTGGGATAGGTAGTGTAGATAATAATTCCAAACCAATAATTTTTTCAAATGAATGAGGGTTTATATAGGAGTCTCAGAATTAATCATGGGTGTAGGATCTCTCACGAACTAGAATGGATCTAGTCACTAAAACATGGTTTTTGATATCTAGATTGGTATTTCACTTCAAAAAATTGAAATATGCTCCATCACTGACATTCTTGACATGTTGTAGTTAACCACTACAGCTCAAAGAGTCAGTAATAAGGGGCGATGGGTATGATGGAACCCTCCCATAAAGGGGTTGAATCATAAAATTGATGGATCATGAATCATGGGAATAATGATAGGGAAGTGTTATCTGAGACCCAATACCTAATACGATAGTTATATTTTGTACAAACAATGGGTGGGGGATCCCACTCAAGAATATGCATGATCTTTATTATAAATTCATCAATTCTGTAAGTCCAAGAACCTCACTCTCTAAGACATTAAACTATATTTTAAATTTATTAACCACTTTCTAAAAAACCACA
This sequence comes from Viscum album, assembly GCA_963277665.1. Lineage (NCBI taxonomy): Eukaryota > Viridiplantae > Streptophyta > Magnoliopsida > Santalales > Viscaceae > Viscum > Viscum album. The sequence continues at coordinate 1,452,366,105 of OY728125.1, forward strand.
ACATCACTACTATGTCAATATCTTATTATATCTAGAGATGCTAGCATCTCATCAACAATCGTACAATATTTCATCATACATGGTGTGAGGGAAACAAGGGAGAATATTTTCATACTATAAGGTACACTAATTAATAGAATTTTGCCTTCTATACTAGTGTGGGTTCCCTTACCCCAGAGTATGTGAATATTTTCATATCTAGAACTCTCAAGATTCATTAATTTCTCACCACATGATACTTGTTTTGTTTTGTTAGTTGGTCTGCATTATGTGGGTGTTTGTATTCATTCACTTTTCACTTTTGATTTGAATAAATAAATTAATTTTTTGTGTAATTAAAATAAAAATTGTTAAAAAAAATATTCTCAAACACCTATGTTGACACCTGATCATCACTGAGTAATGGTTGAACATTTTCTGAGGTTTTTTGGGCTCCCAACATCCTATTCTGGCTCCACTAAATCCCTCCCATTATGAGTCAAATCTATTAGATATTCTTTCATTAATTTCCCAAAAAGATTTTTATGTATGTTCTCTATCTCCCACTCCCTCTTTCACTATTTCCTTAGTGGTTTTAGATCTCCATGTAGTTGGGGATCTAATCCCTAATTTTCCAAATCTTGAATCAAGGTTTAATTATCAGATCATCATCGGGGATGTTCTTTATTGTGGTTTCCCATTTATGGCATTGTGTTTTGTGATATTGTGATGCTAGGGTATATGGTTTTATTTAAGATTTCCTTATTTATTTAACCATATATGGGTTGATTTATATTAAATTTCATTAAATTATGTTGTTAAAACTATAATTTTTTTTAAATTAGGGATTTTAATTTGATTTTGCATGAAATTGGGAATCATCACTAATTCGAATAAATTTTGGATTGTTTTTAATTTGATTTGAAAAAATTGAAAATTGAATTATGAAATTGATTTCAAATTCTTATTTGAGAAAAGTGACATGAATTGTTTTTCTAGAAACCTGGTGGTTTTATCCAAGAATGAGGCATCATTTTATTAAAAAAATTGTTTTTAAATTAAAATTTGAATAATAAAATTGAGAAATTGGTTAAATTATTTTTTTTAATAGTTTTGAGATAAATTTGTTTTGGTTTATTATTGTTAATTAACAAAAAATCCAAGATAGTTAGAGAGTTATTCGGTATAGCTCTATATTTATACATTACAATACTAACAATACATATCTAGTAGGTAAAATAATCAATAGAATGGTGATGAGTCATCTTTCAAATAGGTTTTTAGGAATTTTGTACATGTATTTCCATGATAAATATTTTGAGGGTGAGGGATTCCAATAACCAAGAACAATTGAACCTATTGTTAAATGAATATATTGCTTTTTTGGGGATTATTTGTTATATATTTCATTTATTTTAAACAATTTTACTAATGTGTTTTGAATTTATATAAAAGTTTTTGTATTAAATATTGATTAATCCATTTGTTTAATGTATTTCCATCATTTTTAATTTAATGCATGATATTTTTAAATATTCTCTTAAATTGAAATATATTTTTATTTAAAATTGAATGCTTTATGTGGTTAATTATTTTCGAATTTTATTAAGGAATCCTTTCTGCGACCATACTAGGATTTTTTGTCACATCCAAATTGTTCAATTGTGAAATTAATATTATATTCTTTCAGGTTGGAGCAAAGGAATGCATCACATGGAGGTGGTAGTTGTTGTTGATATTTTTTATTAGATAGTTTTTTTTGCGACTTAAGTTTTTATCTTCCTAGTTTCTGGTACATAGATTATGTTCTTTGGCTAGTTTATACCTATTTAAATTCTCACATAGTTATCCTCATGGAGTTTTTATTATATGTATATTTACTTGTATTTCTTATATTCATTATCTTTGTGGATAATTTCTTTCAACTTTTATTTTATTTGATGTAATGTTCTTGTCACTAACACATGGGGATCATGAACTCCCATCAAGCTATATCAGTGTTAGATCATCTATCAGAGTAATAGGGTATGTGGGTTGGTTTGTGAAAAAGTTTTATCTAAGGTAATGCTTGATAATATTTCCTTGATGACAGTATGTTGTTGTGTAATCTTCTCAGTACTTATGAGGTAGTTGTGACTCAGTACCCAACCATCTCTGACCATAATTAACGATTAATCCTTAAGGGGGTTTTTTGAATAATTTCTTTAGGATAATTTCTATTATTTCCCCTAAATTTTATTTTTGTCAATTGAAATAAAAGTATTTTTTATCAATATTTTAGGATCAATTTCTATGTTTCTCTAATTTGGGAGATGTTCTGTGTCACCTTTATAATGTCTTCAATTTTGTTTGTTGATGTGGTGAAGCATTATCCCTACAAGAAGATGTGAAAAGTATATCGAGGAGGAAAAAAATGAGGAACCTCAGTGAGAGAATCCACTTTTGGACCACAATTTGGATGATCTTATCATTTATGATATCCAATATCTAATAAAGGCCCCAACAACAGTTCCAAATTGGGCTCCAAATATCGAACCTGAAATGTATTTTTTATAAAATATTGCTCAAGAGTTCAATCAGAATAATCCATCAGTGTTCCATGTATCTAATAATCATAAACTAGATATGTATTGTTTGAGGGATACAACGACTTTTTTTGAGTTATTTTGGACATTGGATGAAATAATGGTGAAATTTAACACCTTCTTGATAGAGGGACCTTAAGAGAAATGGTGTAATGCAATGGTGAGAAAAAATAAGAATATGGGATCAGTGTGGAAATATGTTATATATATTTTCACTATCCAGTAATATCCTGATTATATAGTGTTTTAAAAGGAATTAGAGATATAAAAACTCAAGAAGGATAATAGAACCATCCCAAAATATGAAAATCATTTTGGCCAGCATATGCAGTTTGAATAGAAGATTGTGTTGAATGAGAACATGAAGAATTGATGGTTCGAGATTGTACTTTGATATAATTTGATACTATCATGTTTTATTGGAGATGATTTCTTCTTACTGTAATGTTCTAGCAAGAGATTTGATGGTTGGAATGGTCCTAGCTGGTAAGTCAGGGTTGAGGGGAGTTCCTTTTTCTCATAGTAGTGATTGTATGAATTAATCTAAAGGAAATATAAAGCATGATGATTATCTGGGTGGTTCTCGATAGTAGTACATTTCTAGAACTTTTATATTGCATAGTATAAGAAATTTTATTTTCTACTATCGTATCATGATAGGGAATTCTAAATATGTTTTCACTATGGGACCCAAAATTTGATGTTCTTGCTGATGATTAAGACATCTGTAGAAGTCCTTCAAAATATATTCCACACCTCATAGTGGCATGGGATCACCATCTCTTAATAAAAATATAGTAAAATCATATAATTCTCAATGTAAGGGGCTACAACCACTGGAATCTGGATTGAAACATCGTTGCGTAGTGAAAAAGAGTCTAGAGGAAGCAGATATGGGTCTAGGATCACTAAGAGGTACAATCAAAATAACCTTTTCATTACTGAATATTTTATTTGATACTGGTTCATGTCATTTGTTCATTTTCAACCCATATTTTCAATATACATAATCTTCCTATGGATCTTTTATATTTTTTATGGATATTACTACACCCCTTTTAATAAAGAGATAAAATGGTATTTTTAGTCCCTCTAGTATTTTATCTATATTGGATACTGATCATACTTGGGATTTTATTATTCTTCACTTGAAACCTCTTAATATAATATTCTTCGGGGATTGGCTCATTTCCAATAATTCCAGGATTTATTGTTATCTTTGACAAGTATATTTCACAACACATTATGGGGTGGGCCATATAATTCCAGTAAAATTGGACTTGAGGTCAATTAGAGATGGATAATATCTTATAGAGTTGCAAAATATAGTATCCATGTTTTAATTTTTTCTAGAGTGAGAATAATTGAGCTATAATCTCCCCCAAAATTGTCATCGAATTTCCTCATGTGTTTCCCTCAAACTTCTTTGTTTTTCCATAGGTAATGGAGTTATAGTTTTTTATTTATTTATTATTGGCACAAAACTAGGGGATATTCTATTGTATCCCATGTTACATGTTTAAATGAAGGATTTTAAGACCCAACTCGATTCTTTTCTGAAGAAATGATTTATAATCCTGATTATGTATCCTTGGGAATCATATGTCCACTTTACTAAGATATTTAGTAGTCCACATCACCTATGTGTCGATTACCAAAAACACAATCACGTTATGGAAATAAAAAATATTTTTTCCATATATTGATGGACTTTTGTACAGTTAAATGGAGAAAATTGTTTCGTGAATATTGATCATTGATATGGTTTCCATCAGTTGAGTATTAAAGAAGCTAACAATTAAAAAACCTCATTATAAATAAGGTATAACCAGAGAATTGTTTCTTTCTTGTTTCCCCTCTTGGGGGATGATGTCCCCCTTCTCTCCTGGATAGCTCTCCCGAGCACGTCGTGCCTCTCCTCCATCTAGGGTTTCCCCCTTCTGATGGACTGAACACTTCTGGCATCTGTTCCTTTCTTCTCTCACCTTCTCAGACGTATGTTATCGCTCGGCGACCTGGTTTTCTTCTAGGGCTGCTCTCTTCGTGATTTTTGGAACTTTTTCGATCATCGATGCTATCTTCTACTCTCTTCATATCTTTACTTGTTGGGTTTTCTCTCTATCCGTGTTCTTGGCTTACTTTTGAGGCCTTTTTCATATCAATATCTCCACTTTCCCCGAGATCTATTGCACCAGACTCAATCTTGGTCTGATGCAGTAGCTCTCGTGGGGGGTTTGGGATGTTTTGGTTGAGTGTTCATCGATTTCTAAGGAGCTGTGATTCGTGTTGTTTTTCTTATGCCTTAGGGTTTCAGTTTTCTTCATTGGTTGCGCTTCGGGTCTTTTTGTTCTGGTTTTTTCTTTCGATCCTGGTGGTGTTTTTCGGTTGCGATTGATGTTCAGACACGTGATGTTTGAATTTTCTCATGGGTTTCATCCTTGTCGACATCAGAAGATTTTGGTGATTGTGTTCCCGATCGATGGTGACCACTCTTACTCTTCTCTTTCTCTAGGATTTCACCAATCTACTCCTAGTTGGATTTGTTTTGTGCATGCCATGGTCTATTTGGAGCTGCGGTGTTGGTTTCCAGGGTCGGATCTCACCGACGGCATGATGTGGCAGTGAGGATCATCTCGGGTCAGGGTACGTAACGCGAGGCGACTCGTTAACCAAGGTGGTGATGATGGCTTCCCTTTTTCATTTGAAAATTGAATCTTCTCTTTTTCCTCATTTTCCGGTGATGTGGATGTCACTGACCATCCCTGATCATGGTTTTTTTAAAATTTGACACCTTGTTCTATTTTGAAATTTGTAATATCTTGAAATCTGTTTGGTTACCACTCATCCTAAAGTGGATTTTGAAAATACATAAAAAGGGATTTGGATGATGAATAAGGTATGCCCATTATGTGTACCATTTCATGGCATTCATTCTAAAAAATTCTTTTTTTGTCTTTATAGATTTAATGAATAAGATCTACCATGAGTGTCTTGATAATTTTGCGTTGGTCTTTGTGGATGACTTACTAGTTTAATATAGATCTAAAGATGGTAATTTTCATCATATGAGAGTAGTTTTAAAAATTTTGAGATGTCACTAACTTTATGCCAATATATAAAAATATTATTTTTAGATTCTAGAAGGGATTTCCATGGGACACATGTTTTCATAAAATTTTATATCAATTTATCTTGAGAAGGTAATGGTTTTTATGATATTAATGCAACTACAAAATTCTTTCGAAATTTAGGGATTATTAGGTTTAGTTGGCTATTATTTTCAGTTTGTAAATTTCTTCTCAAATATAGATTATCCAAAGACTTATCTAACTCATAAGGGAGTAAAATTTTCTAGGGATGATAAATGTCGTATATTTTTCTATTAATCTAAAGCATCTTCTAACTACTTCGTCGGTGTTAACTCTTCTAGAATATCAAAAAGATCTGTGGTATTTTATGATATATCATGTTTAGGTTTCAGATGAGTTCTTATGTATGGTGATCATGTCATTTAATGTGTCTCTCACCATCTTAGGAAACATGAGAATAATTATCCTACCCATGAAATTGACTTAATGTTTTTATTCGTTAACTTAAGTGTTGGGGGAACTGCCTTTATGAAGAATTGTATATCATGTATTTCAGCCACAAGATCAGGATATATATCATTTCTAAAAAATATATAAATATCCTCTAGAGGAAATAAGTGGATTACCTATAATCATTTGAATTTGTCATGGCTTATATCTGATATAAATGGAATAACTTCACATATCCCTTGAGAATGAAAATCTTGACCCAAATTCTGAAATAATCATCGAAGGAGTGGAACATGATGGATCATTTTTTATAGTTTCATATAGGTGTCTAGGAATCCAAGACTGGTTTCTCCTTGCGTATTTTCTAGTGTACATCTTATATTCTTGAGATGATTCATAAAGAACAATATTACAATAATGAATTATAAAGCATTATATAATCATTATTATGTATAGATCATTACTGAGTAGTAATTCATTTTAGGGGTTATTATGTGTTTATTGAACTAGTACATATTAACTTTTCCAGTATAAAAATATATTATCGGTGGTTTCCATAATTTCTAATGGGGTTTTCAACTAGGAATAATGACGTTTTTAAATTAAATTCCCCATAAATTTTGAGGGCCAGTTATAAGATGGCACATTTTGGAATTTTTATGTTGTTGTAATACATTCCTACTGGTCAGTGACAAGTACAAGATACTTTTTGGTATTCTTTAAAAAATTCTTTTTTCAACATGGAATTGGGATGGTATATCTATGGACTTTGTTTTAGGGTCACCATATACCCAATGAAAGAATATTGTGATAGGGTTTGTGATTGATCGGCTTACCAAATAAAATCACTTTATACCCATCTTTGATTGAACCAAAGATTAGGAGTTAGGAAATATTTATAGGAAAGGGATTGTTCTTTTTTATAGAGTTCCATCTTTAATAGTATCTGATTGGATCATCATTTCGCTTCTCATTATTGGGATAGGCCTTGAGGAGGAACTGGGATCTCATATCTATTTAGGAAAGATATACCATCTTCATTTGGATGGCTATACATAATGAGATATACATATTCTTAAGGATATTCATCGTGCCTGCATCTTTGACTTTGGTTTATCTGGGGATGACCATCTAAGATTTTTTGAGCATTCAAAAAACAATAGTTACTAGTTCATGATCGAAATGGGTGATTTTGAGGCCTTATATGGCCAGGCTGGGAAATCTCTATTATGTTGGTCAGAGATTTGTAGACTTTCCTTTCTTGAACTAGAGTTTTCAATGGCTGAGTATCTTATTAGGAGAGTTGATTCTGAATCAAAGGTAATTCATGGTAGTATGATTATTTTTGTTTGAGTGTTATGCGAAAACAAGTTTTATGCTCATGAGATGTGGGAGAGGTAGACACAGATGAGAAAGTAGTGACATTATCTTTTTGACATGGAAACATCATAATTGGATTTATAGGGATAAAATTTATCTATGGTTGAGAGGTTATAACATCTTGTAATAGTTTTCAGGTTCACCTAATCCCTTATTTTGAACATTCATTGGATGGATTTCATATAGGGATGTTTCAGGTGAATTTTTGGGAAATTTTGAAAATTCTTAGGTTGTGCGGGTTTGTGGCATTGTTTTTGCAAATTGTTATACCTCATTGTGAAAACCATTTAAATAGATATAGTAATAGTTTCAATGGTTGGAACATGGCTTAACAAACTATGCAACCACTAAGGATAAACTGGTCAATCCACACTAGCTAGGTTTCCTTCCTAGGATGCATGGTTTCTATAACCATATGGCCTTTCCTAGCTGATAGTTCTTGTGGATTTTACTTAATCTAAAAATTGATTAAAATTTCTAAAACACCTATTTTTATCCCTACTCTACCGTAACTTGGGGATTAATGTTTTTATAGGTTTTGGGGGCACCCAAGATCCGATTGTGTCTCATCCAAACCCCTCCAAAGGCATATTGATGTTAATAGATCTTCATTTGTACCTTTCCTGATAATATTTATATCCTTGTTCTATATCTCTCACTCTCTCATTCACTCGTTCCTTAGGGTTTATTATATATCTATATAATTAGAGGATATAATACTTGTTTTTTTGGATCATAAATCTAATTTTAATTCTTGGATAATTTTCATTTATGTCCTTTAATGGATTATCCGGTTTAGGGTTTTTTGATTATTGATCTCAAGATCCATAGGTAAATAGTAACATTTATTATTAGCCGATTTATTTTACACTATATTTATTTATTTATATTAATTTTTTTTAAATTATATAGTTAAAAAAATATATTATTAAAGTGGGGATTTTAATTTGATTTGGCATGGAAATGGGAAACCCCCACTTCAAATGAATTGGGATGTGTTTGGGTAATTTGAATGAAAATTATGGAAATTGAATTTTGGAATTTAAAATGAAAATATAAAATTCTCTAATTGAATTACAAAATTGAATTTTAAATTGATTAGAAAACATTATTTGATAAAAATAGCTCAAATTTATTTGACAAAACCCAATGGTTTTATTTGGGAAATAGACACGATTTGATTAAATGCCTATTTTTTTATAGAAATTTTCATATTGGAATGGAAAAAGGGTATGAATTGTATTTTGAATAATTTTGGATAAAATTTTCCATTTTATATTTTTTTATAGAAAATTTAAGTCTAGTTGGTTAGTGAGTTATTTAGTATATCACTCTATTGACAATTTATAACTCTAATAAGACATATGGAATAGCTTACATCCCTGATGGATTGGTGATGACTCCTCTTTAACTAGTGTCCATGGGACGTGTCTACACATATTGATGTGATAATTATTCGAGTGTGATGGAATCCCCTAACTTGAAACTAGAAAACCTATTGAAAGATGAACATATTTTTTATTTATGATTATTTTTTATATATTCCATATATTATGAATTTTTTTACTAATGCCTTGGGAATTTATATAATCTACTTTATATTAAATGATTATTAATCAAATTTTTTAAATTATTTTCATTATTTCCATTGTAAAAAATGATTTGTTTTAAATATTCTCAGGAATTTTCCTATTTCCTCATTTTAAATTGAAATATTTATCTGGATAATGTGTTGGTAACTTATTATGGAATCCTTTGTGGGATGGTATTGGGATTTTATCTTATATCCTACCAATTTCTTTGGGAATATATATATATTATCTCTTTATATGCTCGAGTAAGGGGAAATCACTACAAGGAGGTAGTAGTTGATTTTTATATTTGGACATGGAAATTTATGCATGTTGGGATGTGGGTTGTTATCTTCATATTTTCTGGTACTTTGATGATGAACTTTGGGTTGTCTACCCAAGTATGACTTCTAGTATTGTTCTCCACATGGATTTTTTTCTTATATAAATACAGTCTTTTATATATTTCTTCCATTATTTTCTTGTAAAATTATTTTCGAAATTCATATTTTTTTTATTATAGGATATTTATTCAAACCCATAGGTATCTGTAATTCCCATTACAGATTGTTAGTTTAGGCTTCGGAATTAGAGTACCTGGGTATGTGGGCTGGTTCATGAAAATTGTTCTATGTTCAAGGATACTAAATATTGAAAAAATAATTGATCTTTTTTTGATAAATTAATTTATATTATGATATTTCTATAAGGATTTTAGTTAATATCATGAATTATTAGATATTAAATTATTGGTAAAAACATCAAGTGGTGTAATGATTTTAAAACATTTTTAAAATGATTCCCTGATATAAGTTTGTGGGAATGTGCTCGTAACATGGAAATTTATTGTCCCTTTAGAATAATTTTATATAATTTTGGATATTGATTGTATCTCTATATTTAAATCCCAAATTAATTTCTAAGATTGTAAATTCATATTACATTGACTTAATTTATACTCAATGATGTATCAACTAATGGATTAAAATCTTTCAACGTGAAAATAACATAGTGTATTGTATAAATCATGAAAATAAATAACTGTAATAAAAATTAGACAATTAATGGTCTATTTCTACTAGAGATAATATTTTTATTAAAGATATTGATGCATTATGTCTATGGATAAAATTATGAAATGCATATTTATCGTAATAGATTTATGTATATATTCTCACAAAAAGAGGAGAATATGTTGTAATGGATATAGTTCGAATTGATCAAGGACTGTGACTATCAAATATATTACCACCCTCAGAAGTAAAACATGTATGTTGATTGTTTGAGTAGAAAGGATAATGTTGTCATATCTTGGATGATGACTAAAAGATACCCAATACTAATGGATTTGAAATGGATATACCATTAAATCATAATAGAAGGGGAGAAGTCCTATATTTATCGTGTGATTTCCCTACCATGCATCAATATGAACTGAACGAGGTGCATAATGGGGTTATAGTGCTACAAAATATTGATGTTATATTCAAATGTTTTACCATTATTGAGATTGATTTATAAGATTTATGAAATTGGTATGTTTCTATTCAATAAAACAATTAAATAATCTTTGTTAGGAAAATTCATATATCACATCATTATCTATCTATACTAAAAAAATGATATTTATACATCTCAACAATCATTTATTATAAGATAATTTAGTTGGGATATTTTTGAGTATATATCATAATGAATATTTTTCTAATTATTTTAACATAAATATTAGTAGTATAATAGGATTATTCCTTATTTATGCATACTAATATAAAAATTGGAGAACATCAACGAGTATTTTTTCCTCAGACATAATAGGACCTCTAACGGAAAAAATTACATTTGGGTTACAGTTCATCACCATCAAAATTTAAAACATTATCTTTGAATTTCAGAAGATTTCTCAAAAAATAAAATTTATATGATATACAAAATTAAAGTGGTAATGATTCTTTGAGTACCACTTTCACATATACCGGATTAAGTTCATATGATTTCCTTTATGTTTTGGGGAATTATTTAGTATTTATTTGATATGGGGTTTAGTATCATAAATTTATTGAAATCACTTATTATTATTCAATCTAAAAGGATCATTCAAACTCTAAAATTTATACAGATATTTGGACTAATTGATTTTAGAGGAATTTTGGATCAACATATTCCCATAGTAGAGGTATCATATAAAAAATCATTATATTATATCATTCAAATGAAACCATAGGAGTCTCTATATATAAAGAGGTGTTGAAATCCAAATTTTTGGGGTGATGTTAAAGAGCGTATGTTGTCAGAAATAGACGTTTCAAAAGAGTTTAATGAGATGATCAAATCCAATTAGTAACACATTTATACTACATAATGTTGAAATTGTAGATATGATTAAATTCATTGATAGTATTTGTACTTTGATGTTAGAGATAATGTATTACTTTCCAAATCACCATTTAATATTGTTATGATATTTAGGAATAAAAGAATGTTGGTTCTTAGAAACCTTAGACCCTTAAAAATTCATAATCATGTGGGGATAGTAGCTTATCATTTTTAATATCCAACGATCCTCTCCAAAGTGAATTATTTGTTCTATGTTTCAAATTTTATGAATTTAATACATGATCCAATACCTATACTAAAATCATAGGTTATAAAATAAGAAAAATATCCATATTAAATTGAATAACTAGTAGAAAATTTTAACAATGAGATAAACTACTCTGAAAAATACCACTTACCCAGTTAATGTTTTCTGGAGGAATCATCAGATTGAAAAAAGAGATATGAAAACATGAATATGAAATGATGTAATGTCATCCTAATTTTTTGATAGATTAATTAAATTGTGAGGTTGAATTTCATTAAAGTGGGTTTAAATTAAACAAACCCTAATTCTATAACAGATTCCCAATTACAAAATTCATGTATTTTTGATAGCTCATGATACATATAAAACCAAACTGAATTGAAGATTTTATTATTTAATTATGGTGGGATATTAAAATAAAAAATGAATTACATTAATAGATAACCATATGAAATATAATTAGTATAATTTATAAAGTAATTAAACTACAAGTAAATAAAAAATTATAAAATGTTAAAGTTATCATCATCACAATCTTCTATAAAGATCATACCATCTATGATTACTATAGAAAGAAAAAAATAAAAATAAAATATAATATGAATATCAACAAATAAAATTATATAATATGATGAATTCTTTTAGATATGTATGTATGGAGATATGTAGGAATGTATTTTTTTTTCATTAGACAGGTGTTCAATAGACATATATTAACTAGACATATGGTCATTGTGTATAAATGTATATAGTTGGTATATCGGTGATATGTAATCATTTTGAAAAATAATAAATGATATAATTTACAAAATGTAAATTATTTTGCAATGAATGAAAATGATAGTAAATAAAATATTATAGAAATACATATCTATATTCATTATATTATTATGATTATTTTTGTTATTATTGTTTTTTATTTTAAATAAACATTTGAAATGTTAATAAATTTAATAAAATTATTTTATAGCCAAAGGATTGATAAAATGTATTTTTTAGAAGACAAATAATTAATTTTAATGGAATTTATTATAATCATTTAATGTTAAAAATGCATATTTTTCAATATTTTTTCTTCTTATGAATTTTTATAGTTATCTAAAAAAATTAATTGATTATTTGAAAAGAATGATTCTAAAAAAATTAATGATTCATTTTAAAAAATAATATATTGACCAAAATTTTATTTTTCAATTATATCAAATAAGATTATGAATTTTTATTGATTAAAAAATCGTTATTCAATGAAATAAATTTTAAATAGATTTTAATATATAATATTTTAATTTAAAAGTAATATTTATAATTCGTAGAAATTTAATTATATTCAGCTGAGTATATATATGGAATTATATCTATTAATATTTTTAAGGGGTATAAATTACTTTTAGATCCAAAAATAAGTTACTGGGATAATAATTCAGTTTCCCCGGTATAGGTAAAATTATTTAAAATGTTTAAAACTAGAGTTAAAGACATATAATATTATAAATATTTATCTAATATATATTTTAAGGTAATTATTTCCACAGAGTAATTATTTTTTCACTTTTAATAATCATTATAGGTAAAAAAGACATTCCTTACACATTAAAGAATGAGTGTTCGAGAAAACGTCACTCGAGATTACACGAAAATCCCCCCTTCCCGAATACATAAAATAAAAACATTCCATTTATTTTATCATATTTATATATATATTATTAAATTATCTCAAAAAAATAATCTCCCATGTTTTATATACATTGTTCATGAAAAGGGGTCCCAAAACCCTAATTTCCAAGGGCCTCCCTTAGGAAATAATCTATTCTTATACATATGAATAATATTATCCTTAATAATTATTCTTTATCTTCCTCATTAACTGATTATTATACGTTATATTTCACATTATTAATTTTTTTTCAAATAATTATGTTTGTACAAAATTAATATTATAACTACACAATGTCTTTTTTTACTCATTAAATTATTTTAACAAGTTCATATTTGTGAATGTTCCACTGCAAACATGAATAATGAAAAAAAATTGACATCATGGATGAATAATAAAATCTTGATAATTGTAGTATTTTTTAATAATTATTAGTTTTATTTTTTAATAATTTTGAAACTGTGATATAGAAATTTTTTACTATTTAACAAATTAATTCTTAATTTATTAATACTACCTTTAATAGAGATTTTTACATGTTCCAAGATACCTAGAGCCATAATTTCCATGAATTACCATGGTACATTCTATCGATATCAAAAATATATACAATATATTCAATAAAATTAGGGAATCTATGAACCAATGATTAATGAGTAAGGACTGAAACTTCCAAATTATATAATGTGTGGATAAATATAATAATTAACACTTGAATATTAATTTTAGCCATTAAATGTCAATATGTAGGTAATAATGAATTATAATTTAATTAAATTAATTAAATAAAATATTAATAATTGTGTTACACCTGTTAATAATAATTATAAATTTATTTTACATGAATAAGGGCAAGCCTCACTAAGAGGGAGTCTAGGGTATGGGATTCTAATCATAATATCCCTAATTTTTTATTTGCTCTGTATTTCCCACTTTTCAAATATTTTTTGGTGTATATAAATCCCCAAGGGGTTTTATTCTAATATTTGTGTAATTTACAGAAATTAAAAATCTATATCATGTTATATTATTCAAGGTAATTATATTCAAATGCATACAATGATATTAGGGTTTATATTGAATCTCACTTTGAAGTTTATATTGTCTATGAATAAATATAAATTCGAGGAAATTAAAAATTATTTATATTTAATATCTAATTTGTTTACCATCTTTTACCTATTTCTACAGATAAAATTTCCTCTTATTATTTCACCACTATTTGGTTCACAATTCAATAGAATTGATGGTTTTTAGTGAAACCATATTTATCTATTAATTTTTATAGATAATTGTTATTCTATATATCCTTTTTTTCATATTGTTATAGGAACCTACATATCCATTATTCTATGTTTAAATAATTAAATTTTATATTAAATTTTGTTTTATTTAACAATATTGTTAAGAAAATAGATATTAAAATTATCCCCATAATCACTTTATCCTACAGTTTTCTTCTCTTTTCTCTGTGAACCATTATTTCCATGTTTTTATTGTTATTGAAATGTATTTTTAATTTATTTTCTCAATATTTTATTAAAACCATTTATTTATTTTTTATTTATTTTTTTAGAAAAATTATTATAAATTTAAAGAACATTCCCTATAATTTAAAATTACTTCCCAAATATTATTCAAAAACAATATTCTTCAATGAATATATCCTTTAATATTTTTTATGATTATATATGGATATAATTTAATTATTCAACACATATTCATTCTATAAATGTCTTATGATCACATATTTTTTAAATTTTTATGAAACCTTTTTTCGTTATCACATGTTATGTATTCTATAGTTTATTTGTGAATGTGATCATGTTCATGTGGCAGACATATTTTTTTTCATTTTTTGAATGATAGGTGTAGATTTTTATTTCCCATTACTGTATTTGGTGAATATTTATATCTCATGAGGTGAATGGAATGGGATAGTGGTGTAAACCCAATCCACTACAGTACTCTGTCCACTTTCTTTTTATGAATGTGGTGTAAACCAAATCCACTAATGGATTTTATTTACTATGTTAAAGGGAATTGTATGTGAACCTAATACACTATGTGACTCTATGAAATAAGGGATGTTGTAATTAGTATTGGAACATGAAATAAGACCTTATTTTCTATCACTAGGTATATTCCACATTTTAATGTAATGTTTTTATATTATTCTACAATCCTATGCAGTATTTACCTAAAATAGAATAACAATCATATGATTCCACGTATGTATTCCTCATTTCACATGTTATGTAAATAGACTTATATCAAAATTAATGATCTAGGTTCATTTTGATATTATGTATTATTTACTAAGTTTATTTTTTGGGTCCCATATTAATTCTTTAAACGCATGTTTATCATATATTCACATGTAATTTTTTTAAGATATTTTATATTCCCACCTCTTACCAAGATTCTAAGATCATCCTTTATAATATTTTGGTTCCCCATGTTATTCAGAAGAGTATTATGTTTCATAGGTATAAAAGGTTATCATGTGTGAATAAAATTTATGGAAGTTATTAATTTTTTAATTTTGAATTTTTTTGTTATATATATGTTCTCTATGACACTGATTCTTTACATGTTGGGTAAGGGATTTATTATGATATGTAAGGGATATTCATATTAATTGATGTGATATGTATATATGTTATGGTTTTTTCATATCATTTAATATATAATTTTTCATTATGTATGAGCTTGATCTATATAAGATCATTATTTATTGACAGTTCTACTAACAATAATGATAATTTCAAATAATGTTGTAATGGGTCAAATAATATATAAAAAAAATCTGCACATTCAGAACTATATATGTTTTGATTTCTGTTACCCAAAGATATAAAATGACTCCCAAATCTTATAACATAGGCTTATAGGAAATAAAAATTATTTCTCATTCATAAAACCCCATTTTATAGGCCTATAAATTCATATTATGTTTTTATAGCATTGTGTTTTTTCTATTTACTTTTATTGTTCACCTACTATATTGGTGGAACGGCCCATAAATTTTAAATTTTATTTTCAAAATTATTCTTATTACAATAGGATATGTAGTATTCTTTGATATCGTATCATGGTCTATTCCATAATTACAAATTTATTTTATCATCATTTGAACCACTCATGTGAATAAACTCATCATTTTTTGTGTTTTTCATTCACCCCACACCAATATACACGCTTCCTTAAAAATATGATTAGTATTATTCATATTATAATTAGATATATAGATATTTTTATGTCTAACACCCCATGGTGTCAACCACTATATTCTACTATATTAAATTTCACAAACCATTATGAATTCATTGGCGTTTGATCATATTCATTCACATAAAGAGCATTTCCATTTCCATATAAAGATATAATACTCCTTGATACCATGTGTGGATTCATTATAGTTAAAAATAATTTCAATTAACATGTTACACTATTCTTTTAGTCTTAATCAAAATAATAAATTTTCACTACACTTCACTCATCATACACTGGTATTAATCCTTCTACCAATTATTATCTGTTTGGCCAAGGCCATAATTGGTGAGAATTCCTACTCTATTATGTGTTTCATGACACTAAAATAGGATCCACTGAGACATTTAATTTTATATCATCATATAATGTAATCAAATTAATTTTTAATATCTATATCTCAAAAATAAAATCCAACCTAATGGTTAATGTTTTATGATCATTAAATTTATCCAGATTTTGGTAACACCCATATAAACCTAAAATATAATCTAACCAAATAGTCAAATGAATATTAACTAGAGTTATTTATTTTTAATAGTGGGGAAAGACTAAAATTAAGATATGAACTCAATAAATAACATTAAAACTAGAATGATGAATATGAAAAGTTTGAGATAATTCACATGGATATAAATATGTAAATCATAAGATAATATTTGTAACTTATTTTTAAACCCTAAGTCATGGAACAAAAATGATTTAGTTAACTAAAAACTATAACAATAATTATTATAATTAATTGATTAAATAAATTAGAAAGAAACTAAATTGAATAAATATATTTTCATAAAATTTATTTTCTCATTCATTCTTAAATAAATTGGATTTATTGGTTACAATATAGTAAAATTTTAATAAAATTATTTTTTTCAAATGCACTGATTCTAAAAAATTAAATTTTAATATCATGATAAAAATAATTAATAAAACAATATTATTTATGTTTAATTTTAAAATTAAATATTAAATCTATTATTTTGATCATATCTTTATCATCTTAAAAAATTATGATATCCTCCATTAATAAATGCTTTTGTAAAATTCATATACATGAATAAAGGATAAATTAAGTATAAATGTGATTCCCGATCAAAATTTTTTTTATGAATATGGTATATATAAAACCATATACATATAATTCTAAACTTGATCTGTCACTCATTATGTTACTATATTTGTATAGCCTGTCATAGTGGGGTGTAATATATATTAAATTGGTTATATTTTTATCATATTACCATTAAAATATGAAATTGTTATTTTATATCTTATGCATGGGATAATCCTAAACATGGTTCAATCACATCTTTGAATATATTTAATTTTCAAATTATTTGAATCGGATGATATGAATAAATGATATGCCTTTAAACTATTTGATAAACCTTCTAAAATGACATAAAAATCATTACCACAACATATGATACATGTTCATCCATAGTTTGAAATGTTGTTCTTCATTTTCATTATGGTATTTTTTTGTTTTCTCATTGATTTATTAGATTGTAATTTACCATGGAAATACCCATGATATTGTGGTCATCATGGTCTAAAATAAAACTCATATATACCATGCATTGTTTCCTCCATGGAAGAGATGAACATAGATCCATCATAGTGTTCTCATGGAATTAGATAAGTCATAAGATCATATTCAATTAAAATTTCCCTTTTATTTTCAATGATCTCTAAAATTCCATATTACCTAAATCTTCTATAAAATCAATCAATATAACAATAATTTGAAATAATTATTATGTACTATCAGGATAATATCTGTTAAAAAATTTTATATATGTATATATGATGTGTCAAATTATCACACACATAATATTTTTTTCCATGTGAAATAATATCTCAATAGTTATTTGAGTGGAAGATATCCAATTATCAAGATAGTATCATAAGAAATTGTTGATAATTGGGACATGGTTTAATTAAAAATTATCAGTATAATAATTCTCATTTTCTATATGTATCCAATCAGGCCTCATCATTAGATTTATATTTAAAACCCTATACTCTGCTATCATAAATTTTCAACTATTTATTGATATCCTTTCCCAATTTTCTATAATATTTTCTAGTAAATGTTTGTTTAATCACATAAGATAATTATAAAAATGAAGTTACGCTCAATATTAAGAGTAAAATTCATTTTTACTAAAATGATAATTATTTTTGGCCACAACGTATCAATTAAACTAATCCTATTATGGGTCTTTTTAAAAGGATCATTGCCTATTTTAAATTTTCGGTACTTAATGGTGTAATATAATTATAAAATATTGGAATTAAAAATAGGCTTAAATTTTTATGTAAAATTAATGAATTTAAAAATTAAGGTTTATTAAAAATCATATATTCCTTCTCTTCCTATTAAAAATTCATATCAATAAAAAAATAATTTTTTTATTTTTTATATATCTCATTTTCTTTTAATTCAATGAAATGAATTCATTTCAATTTCATTTAAAATCTTTATCTATTTTTTAAAGATAATTTTTATAAAAAACTTACTCACACCCCCAATAAAAATTATAATCTCATTATGAATAGATAATCTCATCATGATTCTAATTGTAATTGAATGAAAAATAAGGGGAAATGTGGATAGTAAATACTCAATCAATGGGAATTAATTTATTTCAATTTTCAATAAGGAAAATAAGATTTATGTAACACCATAAAAACATATTCTGAACAAATTTTTATAAAAAATTAGAAAAATTTACTCATTTTTTCATAGAATTTTCTCCCTACAATACCATGGATCAAAAAAACTCACAATATTTTGATATAAAATAAATCCATAAATTATCATTAGAAAATATATGATAGGAATGGAAAATATGATCATAATTTTTTTCTTATAAGGTATTCCATATACTCTATAAGACTAAAAAGGATCAAATATAATTTTTTCCATTTCAAAATTCGATAAAAATATTTCAATGATGGGAGTAATAATTTTCATATGGATTATAGTCCTTATACTTAAAAAATAATTAAAGTTTATTTTATTATAATGATGCATAAGTTCTGAATCACTCAAAAAATATCAACCAACAAATAAAATATAAAAAATATTTAAAATAAATTTTATAAATAGGATTTTATACTTTAGATAATCACGACATTGAATGAATAATATGTACTTGGATGATCAATGAAAAAATTATAAAATTATAACTAAAAAAATTTCATTCATTTTAAATTTAATGTAATGAATAAAATAGAATTTACAATTTATTAATTTATATATAAATTTCAATGTCATATTTAGCTGATTAAATTTGAATTTTACAAAGAATAAAATTTCTTCTCTAATAAAAATTACATCAAGATTATTAATTTTAAAACTAAATGTTTATCGGTTTCTAATAAATCCTCTCTGAAAAATAAAATCTAATTGTTTCCACAAAGTCTATTATTAAAGAGAGATATTTTGTATTTTAAATTTTATTTAAATTATAAAAAAAGGTACGGATTAGGGTATAAATTACTTCCATGGAAGTGTGGGATCATATTAATTTTATTTGGTATAATTTAGTGTTATTTTGTGATTAAAATTTAAATAAACCATTAAATAGTTTATAAATTAAAATAGATTATGGAATATGAAGTCAAATATATAAATTAATAGAATAAAGAAATATGTTCCACATTTCTTCATTATATTACATAATGTTATTATTTAGATAATAATTATATGATCTCCAAAAAACACAATAAAGGTCTAGCTATAATATATTAAGATAAAAGTGTGCCACCAAAAGCAGCCTAATCATCCTTAGGGTATTCTACGAGTCACATATATCCTCTTTTTAGTGGATAGATCAATTGAAATGTGTTCATTGGGGTTCTCACTCATCACATTTGGAAGTAAACACCGATAATCTCTTTTAATATTAGCATATAATATATCGAGAAGTAAATATATATGAATTGGAGTGGGTTAGTAATCATAAAAAATAATGAATGAAGGTAGGAATTGTGGGGAAATAACCCATTTTCTAGGGGATGGGAGAATGATGTGAACTATTGGGGGAGTGTCTGAATTCTACAAAAATATGGATCCAAGATTCATAAATTATATATAATATATGGTAACACCATGAAATGGAATAGAGGAATTTATTTTTTATAGATGAAATAGTAACCATGTGTGATTTTTTAATGTCTTAATAAACATTAATGGGGTTGAAGTAGCTACATTTTTTGGATCATATGGTCTAATTGTAGTCATAGACTTCCGTTAAGTGTTCACATTAGTTAAAATTTCAATATTTGTAGAATTTACCTTGATGGAAATCATTGTATTCCCATTCATTTATTCCTTTTAATTAATTTTATTTCCATTCAAATCCTTATTTTTATATTCTTCTTCTACATTTCATTTCTTTTTGAAGAAAATTTTCATTTTTTCTCAACTATTTATAAGCCTTACAAAGATAACATGGATTATTGGGATTTTTGTATAGGTTAGTGTTTTGAGACCCAATGTATTTATGTCTTTAACATTTGTCATATATTTCTTCTTATCATCAATAATTATAATCTACTTAATTTTAAAATCTTTGGGGGATATAAGATCAATGGATACTAGAGTGTAATTGGGAATAACACCTAGTATATATGATTCTTATGTGGAAGATAGAGTAGAATCTTTATACTTACTAGATTATAGTGTCATCATAGCTCACTAGATTAGATATTTAAATTCACTAATAAATATTAATAATTTGGTTGCTAAAAATGTTATCACGGTGAATTAGTGGGGATGAGTCGAGGAGGAAAATAAAAACCCACCTTTTCTACTGAAAAAATATTTTTCTTAGTGGTTTACTAATTCATAACTCTATGTAATCTACATTCTCCATGAAAAAACCCAAAGTAAACTCAATAAGATAATTTGAGTTTAGATAAGGACACCTCTTGGGATAGTTGTTATGGGATATCCTAGGGATACCGAGTGTTTTTTCCTAATAATACCACTATTAATCTATATAATGTGGGATATAACATCTTAAATACTAATCATTTTTAGATTTAATGAACATTTCCCTTTACTATATAATTTTATTGTTAATGAATTACAAAATCATGAGGAATCTGGGAGGATTGTTGGTATTTAAAACTCTACAAATGTTTTCCAATATCTTGTTAATATAGTCTTCCATCATCTGGCTTCATTATTTTTTATCGTGTTTATAAAATACTGAACAAAAAGAGAATCCATGATTAATGAATATTCCTAGAGAATGTGTTAATGTTTTTTAATGTAAAATTAGTGGACTGGCCTATAGTTATCCACATTAGGGAGCAATAAATACATAAGTTCTCAATGGATCACTCACATAGATGGGTACATTTACATCTAAATTTTTGAATTTATACAAACAATACATGGACTTTAGGTCAATTGTAATGAATTTATAACGAAAAACATTATCATTTTTTGAAGGATCATGAAAAATCAATATGTAAAATTTAGTGGCCATAAAACTCTAAGAATAAAATTTTATTCTTTCATTTATATTTGGCCTAGGATTATTCAATTTTCCTTTCCCACAAGTCTGAAAAACACTTTTCTTTATATAATTTGTTTTAGAAACACATAAATTAAATCCATATGATTTTATTCTGCCTAATCAAAATTATCATTCATATTCAACATCTATTGAATAACTATTATAGTTGGATTAAAAAATATTTCTTGAAAATTGGGATTTTTTTGATTTTATATATCCATCATCCCTATCTCCAATGCTTCCAATCCATTATACTATGTGGATTTTGTAACATTAACTGAAATATAAATTCCTTCAGGCTAATTAAGGGATGCTTATTTGGATTTATACCTCATAAATGAAAAGTGTTGTTTGGTTATTGGTTTGGGTAAAATATTGGAATAACTATATGATTGATGTTAGATGTTTTGGTGTGGTTTATTGGGTAGGTTCTTGGTTTACATATATTTCATAATTTAGTGATATGGAGAAGAAAATAATTATTTTATCCTCTAAAGTAAAAATATATAATGCAAAATTTGGGTGGTCCAAATGTACTACCAATGGGTTTGGTTATGGTAGAATTGATTTTAAAATATAGTTTAACATAGAGGAGTATTAATACAAAATTAGGTTATGGGTGAAATGATGTGCATATATTAGGTTGAATCAAAAGTTTTAGGGATTATATTACAATTAAATGGAGTAATGGAGTAGTTGTGGTACTGAGGTTTTATTAATTTGAGATAAATTTTAGGGGATTTCTATGGGGTTGATGGAAAATAAAGGATATTAGGTGAGGGAATAAATGGTAATGACCTTTACACATCCTGGTTCTTTATAAGTGATATAGGATCACAACATGTCCTAAAGAACACCATAACATTTTTTAGTAATATAGTTATCATAAAATAAATAACCGAAATAATGAATACATTTAGATAGGAAAGGTGGATGGATTATTATTCTATTTTGGTTAATTGGTGAATGTAATATGAAATAAACAAATCAATTATAATGTTTTATGTCTCAAATATAGGTAAAATTTAAAATGGTATACTATCAGGAAATAGTGGTTAATGTGGTTTTGAAAAAATAACTCATCTACCACAATCATTGTCAAAGGGGTTACTTTATTAGATATTTTTGGGTTAGGTGAAAGAAAATGAGGAAGGGAAAATTGAGAAATATATATTATTAGTGGTTAATAGTTATATAGGTCAATCAGGGATGGATACAACAAAAATTTGAAAATGTATTGAAACTTTTATGGAAGATATCTTGGTTTTATTTTCAAGTATGTAGATTATTTAGGTCTAAATAAGGGTAGAAACATGTAGGTCTATAATATAAGGTCATGATTGATTATAAAAAAACATGATGTTGAGTGGTAGCCTAATGTTATAAATGGAATTACACTTTCTAAAATGCTTGAAATCATTGTTTTTATTCATTTTTAACATGTACATTTCCAGAAGGGGTTTTTTAATTTTGTGGGTTATGCAATGTGGATACAAAATTGGACTTATGGTTGGATTTTTGGTTAGTGTAAGGGAAAATATAAAAGGTCCCATGGGTAGGGTTAGATGTTCATGAGTGGATTGAGTTTATAGCCTCCCATGATAAATGATATTCCAAATAACATTATTTTACATTGGAATCTCTTAGGTTGAGTATGATAAGAAAGTATCAAGTAAAATGACAATATTTGGATTGAGATTGAAATTTACATCTACTATGTTTGAATTGGTTGAATTAAGTCATGGATTAGGTAGAAACACTCTATGGAATGTTCTTTATATACAATATTTTCTCCTATAATTCCATTTGATTTATTTCAAATAATCCAAAACATTATTATTATGATCCACCAATTAATGAATAATATTTCAATAGATTTGGATTGGGGGAATCCTTGTACTCATAATTCTAAATCACTGTAAATCTATAAGACTGGGAAATGTAGTTAAAAACAAAAATAATAATTTTCTATCCCAGAGAAGTTTCTAGTTTTTTATTTCTTATGATCAATTGATTAAAAAATTTAGTATGTAAAATTAGTATAAATTAATCAATTGGAAATAATGACATATGTATAGGGGAAATAAAAAAAGTAAAGGTATTGATATGCACAATATAAATTGAAACTAAACATAGACTATATGTTAACAATCAAATAACTGCATCAAAGGATAAAAGGATACCAACATGTATCAATGGAGGACTTTACCATAAAAAATTGTAGAAATTTATTATTTCAACTCACTCTATGAATCCACTTAATATTATTTATATCCCAAAAAATAATTAAAAACACCTAATATCAACCACCAAAGGCTTACTTGACCCCACAGTTGGAAACAAATTATAACCCATTATAATCATCATAAAAGGGACCAAAATAGCTAACATTTTAGGCTAATACTCCCATAAACACAACTTTCATAAAATTTATTCCTAATAAAATAATATATCAATCACAATAATTTAGAGAACACTAGATAATAATAAAAAACTATATCATTTTAAATAAAATCCATGAAAAATAAATCCCTAAATAGAAATACATAAAAATATAAACTAATATAATTGGAAGAACATTCATTAAAAAGATTTTTCATGATTTAAAATTTATACTCTATCTAAATTGTTTTCAATGATCAATTTTTCCTATATCTATAAATGTAGTAGGATGATTTTTATATGCACCTCCAATGGACAAATTCTTTGAACCTCAGGTTTATTTATAACTACATAGTAAGTAGTAAAAAAAATTCTGATGAATTCAACATAACTATATATATTTAGATGAAATTAAATTTAACGAATACAATTCACCATCATCTAGTAAATGAAATATATCCAATGTCCTCAGTTATCAAGGTTTTTAAATAGATAATCTTGAAATTATTTCTCTAAAATGACGTGTACCGTATTTTTAATATTAAAAATCTCATGTTAAACCAATCCAAATATATGTGAGTTTTTATTTTAAAACATGGACGAAAATCAGTTATACGAAAAATATAATTTTTTAATTAATAGAACATGACAACTAAATTTAAAAAAAATGAATTAATTTTTTAATAACATTTATTTCTCGGACATTTGATTTGATCTATCAATGAAAAAACATTTTATTCCAAAATAAAATCATTTTTTTCAAACTGAACAACAAATCATATCAAATATACCCATTTTGAAAAATTGTAAAACTTAATAAAACATAAATTTTTTTACCCAAATATATCATCCTATTCAATTAAAATTTATCCCTATTAGAAAAAAATTAAAAAAAAATTATTTATCAAATCATACATCATTTTTATTTTTTAATGAAAAAAGTGTAAAATAATATATTATACCATTAAAAAACAAGATCTCTCACTTTACGTTGTAAAATTATTCAAAAACATAATCTATTTATATTTACACTAAGATAAATGTACATTCCATAGGTTATATCACAACACCTACATATGACCTTCTTCATATAAACATTGTTACATATATTGTTCAAAAAATTATCATATCTCGTGATGTATGAATTAATACACTTATCAATAAATTCACAAAACAAATTATCTCTTCTTAAGAGGTTACAATTATATATACATAGCTTATGTAATTTTCAAGTATTATGATTTGAGTAAAAATTCAAGGGGGTTTAAAATTTTTATTTCAAATGAATAAATAATGAAATATTATTTTATTTAACATGCAATATTTTATCATTGAAATTCTTAAATGATATAGTTTATAAATATCGAATAATGGGTAATCTTAAATGTAACTAATATATAATAAAATTTAATGAAATTTCTATTAGAAAATATGTAACATTTTTTGTTATATCATTTTGGAAATATAAGATTCACAATTTAGGAAAAAAGTATTAGAAGTTAATAATACTCAAATTAATATTCAATTAATAGGTTTAATAATTAAATTAAATAATTAAAATTTTGGTGTACAAAATTCCAATATATCGTCATCTATAAATATGAATTCACCTACAAAATGAGTAATCATAGTTATAAAAAATATAACTTTCTCCTCATTTTGAGATGATATTTTATATCCATATAGATTTTGAGTAGAGATTTTAGGTTTTTGATCACTTCACTCAAATCATACCTTATGTCCCTTAAATATAGTCATGAATATAAGAATTGAAAATATTAATGAAAATGTTGATGCAATATATTCAATTTTTCTATTTTTTTTAAATTTTTTTAGTTTTTATTTCTAGAATATATGTAAACCATTTAATATATATATATATATATATCTGTGTTTGTGTGTGTGTTTGATATATATATGATTTATGTGTTGTGTTTTTAGACAAAGAAATATAACTTTTTCAATAAAAAACTAGATTTAATGTGAAACTAAACCCAAAATCAATGAGTATGGGATTCTTCCACAACACTTGAGCACATCAATATCCATCTAACATATATTAAGCTTTATTAGTGTCTAGGGAAAATAAATTTTGGATCTTTATAGTCCAATAAAAAAAATCATATCCTACAAAAATACTTGTTCGAGATGTTCAATTTCTATCTAACTTACAAACTCAAAAATAAGCATTTTTTTAACATTTATGGATATAATATTTTTCATATTAAAAAAATATTTCAAGTTCCAAAAAATATTTTAGGAGATGAAAACAAATTTAATCACATTAAATTGGGTTTCCATTGAATATGATTGGAATATAAAAAAATATAAAACCAGAAAATTTTCCATTAAACTAGATATAATGTGGAGTAAACATCTGTTAATTCCCCAGAAATATTTTTTAAACAATTGGTTTCAATAATTAATGAATTTTAATTTCAATTTATGTTTCAAATCAAGTACTTATACTGGGAGAATTTTCCAAATGAAAAATTCCAATGAAATCTATAATATATTTATATTGACATAAAATATTTTATTTTTATTTATACTTGATTTTAGAAGAAATAAATAGTTAATCTTACCCATCATGATAATTTTAAAATCAAATTTTATAAGTGTATAAAATATATTATAAGGAAACTATCGTTTTGAACAACAAATGATAAAATCGATGTAAATTTGAGAAACTATAGTGTGTCTAAAAACAGTATTGATAAAAAATAGTTGGAGGTTCATTTCTATTAAAATAATTAGAAGTAAAAATAAGGTTATTATATCATATTATTCACTTGGATCTTGTTTAAGGTTTTAATGTACATTTTTTATGTTTATATATAGGTTTTAAAATTTTAATATCTTAAAAACTAAATGATTTTTCATCATAAAATTCCACATATACATATCCATTATGAAAATAAATTTTGACATCAATTTAGAATAAAATAAAGATAATATATTCTATTATTTAAAGTTGGATTCAGATAAATAGAAACATAACTAATGGTGAAAACATCCTCACATAATCTATTCCTCCCTCATAAGAAACCATCAGAAAAAACTATTTATTTAATCCTAAATATTAATTCATTTTCATCAAATTTATTTTTAAAACCATATTATTCACCTATTAACACAATTTTATTATTAAATTACTTTAACACTCATACTGTTTTCCATTAAAATTGATTAGTTATTCATGCATATCCCTTATTATTTATTCATCACCCAAAGCATCTTCTTCCATTTTAGGTTAAAATTAAAATAATATTTTGTTATTTATCACACTTATTTCATATGTAACTACAAGTTTTAACAAGTTAAAATCTATATATATATATATATTAAAATTTATTAATGTCAGTATTCTTCAACATTTAATGGTTTCTTGTAAAAATTTTATTTTTTCACTCAAAAGGTGATTATATTTCTTGTCTGGATGTAACTGATCAAAAATGAATTTAAATTAGTAAAACATACAAAGGATTTAATACTAGATATTTTGGTTTAGGTTCCAATAAATGAGAAAAAAATTGAAACAACAATCCATAGAATACCATTTTATATGTTTTAAAAAACAAAAGGATCGATTTCATCATATTTTACAAGAAATATTTCTTTGGAAACATTAATTCATTTATTAAAAACTCAATAATATTTACAAGTTCTAGA
The DNA here is from genome assembly GCA_963277665.1 of Viscum album. NCBI lineage: Eukaryota > Viridiplantae > Streptophyta > Magnoliopsida > Santalales > Viscaceae > Viscum > Viscum album. The sequence goes on from OY728125.1 coordinate 1,452,394,258, forward strand.
ATACGTAATAAAAGAAAATTAATTTTCCTTGTGGTGATCATTATTAAGATTATCATTTGAATTAATAATAAACACATTATAAAAGGAATCTAATCTATGAATATTTTGGTTTCATTCTAATCCACCTCTTTTAAGGAGTTTTATTTTGAACAACGAATTGAAAAACATGACTTATAGTATAATAAGTAGTATTAATGACTTTATCCTGAAAAATTAGAAATATAATATTCACTCAATAATGTTCAAGTAATATCTTAAATAATATTATTGTTTTGTTCAACTACATGTTATTTCGTTGTTGTTTTAAGCACTAAGAATTTCTATTTAAAAATTTTCATAAAAAAATGTTTCAAAATCTAAATTTGAAAACATACCACAATGAAAACATGAGATATAATAAAAGTATGGTTTGTATCATTTTAAATGGAATTATTAGATCTATTAAATCAAAATAAAGCTTTATATTTTTATGTAAGAAAATAAATTTATGAAAATCTAGAATAGTCATTAATAATGACATGCATAAAGTCGTTTCCCATAAAACATGTAGTTCATGTTTGACTAAAAATATCTATCTTTTCCAAATGAAATAATTCAATAATTTTGAATTCAAATTTAGGTTTAATTATAAACTTGAAAAAGATCATATATTTTACATGTGTTAAACTTATGTTTTCATATATCCATTGTGAAACCTTTCAAAGGAATATTATCTAAATACATAGCGTTGTAGTGTCCTATTACTCGATATAAAATCTATAATAAATATTAAAATGAAATTAAAAAGGTTATTTATAGTATCTATGGTCTACTAGGACATGTGTGTAATCATTTTCATTCTTATCGGTGAATAAAATAAATGTTTATTTTAAATGTTGAATAGTATGTTTATCATTATCTAATTTAACAATGTATACCCCATAATAACTTTCAATAATTCTAATAATGGTTTTTCTCATATATTAAAACATTCAAAATATTTGAAATAAAATTTTTATAAAGAAAATACGCATAACTAATTGTAATTATTTCACGATGCATATTATCTAAATGAGTGACTTAACCACCATTAAAATTTATTATATATAAATATTTATGCATGTATCCTATCTTCTAACATGAAAAATAACAAACTATTTACAACTTTTTTTATTACACTTTCCTTGAATTTTTTCTATAATTTATTAACACAATGTTATTTGTACCCAAAAAATCTTGGTTTTGGTTACAGTAGTAAATAAAAAACTAGTATCCAATATCTAATAAATTATATTATATTATAAAATTGTATGATCTTTAGAAATAAATTTATAACATAATAAAAAATAAATTTATTTAATTAAATTTGAATTTTCAATTTCCCGCCTCTTTTAAATTTAGTATAAAAAATATTACTAATAGGAACAAATTTATTTGGTTGAAAATTTGATTTTTTGTAGTTGGAATATATTCCAAAACTTTTTATTTATGGTTTGGACATTCTATATTGATTATTAAAATTTTCTTAACTGGGATTAAAATTTTATAAATACATTTTCAAGCTAGTGATTTCTAATTCATATTTTTTTTAAAAAACTTGATCATTATATATAGAAATATAACTATGTTTAAAATCTTATTATGATGAATGTTTTTAAATATTAAAAGAATATTTTGAAATTTTATTATTTTCTTTAGTAGTATCTTCCATAAAATAATCATATCCATTCATAAATAGAGTATCATTTCTTTTCATGAGATTTACATAGTTATTCATTTATTTAAATGTTGAAATGTCATCATTATTTTTTGATGAATTAGATTTTTCATCTTCTGGTGAAGTTACACTTTCATTATATATTGAAGTCAACCTTATTTCATCATTTAAGATACAATAAAATTTTAATTCAATTATAATTTTTTAATTTATTAATTAGTTACTTAATCTATAATAAAATATTCACTCATAATAATATTCACATATAATCTAATAATCTTCAATTTATCATCACTATTTATAAAAGAGCTATCAAAATAAATAACTATACTACAAAAAAATTATGTTTTTAAATAATTAAATATCTAATTTCCCCTACATTTATGAAGTATCAATAATAATCCTGACCAATTCATCATCTTATATATCCTTCTTACTAAGAGATTAGTGTCCATTTAAAACTATCCAAAATATTGGATATATCATTTATATCAACTCACTGAGTAGAAAAAATATTCATAATCATCACATGACATCACCTTTAGTGTTATTAGCATTAGATTTAAAATATTAGTGATCTATAACTTCATACATGTAGCATTATCCATTTCAATTGAATTTATTTCATTATAGAAAATTATAGTAATAAAACACAAATAAGTATTATGAAATTTATAATTTTCTTGATATTAAGTTTTTTTTTATGAGTAAAGGTAAATAGGTCTTTATATGGAATCTGATATTTTGAGTCAATATTAAAAAATTATCCACACCATGATTGATAAAAAATATATTAATCTTTTTATACTAATGTTCATATTCATCAACATAAAGTATTGGTGATCGAATAAGATTTATATTATCCATCATTTTAACTAGAAATCCTATAATAACAAAAAAGAAAAAATAATTCTACTATTGTATGTTACTCTGTGGATAATAAGAGTCCATATTTTAGAAAAACTAATGGAAAATAAAAAATAAATATTGATTCAATCTTAAAAATAAAGGGCTCCTCTAATACGAAATATTTTTTTAAGACAAAAACATTGAATAATCTCTAGATCCATTTAGGATTTGGCTCTGTAATTGAATTCTATCCAAGATATATATGGAATTAAAATTAAAATATGGGGAAAATTATAGACCAAAATTAAATTGCAATTTCATGTCCCACTGAAGGAATACAAATTTTGATATTTATGAACTATTCATGAACTTATAAATTATACTAATTAAAATTATCCAAAGTTAATCAATCAAAAAAATTTATATATGTGACATGAAAATAATCAATGTAAAATTATTAATAAACATGTTGAAAATTGAAACCAATAATGTAGTATAGGATAAAAACCATTCAATAATTTAATTGATAAGAATACTAATACCCTCCAGTAAAGGATGTGTTCACATTAACCTAATCTTTCACGGGAGTAAAAAAACATTAGAAACATTAAACATCAACCACTTGATGTTTCCTTGACACCATGGCTGAATGAAATATCCTGGACAATGAATTGTTTCATCAATATTATAGAACATTTTTATTGAAAAAATGACAATAAGATCCCTCAACATCATTATGTGCACTATTCTTCATCCATAATATAAATTTGTGTGTCTATTTATAGATTTCCTCCATTGGTCAAATTAAATAATCTATTGTTTAATTTTTAACAAAATATGATAAGAACCCATATATCATATCATGGATTCCATATCACACAACATTACACTCCATTATGTTTACCGAACACTAATTCCAATATAAGAAAACATATAAAAAATCTTAATTTAAATAAAATCAAACATAATAGTGTTTCAGTTTCCAAAAAAATAATGAATGGGATTTTCATACTCAATATAAATTTGAAAATGTTATAAAGGATTCGAAATTTAGAAAATGAAAATCTTTAAAAAACACTCAATAAATTAAAAAATAGGTTTTTTTAAAACTAACATGGGTTTCCCCCTGGTCAATTATTTATTTAATGTCTTGATCTAGATGAAACATTATCCTCTAGTAATATTTGATAGAGATAGGGGGTGTGTAAATCAATATTTTTTAGATTTTAAGTATATATTACACTCTAATGAATCTAATTTATATGCAGGTTCAGGCAGTCTTTCGACCTCTATATTTCCATGTGCATAATTCATGATCATCTGGAAGTGACCAAACAAACTTCACATTAATTTACCTAGAGAAAATTATTGTATTGATTTAAAAAAATCACCTCACAATTAGTTTTACACATTATTCATTTGATTCCCCAATCATTAAAATCAATGGCTTTCTCCAGGTAGATAATTACAATTTCTAGGATTCACTTCCAATTTTTCTAATTAATCCAATGATTATTACAGGTCCATGATAAGTGTAACACCCCAAGCTTCTACAGTACATTTCCCTCTGAATAATTCAATAGCTTGTGTTGTATGCAACTTGGAGTTCTAACACACCATAACCAATAAAACTAGCCATTATGTAGAGTAATGGCTACTTTTTAAAATTTTATAAATTTTATCTTTCAAAATGGAATTCATTTTTGGATTCAGAATATCAAAATTATCTTAGGGTGAATTTTTTTTATTTTTATGAAAACTATCATTTTTTTATGAATAGTGAAAAATACTTAGTTATAATTTAAACCCAAATTTTTATTTAAATAATTATTTATTTTATTTAAATATATCTTAGGTCAAAATAGATATATAGTAGATATAAAATTTCAATGTAAATCATTGGAGTCAATTTATAATAATTTTAGATATATTAAAATTTTATTGAACATTTTTCCGTCCTTTACCCACCTCCAAGGACCATTTGGAAATTTACATAAAACATAATTTAACCGCTTCTGTGATTTGAATTTCAAAAATCCGAGAGACACAGATGATATAATTAAGTAAAATGTGGTTCAATAAGATGAAAATATTTTTTAGTGAATGGTAACTTTTTTACTATTATTTACCACAGTTTAATCTAAATAGAAAAATTAAGGGTAAAACTGAAATTATTATTACCCTAATACATGTCCTAATTCTATTGGATAAATTTAATTCGACCACAAAGAACATTAGGAATAAAATATGATACTCTAGGTCCACTTTTATGAGATTAGGGCATTTATTGTTATTTAATTCAAAGAACAGTAAAAAGTGTTAAATTAAATGTATAATAAATAAACCATTTTTAATATAGGGTTACACATAAGATAAATTCGACTATAAATATTATTTATAAATAAAAAATGATTTCCTAAATAAAAGTATTTTATTTATATTATTTAGACATTAAATAATTTAATTTATTTATGACACAATAATGAGGCAGTAATTACTTAATTAATGAAATATTAAAATAAATGGTATTATTAATATCTAAATAATTTTAATTTGAGACTTTTTATGAATTCCAATAATTTTATAGGTTAATATGACATATTATGGTTGGATAGATAAATTTTATTCGAATTAATAAAGTTTTTTTGAATTTAGAAAAAACAAAATACAAAATAGTCTCAAAATTGACATAATATATTTTTTAAAACAAATATTATATTATTAATTGATATTATATTCCTAAAAATATAATTTTCATCCAAAAGACTTATATAATGATATTTTTATCATTAATGAACCACTTGGGGTTCTATTTGAAGTATATAGTATGATTATTAGCTATATAATATAAAAGTACAAAGAGACATGGTAAATGTCAAACTATTTAACTAAGAGTTAAAACTAAATGATAAGATTAATATAGTGACTCCAACCTTTCTAAAACCAATTTTTTGAGTGGTTTTAGTCTCATACCCACCTTTTCCTTTAAATATTTCATTTTTGATCCATTAGAACCCAAAAATTATTTTATTATAAAATAATATTTCTAGCTTTTCCTATGGTGCCCCTCACCCCTTATAAAAGGGCACTCCCCCATCTCTCTAATTAAAATCTTCAATGTCATTTGGATCAGCGAAAACCTACCCAAATACCCTATACATTTTCCTCCCTTCATCATAGAGGCCTTCATTTAGCCATAAAGTCAACCTAAGTAGCCCTTTTGATCAAATAAAAATGAAGAACCTGAAGAAGAGGTAAATATTTCATTACCTCTTTCAAGTTCATTTCTTCTTCAAATTCCTCTTTCTTTGTTGTTTACATTCTAAAATACTTACTCCGTTATCTTCTATATATTGTGATGTTATTATAAATATGGTACAACCATATTCATTATTCTATCAATCCTTTGAATGACATTTCACCATGCGTGCGTACGTACGACTTACTGTCTCCATGTCGTGGTGCAATTGATATTCAATACATTATTATATGGATGGGTATAATAATGACGTGTAATTGATGTAAATAATAAATATAACATAATAATTATTATTTATATATGATATACCATCTAATTATACATTATTTTAATATCAAAATAATGATATTGTCGCTCATGCGTACATACGGATTACCGTCTCCATGAACGCGATGAGATTCATTCCCCATCATATCCATTCAAGACTAATATTAATTTCATGAATAAAAATAATGTTTAAAAACTTAATATTATTCTGAATATTAATAAGATACATCATATCCAGAACAATCATTACTTACATAACAAATCATATAATGGAAAATGAATCAGTTAACACTCAAAATGACGATAATACTAAGATATCATTAAAAAAAGTTAAAAGATCATATATGATATCATATTATTGTATATGAATCTTGTATTATTTAATAAAAATTATTTCGCCATTATACTGGAGGATAACCTACCCTTGATCATGTAAAAGTACAAGGTAAGGGTTAATTTCACAATCTCTTCATTATATGAGGTTGTTTATACGTAATTATATACTGGGACCTCTTTATCACCCACATCCATGTTTCTTAAAAATGTATTTCAAAACATTTTTACTATTTTATAGACAATGGGTTAAAGTCATTCATACTATTATTTGACCATATATGTTTTTAAAGGAATCATTCCGTCATTTTCCAAACAAGGTACTTTATGACCTTTTCTAAAAAATTAATGTAAGATTGTTTTTTTAACTTATATGGTGGGTGCAGTTATTTTCCACCATTATAACATCATCAATGCTTTCCTTAGAAGCTTATAAAAATATTTCCAAAATTAATGTTTTATTTTATAATTATATAATTTTGATATGATTTCCAAATATAAAGAGACATTTCTCTAAAAAAGGTTTTGATTTCATCTCTGTCAACATCCTTTGATGGTTTTTAAGCTTATTAGATGTTGATTTATTATGATACAAAAAATCCATACTGTATTGAATATTTTGTGATATGTTTCACTATGGATGTGTTATTTTTACACCATTCCTGGTTTATGGATAATGTATTGACATTTCGTATGCTGGTTTTAATACTAATGTTTATATTGTGTTTAAACCTTTTCATGTGAGGAATGCATTGGACTTTGAATGTGACAGGTGGAGCCCGCTATAGCTCCTCGATGCATCAGTAGGTCTATCAGACAAACTAGTGTCTTGGAAAAAGACCTTGAAAAATTCTTATTTGTTGTCTTGGCACAAGGCCTTGACTATGTGGTTATGAAAGACAGGCATTATTCCTTCCATCATTATGAAAGTGGATATTGATATTGAATGTGACTATTCGACTGGTAAAATATCCATGTGAGTATTTAAATGGAATTATTTTGATTTATATTTTCCATATTATGATAAATTTTAGGTTGAAAAGTCTTTTTTTTAGTTTTCTACATTACCTTAAATATTTATGCTTATTTATAAATGTTTCTGCTATATTGTTATCTTTACTGAGCATTTGAGATCACCCCGTTCAATGATTTATTTTTTCCAGGATGTAAAGAACTATATTATGAATGACTTGTAGGGATAGTCTATGAGATCTAAGTGTTTTCCATGGAAACAATTTTGTTGTAGTTTTCCATTTTATGGTGTAATTTAAACCTTATGAATGCATCTAGTACTTCCAAGGATACTAAACTAATCGGTCATTCAAGACTATACCTTTTGGGATTATGCCAATTATATGTAATATTGCACCGACTCAAGGCTTCTAGGGTCAGGGCATTACAGTTGGAAACATAAGAAGTTTAGTACTAACCTTGGAAACTATATTTAGATAAACTCTCATTAGAGCGCATAGCCCTAAGATAGACTTTGAGGATTAGTATAGAGGAACTTCCTAGATTTTGGTATTGTGGAGATTTTGTGAGTCTTCCAAGAAATACATTCATCTCTGGATATGAGAAGGTAGAGGTGACTCTGGCACAGATGTACCTAGGGGTAAACCCCGAAAACACCGCTTTGATCTAGACTTGAACGGGAACTGGTGCACGACAATAGGTCGTGCTGCACTCTTGGGTACGACACTCTCAGGGTATATGCTTTGGATAATTATCATTTTTTTACAAAATATTATGAAGGTTTTATGATTATATACTTCCTCAATGAATTTTTTTTATGATAATGGTTTATATCCATAAACAGTTCAGTTTATGTTAAGTGTTTTACAAGTTTGGAATTAAGTATTTCAATTCATAATCTAATCTAGTTTATGACATTGTTTATAAATGGTGACTAGTGGAAGACATGGAAACTGTATCAATGCAGGAACTCCATGTAGTGATTTCCCTCCTACTCAAGATAATTATATTAGAGATGGTGATACGATCGGTGTTAATCAGCTTATCACCATATTGGGACAACTCACTCAGGTTATTAATAATAACATTACCCGTATGGAGCACCATGATCCAAAATGGGGAGGATCAATGTTGGATCGCTTTATGAGGCAACAAACACCATCATTAAATAGGAGTACAAATCCATTAGTAGTAGAGAAATGGATAAATTCCATAGAGAAAATATTTCATGCCTTGGGGAGTAGTGAAAAGGAAAAAGTTTTCATTGAAGTTTACCACATAACTAGAGATGCTTATCAATGGTGGTCATATATTCAAAACACAAAGGAAGATGATGAAGTATCAAATATGAAATGGAGGGAGTTTAAAGATCTTTTCTTAGAAAAATACTTTCCTTGTGACAATCAAGTAGATATGGAAAGGCAATTTCTGAACATGAGGCGAAAGAGGGATGAGAATGTCGCAATGTATGATGCTAACTTTACAAGGTTAGTGATGTGTACTATAGATTATATACATAACTCATAAATTAATATTGATCATTTATTTGATGGGTTAAAACCATTTCTCCGTCGATCATTAGTCTCATTATCCTTCTCGTTGTATGAAGATATTTTCTCATGTGTTGTCAAGACAGAAGAAGAATTATCTATGTATTACGAATTTAAAGAAATAAAATAGAAGAAAAGATCTACTAAACACTCTAGAAATGTAAATAATGGGAACAAGGGAAAAGTTGAATATCCATCGTGTAGTAAATGTGGGAAGAAATACCCTGGTATTTGCCTAAAGGGGATGGGATTATGTTACAATTGTGGTGAAATAAGCCACCAAACTCATGATTTCATGGGGAAGAAATAGGATATCGATGTAGAATGATACAAATATAGAGAAATAGGGAATTATGAAAATAAATATCTTAAGCATCAGGGGAACTTACCTCAGAAAAGGCCAAGGGATCAGGGATAAGATTAGGCTATCACTACTGCTGAGGTTGAAGCTCTGAAAGATGTGGTGGCTGGTAATTTTATGGTTTCATCAAGTTTAGTAAATGGTTTATCTAATTTTGGATCATCACAATGTTTCTTATATTCCTTTTTTTCCAAGAAAATTAGATATTTCCAATTTGATTTAACAAGTGAGTTTTCAGTCAAAACTCTTAAGGGATGTATTATTGCAACAAAGTTTTGTGAATCTGTCCCCATTAAGAAATCTAAATGTTCTTTATCTACTGATCTCATCGTCATACCCTTGATTAAATTTGACATAATCCTATATATGTATTCTCTTTCATACCATGATGAAAATATTTATTGTATGAAGAAGGAGGCTACTATTTTTGATGACGATGATAAAGAACACCTTATATTTAGAGAAGGATCGTCACCACCTAATTCTTATATACATCCACCCCTATTAGCTCAACCAAATTAAATTATTGGGGAGGAAGAGAATGAAATAACTATGTGTGGGGAAAATAATCATCAAATATAGGATGTTACTATTTTGAAATAATATGTTCATGTGTTACTAGAGGATTCAACTAGACATCCTCCAGAATGAGAAATTGTGTTTTCCATTGATTTAATTCATGGTTCCAGACCCATATCGATGACCGCTTATAGAGTGTCCACTATGGAATAGTGGAACTAAAGAAACAACTAGAGGAATTGAGTAATAAAGGATTTATTCTTCATATTGTTTCTCTATAGGGAACCCCTATCGTTTTTGTTAAGAAGAATGATGGATCTATGAAGTTGTGCATTAACTACAGAGAGATCAATGCTATAACAATAAAGAACATGTATCCCCTACCTTGTATTGATGATTTATTTGAACAACTTCATATATCTCAATAATTTTTAAATATTGACCTTCTATGTGGATATCATCAGTTGTGTGTAAAGAAGGAAGACATTCCGAAAATAGCATTTTGAACCAGGGACAAGCATTATTAGTTTACAGTAATGCCTTTTCGATTGACTAATGAACTCTCTGTCTTCATGGATCTAATGAATAGTGTTTTTAAGGAATATCTTGATTAATTTTTAGTGGTATTTATTGATGATATCTTGGTATACTCCAAAATCTACGAAGATTAGGAAAATCACTTGTGCATTGTTCTCAATACTCTTAGAAGACATGAATTATATAGGAATTTTACAAAGTGTGAATTCTAGATTCATGAGATTTATTTTCATGTCCATATTGTCTCTAAGGATGAAATTTCTATTTATACTTCTAAGAAAATAGAAATCAAAGAATGGCCAGAACCGACGAGTATAACTAAGGTACGCAGTTTTATTGGTTTAGCAAGTTATTAACGACGTTTCATCTAGAATTTTTCCCGATTTTCTAACCCATTAACCAAGATCACATGTAAAGGGGTTAAATTTTTTATGAAAAAAGTGTGTGAATATTTTCTTGAGTAACTAAAGAAAATATTATTCAATACTCTTATATTAACTCTACCGTCGAGGAATGATAGGTTTGTTATTTATAGTGATGCATCAAAGAAAGGACTTGGTTGTGTCCTTATGCATAATGATAGGGTTATTGCCTATGAATCACAACAACTGAAAACACATGAGAAAAACTAGCCTACACATGATACTGCGTTAGATTCTGTAATATTTTCTTTGAAAATATGGAGACATTATCTCTATAGTGAAAAATGTGAGATATATACCAATCACAATAGTTTGAAGAATATTTTGTCACCGAATGAAATTAACATAAGGCAATGACGATGGATTGAACTAATAAAGAATTGTGATTGCACAATACACTACCACCCAGGGAACAGAAATAAGGTGGAAGATGCTTTGAGTAGAAAAGATCATGGAGTTTTCATCAAGATGAGAGTTGAAAGGGATCCTATTATCTAGGATGTAGTAAATATGGATATGGGAATAACCATGGAATATGGATCATCAATATTTTTTCATATGGTTTCCAAACCATATTTATTAGAAAGGATAAAAAGTTAACAAGATTATGATGAGGGGTTTCAGAAGAAGATTAAAGCTGTGAATGATGGGAGATTGAGTGACTTTGAGTATGAAGATGGAATTTTGAAATTTGGGAAGAGACTTTGTGTTCCTGATATACCTGATCTAAAAATGGAATTGTTGGATGATGCTCATAGTTACAATTTCACTATTCACTCTAATAGCACCAAGATGTATAGGGATTTTAATGAACATTTTTGGTGGGACCACATGAACATCGAGATTGTTGATTTTGTGTAAAGATTTATGGTTTTTAAACAAGTGAAAGCTAAAAGGAAACATCCTGGAGGAGTTATGAAACCTCTTCCCATACTTGAGTGGAAATGGTATAATATTATGATGGAATTTGTCATGATACTACCATAGACTCCTAGATGGTACGATGAAATATGGGTCATTGTTTATCGTCTTACCATGTCAGCACGTTTTATTTCTATAAGAGAAGATTTACCACTTTAATGTCTAGAAAAACTATATATTAATGAAGTTTTTAGACTTCATGGAGTACCCCTATTGATTGTTTTTTATCGTGATCCATGTTTTACATCAAGATTATAGAAAAGACTTTATAAAACTTTAGATAATGAACATTATTTGAGCAATGCCTTCCACCCCCAAACTAATGGAAAATCAGAATAGACTACTCAAACATTAGAAGACAGGGTGAGATCATGCTAACTTGACTTTCAAGATATGGGGGATCAATATTTACCTCTGGTAGAATTTTCATATAACAATAGCTTCCATTAAAGTATTTAGATGGGACCATATGAAGCGTTATACAGAAAGAGATGTCGCACACCCACCTATTGTGATGGTGTTGGTGAAATAAAACTTGTAGGCTCAGAACTTGTGGAGAAAACGATGGAAAAAGAGAAGGTAATCCAACTCCACATCAAAGAAGCTCAAAGTATGCAGAAGAACTATGCCGATAACCGAAGGAAGTATTTGGAATTTCAGTTAGGAGGACATGTTCTCTTGAAGGTATCTCCATGGAAGGGTGTTATATGTTTCAGTAAGAAGGAAAAATTAAGTCCCATGTACACAAGACCTTTCAAAATCCAAGAACGAATTGGGGTTATAACTTGCCGGTTGGCAATGCTGCCAAGTCTCTCCAAAGTTCACGATGTGTTCCACGTATCACTATAGAGAAAATACATGTGTGACACAATTCATGTACTAACCTATGAGGAATTAGAGCGAGAACCTGAACTGTCTTATTGCGAAGAGCCTATCAAGGATCTTGATACAAGAGAACAAGTGCTGAGAAACCGGACGACTTGTCCGTTAAATTTTCTATGGAGAAACCATAAGATAGAAGAGGAAACATGGGAACCCAAGGAAATTATGATGAAGAACCACTCGCGTGTTTTTATGAAGTAATATATTTGAAATTTCTAGAACAAAATTATTAGAATAAGGGGAGAATGTAACACCCCAAGATTCTGCAGTATGTTTTCCATTGAATAATACAAGAACTTGCGTTGTACGCAAGTTTGAGTTGTAATATACCACAACAAATCAAAGTAGCCATTATGAATAGTAATACATACCTTTTGAAATTTAATAAATTTTATGTTTCAAAACAGACTTCATTTTTTGATTCGGAGCATCTAAATTATCATAGGGTGAATTTTTGGTATTTTTATGAGAACATTCAATTTTTTATGTATTTGTAAAAAACACTGAATATAATTTTAAAAATATTTTTTTAAATAATTATTTATTTTATTTAAATTTATTTTATGTCAAAATAGATACATAATAACAATATAAGTTCAATATAAATTATTTGAGTCAGTTTATAATAATTTTTTATATATAAGAATTTTATTGAACTTTTACAATCTTTTACCCTCCTCATAGTAGCATTTTCAAATTTATATAAAACATAATTTCACTGCTTATGTGAGTTGAATTTCAAAAAACTAAGAGACATGGTTGATATCAGTATGTTAAATGTAGTTCAATAAGATGAAAAATATTCTTTGGGAATCGTAAGTTTTTAGTTTTATTTACAACAGTTAAAAGTAAAAATGGTAATTAAGGGTAAAAATGATATTATTATTATTATTACACATGTCCTAATTCTATTTCATAAATGTAATTCGACCAAAAACAACCTTAGGAATAAAATATTATCTTTTATTTCCACTTTTATTAGATTGGGATATTTATTATTATTTAATTCAAAGAAGAGTTAAAAGTGTAAAATTCAATGATAAATAAATAACCCATTTTTAATATAGGGCTACACATAATATAAATTATACTATAAATATTTATTATAAATATAAATATATTTCCTACATAATGGAAGTTTATAAAAATCTATTTGAAATTACATAATTTAATTTATTCTTGACACAATGATGATGCAGTAATTACCTAATTAATGAAATATTAAAATAATTGATATTATAAATATCCAAATAAATGTAATTTGAGACATTATATGAATTCCAATAATTTTATAGGTTAATATGACATATTAGTGTTGGTTAGATAAATTTTATTTGAAGTAATAATACTATTATGAATTTAGAAAAAACAAGATACCAAATAGTGTCAAAATTGACATAAAAGGGTTTTTAAAACCAATATTATATTATTAATTGATATTCTATTCCTAAACATATATTGAATAGTCAAAAGAGATATATAATTATAGGTGTATCAATAATTAACCACTTGGGGTTATCTATTAATTATATGTTAAGTTTATTAACCATAGAATATAAAAATACAAAGAAACATGGTAAATTCCAAACTATTTATCTAAGAGTTATATCTAAAATAAAAAGTTAATATAGTACCCAAACCTGTATAAAACCTATTGGTAGAATTTTTTTAGACCCATACCCACCTTATCCTTTAAATTATTCATTTTTAATCCGTTAGAAACCGAAAATCATTTTATTATAAAATAATATTTCTATCTTTTCCTAAGGTGTCCCTCACCCCTCTTATAAAATGGAACTCCCCATTCTCTCTAATTCACGCCTTCAAAGACATTTGGCTCGGTCAAAACCTACCCGAATACACTCTAAAATTTCCTCCCTTCATTCTAGAGGCCTTTGTTTAGCCGTAAAGACAACCTAAGGAGCCATTTTTTTCAAATCAAAAGGAAGAACCCGAAGAAGAGGAAAATATTTCATCACCTCTTTCAAGTTCCTTTCTTCTTCCACTTCCTCTTTATTTGTTGTTTCCATTATAAAATAACAACTAAAGTATATTCTATATACTTTTATGTTATTATAAGTATGATACAACCATATTCATTCTTCTATCCATCCTTTGAATGACATGTCACCATACGTGAGTACGTACAGCTTACCATCTACACGTCGTGGTGTAATAGTTATTCAATACATTATTATTTGGATGGGTATAATAATTTTGTGTAATTGATGTAAATAATAAATATAACATTATAATTATTCTGCATATATGATGTAGCATCCAATTATATATTATTTTAATATCAAAAAATGATATTTTCGCTCGTACGTACGTACGGATTGTCGTCTCCACGAACATGATGAGATTCATTTCCCATTGTATCCATTCAAGAATAATTTTCATTTGATGATTAAAAATAATGTTTAAATACTTAATATAATTTTGAATATTAATAAGATACATCCTATCCATAATGGCCATTACTTATGGAACAAAGCATATAAAGGAAAATGAATTAGTTAACACCCGAAACGATGATAATACTAAGATATTATTAACAAAGCAAAGTTAAAAGATAGTATATGATATTATAGTAATGTATATGATTCTTGTATAATTTAATAACAATTATTTAACCATTATAAAGGATTTTATCCTACCCTGGACCCAGTAATAGTACAAGGTAAGGGTTAATTTCACAATCTCTTCATTATCTGAGGTTGTTTATACGTAATTATCTACTGGGACTTCTTTATCATCCACATAAATGCATCTTGAAAATGTATTTCAAAACAATTTTAATATTTACTAGAAAATGGGTTAAATTCATTAACACCCTTATTTGAACATATATGTTTTTAAAGGAATCTTTCTGTTGTTTTCCAAACTAGGTACTTTATGACCTTTTCGGAAAAATTAAGGTAAGAATGTTTTTTATCTTATACAGCTGGTGCGGCTATTTTCTTCCATTAGAACATCCTCAAAGATTCCCTTATAAGCTTATAAATTTTTTTATAAAATAGTAGTTTTATTTAATAATTATATTAATCTTAAATGAGTTCAATTTATAAAGAGTTGTTTCTCTAAAAAAGGTTTTAATTTCATCTATGTCAACATACTTTAATGGATATTATGCTTATTAGAAGTTGATTTATTATAATACAAAACATCGACACTGTATTGAAGGTCTTGGGATAAGTTTGACTATGTATGTTTTATTTTTACACCATTCACGGTTTATTGATAATGTACTGACATTTCATATGCTTGTTTTAATACGAATTTTTATGTTATGTTTAAAACTTTTCATATGAGGAATGAATTGGACTTAGAAAGTGATGGGTGGAGCCTGCAACAGTTCCTCGATGCATTGGTAGGTCTCATGAAACAAACTAGTGTCTTTCCACAAGGCCTTGACAAAATCTTATTTGTAGTATTGGTACAAGGCCTTGACTATGTGGTTATGAAAGTCTGGCATTATGCATTCTATCATTATGAAAGTGGCTATTGATATTGAATGTGATTATTCGACTAGTAGAATATACATGTGAGTAAGTAAATGGCATTATTTTGTCTTATATTTTTAATATTATGATACAGTTTAGGTTGAAAAGGCATTTGTTTTAGTTTTATACATTTCCATAAATGTTTATACTTATTTATGAAAGTTTCTTATATATTTTTATCCTTACGGAACATTTGAGATAACCCCATTCTATGTTTTGTTTTTCTCAGGATGCGAAGAAGTATATAATGACTGACCTGTGGGGATAGTCTATGGGATCTCAGTGTTTTCCATGGAAACAATGTTGTTGTAGTTTTCCATTTTATTATGTAATGTAAACTTTATGAATGTATCTAGTACTTTCAAGGCTACTAAACTAATCGGTCTTTCGAGACTTGATCTTTTGTGATCAAGACAATGATATGTAATAATGCACAATCTCCGAGCTTCTGGGGTCGGGCCATTACAATAAGTCTTTCTAAAACACCAATAATATATATGATTATGATCCATTAAAAATGGCATGGATTTTAAGATAGGATCCCTAATAGAGAAATAAAAATTTATATTTTGAAGGTTTCTTAGTACTCTAATAAAGATAACACCACCCAATTTACTCCAATCATACCAACATGTCATCATAAACTTCTCAAAACATTTACTGATATTTCTTTTATAGTTCCAATTTCTTATATGTTTGTTTTTATATGGATCGCATTTATTATATTGAACGTTCTACTTTTCAACATATACCCATCAATAATTAGTAATCAAGTGAGTTTCATGATAATAGATGATAAATCAAGAAATTCTAAATTAAGAAAATGTTATCTTACTTTTAAATTTGATTAATACATTCATTTCCATCCATGATGTCAACATACATCTGATCCTCTTCATAATTTTAGCCAAACACACTATAATATATGTATTTTTATAGATTTTAGGATGTTTCCCATAAAAAAAATTTCTCAGTGGATAGAAAAATTTTACTTTAATTATTTATTATTATGTAATCTCAATTATCTTCAAAATATATATATATTATTTTTCCATTGATCATGGTATTGTTTGAAATATTATTCATCATTATGGAGAGTGTGACAATTAAATAATGATTTTGATGTCTTTAAAACCATTTATTCATGTCCACGGTGTCCCTTTTGGAAAATAAAAATTCAATAATTATTTTGACCAATTATATATTCTCACTAAATTGAATTATTCTTTTTCAATGCTATTTTGACAATAATGGATCATCGTAAAAATAATCTATTTCTTAACCCAAAAATATTTCTTATTTTTGGTATGTGTATTATTGTTATATTATTAAATTTACTGAAAAAATATTAATATTATAAAACCATGGTAATGCTTCTAGATTACCAAAACATATATTCTCATCTATGAACCCATTTTTAATGGATGTCTAAGCCACTTCCTTAACATTCTAAAATGTTATTCATGGTAATTTATCAGTTTCCATATTCCTCCATCATTTTTTATCTTCTATCATGATAGATAAATCTTTTAATATTAAGATCCTATTAATTTTATATGGTTCTTCATCCTTTTTATTTAACTCATGTCTCGTGGGGGCATGATTGGTTCTAAAAACAACCATGAAAATTATAAATGTGATAAAAAAATATCAAAAAATACCAATATATTATGTTATTTATATGTAATGGTATATTTATCTTTTCATCATTGTGTGTGTGTCTTAGATGATAAATATTTTAAAACATGTGAATGACCCACTATCCAAGAGTATCTCATATATCGTTTTTGATACACATCATCTAAAATATATTATCCATATTCGAATAATTATATGTTTTTTCAACCATTAAATTTATACTCAATATAGAGAAGGACCCATTACATGATTCATAAACATTGAAGTGAACAATGAATAAAAAATTAAAGGTGAGTGGATGGGATATATTGTAAAAAAATATCAATACAAATGTAAAATAATATATTTCCAATAATGATTTAGAAGTGATTCATTATAATTGGATATTGAATCTATTTTACAACATTAATTTCTTATGTATTATCCATTATTCTTTATTTCGATACCTGGTTACAGTAAACCATACACTATTAGAGAATGAAATATCTCTTTTCCTAATTGTGAACTATAAACTCATTATGAAATATGTTTTGTATTTAATCAAAGTTATTGAGATATACTTCTAGTGACCTCAAATATATTAGAAAATCATAAAACATATTTTCGTTAAAATATTTTAAAATCCCATGAGAAATATGTTTCATACACCTTAGGAAAGACATTATTGTATTACAAATGAAAAAAATGACATGTAATTAAAGGGAATGGTTTATTATCGGTAAGTAAATGTTGTTGAATCATGGTTATCTTGATCAAATTGTACTTTTTTGTAGATGGAATCTAGATATTAAAATTACTAAACAACATGTTTAGTTAAAAATTCTAGTATTGGACACATTATGGTTTTTTAAAGTTCTCTATAATATTTTATTTCATCTATCATCAACTGTCCTACACATACTCAATATCCTATAAGAATCCTTTTTTAGAATAAATTCATCTTCCTCATTATAGCTCCCTATCATGCATCACTTTATTAGCATTATTTTATGATGGTTTTCCCATTCAATATTAGATATTATAGTTTTAATTACAATATCATGGATATTAATAAAATCGTTTGTCAAAATATATTAATTAGATGTGTTTGTATTATTTTTATCTTTTTCATAACTAATTACCTTAAAAATTAACTTGTAACAAAAAAATGATGAATTAATGTATTTAATTTTATAAATACCCCATGTTATTTCATTATACATTCTACAACAACATTAATAACATTCCTTTTATATCCTCTATCATTTCATATTTGATAAACACTTGTAAAGTGTATGTTTGCCCAAAAAATTAATGATTTAGTATTTTTGTTAGAATCATAAACTCAAACAATGATTGATTGGTAATTTAAGGGATCATTTCTAAGAACGGATCCCATAAAGAGTAATTTTCAACTAAAATCCAAAATAATTTTTATTGACCTTTAAACATATACTATTATCATTTTATCCCCCATATAATCAACTATTTATGTCATTACTTTTTTTATATCAATAAACTCAAGTGGATTGACTGCACATTAAGGGAAAAGATGAAATGGAATAACTGTAACATGTTTCTATAGTTAAATGATTATTTGAGATGATAGGTTACTTCATCATAACCAACTCTGGTAATCAAACTCCCTTGATTTACGTCAATTATGCATTTTCAAATATTATAGAATGTACCCCTAATTATAATTTAAATATTTTAGTATCTGTAAACTTTATATATTGAACATGTAACATCTTGAGTAAATATATAATATGAAATTTTCATATTTATTAATTTTTGTGAATTAAATATTAATTTTAATTCAAATGGGATTCTTTTTTCTATGGTGTACCCGACACACAACAAGGGGTATCCCTGAAATCTCATATTACACACAAGGTTGAGTCATACTAAAAAATATTAATATAATATTATTTTAAATGGTAGTAAAAATATAGCCATATTAATTGCAATAATGAACAAAAATAACTAAAATTTGATTATACACTTTTGTTAATGGTTTTTAAAATTTTCTAATAAAATTTAGAAGCTTAAAATTTGAATGAATCCAATTTTAAACATAAACACTCTAATATTCATTAAAAGGTCAATTTACCTCGTTTTGATGGTGAACTATTTTTAAATAAATTTTTCTCACTTTTATATGATTTATTTAAAAAAATAATATTCCTCTTTAGAATCATGACATTGAAATTTATATATGATTAAATTCTGGAATTTTTCTGATAATGCTCATTTTTTAATTATGGTGAAAAAAGTGAATTTTTGTTGAGAAAATCCTTTTAATATAATTTATTTATATGGTTATATTATCATTCTAATGTTTTTTAAAGTGTAATAATATTATATTCCTACCATTTAATCCAATTTTGATCATTAGAAGTAATTTTTCTTTGAAATTGGCCATAAAAAATTGGAAATCTTTTGATAGATATTATTTCTTAAAAATATGCTTTTTGTTTTGACAACAGGAATTAATTATAAATTAATTTCTACCACTTCAATGTTTTTAATTTGGATAAATGGAATAAAAATTTGGAATCAAGTGGTCCAAATTGTGTAAATAGGTAACTTTTTTATCCATTATGAATACCTAATTCAGTAAATATTTTTTTTACCATGCTTAAAGGGTGAATCTAGTAAATAACGGTAAAAAAATATTATAATAATAATATTAAATTTCCATAACATGTGTCATAATCCTATTGGATGCAAATTTTCCAAACATGTGCATCGTTTGGTCAATTTTGGGACACCATGGAGCCACTTGGGAGTGATAATGACACTTAATATTAATTAATTTAATGTAAAATAAAAAATGACATAAACATATATCTTTTAGTAAATCAATTTTTACATATGTTATATAATTTATATCTTAGACTATAAATATTAATTTGAAATATAAAATTTTTTAATACATCATTGTATTTTATTTATAATTTTTAGACATCAAATAAATAAAATTATTTATGGCATAATGATGAATCAGTGATTACCTTATTAATGAATGATTCAAATAAATGAGATTATAAAATTGAAACAAATAACCCAAACCTGTCCAATTTATATTGGATGATTATATTTCAAACAATATAAATCTTAGCATCGAATATATTTAATTTTGGACCTTTTAAAACTGAAATATAGTTTGTAATAAAATTGTATTTTCAAACATTCCTAAAGAGCCCCTCCCCCCCTTATAAAAATCCATCAACTCTAACCCATTACTAACACCTCTCAAACCCCTTATCTCATCAAAACCCTACTCAAAGAAGCTCCCATAATCCATATATTACACCTATAATCCATACCTTAGGAATAAGGCATTTCATGAAATCCTTTTGGTTAAAACCAATGGGAATTACAAAATTTAAAGGTGACGTCTACTCTTAAGTTATTTTATTTTAGTTTACTTATCCAACCACCTAAACACTATTTATTCATTTATTTTATAAAAACACAAGTATCTTAAATATACCAGGTTATTATTATTATTATTTGAACTAAACTTACAGACATGTCCATTTAATGGATACAAACATACTATTTATGTGGACGACGAACCACTGTCTCACGAAACAATGATTGATCACTTAACTTTTTTCGCCTCTCATGGTGGCCATTATGATAAAAATTTATTTATATGTGATATATATTATATTTATATTGTCTCTAAACTTCTGTATTTTTCATTTATAGGAAATATTTATGGTGTCCATAATGGGAAAACATGAAAATTTCATTTGAGGATGTGCGGACTACTGCCCCCTCAATGTTATATGACCCGTTCATGCTATACGTGGAATGTATAAAGGATGGAGTTAATAAAATTATATATGATATTATACTGAAATTATAAT
Source organism: Viscum album (assembly GCA_963277665.1). Taxonomy (NCBI): domain Eukaryota; kingdom Viridiplantae; phylum Streptophyta; class Magnoliopsida; order Santalales; family Viscaceae; genus Viscum; species Viscum album. Next base: position 1,452,415,830 of record OY728125.1, read on the forward strand.
ATAACTATGTATCATTAAGTTTTCATTCCATTTAAATACAAAATATAAATGAAAGTAGCATTCATGCGTACGTACGACTTACCGTCTCCGTGAACGTTGCATTTCATTTCTTCTCTCAAAATGTTATGTACTATTATAAATACATGTATATATTGGATACATATGATATATATGATATCTAAATAATGAATATAATTCTAGAGATAATGTACTATTGACCACATGGACAACTTGTAATTATAAGAAGTTCATTTTTGACTCAAGTACCAAATATTGACAAAATGACCATTATTAACTTAAATGATTTGGTAATGTCTATAACATGGTAATAAGTAATATAAAAGGAATAATAATTTTGATAAATGTTCTTAAGAACGTATAAATTAACATTATTTTATTATTTAGGTGATTAATGAATGAACAAGTCAAGTCAGACACAAGGTAAGGGAGTTCGTCTCAATATAATTTCATCTGAGAATATTTTTATTTATACATTATTTTCTTTTGTACAGTGTATAAACCCCTTTTACTTTTCATTTCATTCAATGGGAAGATTCTTTCTACATGGAATTTTACTAAACTAAAAAACGTATGTTTCTTTTCAACAAATGTAGTGACAATGACCATTCCGCCACCACGAGTACTATTTGATCATTGGATTCCTTAACAAGCAATAATGTTTTTTTAAAAAATTATATGTACCACAATTCCTTTTTATGTATGTTGTTATTGAAAATGGTTTTTAGAAATAATTGATTATTTCAATATCTTGAAATGATATATTGAGATAGAAATATGGAAATTTTATCATTACATCATGCTTGTTTAATGTGTTATGGTTCCTAGGAATTGCTTACATATACGCATGGTTCTGTAATAAACCAAAGTCAGGTGATCTCGAGATATATCTGCAATGCATTGGTAACATGAAGAAGGAAAACATTAATGTTTATCCTAATAGATTTTTGGTAATATAGTGTTATGGTTATTCCAAACATAAATCCTTTGTAGTTGTGATAGCTACTATGTAAGTATGATATGAATTTCACAAGTTTCCTTCATGATTTATGATTTCTATTTGTTATTTAGAAATCTTAATATTTCATGAGGTATGTTAAAGATTTTATTATTGGTGTGTGTTGATGGAATAATGTTTTTTCTTTATTTTATAATCATTACTGAGTTTTTTATGCTCATCCCATGTTTTTTAACTTTTTTAATAGGACGGGAAGATGAATAGGGTCAAGGATGAGATCAAGAAATAGACATGCTGTCAAAAACATAGAACTAGACATGAAACATTTTTACATGAGTTTTTATTTTATGAAAGAAATGGAAACAGAGTAGAAGTGTCTAATTTATAACTTTTGAAATGTAATGTAATAGTTATGGCCAAATTTTCATAATCTCCAAACCTGGATATATTTTTCAATGTGAATTATTCATTAAATTCAATATTAGGTATTTTTTTGGATGGGTCATTATATTGGTATCATATATCGGTTTAGAAAACATTAGAATAAATGATATTGTTAAATTAATATCCATAAATTATTTTTAATTTTTGTTATGTATGAATTGATATTGCATTGATAGATTACCATGTTGCTTCAACTGAGAAATTTATGTGTTCAAAATGGTTTTCTGCAGATGAAAGAAGTAATCTATGATGGGATGGCATCATGAGGAAAAAAACCCTAAAAATCATTAATATAATATTGTCAAACTCGGAACTGAATTTTTTGTTATTGTGATGGCACAATTGACAAAGGCTATAAATGGTGGTGGTATCCATTCAATAGATCTTCCAGATCAACCATAGAGGAACATGTCAGTAGTGGATCATTTCATGAGGCAACAGCCCCATTATTCAGAGGATCATCTAACCCAGTTCTAGGTAAAGTGTGGGTTACATAACTGGAAATGATTTTTGATGTCATGGGGTGTTCAGAACATCAAAAGGATAGTCTTTTTATTTATCGTTTTGAAGGTAAATATGATCAATGGTGGTCTATGGTGAAAAATATCAAGGATAGTTAGGATATTAATTCTCTTGATTGGGATTAATTCCATGGTATGTTTCTTGATAAGTATTTTTCTAAGGTGGTTCGTCTTAGTATGGAAAAACAATTCAAGGAATTGATGTGAGATAATGACTTAGTGGATACTTATGAAGAAAAATTAACTTGACTGGAAAGGTATGATCTAAATTTCATACGATATCTTGATATTAAAATCAATCGATTTTACATTGGATTAATTCCAATTTATCGAATTCCTTTAGCTTCTCGTGAGTTCAAATGTTACAAAAAGCTTGTTCGATTTGTAGAGGAGGTGGAAATGGAGTATTTTGATGATCATATGTTCTTTGAAAAACAATAGAATAGGAGGTTGAGGTGTCAGATGAAAGGGAAGAACTCATCAAGAAATTCTGATGGTAAGAAAAATATGTTTATAGTTTATGAAAATTGTGGTAAAAATAACACTGGAAAATGTCTTTTGAATTTGGGTAAGTGCAACCGATGTGGAAAAATGGGACAAAAGGCATGTAATTGCACTGAAAGAGATCCGGGTAATAGTAAGACAAAATCTGATTTACAATTAGTAAAATGTTTTAACAACAATGAAATGGGTCATTATGAAAATGAGTGTCCAAAAAATAACTGAACTAAGGGAAAGCAATCGTACTACAAGAAGAAATGGGTTGTTAAATCCATTACCACAACTTTAGAAAACGTTGGTCCATCGAATGAAGTACAATCAGGTACATGGTATTTTTATTCATCTTATGTCAATATAATGATTGATTCTAGGTCTAAACATTCATTTATATCTGAGATGTTTTTTTTAAATTGGGTATTCCATTGAAAGATATCAATCCTTAACTTATGGTCAAAACACTGGGATGAAATTTTGAGACAAAAGGAAATTACAGGAACCTCCATAAACTTTTTTGTTGAAAGAATCTACCTGGAAACCTTATTTTTTTCCTCTAGTAGAGTTTTATGTTATTTTGGGTATGGATTGGATTTCTGTTTATCATTCTAAGATTTACTATGAGTTAAACATGTTTCTTTTAAAAAATATTTTTAGTTTGTGTACAAGAATGAACACTTTATTTTGATAACATATCAGGAAGATGAGAAACATGTAAAAGATGGAAATGAATGTTACCTTGAAAATATTGTTGAAAACAAAGGAACTGTTAAGATTAATGATGTTCGAGTGGTAAATGGGTATCTTGATGTTTTCTCTAATGAGTTGCCTGGTATAATACCTGATCATGAAGTTGAATTTATTTTCGACTTAGTTCCTGATGCTAATCCAATTTCTAAACCCACTTATCGAATGGCTCAAATTGAAATTTAAGAGTTAAAGAAGCAATTGCATGAGTTATTAGATGAAGGTTTGATTCTACATAGCACATCACCATGGGGTATTTCTATCTTGTTTTTAAAAAATAATGTTGATTCAACGAGACATTGCATTGATTTTAGAGTTTTGAATAACATCACTTTTAAGGAAAAGTTTCATTTTCCTCATATCGATGATTTCTTTGATGAGATCTAGGGAGCTCAGTATTTTTCAAGTATTGACTAGAGGTCGGGGTACCATTAGTTTAAAGTAATGTAAGAAGAGATTTTGAATACCGAATTTCATACTAGATATGTCCATTATGAATTTTATATTATTCCTTTTGTAATACCCAATGTACCTATTGTATTAGTGGATCTTACGAATAGAATTTTCTGTGAGTTCTTAGATAAGTTTGTGGTTGTGTTAAATGAAAATATATTTTAGTTTATTCAAAAATTAAAAAAAAACATTAAATTTATTTAAGGGTTGTATTACAAACTATAAAAAAATAAACAGTATAGATAATTCATCAAATGTGAGTTTTGGTTATAATAATTTTCATTCCATGGTCACACTGTTTTAAAAAATGGCATAATAGTTGATCCTTCTAAAAAAAAGTTGTTGACTAATGGACAAGACCTACCAATATCACAGATATCAGTAGTATTCGTGGTTTTGTATGTTATTACTGGAGATTTTTTGAACATTTTTCATGGTTATCTTTCCCAATGACTATGTTTACTTGAAAAGGTGTTGAGTTCATTCGGACCAAATAATGTCATGATTGTTTTAATGAATTGAAAAGAAGATGGGTGAATGCTCCTGTTTTGGCACTGCCTTCCTAAAATGGTGAGTTTGTTATCTACAATGATGCTTCATTAAAAGTACATGGTTGTGTTCTAATGATGAATGATCAGGTAATTGTTCATCTTCACATCAGTTGAATGTTCATGAGTTAAAATACATTACACATGATTTGGAATTAGATTTTGTTGGTTTTGCTTCAAAAATATGGACGCATATTTTTTCAGAGTAATGTGTTAAACATTTATTGATCACAAATGTTTGAAGTATATATTCACCAAAAAATAATAGAAAATGAGATATATTAGATGGATATAATTAATCTAGGATTATGATTTCACGATTCATTGCCATCTAGGAAAAGAAAATAATGTGGCAGATGCTTTGAGTCAGAAAAGTAATCCTACATTAACCATGTTGAATTTCGAATATGATCATTCGATTAATGATTTAATGATCGTTGTCATAGAATTTTTTGGTGCCATAAATACCTCTATTTTGTTTTATGTGTTAGTGAAATCATCTTTATCAGGAAAAATTAATAAATAATAAAAGGAAGATAGTGAGTTGAAGAAAAATGTAGAGTTGGTTCAGAAGGGAATGTTTCCTGATTTTAACATTGATAATTATTGTGTTTTGAGGTTTGGGAAGAGATTATGTGTTCCTTGTGATTCATAGTTGAAGAAATTGATATTATATAAAGCTCATAGTTCTCTGTTTTCAGTTCAACCTTGTAGTACTAAGATGTATAGTGATATTCAGGAGTATTACTGGTGGGATGGAATGAAAAGAGATATTTCTGATTTTATTGTGAAGTGTTTACATGTCCGTAGTTTAATTCAGAGTGGATATTACTAAAAGGGATGCTTTAGTAATTACAGGTGCCAGAGTAGAAATTGGAAAATATATCCTTGGTCCTAGTTGTACGATTACCAAAGACATTTTGAGGTAATAATGCAGTCTAGGTTATTGTTGACCGACTGACTAAATATTTTTATTTCCTTCCTATTTTAGATACTCTATCTCAAGATCAAATTTCTCAGTTGTATGTTAAATAGATAGTCAGGTTGCATGGTGTTCCCCTCTCCATTGTATCTGATTGTGATCCCATGTTTTCTTCTAACTTTTGGAAAGGCCTTCATAATTCATTGGGTACTGAATTAAATTTTAGTAGAGGTTCTCATCCCTAATCCGATAGGTAGTCAGAACGAATAATTCATACATTCAGGGATATTCTACGTGCTTTTCTAATGGATTACTAGGGAATATGGGACCAACATATTTTTTGGTTGAATTTTTTTTTATAATAATGGTTTTAATTCCAGTATACATATGGCTCCATTCGAGGAAGTATATGGGAATCAGTGTTGAAATCTAGCTTTTTGGGATGAAGTAGGTGAAAGGAAGTTGATGGGACCAAAACTGGTAGAAGAGATGGCAGAAAAGGTTCAGTTGATTTAGAAAAACTTGAGAACAACTCATAATAGACATAAAATTTATGCGGATAACCGGAGGAAGGATCCTTTATTTGAGGTTAGTGATCATGTCTTTCTCAAAATTTCTCCAAGGAAAAGTGTGATGCGTTTTAATAAGAAGTGAAAGTTGAGTCCAAGGTTTATTAGAACCTATGAAATCATGGAGAAAGTTCAATCAGTTGTCTACATAGTATAATTACCTCCACATTAATCTAAGGTACAAAATATTTTTCATGTTTCAATGTTGAGAAAGTATTTTCTGGATCCATCTCATGTTTTGAGTCCAGAGGTAGTTCAGTTGGAAGACAATTTTCTTACGTGGAACAACCAATCCAGATACTTGGATGAAGAGAGAAAGTGTGTTGGAATAAGGTAATCCATCAAGTAAAGGTTTTTAAATAAAAAAAAATGGTTAAAGAGGCAAAGTTTGAATCAGAAAATTCTATGTGGGATAAATATCCCCATTTATTTGATATGTTATTAAAATTTGTGAGGATGCAATTTCGAAAAGGGGGGAAGTTTGTAACATACCAAGTAAATAAAAAATATTAAATTTTCGTATTTATTAATATTTTTTAATTAAATATTAATTTTACATTAAAGGGTATGCTATGTTCAATGGCATACCCAACACGAATCAATGGGTTTCTAAAAAATATCATGTTGTACACAAGGACGAGTCATACTGAAAATTAATAATATAATATTATTTTAAATGGTAGTTAATGTCTATTCATTGAATTGGTGGGAATGAACAGAACTGACTACATTATAATTATACATTTTTGTTAAATTTTCTCACATTTATCCAATAAAAGTCAGATTCTTAAAATGTGAATGAATCTAATTTTTGGCCTAAACACTCTAATATTTTTTTAATGTTCGATTTACCATCTTTCAATAGAGAAAAATTTTGAAATCTATTTTTTGTAACTTTTATGTATTATATTTGACAAAATAATATTCTTCTTTATAATCTAGAACATTGAAATTTATGTTGGATGATATTTTTGTATTTTTTTGATAATGTTTATTTTTTATTGAATGGTGAAAAATACTAAATTTTAATTCAAAACAACCTTTTTATCTAATTTATTTATATGGTTAGATTTTAATCGTTTTTGGGTTTAAAGTGTAATTAGTTTATATTTTTACCATTTAATCCAAATCTAGTCATTGGATGTAATTTCTCTTTGAAATTGGACATAAACAAGTGTCAATTTTTTTATAGTTATCATTTCTTAAAAACATGTTTTTTGTATTAACAACGGGAATTAATTTTAAATTAAGTTCATCCACTTTTTTGTACTAAATTTGGAAAAATTTATTTTAAATTTGAAATCAGGACTTCCAAATTGTGTAAATAGATAACTTTTAGTTTTATACATTATGAATATTTACTTCATTAAATATTTTATTTACCATGGTTAAATGCTAAATATTGTAAATAAGGGTAAACAAATATTATTATAATAAAATTAAATTACCCTAAAATGTGTTCTAATCCTCTTGGTTTACACATTTCTAACCATGTGAATACTTTTGTTTATTTTGGGACCCCAAGGAGCCACTTGGGTGTGATAATGACACTACATATTAATTAATTTAACGTAAAGACAATAGGGACATAAACACATATATTTTAGTAAATAAATTTTCACATGGGGTTATATAAGTTATCTCTTCAACTATAAATATTAATTCAAAATATAAAAATTATTCCTACATCATGGTATTTTATTTATAATTTTAAGACATCAAATAAATAAAATTAATTCTGATACAATGAAGATGTAATGATTACCTTATTAATTAATATTTTAAATAAATGAGATTATATAATTTAAAAAAATATCCAAAACATGTCCAGTTATTATTGGATGATTTTATATCGAAGAATATTCATATAATCTTCAAATTTAATAAGTCTGGTTTCTTTTGAAACTGAAATTTAGTTTATAATAAAAAAATATTTTTCAACATTCCTAAAGAGCCCCTCCTCCCCCTTATAAATATCCATCACCTCCAACCCATTACTCACACCTTTCAAGCACCTTGGTTCATCCAAACTCTACTCCAAAAGGATCCAAAAATACCTTTATTCCACCTTGATTCCTTACCTTAGGCAGAAGGGACATCACAAAATCCGTTTGGTTCAAACCAAAGGGAGTTGCCCGATTTAAAGGTACTAGATTCTCTTAAATTATTTTTTTATTATTTTAATTCTCAATCCCCTAAACTCTTTTTATTCTTTAATTTCATAAAAACAACAGTTTCCTAAATATACTTTGTTATTTTTACGATAAGGATTTGAACTAAAATTACACACACCTCCATTTAATGGATATGAACATACTGTTTATATGGATGGTGAACTACTACCACATGAAATGATGATTGTTCTATTATCTTCTACTGCCTCTCATGGTGTCCATAATTATGGAACTGTATGTATATGTGATATTTATTTATTTATATTGTCCCTGTCCATTTTTATTTTTCATTTATATCATACCTTTATGGTTTCTATAATAGGTAATCATGATAATTTCATTTGAGGAAGTGCGGACTACCGCCCCCTCAATATGAAATGGCTCATTCATGGCTTATGTAGAACATATAAAGGATAATGTTAATTGTAACATCATGGTTTTGTAAGCCACCCAGAGGTGCCCCATACTCGTTTGGTCAAATGTCCACAAGCGCATTTCCCCAAATGCCCGAGGCTACCAACTAGCAGCGAGGGCTTTGGGTGTGATAGTGGGGAAAATATGCCCTCTTTGGCAGAGTACATAGTAGAAGCAAACAAAACATACAATAGCAGAAGAAAGAAATATCCAACAATAGTAATCAATGGATGACTAGAATAATAATCAACTGGACCACACACACAAACACACATATATATATTAAATGATTCATGATACATATGTATAGGAAAGCAGATATACAAGTCACAATGCTGGAAATTCAAATTGTGCTAAACCAAGTACAAAAAAGAGATAAATAGCTTCTCATCATCTCAAGCCATAGCTTGGTCCCATGCTCTCCAGCTCCACAGAAAGTCATGTACCTGAAGTAGAAGGGTGCTTTCCTTTATCTAAACCTATAATAACAAAATCTGTTTGGGCTCAAAAGCATGACCCAAATATGGTGTGAGACTAAATCCCAGTAGTCAGCAACCCAAAAATCTATTCCTAAAAATCAGTGAATATATTGTAGGTAAAAGTAACAGAAGCATTAAAGAGGAAAGTAATAAACAGTAAAAATTCCACAGTTTCAAATCAATCAACAATGAAACAAACAGTAAACCTCAAACAGGAAACCCTCTGGGATGTACTCACAGCCATTCCCTCTGGGCCTACCTAAGAATTACAGACAACCCTCTGGGCAGTTCACTAATCCTAGCCCCTCTAGAATAATAATAAGAATATAATAAGGCTCTCTGAGGAAGCTCTCATAGTCTATTCCCCTTATAGTCAATGGTAAATCAAGACTCTCTGAGAAAGCTCACACAGTACATTACCCACATAGTCTAGGGTAGTCAAGGTCACTATAAGGAAGTTCACATGTTTAATTCCCCGTATATCCCCATGGTCTATAACTCTGTGAGGATGCTCACTTGGTTAATTCCCCTTATAGCCCAGGTCGTACAATTCAAAAAAAGACTCTATGAGGAAGCTCACAAGGTCAATCCCCTTATAGTCTAAAGAAATCAAGGACTCTCTAAGGAAGCTCACCCAGTCAATCCCCTTATATCTCGAAGTAGATCTAGTCTCTCTGAGGATGCTCCCATGATCAATCCCCCGTATAGACTAAGTGCTCAAAGACTCTCTGAGGAAGCTCACTCAGTGAATTCTCCTTGTATTCTACTACACTAGGTTATAAAGACCCTGTGTTGGTCAACAAGAATAGCAGTTTTAATTGGAAAAAGTAAACCTACATAACTACTTGGATAATAGTCTACAACAAATCAAGCATGTCAAAATAGAAACTCTCCATCCTACAGCAACATGCAGGGAAAACAGGAAAGGCAACCAAACTGGCTAAACAAGGCCAAACAATCATAAACAGAACATGCAAGGGGAAAACATCAAAAGAATAGAAATCATCCCTATTCATATCCAAATTACATCTACATAGGCATACAAGCATGGAAGACAGTCAACAAGTGTAAAATGGTAAACACCCAATACCCCGTTCAAGGGTATTGGTGTAATCTTCACATCATACTCAAAGAATTCAAACAGAAAGGAAAAAACCACATACCTTGAGGTTATGAGATCACTATGCATGATCCTCAAATCATGAATCTCCTTATAATGTCGTAGATATAAGAAAACGTCTTAAATGTTCAACCTACGATAACTTGGAAAAGAAGAGAAATCATGAAACGATGTTCCAACTGAAGAGATAACTCACCGATGTGATTCCAATGAAACTGATGGTGTTTGATTCAGAGGACAGATGGAGGCTCAGGGATCATCAAAAATTCGTGGCAGTATGAACTCTCGGGGAGGAACGAGACCTAGAAGATGTGTGTTCTATCTGTGAGACGCTACTCTGCTGCATTTAATGAAAAAAACAAAATACACGGCGTGTAATTTTGGAGTACACTGTGTGTACATACTATTTCTGTACTCCACATTATGAAGCCTCTAAGTCACTCCCACATGGCCGTGTGTGTGGATATTACACGGCCAACACATGGCCTGCTACGAAAAGGAAGTACCGGGCGTGTGCTTATAAAGCACACGATGTGTACCTAGAAAATTTCCATAATTTCTTCTTTTCTCCAATAACTACAAGAAAAGGAAAACATACCTGAAAATAAGGTTTGGGTTCTTACAAACATCCCCCTTAAAATAAATTAATCCCTTAATTTCCCTAGCGTGGCGTAGAATAAGAAACCCCGAACAGTTCTGGCCACTATGCTCATACATCGGCCTCCCTCTCAGAAGTCTTGTCCTGCACCCGCCCATGCTTCCACAACACTCATTCCAGAGGAGTAGACCATCCATGAAGAACCTTTGTACTTCTATCCATAATCTGGATAGGATTCTCTTCAAATGACACATCCACTTCGAGCTCAACCTCACCAGGTTGAATGACATGAGACGGGTCTGAGAAGAAACATCTAAGCTGACAAACATGAAAGATGTTGTGCATAGAACGGTACCTCTGAGGTAACTAAAATTGGTAGGCAACCAGACCAACTCTCTCTAACACCTAAAATGTCCTGACGTACCTCGGTGAAAGCATACCATGTTTCCTAATCCTCTTGTGTCCCAACCTCAGTGTGACATGGAGGAAAACCTGATCCCCGACCTTGAACTCGAGAGGTCGTCTCTGATGATTAGCATAAGTCTTCTGTTGAGACTGTGTAGTAGCCATCCTCTTCTAAATCAACTCTATATGCTCTGTGGTCTCCTGAACAAGATGAGGTCCTAGAAAAGCGGTATCTCCTACCTCCCGCCAACATTAGGGTGATCGGCATGGCCTACCGTACTAAGCCTCATAAGGTTCCATCTGAATAGTTTCGTGAAAACTATTGTTGTAGGGAATATCCACAAGAGGTATGTGTTTCTCCCATGAACCTCCAAAATAAAAAATTCATGCACGGAGCATGTCCTCAGGCACCAGAATCGTACGCTCGGAATTTTCATCTGTCTGGGGGTGGTAACCTATAATCAAAAGTACAGGTGTCCCCAAATCATTTTGAATCCCCGGGCAGACCTGAGAAGTAAAACATGCATTACTATCTGAAAAAATGGAGTGTGGAACTCCATGAATATGTACAATCTCAAAGATGTACAATCTTCCCATATCATCAACACTGAAGGTCTAATTAATCAGAATGAAGTGAGGAACCTTCATTAGATTGTCAATGAAAACCCAAACTACTTCATTCCCTTGAGGCGACCTCGGAAAACTGGTCATGAAATCCATCGCGACATTATTCCACTTGCACTCAGGAATGGGTAATTGATGCAAAAGCCCTCCTAGTCACTGATATTTTGCCTTCACCTGCTGAAAAGTAGAACACCTCGTGATGAAACCATCAACGTCCCTATTCATACCTGGCCACCAATACTGACAGTGTAGATCACAATAATTCTTGGGGATGCTAGGATGAACTAACCAAACTGAGGAATGAAAATCCTACATCAGCTCCTCGCGTATATGTACTGGAACCCATACGCGTCCATGGAAACACAACATCTCATCCTCTCCTATGGTTCATCCAAGAATAGGGTACTCTCCTAACACACTTTCCCATAAGATGAGGCCTTTAGAATCTGATACCTACCTCATTCAAACTTGATCCAGAATAGTTGAGGTAACAGCTATAGAAGAAAGAAACGTCTGACCCTGACCGTCATGCACCTCCAAATGCATCTCAGAGAATAGAGTCATAAGCTGTCAATCACTAGTGGCCTCCTGAACTACCTGTATCTAATTCCACCTACTCAATGCATCAGCCAATGTGTTACCTTTCCCTAGAATATAGGCATGTTAAATGTCATAAGACTGCAGGTAATCAACCCACCTGCGATGTCTCAAATTCAGATTAGCTGATTGAAGATGTACTTGAGACTTTTTTGGTCTGTGAAAACCACAAAATTCACTCCCAGGTGATAATTTCTCCAACAGCATAGGGAAGGAGCTATAGCTGCCAACATCATATCATGTGTCGGGTAAGTCCTCTCATGTTTCCTCAACTACTGAGACATGTACGCAATGACCCCATCACTCTGCATAAGTACAGCTCCCAGACTAATATTTGATGCATCATAGTAAACATTATAGCTTCATCTCGCCTCTATAAAGACTCGTATCAGTGCTGAAGTTAACCTCCCTTTCAACTCTTAAAAGGATAACTCATAAGAATCTGACCATAAGAACATCACACCAATATTAGTCAAACTCTGCAGCGGTGCTGCTAAGCGTGAAATGTCTTTTATGAAATGTACGTAGTATCCAACCATCCCTAGAAAACTCCACACTTCAAATATGTTCTTTGGATGCTCCTAAGAAGCTACAGTTCTCACTTTCTATGGGTCTACTGGTACTCCAGCCTTTGAGATAACATGACCCAAGAAGTGAATCTGATCTATCCAGAAGTGGAACTTTGAGAGCTTAGCATATAACCGATGCTCTCTCAGTGTACTCAAAATGATCTCAATATGGGTAGCATGGTCTTGTCGAGTGTGATAGTACACCCAGATATCATCCATGAAGTCTACCATGAAGGAATCCATATGTGGATGGACCACCCGATTCATTAGTTCCATGAAAACTGTAGGTTCATTCATGAGATCGAACGGCATAATCAAATACTTGTATATACCATACCTACTCTTGAGGGATGTAAGAGGTATATCTGATATTATAATGTGCAACTGATGATAAACAGACCTCATGTAAATCTTTGAGAACACTCCTTCTCCAAGAATCTGACCAAAGAGATCATCAATACTAGGAAATGGATATCGGTTCTTGACCGTCAACTGGTTCAACTTCCGATAGTCCACACAAAACCTAAGGGTGTCGTCTGCCTTCTTCGCCAATAGGAAAGGCGAACCCCAAGGAGAATTAATGGGTCCGATAAAACTCTTTTCCTCTAACTCCTCTAACTGCTTCTTGAGCTCCTGCAACTCAGGTGTAGCCATCCTATAATGAGGAATGGACACCAGTGTCACTCCTGGAACAAGCTCAATCGATAAGTCTACCTCACACTCCAGGGGAAAACCTGAAAAGTCATCTGGAAAGACATCTCTAAAATGATCCACCACTGGAGGAAAGTCTAACTTTGAAGTCCCCAGGTCATCCCAATATAGACTAGAAATCATGGTTGTAAATCCTCCTAACCCATGATGAACATGACCCACTCTGCTCGCATGGACATCCCATTCGCCGCGATGAAAGAAAAAATCCAACCTCTGGTGATACGAAACTCACCCTGCGGTGATAAGAGTTGACGACTTCCTGGAATGGAACTAACCAGTCCATCTTGAGAATGAAAATATATCATGTCATCTCTAAGACATAGAGGGCCCACAGAAAGTGACATCCAGCAACCTGTAGAGGTAACTCTATACACTGACGTACACTAGCCGTTCTAGTCCCCAACAAAGTGTCTAGCGTCAAGATATCAATAGAGGAAAATATGTAGAGACTACGTCTCTCCATGATAGTAATATATATAAAGCTATGGGAAGCCCTGATATTAAAAAGAGAAGATGCTAAAACTGAGGCTACTAAAATCGTACCTCGGACTGTGGAAGGTTCGAGATCCTACTCTTGCTGGGTCTGCTCCACTACAAAAGTCTGACATGTACCACTACCCTATAACCCTACCTGACCACTCTGAGCTGATCCACCTTGATGTCGCTGAATGCTGGGCCATTGGATTCCACAGACACATCCTCCACCTTGGCCCAAATGGCAGAAAGAACTCTAGTGCCTAGACTAGTGAGAAACCAATGGTGCTGCTCCTTGACGAGGAGTCATAGAAGAACCCTTATCACCAGCTGCGGGTGATAAGAAGTGACAAAAGCACTAAAGGTGACCCATCCTGACGCAAGATCGGTAGTCCACTGGGTATCTCAGGCAATGTGGCCTCGTATGCCTGCTTCTCCCACACTGGTAGCACACCACCTGGCTACCGGAAGATGCATCATGTCTGCTATAATATCTTCGTATAGTCTCCCTGTGGTGCTTCTTGCTATCATCTAGTTGAGAAATAACTCTGGATGTCAAACCCACTAGCTCATATCTCCAGAATCCCTCAGATTGCACTTTGTGATTAGCACCTAGTTGATGATATTAAATATCGAAGTCTACTTGAAGATGTTCATCTGCGACCAGATGTCATGCCTCAGAACATCCTTAAACATCCAGGGAAGAAACTACTCATCACCTCTTGGAATAGGCATGAAACGCTGCAGCTCTGTGAGTTGAGAGGAATAATCAATAACAATAAGAGTACCCTACTCCATACTCATGAACTCTGAGGCTCGATCGGCCCTCAAGGTCTCTGGATAGAAGTAATCGTAGAAGATGCATCGATACTCATCCCAAGACATATTCTACTGGTGGGCCACCTATGAGATGACATCCCACCACATCTTGGTGGAGTCTCAGAGAATGTAGGAATAAATATTAACCCTCTTCCTTGCAGGTATCTCTAGATGCTGGAAAATTATCCGCATGGTTCCTAGCCATGACTCTGTAGCCTTGGGTCCTCCATCTCCTGAGAATGTGGGAGGGTGTTGCTACTAGAAGACCTATGTTAAATCCACCATCAACGGGGTAGGATGTGGAACTCTATAAAAGGTTTTCATAATCCTCAGAAAGCCCTTCCAGAACTGTGCATCAACACCAATGTCAGGTACAATGGCTGGTGCCAAGGCTGGCACAATGGGAGGATCTGCAGGTTGTCCCTGATCGGCCATGTCTGGTGTCTGATCACCGTCTGGAAACTGGATCCCAACTGGAGGATGTCTCGGTGGAATGACTCTTCAAGTTCAAGCGCACACCATAGATCAATATTATTAAGGACTGGAAACAAGGAGTGTAATAAGGGAACAAGATAAAGAAAACATTCATGGTTTACAAACGTGACTACACGGCGTGTACATTTCCCATATGGCGTGTTCCATGAAGTCATTTACAAGGGCGTGTACTCCTCACTACGCTGGATGTGCAACACCCAAAAAAAACGGTGTGTTGTCTTAACACATAGTGTGAACTTGAATCCTTTTTCCCTACTGGAGTCCACATACACGGTTAAGCCAAACAACTCTCCTATGTCTTTAATACACGGTGTGAACAATTCCAACAAGGCTTGTACTAGAAAATCATCATCGGGTCCATGTTTTTAGTCACACGGCCTAACACATGTCTCAAACTATGCGGTGTGTTTCAGATAGACACTTCATGTATTAGAAGGGATAACACTAACCCGTGTTGTTCATAAAACAGCTGGGTACCTGGGTCATACTACACGACGTGTTCATGGCAGACACAGCGTGTACGTGAAAGGATGACACCAACCCGTTTTGTTCATGACATGGTCGGGTACCTAGGAAAGACTACACAACATGTTTAGAAGGCACAAAACATGTATTAGAGATGACTTGTCCAACCTGTACTGTTGGTGACACAGGTGGCCACAGGGTCGACACTACATGGTGTGTATAGATAATACATGGCATGTTCACTCCATGTTTTTTCCCATCCCATGTCTCTGTCCACACAGCCTGTGACACGGTTAAAGACTACATGACATGTACATAATGTACATGATGTGTACTTAAGAAAAATACTTTCTTCTAGGACAGAAGAACACACAACGTGTACTTAACATTACACAGTGTGTATTCTAGGGTTTTTCTAGACAGTAAGCCTTGTAAACTACTCTGGAACCCAGAAAACACTGAAACAAGCATTGAATGTGCCAAATTATGATCCGTGAGGGCCCATACTCCCCACGAATCAATGTTTGGAATCTTATAAATAATATAACATGGCCAACAAGGCAATGATCCACCAAATTCTGGTCCATGAGGTCCCATAACACCTCAATGACCAATTTTTGGTGTTCATTCAAGTAATGCTCTACACAAACAATACCCTATCAAACAACAGGTATTTCTATCAAGGTAACAATCAAAATAGAATGAAATCGCTAATACATCCTAGATGGAATAGTAAAAATGAATGAAATGTGATTTATATCATGTGTCTATGTAATACATGAGATGGAATACCCTCATCTCATTAGGTTGAAACAGAAATATAACCTCAATAATATAAAAAAACAGTACAAATCATGTGAATCACTCAAGGTGAAATTAAATAAACATTAATAATTGAAAAACCAGAAACATTGCAACTAATGAGGTAGATTGGCTATTCCCTGTAAACGGGTTAGCTACTCCCAGGCACAGATTATTACCAATTACCTATTCCATCCTATCACTTACTAAGGATCCAAACACTATGTCAAAAGAAAAGGAACCCTTTGATACCACTTTGTAACATCTCGGTTCAGGAAGCCACCCAGAGGTTCCCCGTAATTGGTTGGTCACATGTCCTCAAGCGCATTTCCTCGAATGCCAGAGGCTGCCGACTAGAAGCGAGGGCCGTCGGTGTCATAGTGGGGAAACTATGCCCTCATTGGTGGAGTACATAGAAGAAGTAAACAAAACTTACAATAGAGGAAGCAGTAAATATCCAACAATAGTAAACAACAGAATACTAGGATAATAAACAGATGGACCACATATTTATATGGAATGATGCATGATTCATACAACTTGGAAAGCATCCAAATAAGTCACAATGCTGGAAATACAAGCAGTGCTAAACCAAGAACAAACATAAAGATAAACAGTTACTCAACATCGGAAGCCATAGCTTGTTCCCTTGATCTTCACCTTTACATCAAGTCATGTATTTGAAGTTGAATGGTGCTTTCCCATATCTATATCTACAACAATAAAATCTATTTGGCCCCAAAATCATGACCCAAATAGGGTGTGAGACTAAATCCCAGTAGGCAACCACCCAATGATTGGTGCCTAATAGTCCATGAATATATTGTAGGTAAACATATAGAAAGCAACAAATAAGAAATTACTAAATAGTAAACAATCCAGAGTTTCAAATCAAGTAACAGTGAAACAAACAACTAAACCTCAAACAGGAAACCCTCTGGGATGTACTCACAGCCATCCCCTCTTGTCCTACCTATGACGTACAAACAACCATCTGGGATGTGTACTCAGCCTAACCCCCTGGTTCAGTAATAATAATATAATAAGACTCTCTGAGGAAGTGCTCACAGTCCATTCCCATTATATTAAATGGAAAATAAAGACTCTCGGAGGAAGCTCACATAGTTCATTACCTGCATAGTCTAGGTTAGTCAATGAATCTCTAAGGAATCTCACATGGTCAATTACCCTTATATCCCCATGGTATAGGACTCTCGGAGGAAGCTCACTCTGTCAATTTCCCTTATAGAAAAGGTCGTAAAATTCAAACAAAGACTCTCTGAGGAAGCTCACATGGTCAATCCCCTTATAGTCTAAATCAATCAAGGACTCTCTAAGGAAGATCACTAGGTCCATCCCTTTATATCCCCATGTGTATATAGGCTCTCTGAGGATGCTCACTCATCCAATCCCCCTTATATCCTAAGTGCTCAAAGACTCTATGAGGAAGCTCACTCGGTCAATTCCCCTTATAGTTTACGACACTAGGTTCTCACGACTGTGTGTAGGTCAATGAGTATAGTAGTGTAATATGACCAAAGTAAACATACAGAACTACATTTCTAATAGTCTACAGCATATTAAGAATTTCAAAATAGTAACTCTCTATCCTATAGCAACAAGCAGGGAAAACAGGCAAGGCAGCCAAATTGGCTAAACACGACCAAACAGTCGCAAAAATAACTTGAAAGGGGAAAACATCCATACAATAGCAATCATACCTATTCATATCCAAATTACCTATGCATAGGAATACAAGAATAGATGAAATTCAATGGGGTAAAATGGTAAACACGCAATACCTTGTTCAAAGGTATTGGTGGAATTTGCACATAATACTCAAAGAATTCGAATAGAAAGGAACAAACCACCTACCTCAGGGTTAGTAGATCTCTATATGTAAACCTCAAATCTTGAATCTCCTTATAACACCATATATCTATAAAAACAACTAAATCATTCAACCGATTATAACTTGGAAATGAAAATAAATCACGAAATGAGGTTCCAACAGAAGAGAGAACTCGCTAATGAAATTCCAACGCAACCAACTATGTACGATTCAGAGGACGAACAGAGGCTAAGTGATCATCGAAGATTCATGGTCGTATGAACTCTTGTGGATGAATGGGACCTAGAATATGTGTGTTCTATCCGTTACATGCGACCCTGGTGCATTTAATGAAAAAAACAAAATACATGGTGTGTACTTTTGGAGTACATGGTGTGTACTTGTTGTTTCCGTAATCCACATTAGGCGGCCTCCAAGTCACTCCCACATGGTTTTTTGTGTGGCTACTACATGAAAATCACTTGGCCTACTACATAAAATAAGTACATGGCCTGTACTCATAAATTACAGTGCGTGTACTTAGATAATTTCCAAAATTTCTTCTTTTCCCCAAGAACAAAAAGAAAAAGAAAACATCCCTGAAAATAAGTTCTGAGTTCATACATTAATGAAATTATATATGATATTATACTTGAATTATAATATACATATGTGTCATGAATTTTTCATTCCATTAAAATACAGAATAGAAATGAAAGTAGCATTCTTGCATACGTACGACTTACCGTCTCCATGAATGGTGCATTTAATTTCTTATCTCCAAATGTTATGTACTATTATAAATACATATATATACTTGATATATATGTAATATATGATATCTAAATCATTAATATCATTCTGTTTATTATGGAATATTGACCACATGGACAAAATGTGGTTATAAGAAGTTCATTTTTGACTCAAGTACCATATATCGACAAAATGATTGTTATTAACTTAAATGATTATGTAATGTTTATAACATGATAATAAGTAATATAAAAGTAATAATAAACATGAAAAAGGTTTTTAAGAAAGTTTAAATTAACATTAGTTTATCATTTAAGATTTTAAAGAATGGACGAGTTAATTCAGACTTGAGGTAAGGGAGTTCGTCTCAATCTCCTTTCGTTGAGGTACATTTTGGTATATACATGAATTTATTTTATAAGGTGTATAAACCCCATTTAATTTTAATTTCATTTAATGTGAATATTTTTTCTACATAGTGTTTTACTAAATGATAAAAAGGATTTTTTTCATTTTAACTTACACGGTGATAATGACCTTTCCTCTAACGCAAGTATTATTTGATATTTGTCTTCCGTAATAAGTTGTAATGTTTTTAATGGAAAATAAATACCATATACCATTTTTAGGTAATTTGGTATTGAAAATAGTTTTTGAAAAAACATTTATTATTTCAATATCTTGAAATAATATATTGTAATTGAAATGTGGAAATTTTATCTTCCCTTTATGATTGTTTTATAAGTTATGGTTTTTAGGAATTGTTTACGTATGCAGGTGGTATTGTGATAAACTAAGGGTGGGTGAGCTAGAGATTGATCTCCAATGCATAGGGTAATGTGATGGAGGTTAATGTTAATGTTTCTCCTAATAAATTTTGGTAATATACTGTGATAGGTATTCCAAATGTAACTCCATTTGTAGATGTGATAACTATAAAGTATTTTTAAATATAACATGTTTCATATATAAGGACTCAGCCATTAACATTAAATAATCCTGAGTTAAAGTCAAGAATTCACATTGAGGATCTTTTCAGGTTTAGAGTTTTATAGAATTATGCCATAAATAATACATTACATCTCCAAAATTACAATCTTTCATGTTTTTCATAAAATAAAAACACTCCAAAAAGAAACATGTATAGTAACAAGTTTTAGACAGCATGGCATTTCCTTCATCCCATCCTTGACCCTATTTATTATTATGTCATGTGATATTTTTTTCAAAACTAGGGATGAGCATTAAAAGATCAGTAGGGGTTATAAAATATAGAAAGTAAACATTAACCCATCAATAAATACAAATTAATGAAACCATACTTTTCAATCATAACATAACTCATGAAATCATAATATTTATAAATAACACAAAGACATCAAAAATCATAAAAGTAACTTATGGTATACATAACATAGTTAGATTGTATATTTCATAGCTACATAGGGTGTTACATTTGTAATACCCATCATAGTATATTCCCTAAATATTTATGGAGAAACATTAACGTTTACCTCTGCGACGTTACCCAATTCATTAGAGAGATATATCAATCTCACCCACCAAAGGATTACCACAAAAACACACGTATATATAAAAAATTACAATGAAACCTAACATAATCATAACACATAATATTGGCATAATATAAAGATACCATTTCCACATTGTTGTCACAATATATCATTTCAAGATATTATCAAAATCAATGCTTTCTAAAAACCATTTTGAAAACAATTTTCAATAATAAAATATTTAAAAAGAGTATATCGTATTTATTTCCCTTTTAATAATATTGAAGCCTATTAAGAAAGGAAAAATTGAAATAATTCTCATTATGGTGAAATGGTCTTTTTCCTTGTGTAAATTAAAAAGAAACATTCCCTTTTGTCATTATGTAAAATGCATCCTAGAAAAATATTCCCTTTGAAAACCATTTAAAACATTTAATAAAGATATTTTGGAATAAAAGTGTCCCATAGAATATTGAAAACATTATAGGAATTAAAATTTGTAAACTATAATGTTCCTATAATTGATTCATTGAAACCATTTTGAAAACATGGGAATTAATAACAATTATTTATATGATTTAATCACTAAAACATTTAAAATAATGTTTTAGTTATAAAGTCCCTTACCAATTGATTAAATACATGCATAAGAATATATAAATAGTAACATTAATCAAAGATTATAATTTAATGAGATTGTGGAGATTAATTATATAATATTTCAAAGTCTAGTATATACACTCTACAGGAGAATAAATATGGGAAAGTTCGAGATATGCCTCAAATTAAAGGAGATTGAGACCTAGTCCGTTACGAAAATTCAGTAGACTAACGACCTCACTTTAATATTTAAAAAATGAGTTTTTGAGATATAAAAGGATATCTCATCACAGAGACATAAAATTTATATAAAAAAGGATATATAATAACATATCCTAATATAACAAAATTTAAATTAAAGGAAATATAAATAATTATTTGACTAAAAGAGGAGGGTCAAAGGTTCCGTTACAAAGAACATATCATTAAATTAAGGATAATTATATTACATTATTATGTGTGAAAAATATAAATACACTAAATATAATAGTATATTAAGTGCAAAACAGTCATAGTAAATTCACACATATCTATAGCATAACATAATCAATAAGTAGAAGTTCAACCAAAAGAATGGAAATTGGGTGAAGTAGTTCCCTTACCTTGTTTCCGACATGACTCGTATGTTCCTTGTTTTTCTTGAATAATAAACGTAAGGTAATTTATACTTTCTACAGAACATTTTTCAAGTTTAATTTTCATTTTATATCACTTATTACCATTAAATAACTATTAGATAATTATTTGAGTTTATAGCTGACATTTTGTTGATGTTTGGAATTTGAGTTAAAAATGAACTTGTTATAATTACAATTTGCCCATGTGGTCAAAAGTACATGATAAACAGAATTATATTCATGATTTAGATATCATATATATCATATATATATCTAATATATATGTATTTATAATAGTCCATAACATTTGGACATATGAAAAAAATGCACTATTCCTGGAGATGGTGAGTCGTACGTACGCATTAACGCTACATTCATTTCACTTTTTCATTTTTAATGAAATGAAAACATAATGATATATAGGTATATTATAATTCCCTTATAACATAATATTTTATATAAGTTACATAATTTCATTAGAACCATCATTTATATGTTCCATGTATAGTATGAACGAGTCATATCACTTTGAGGGGGCAGTAGTCTGCACTTCCTCAAATAAAATTATCATATTGGTACAACATGAAAAGAATAAAGATATGTTCTAAATGAGAATTAAATAAGAATATTTATAAAATAAAAAAAAATATATATCATATATAATAAAGGATCCATTATAATGGCCACCGTGAGATGTGGTAGAAAAATATTGAACAATCATTGTTTTTTGATGCACTAGTTCACATTCCATAGAAACGGTATGTTCATATCCATTCGATGGAGGTGTGTGTAAGTGTAGTTAGAATTATTCTCATGAAAACAACCTAGTATATTGAAGATAATTTTTTGTAATAAAATAATGTTATAAATAGGGTTTAGGGTCTTGGATATGGAAAAGAAAAGAAAAGTACATGAGAGAAGATGTTACCTTTAAATTTGGTAAATCTAATTGGCTTGAACCAAATGGATTTATTAAAGTGCATTATTCCTACTTCAAGGCTTATAGGTGGAATATATGGATTTTGGGAGATTATTTGGGATGATTTTGGAAGATCCAAGTGGTCATTGAAGCTGTGAGTAAGGGTTAGAGGGGATGAAGTTTTATATGGGGGAGGAGGGGCTCTTTTAGAAAGTTTGAAAGTATTATTTTTTTATAAAATTAATTTAGGTTTAAAAAGGTCCAAAACATTTTTAAATTTAATATAAGGTGAATATAAGTCTAAATAAAATCATCCATAAATAATTGGACTCGTGTTGGATATTTTTTAATCCTTATGATATTTATTTTACCTTTAGTTTACTTATTTATCTTTTACCAGATTCAAACTATAATGTTAATATACATACCATAAAATTTCAAGATACCCAAAATGGATCATTGGTGACATTTTCAACATCATATGTTTCTGTTGTAAGAATATTAAATTTTAAGTATTATTTTATCATTTAATAAAATACAAATTTTTTAAAAAACTCATTTATGTAAATTTATAAACTATTAAAATCATGACATTTGAAAAATCTATAACAACATGATTCATTCGAAAAAAAATATTATTATTTAAAATAAAACAATTCATTATTATCTATAATAATCGTGGATTGGATAAAAAGGTTAAAATAAATTTATTTTAATAATTATAATATTATTTATTTGAATCCTTTATTAATGAAGCAATTACTGCATCACCATTGGGTCCAAAATAAATAAATTTATTTAATGTCTAAAAATTATAAATAAAATTCCATGATGTATTAAATTGTTTTATCTTTATAATTACTTTTTATAGTTGAAAATGTAACTTATATAACGGATTATAAAATATGTTTTATTAAAAGATATATATTTATGAAACGTTTTTCTTTACTTTAAATTAATTAATATAAAGTGTCATTATCACTCCCACGTGGCTCCATGGGGTCCCCAAATCAATGGTCAGAAATACCTCATCCAATAGGGCTAATAGAAGTGTAAAAGTAATTTTATTTTATTATAATATAATTTTTCAACCTTATTTACTAGATTTACACTTTAACCATGGTAAATAAAATATTTAATAAACTAAATATTCATAATTTTTAAAAATAGAAGTTACCTATTTACACAATTTGGACCTCCTGATTCCATATATGGAATCACTTTTTCCAAATTCAAAATACAATTTTGGCATAAAACAATTTAAAATTAATTCCCATTGTCAAAACCAAAAAATATGTTTTTAGGAAATAATACCTATCAAAAGATTGACTTTTTATGTCCAATTTCAAAAAGAATTTACCTACAATAAAAATAATTGGATTAAGTGGAAAAAATATAATCTAATTACAATTTATAAACAAATAAATAGACAATCTATCTACATAAATATATTATATTAAAAATAAGTTTTGAATTAAAATACATTATTTTGCACAATTCATTAAAAAATGAACTTTATCAAAAAAAAATACCAAAATTTCATCCAAAGTATATTTTGATGTCCCGATTCTAAATAAGAATATTATTTTGTCAAATAGAACATATTATAGTAACAAAAACTATATTTTAATAGGTTTATCTATCAAAATGTGGTAAAATGAAATTTTAAATATTATTAGAGTATTTCATGCTTAAAATCAGATTCATTCTTTTTTCAAGACACTAATATTTATTGGATAAATGTAAAAACATTTATAATAATATTATAGTTAGTTCTAGTAATTACCTCTAAATCAATGGCTATGAGTTAACTACCATTTAAAATAATGATATTATTATATTATTTTTTGGTATAATTCAAATTTGTGTACAACATAAGAATTCAAAAAACCTCATTGTTGCATGTGGAGTACGCTATCAAACTAAAATTATCTTTAAAGTTAAATCAATATTTATTTCACAAATAATAATAAATATGAAAATTTCATATTTTTTATTTACCTGGGATATTACATCCTTCCTGCTTTTGGGAATTACATCCTCACAATTTTAAAATTTGGAGCATAAACTTCATTAAAAGTCTCACATCTGAAAATAGTCAGTAAAAATATCACTTTAATAGTAAGAAAGAGAAGTAAAAAAGGTTACCTCATATAACGCATACTACGATTTCTTATAGGAAAACCTAGATATGGAGGAGAAATTGAATGTCATGTTCTCATAGAGAGTGATAGAAAACATGGTTATGAAAAACTTAACCACCAGAAAATCATAAACTTTTGATGAGTTAAATGGTATTTGATTCCCATGTAGGAAATGTTAATGAATTTTTTTTTGATTTAAGTTACTTTTCATAATGTTGAAGAATCATTTTATGATCATAACTAAAAACATACTGAAACGTACTTACATGTCATATAGACTTTCATCCATTACTAAATTCCTACCAAAAACTCATATTTTCTCCAAATGATGAGAATTCGAACTGACTTGGTCACATAAAAAGAGATAAAATCAACTTATATAGTATCATATAATCCAAAAATTAATAAATATATATTTCCCTTATCTTTAGACATTAACCAAAACAAAAAATGTTCAGTATGAGATCAGATAATCTCAAAAAGGATATTCATTTATAAAAATAAATAAGACCCTTAATCTCCAAAATTCAACAAAATTTACCAAATGTTCCAGAAATACCATTCAATTCCAAATTATCCTTAATATTTTCTCCAAGTAATACATATTAAGATTGAAACCCAAAACTCAGAAGGAATTAATCACGTAGTCTTCCATAGTAAATCTTAAAATTTATCTCTAAAAAAATCGAATACTCTTAAAGTCTCATACTGAAGTGTAATTAACCTAATCACATATTCTCTATGATAGGTTAATCATTTCCAAAAATAACCCAAATCACTATATGTCCACAATAAAAACATGTATTCATCCAAAATAAAATTTCATCCATTACTCCGAAATTGACATCCCATAGTATTCTATTTTGTATAAGCATATAGTGTTCCCAAAAGAGTGAACGACTTAAAAAATATCTTTTGGCACCTAATCATAAAATCATTTTCTTATACTAAAGATATATATTTGATAAAACATAAGATCCCCAATCAACTTATTCGTGATAAATAAAATAATTTTACTAGATATAATAATTCATACTAACCAGGGACTTCACGTATTCTAGTGGTAGGCAATATATCCCAATTGAACTTTGGTTGTGGGTTCGATTCCCATAGCTTTTCTAACGGAATGAGTTCTCACACGGTCTGCATGTTGCCGTTTTTTTAAAACTATAAAATAAATCTACCATGTTTCTACCTCAAAGGTTTTCTTATACCATTCAATTTCATCCCAATACATTACGACCTCAACATATTATATGTTTTCATTTATTTCACATCCATATAAAAAATAAAATTATTACCAATTGAAATATAATCATAACTTGATCGTGGTGTACATATGGTTTCATAATAATCATCTTGTTCACATAGGTAGAAGGTCCAGGAATTAAAAACATTATTTATAAATCCTTCAAAATCATTTTCTTCATTCATCAAAATACACCTTGTACAACTTGGGTCATATGGGTGTTCATAGAAAAATAGTTTCGAAAAATAACCATGGATGAAATATAATTTCAAAACATCTGATAAAACATTTTTTTATAAAATATTCAGACCGAGTTTGAGTTGAAGTATTCAACAATGTTCCTTTTAAAATACCATAAGTATGTTCTAGGAAACTATATTGTAAAAGAAAATATAAAAGGGATGTTCAAGGGTCTCCTTCTTCAACACCATTTTCAATATCATAATATGATTCCAAATCTAGTGATAAGGTTACATATATAAAAATATCTTGATAATATTTACCATTCTTGAAAATATGAGAATATTTTGAAAATTGGATTTGCTTAAATATATCCCATGATCCACGATGATATAGAGGTATATTGGAGGTGTTTGATATCTCAAAAAATAGCTTCCAAGTGAGTTGTTTGTTATAAAAATGATTCAAAGTCTTCTGGACACGACTTTGCAATAATTAATGAATGAAAGTCTTCATGAAGTGATAGGAATATCGTTTGAGGTCCTCCTCTTCCAAATTTATTAGACATTCCCTGATCTGAAAATGTTTCAAAATAAGGATTTAGCTTAAAGAGTATACATATATACTAACCATGCATTTAAAAAAAATCATAGTCCTTAAAGTTGTCTAAATCACCCATTGATATCAACTATAAGGACTCGGCCTTAAACATTGCATAATTTTTAGTTAAGTCAAAAATTCAAGTTGAGAATCTATTCTGGTTTAGTGTTTTAGATAATTAGGCCATAACTATTACAAGATATCTCAAACATTACAAAGTAGAGACTTTTACTAAGTTTTCATTATTTTTATAAAACAAAAACTCTTAAAAAATGAAATATCAAAACTTCCATGTTATGGATGGCATGACTTTTCCCTGATCCCATCGTTGACCCTATTCATCTTAAAGTCATGTGAAGAGCATTGAAAACATGGGATTAGCATAGAAATATCATTAAGGGTTATAAAATAAGTAAAGGAAACATTAACCTATCAATAAATACAAATCAATGAAGTCATTCTTTTTCATCATAATATACCTCATGAAATCATAAGATTTATTCATAACACACAAAAATCATAAATCATAAAGGAAACCTATGGAATATATAATATACATATGTTGTATCTTTCATTTCTACATAGAGAGGTACATTTTAAATACCCAACAAAATATATTCCCTAAATCTTTTAGAAAAAATATTAATGTTTTCCTCTGTCACGTTACCTAATGAATTCGAGAGATATCTCAGGCTCAACCGCCCTAGGTTTATCACGAAACCACCTGTATATGTAAACAATTACAAAGAACCATAACATAATCATAACTCATAAAATAAACATAAAAGAAAGATAGAATTTCCACATTTTAATCACAATATATCATTTCAAGATATTAACAAAATCAATGTTTTCTAAAAACAATTTTCAAATCCATTTTTAATTCCAAATTATGTAAAAAGAGTATATGTTATTTATTTTCCTTTTAAAAATATTACGGCTTGTTAAAAAAGAAATACATGAAATAATGCTTGTGATGGTGTAAAGGTTGTTTTCACTACGTACATGAAAAATAAATATTCCCTTTTTCATATAGTAGAACGATTTGTAGAAAAATATTCCTTTTGAAACCCATTTAAAACATTTAATAAATATATTTTTGAATCAAAGTGTCACATAACACATCAAAACATTTATAGAAATTAAAATTTGAAAAAATTAATGTTTATATAAAAAAATTATTAAAACCATTTTGAAAACATGGACATTGATAAGAATGATTTATAAGTATAAATCATGAAAACATTTAAAATAATGTTTTAGTTAAACAGTCCCTTACCACTTAAGAAAATACATAATTTAAAATAGGTAAATAATAACATTAAAAAAACTTATAATATCATGAGAATATGGATATTCGTGATATAATATATCAAAGGGAAGTATATACACTGTATAGGATAATAAAGGTTCAAAATATCAAGATATGCCTCAAATAAATGGAGATTTATACATAGTCCCTTACAGAAATTCAGCAGCCTAATGGCGTCACATTAAAACTGAAAAAATGGGTTAATGATATAGAAAAGTATATCTCATAACATAGACATAAAATGTATATAAAAAATTATATATAATATCTTATCCAAACATATGAAAAAAATAAATTAAAAGACATTTAAAAAATTAGTCATTGACTAAAAGAGGAGGGTGAAAGGTTCCTTTATAATGATTGTATCATTAAATTAAGGATAAATTAATGTAATAATTATGTGTGAAAAACATACATAAATCCAATATAAGTTTATATTAAGGGTAAATCAATTATTTTAAATTGAGATATATCTATATCATGTCATAATCAAGATGATTAAGTTCAAACCAATTAAATGAAATTCGGTGAAGAAGTTTCCTTACCTCATCCCCGACTTGACTCGTTTGTGCCTTGTTGTTCATGAATAATAATCATAAGTTAATTTATACATTGTTCAGATAATTTTTCATTTTTATTATTTCTTTTATGTCATTTATTGTGTTTCAATAACAATTATTAAATTATTTGAGTTCATATCGGACATTATGTCGATGTTTGGAATTTGAGTTAAAAATGAACTTTTTATAACTACAATTTTTCCATGTGGTAAAAAGTACATTATAAACAGAATGACATTCATGATTTATATATCATATAAATAATATATATCCAGTATATATGTAATAATAATAGTCTATAAAATTTGGACAAAATAAAATAAATTCACTGTTCTTGGAGACGGTAAGTCGTACGTATGCATGATCGCTACTTCAATTTTTTTTTCATTTTTAATGAAATGAAAACGTAATGATACATAGGTATATTATAATTATAGTATAATATCATATTTTATATACATTACATAATTTCATTAACACTATCATTTATATATTCCATGTATGGTATGAACATGTCATATCACATTAAGGGGGAGGTAGTCCACACTTCCTCAAATTAAATTATCGTATTTATTCAACATGAAAAGCATAAAGGTATGTTCTGAATGATAATCACATAAGCATATTGATAAAATAAAATAAAATATATATCATATATAATAAAATTTTCATTATAATGGCCACCATGAGAGGTGGTAGACAAATATTGAACAAACATTGCTTCACGAGGCAGTAGTTCACCTTCCACAGAAACAGTATGTTTGTATTAATTAGATGGAGGTGTGTGTAGATCTGGGTTAATGCTTCACATAATAAAAAACAATTATATTAAAGATAATTTTTTATAAAATAATTTTATAAATAGTGTTTATGTGTTTGTAGAAGGAAAATAAAAGAAAATAACTTGACAGAAGACATTACCTTTAAATTGGGTAACACTCTTTGGTGTGAACAAAAAGGCTTTGTTGAAGTTTCTTATGCCCATGTTAAAGCTTCAAGGTGGAATAGCGGGATGTTTGCAGATTATTAGGGTAGAGTTTGTTTGAACGAAGGGGGATTGAGAGGTGGGAATTAGGGTTCGATGTGATGGATTTTTATAAGGCATAGGAGGTGCTCTTTAAGATAGCTTGAATGTATTATTTTATTATAAAATTAATTTTTTTTCATAAGGTCCAAAACTTTATTAATTCGAAGATAATGTCCATATAAGTAGAAATAAAATCACCCAATACATATTGGAAAAGTTTTGGATATTTTTTAATCCTTATCATTTTTTAACATTTTGTTAACTTATTTAGCGTTTACCATATTCATATTATAATGTTCATATATTTACAAATAAAATTCCAAGTGACCCAAAATGGATCATTAATGACATTTTTAACATTATATACGTCAATTAGCAGAATATTAGATTTTTAGGATTATTTTAACATTTAATAAAATATTAATTGTTTTAAAATCTAATTTATTTCAATTTATAAACTATTAATATTATGAATTTTAAAAAAATATAACAAGTTCATACTTTCAAAAAAAATCATTAATTAAAATAAAACAGCTAATTATTTTCTCTAAAAATCATGGGTGGAGAAATTTTAAACAAAATTTTATCTATAATTATTCAACAATATTTTACATTAGAAAATTTATATAGGTATCCCCATTAATAGAAATTATACCATAAGTGATGATTTTTTAAAAACATGGAAATTATCATTCTCCAACATAGTGTTTCGCATGTGATACAATTTTCATTAATTAATTGGGGTTGTTTGTAAAAAAATTTATTTCCATGATTGATCATTAATGGAAAAATGAACCTATAGATCTTCATATTGTCTTTAAGGGTTATTAAGAGTCAAAATTCTTTGATTTAGTGGTTTGTGTCAATATTACACATGAAAATATCCTAAAAATAAATGAAAAGTTGAATTGATGCACATAAGTAGACATAAAAGAAAAAATAAATAAGAATTTTAGAGTGGGGGTATATTTAAATAGTTTGTTTTTGAACAACTAATTTCAACTTAGTCACTATTACCTATTCCAAAAACATGATTTCTTATATGTTTTTGTACATCTAATGGGGGTAAATAATTTATATACTAAATGTTATCTCATTACATAACAAGTCTACTAGGGTTTATAACTATGTTGGTCTATAATCATTTCCATGGATATCAATATAAAAATATTAAGAAAAGTATTTTATCTTTGTATTAACCCTTTAGTTGAGAAACTGAAATTATATAGTAAATGAAATATTCAATTTTATTTTATTTAAAACAATTTTCTAAATTATTAACTCTTATATCAATTTCATAGGATGGTACATTACATAATTTATTATCTCATTCATTCATAAATCAATTTCATTTATTAGTTAAATGATTTTATAAAGATAATCAACCTATTTATGGGAAAATACACTGATTCTCCTAATTTTAATTTAAAATTATTTATCAATTAAATGAAGAAAACTAAGATCAATATTTCCATTTTTTTTAAAAAGTTCAATGTAAATTTTTTCTCATAGTTTCATTATCTTAAACATATTGGATATCTACCGCTAATATATATTTTTTTCATGGATTAATTAAATTGTGAAACATTAATTATGGATCAAATTTATTAATACTTAAAATAATTATTTTATAAATGGTTTTGATAGAAAAATATACATCCATTGTTCTACTCTATATCCCCTACTCCAGAAGTAACAATCAACTCATTGTCAAAAAACGATCCAATCATGAATAAAATTTTCAAATTATGATGTAATTTAAAAAAATAGGTATCAAAATTGTAAAGAGTGAAACTTGAAAGAAATAAAATGTAAAATGTAATTTAACATAAAAATAATAATGAATAGTTTTACTAGTTTATTTTTATTGAATGTAAATGTTTCCAAAATAACTTAGATAATCTAAAGTGAATCAAGACATAATCCTTTTATTATAATGATAATTCAATAAAATTGGAAAAAAATATTGTTAATATATCAGTCTACTTAAATCCCTGAAAATGTAGGTCGATATCTAAAAAATATGGATATATTTATTAATTATATTTTTAAAATGGTAATTTATTCCTCCAACCAAAAGATCATTCCAGTCATGGTGCATTCATATCTTCTCATTTTTGTAATATCTTGATTTTATAAAGCATATGAATGATAATGTATGAAGATGATATATATATATAAATATTAGTATTGATCTTATGAAATATATTAGAACTCATTACCATGATATATGTCAAATCATTATCCTCAATGTAAAATGGAATTCTTCATTACCGTCTAGGTGTTACGGTTTTACACGTTTTATTCATGGAATCCAATGATCCATGACAAGATCCATAACATATATAAAAATTATTTACACTATAGTATATATGAATATGGATTCCTCATGGTCTTCTCATGGTATAACCACAACGTGTCTCGAAGTCAACATGAAATAATTTGATCTAGATTAAATTTAATTTTCAAAATATTCAATTTGTTCTCTATATCTAAAATCCATCCTAAAAACGTTATATGTAACATTAATTATTCATTATTACAATATTTTAGTACTAAAAAATAAATGAAAAATGAATAGTAATATATTATCTCTAAAATAGTTTGGTTTTATCCTCTAACAACAGTACCTTTCAGATATCATGATCAGGAACTAGAATCCTACCTAACAGTTAGAGTTTATGAACATAAACATTATTAAAATCATGGGACAATATCTATGAACCTATATTTGGAGGAAACTAAATGTTATAAGTTGTATAACCATAAATATCATCCTTATTATTTTATAAGTGCCTTGTTTCTATTCTATGTTAAACTAAAATTATCAATGTCTTATGACATCAAATTTCATCCATGTTGGGCCCATGATATATTTCTTTCAACTAGAATACATTCAAATATTAAAATTTTTATACCTAAAAATAATGTCCAAATTGTGTAAAAACATAATTATTTTAAACTAGAGAAACAAAATAGTCAAATGTTAGTGACCCAATGGCTTGTGGATTACATAGTCAAAATTACAATACACCAATATACAAATGAATAGATGCAATGATGTTCATGTAAAAATAAAGTAATGGATTACCTAATTATAATTAATGTTCTAAACAGTTATCTTGACCTATTATAAGTCTTATATAAAAATTAAGGTATTAAAGGCCAAATTCTTATTAGACTAATCATCAAGTCCACCATGATTCGATAAATGCATCTTGAGCCTGAGTGTGTTGGAAACAATTGAGGAAATTTTCTTACTCTATATATTTCCATCATAGTGCTCTAAAGAGAAACATAAATATGTATTTGGGGGAAATAAATCCTTTACTATGAAATTCATTATATCCATAAACCCCCCTTTAATCTTCACCTAACTAGATTCACAAAACTGATTAATGTTCAAATAAAGAATCATTGATTTCAGTAATAGGTCATGTAAAATTCTAGAATATTCTTAACCTATAAAATTTCATACATTGTATGTTGAGAATTTAAAAAAGAGTTATGATGAATATAAGGTGGATTTTATGTTCCAATATTAGATGGTGGTCAGTTTTATAGTGGGATTTTTTAGACTTTTTTATAGAAGGTTGAGTAGGAGTTAATTTTGATGAAGTGAGATTGGTCATATCAAATAATTGTTTTATGGGTTTATTCTTTTTTGATGACCTTTTAGAATGGATTGTTTAATATTTAATATATAAGTATGTGTCTTTATTTCTTATCTATTCTATTTGAGGGACCCATTTGGGTTATCTTATTTTTTATTCATGGTTTAATGTCTATATATTTACTGATTATAAGGGAAAGAAGCATGAATAAAACTTTTACTCCCAAATACGGACTAGATTTTGGGAGAGTTTTTTTAGGTACTAAATTATTTGGTGTAATTATGTTGTAGGAAACTTCTTGTTTTTTAGTCCTTTAATGGTTTGATAGAATATTATAGAGATTTGACCCATGATCTTACTGGGGGAGTTTGAAAAATATCATTGAGATGTATCCACTCGGGTAACATTGCAGTTTTAAATTTTATATTAACCCTTGTTTTTTTATATACCCTTACAGTGTGGAATTTTAATTTCATTTTAGAGTATAAATTTTATAGCCACTACAAAAACATCATTATCCCCTTTCACCCAACTGAATCTTTGGTGAGTATTGAGAATTGTTTTGGATTCCATTTAGAACAATTATGTATATTTTTTATCCTTATAAATATGAGGTTATTTCCTTATGATCTGGGACCAATTTCTTTTTCATCATATTTTTTTCACTTCATTCCTCATATAGAGAGCCTATTTCATAGGATGGATTCAGTTTTGATGGTGGGTCATTTTGGTTTTGTTTTATTTGAGGTTCCACTCTTTTTGTTTCATATCATATATCCATTTATCTTCTTCTTCACCTGGGATTATGTACTGGATTGTGAAGTGTCGATTAATGTAGTGGACTTTAACACTTATCTAGTATATTATTGAATCGTATAAAATATTATCTTGTTGGGAATAATTCTAAACATTTTTTCAAATTATTTTTTTATTAATTTTTATGTGGATTTTGGGGTGGTCTTATTTTTTCATGTGGAGGGAAGAAAATATATGAAACAATCTTTAATGAATATGAAATTAGGAGAATATGAAAATATATTTAAGAGTAAAATTTACGTGGGAAGGGATTTAAGAGTGTCATATGAATTTATATTATATTTTCTATATGATGATTAATATTTATGTATTATAACTATTATGGCCATAATTGTTTCATAATTATTGAATTAAACAGTTATCTTCATAATTAGATAACAACTTCGAGAAAATAACAAAAATAAACTTTCATAAAACTAATATATTTATATGTTTTATTATTGTTTATGTGTGAGGATACACATTCCTCTATTATATATTTTCATCAAAGGGACTATTGTGAGCTTTGTGTTGGTTATTTTTCAAAAAATATTGGTAAACTAGTTTATGAAATAATAATGATAATGGGGAATTGAAATGATATTTTTTACTCTCGATTGAATGGTGAAAACAAGATAAATCAAATTAAAATTTAATAAAATCATTATATAATGTGGGTGATAATGTTTTATGTTATGCTTTTACATTCCTCAGATGGTGATAAACTACATTATTGGTTTATATAGAAAAATATATTGGGGATAAATTATGAGAGTAACAGGTTAATGTGAGACATGGAAACTGCACAATCATATTATTAATAAATTTATTTATTGATAATTAATAAAAAATGAAATTTAATAATTTATGGATATTGTGAAATTTACATGGATGGAATGAGCGATATATGGTTGGAATGATGCATATAGAAAATGTGAGTAAGCTGTTAATAATGGATAATGATTGAAATAAAGGTATTTAATTAAAATAAATGTATTAAAATAATATTAGACAAATTGAAATGGGATTTTTGTTGATTAAATATTTTCCATGCGTGAATGAATAAAATATTAGACCCAATTTGTATGGTAAAAGGTAAATGGTGGGAATGATAATAATGTATGAATGTGATATTATTTGCAATTTGATTTTAATTTTTTGAGTTAGGTTGTTCTATTCATGATGATGATCAGTTGTTAAAATTATTATGTGAATTGTGGTTTTTATATTAATTATGAAAGGATTCTGGATGTTATTATGGGAAGTGATACGAAAATGGTAGATGATGTAGTGTAACATTATTTTTTTTATCGCACATGGTGGATATGATCATATAGGATGTAATGTGTTGAGTTTTAGTATGAGGTATGACGGTAGACCCTATGTTGTATAAATATTTATACATATAAGAATTACTAGGTGACTCTATAGGTTATGGATGAGAATAAGTATATGTTGTAATGGGAGACCATATATGGTATGGATGAGGATAGGTATATGACATACTAAATGGACCTACAAAGTATGGGTAAGGATACACACATGATATCTTATAATAACTTAAAGGGTATGGATGTGGATAATTACATGATATGTTGGAAGACAATATGGGGGTATGGTTAAGTATAGGTATATATTGTATTGTAAGACCCCACAATATGTGCATGAGGATAAGTACATGAATCACAAAAACATAATTGGATGTGAATGAGTATTTTTACATTATATAATTTCAAACCCTATGGTTTATGGATGAAAAGGTAAATAGTGTATTTGAAGGCCCTACGAGGTATTGATGATTGGAATTCATATGGTTTGAGAAATATAAGGTCGGAAAAGGGAATAATGATGACATCCCTTATGTTCAGAATACCATACGATAATGTAAATGTTGTATATTGATAGTAAATGGTATGTAATGGAAGATATGTGATAAAGATGATTTTGAAAAAGTAATCATCTATAGAATATGTTAATCACACTCAAAAATCTACCCCATTCTGTCACCAAATAGAACATCACCATATATTAAAAATAACAATACCACATATCTACCTTTCCAACATCTCATTCATAGGGTAATTTAAATGGTATGTAATGGAAGATATGTGATAAAGATGATATGGGTATAAAATTATGGGTGGGGAAAGTGAACGATTGGGAAATGGAATGAGGGGGATTCATTTCAAATTTAAAGTACCCTATGAATGAGACGTTGGAAAGGTAGATATATGGTATTGTGATTTTGAATATATGGTGATGTGATATGTGGTGATAGAATGGGGTAGATTTTTGAGTGTGATTAACATATTCTATAGATGATTACCTTTTCAAATTATGATATTTATTTTTGATTTTTTTTATATTCCAATAATTATGATTCGTTCATATTTATTGCACATGGGTACTATTTTGGGGGGGATGAACCTACTGAGTTCTTACAAGTGATTACCCCACCAATGTTTCAAATTTATTTATAGGATAGTCTGAGGGGTATTGAATCTACAATTTGAGTTTCTTCAATGGGGATTGTGGATGTCTTGGAGTTTTATAACTTATTCTTGCATGTTTTTTCTTCATACTGTTTATTTTTTATATGGGTATCATATTTTATGTATGAAATCATTAAAGTAATGGAATTTATTTAGAGTTTATTTGTGGGTTATTGTTATTCTTATTAGATTTTATTAGGGAAATGCCTTCCATTTTCATATTTTTTACCATAAGAGATATTTTTCTTCTTGAGGTATTTTATATGTTGGATTCATGGTTAACTCTCACCTT
The DNA here is from genome assembly GCA_963277665.1 of Viscum album. NCBI lineage: Eukaryota > Viridiplantae > Streptophyta > Magnoliopsida > Santalales > Viscaceae > Viscum > Viscum album. The sequence continues at coordinate 1,452,452,749 of OY728125.1, forward strand.
CACTACAAGGAATGTGGGTATTCCACAAGCATTTTGTCATGAAAACTAAAATCAAATCATATTGTAAAATGTTAGTGTGGATTTAGGAGATAGGAACAAGTGATAAATACCTGGGATTGTTAATGGCCTAGTAAAACATGGTCATAACATGTTTTTAAAACCAAGTATAATGTCCACAACATTGATTTTTAGGGACAACTATGATCCAATTTCAGGAAATTGATGACCTAATAAATATTTTTTAAATCTTTAATGATTGTAGGGTAGAGAAATTGAGAGGTCCATGCATTATTTTAAATAGCTACATGATTATTAAAATTATAAATCTTATTTATTTTTATATGATAAAACATATGTGTTGATGTTTCATATGATTTATCATTATCTTGATGAATTTATTACATTAATAGTAATGAAATAATAAAATAGTGATTAACAAAATTTAATGGTTTAAAAAACCTTTTTTCTTCCTTAATGATATACATTCAGAATTTTTAGGACATGTTTCAGGTAAATTTAATTTCATAATTATTCTTGATGTTTTTACCATTTTGATCTTTTCATTGAAGTTTAAATTTTTTTTAAATAATGGCTAAATAATACAAGTTCTATGTAATTTTATATATTAGATGTATATTTAAAAAATGGATTCCTTAATGAATTCCATGTTTTTAATTTAATTGAATTCTGAATTTCATATGATATGATATACCATGTGTTTAATTCCTCCTGTTATATATTATATTAGTGATAAGATTTTTTTAAAGGATAATTTTTTATATCAATCTTTAATATATGGAAGATCACAAACATTATTAGTATTAACTCTTATGATATTTTAAAGCTTTTATATGAATAAATATATTTCTCGTTTTCATGTATATATGATTTTTTATAGTATTGAATTATTTATGTCATTTATGTTAGGTAATGAATTTTAAACCATGTGTAGTTCTTAGAATATAGGTGAGCATGTGTTTGGGTAAGAGGTTAGTTTTTTATTTTGGGAAGCATGTATAAAAATGTGGCCTATAATATCTTTCCCCTCCTCATTTTCTTTGAGAATCCCATAGGATATTATATGGCCTTATGTGACATACCCAAGAAATTGAAGGTTGTAAATATATTCAAAGGGTTTCACTAACCTTCTGAGGATGATTTTCCTTTTGAAAATCAAACAACCACAACCATAATAACCATATCCAAGGATCACTATATGATGAATAAAATAATGTATAACAACCAAGAGATCAATCCAATAGCTTTCCATACTAGATTACAATGCAAAAACCACGACCAATATAAATGTATAAATTGGAAGAAAAAACCAAAAAATCACAAAGAATACAAAGACTTCAACTCTAAATATCCCATCATTCTTAAAACTACACTTCACAATCCATGTTCAAATAGTCATAATTAATAACTAAATAAATGAGATACTTCTCTTTCATAGTGTCTCAGTAAACAATATCTACAAACACATCATGGTGGTCAAGCATGGGGTGAGTAAAAAAAATCAATCGGTTTTCTCCAAATAACTTCCATTGTCACGCCACTAGTATAAAAAGAATTAGTACAGTTATAAAAAAAATTATATAAACCCATTAAAAATAATTTAAATATTTTATATCAAATCCATGAAATTCCAAACCAAACACTTTTTTTGTACAAAAATAGTTTTCTATGCTAAATAAATTTTCATGTAATTTAACCAAACATTTCTTTAAAACATTTTCTTAATTATATTTCCATAACCAGTTCTATGTCCACACACACAAACACACTAAATCTTTGTGTTTACATTTATAGTGAAACTCCAAGTCCATAACAAATCCATTTGATGGTGGTACTTCACAACCATTATACATCCCATTCAATTATTACACCACCATTAATAACAAAACCATGATATCCAATTGTGCCAAACAATTTCAATAAAACACAATTTTATTGAAATTTTTCCCACTAATAAGCAGGAATTAAAATCAAAAGAATATTTTCAAATAATAATTCTAAAATCATGTAACCAATTTTACTTTCCACGAACAACATCCAATTTTAGAAATTCCATAAATAGTCACTAAATACATTTTACATCAATCATTTCAATAAATTTTATAAATAAATTTTACGAAAAAATATAAATTTTAAATCAATAATTCATGTTCTAATTAATGGATTCTAGAGTGAATCCACCTTCCAAAAAAAATTTGTTGAAAATTAATAATGATTTAAAACAACAACAAAACCGGGTTGAAACTCAAAAAATCAACCTCAAATCTTGTTTCCTATAATCCAAAAAACCGTATATTAATATGATTAGAATCAATAAAACCTATATCAATCCCCTAATATATTGGTTCTATCATTACAAGAGGGGGATGAAGAAGAATCTATGTAAAAAACCATGAATTTGGACATACTAAGAAATCGTTGCTTCAATGAACCATGATTTTCCAATGGATCTCTCCCAAATAAATGGGAATGGCCTCCTCATCCATTTTTAAGGGAGGAATTAGAGTTATGATTTTATTATAGGAAAAACTAGAAATTAATCAAAAATTAGTTGGATACAAAATTCATGGATCTAACTTTTAATTGTGCATTGTTAGGGAGAATTGTTAGGAAAAATGTACAGTATCCATTGACAATCCCTATACCCTAAAAGCACGATTTTTTTGGGTGGATGCATGGTTTGGATATACTATTCACCTAACCATTCTTCTGATTAAATCCCATTACATTTCTTTTCATGGTTTCTAAGTGGTGTTTCATAGTTTCTATTAACCACGCTCAAACTATGCACCCCCATAAAAACCCATTAATATACCAAAAGTCTTCCAAACCTTCCAAACATCACCCTATAACTTTACTCACTTCAAAAACCATAAAATTATGGATTTTTACTTGAAATTTATGGTTATAAATTCTCTACACCATTGTCTTTTCCATCCTTGGAAGCTAAAAAACTACCATTTCTTGAATGATATTCGGCCATTCCATGACCATTCCTTTCTATAGTCCCCATGTTTCTTCCTAAATCTGACCATGTCTCCATAAAACCCAAACTAGGATGATGATTTTCCCATGTAATTTTTTCCATTCCCTATCTATAATTAAGACTATCATAAGAACCAACATAGAATCCATATCTAGGTCAAGAATATCTCATCAAATCAGATGGTTATGATCAAGGTGTTTCTAATTTAACTGAGATTTATAAAACAAAATATTCATTACACTGAACCATGGAGGAAAATAAAACATATATTAAACCTCAAAAACCCATTTAAGTATCTCAAATGGTGAAATATATCGAGGAGATATCCTTCCCTTCTTCTCAAAATGATCATGCCTAATCGTTGTAGGGATTCTCAAGTACATATGATCAATAAAATTGATGAAAAATTGATGTTGAAGATGACTCCCATGTGATTTTTGATTTCTTTGAGTTGTGTCCATTATCTTCCTAATCAACTATTGTTATACAATTTGTCATGGATAGGGCTTTTTCCAACAAGTAAAGCCTCATTTTCTTCCACCCATCATATTGGAAAATAACAAATATTCACATACATTGCTTCAAAATGATCCATATGAATCAATACCTAATAATTGTTGTTATATGAGAACACCACAAATGGTGTGTGATCCTATCTTGAGCCTCAAAAATCCATTACACAATCCTAAATCATGTGATAAAGTCATTCTTTTGTCCTTTTATATTTTCTATTCATCTGAGGATGATACACTGTAGTTATAGTCAATTGAGTCCCAATGGATTGCTATAAGGATTTCATGAAATGAGATTTAAACCTTAGTTATATATCTTATACTGTAAATACTAGTATTAAATTAATCATTATCATTTCTTAGATAAATATTTTGGACATGTCCTCTACTATATTATATTCAAGAATCAGGATTAATTTGGTTGACTTTGTGATCTCATCCACGATCTCACATATGGCATCACCTTTTTGAACCTTCCTTGGAATACATGTCACAAAATCCATGGAAATAAACTCCCATTTCAAAATAATAATAAGTAAATAATAAATCATACATGTTAGCTACTGATTCTATATGTTAACACACAAATAGGCGAGTCATCTTATAATGAACTCATCCACTTTCGATATCATACCATCCCATAAAATTTTCCATTTAGTTACATATACAACTTCTATATTCTAATATGAAAAAATCATATTGAATAATTGAATACAAAAAGATTCTATTCCTAAAAATCCAATTTCTCAACTGAATGATCTTGATACCAAAAAAATAAACATTCATTCATATTTCATCCCTTGATGATCTCTCCACTCTTGTGTTTTTCCCTCAAATAATCACATTAAAAGTTTGATTTCTATTCCTCTTTAACTATCTCAACTAAATTTTGAACATAAGAAATGAGAAATAAAACCACTGTTCTACCTCTGTCTTCACAATATAAGTGAATATCGATTATGACAGACATCAACTGACATTAATTGGAATCCTATTTTTTCAACTAACCATACGACTTATTGCTTATTTCATCCACTACTGAATTTCCATTATCCATTTTATACATGAATTCAATGTCAGACAATTGAACATACTCTCTCCTTATTGTTTATCTAAGGTTCAAATCCCTTTGTGTGAAAATATGTCATAATATATTATGATTTGTTAACACTGTGAATTTCTAACCTATATGGTAATGATTATGATTCTTATAATCATTGTATATGACATCTAACTCAAAAAAATGTTGGGTATATATTATTAGGTAATAATATATGTTTTTGATCCATAATAAAAAACACATGATCTAAATTCATGATAACAAATCTGAAACCTGATCTGGATGTATCACAATACACCATATACCCATTTCATGATTCCATATATATTAAAATTGGTACAGATTTCAGGATAACGTTAGGACCTTAAAAAGTTGTTTAAATTTCGTTTTATATTCAAATGAAAAATTTTACCTTTCAAAATAATTCATTATTAAATCTTTTCAACAACTGTTAGGAATAAAAATCAGTGATATATAGCCCAACCAAGGAAACTAAATTTTTCAAATACATTATCTAGTGGTTTCTAAAATATAATAGCTACTATCATTTCATTTCCCATAGAAACGCCTCCTCTAGAGATGACACGGACTAGGAAATGTACTTATTGTATCCAAAAATTACCCATTGATAATTTGGAATATAGATGGTGATCCCTCAGAATTCCAAAAAATTTTGATAAGTGTTTCTCATTATCAAACGTTGACTATGAATACATCAATATGTCATGCACATGAACTACCACAAAATAATCCATATATGTTTTAAATATCTAATTCATAAATACTATAAATATTGATGATGAATTAATAATATCAAAAATCATAACCACATAATTTTAATTGAAATATATACTCATGAAGGATGTTTTTGAAATACCCCATTTATAAACTCATAATTGGTTATATGCATATTATTATTTAATTTTAGAGAAACATTAGGGTCACCATAATTAATCGAACAGATCATCAATGTGTGGAATTGGATACCAATTCATTATCATAACATGGTTATGTATATGATAATCAACATACAAATGAAGAGTTTCATCCTCCTTTTTCACAGACAAAACAAATGGTGCCCATAGTGATATATTAGGACAAATGAACCCTTTAAATTAATGATATTAAAACTAAACATTAAATTCTATTAATACTATTGGATCCATCTGATAAGACCAAATAAAAATATTTCCAGTTCCTAGGAGGAGATCAATCGTAAAATCCAATTTTCATATGGTTGGAAACCCTGAGAAACGTTTTGTGGAAAACATCTTCAAACTGATCAAAAACTTCTAGAAAACTACTTTTCTCAATCTCATACCTTGATGAGAAGTTCAAAAATACCAACTAATAATAGATCGTTCCATCTTCGGGTTCCAAAAATCATACTTCTCCTTCCATTACATTCATGTCTCCTTTAATGGGATTCCCAAGGCCATAATCAGTCGCAAAACTCACCAATTGGGTATAACAATCGATGTTATATTTGATCATTTTAATCCAATAAATACTTAGGATTATTTCATAGACATCAATAGTAAGCATAAATAAATACAATATCATCCCAAATCCATCAATAGTTATAGAAACTTCATTACACATAAATTCTTGACATTTTCTTTGACTAAGAGTATTTTTCAGATTAAAAAAAGAATCATGTAAACATGTAAACCATGAAGATCCAAAAAAAATAATCATAAAATGAATGTGATGAAATTATTTCAAAAAAATATTTCATAAGGGTGCAATTCCAAATAACTATACCTCACAATTTCGATGGTCCAAATTGATCATCCAAAATCTATTGTTTAAATCCTCACAATTTCTTACTTGCTACATTTTTTTCTTTATTTCCCTATAAATATTTCCCTTTATGTGAAGTCATTGTATTCTAACAATCATCATGGATAGTTAATATCCATTGAGAATAGTTATTTTGTTTCCCTTATCCTGTCAAATCATACAACATTCACTACAGAATAGATGTTTCCTGAACACCTGACCTTCGATCACTGTGAAAATAATGATGATAATTCCCCTTATAGTTGTAATTTTGGAATTATCAAGGTTTCTTCATATAACATCACATTATATAGTCCAAATACCCACACTAAACATAATTATGATGGCTCTTTTGTTTTGGAGGAAGATTTTCTGATTTAACAATCTGATTCTTAGTTAATCAAATGATATATAAATAGATGTCAATCCAACTCTTGATCCATGCATAAGAGTTCCAACCATTTCTCATAGGTTTAAAATTGCTTACTCCACCCATATTCCTTGATATTTCTATTTATTAAACTATCGAACTACTGATCAACTCATTATAATCACTTGAAAAAAACATAGAAAACATTGAAAAATATCTAGCCTTAAACCCAACTCAAAAATGTGTCCATTCATGGATGTACTAAGAGAAACATCTTATGAAAAGCACACTAAAATAAAAAATTTAATTACATACTCTATCATTGATAGTTTCTCCTACTTCAAGATGAATAATTTAATCATTATTGAAATCTAGAATCTATGAGGATAGAATAGTTTTTTTGAAAAATTCTTAAAAATGCCCACACACAAAAACTGGTTCTAAATTAGCCTAAAATGATAAATCCCACCACTTACATAAAAGATCCTCAAGGATATAAATTTCACACATGACTTTTAACTCTTATATTATATCTAGTAAATTGAATATTCGATCCATCCTATTCGACCAAACTGATTCTTATGTCTATTATGAATCACTCTAAAAATTTGTTGGACTTTTCTTTTGGAATAGAACAAAATAATCCACTTTCTTTGGTTCATCGATCATGTTTCCTCTATCCACAGTAATAATATCTTGGAAATCATTATGAAACAGCTATTGGTTCACCTTTACATAATTTTCCACAACATTATCATCATCATATTTTTGTTATATTCATCTATGCCTTCCATGGAAAATTTTCTATAATAAGAAGAAACTCAATTTTTTATCACTCACTTTATTCTAATGAATTAACAATTTCAAATTTACAAAATTTTTACTATCAAAAAAATCCTTTCCCAAATTTTACATTTAATGCATTTTTGAACACTCTAACATGTCTTATTAAAATCAGTTCATATTCAAAATATACTACGATACACTTTCAAAGTCTCAATTTTGAATAAAATTTCAACAATTTGCATAAATTATTTTTTTCACCATGTTATGAATAATTACATAAAATAAAATATTCCCTCCAATTGGGTTGTAATTTATAACTCCATTAACTGTATAAAAAATACATGGGTACCCAAAATCACTGATGAAATGAAGTTCAACATAAATAGCTAGCTATGCCTTTTTATTTTTTACATTTTATGTTTTGATTATCCTTCTTTAGGATACCATCTATGCTCAAGGGAAAATAAATATTATTTTCCTAATCCAAGACCAATAAACCAATATCAATTTTCCCAAAATTAAATAAGGAAAATCCAAGACTGATACCATTTGTAAAATCTTTCACCCCCTCATTGTATTGAGAAATTTTTAGGATATTACTTGTCCTTAGGGGACATCCAGAAGACACCAAAATATGTAAATAAATTCCAAGGGATTCATTAATAGTTGGAGTATGACTTCCACTTTTAATATAGAATAACCAAGACCATCATAAGAATAACCATGAATCACTATATTATTCTAGAAAAATTTTATACAAGTCAAAAGATCAAACCAACAACAAACTATACTAGAGTACAATATTGAAACAAAGACCAATATCATTATATAAAGAAGAATACAAAACCAATAATGCTCAAAGACTCTAATGACTCCATCTACAAATCTCTCAACATGCTCCAATATCCACACCAAAATACATGATCAATTTATCAAGGAACATCACTAAGGAAATGATATAGAATGCCTTTTCCAATGTCCGAGTAGACAATACATTCAAACACAACAAGGTGGACATGGACGGGTGGTTAATGAAAATAAATAGGTTTTAAAAGAATGAAATCCCTACCCATGCCACTAGGATAGTACATATTAATACATTTATATAAATATATTTATATAAGACCATTTTATATTATTTCAAAATATCATATAAAATATTAAGAATACCAAACTAGATATTTTTCTGTAGTAAAACAGATTTCCCAAACAAATTCATTTTCAAGGAAAGTAACCAATCATTTATTTAAATCCCTTTCTTAATTCCACATGCATAACCCATTCCATTTTAACACACAGACACACACTCAATTTTTATGTTACCATTGATGTCAAAACATCATGCCCATTAACCATTCATTGGATGGTGGTACTTCACAACCATGATCCATCCCATTCAATTTACTCCCAACCATTAATGTAAAAATAGATTCCAACCAATTGTTCTAAATTATTAAATTAAATATCATTTTATTAAAAACACTATTTCCACCCATTTCAATTAATAAAACAGAACAACCATATAAAAATCATCATTTTCAAATAATCATACAAATTTCACATTCCACAAAAAAAAATTCAATTACATAATACTTCACTAAAGAGGGTTTAAATGAAGCGTTGTAGAAAGAATTGTAAATAAATTTCAATACAAATAATAAATTTGAAATCAATACTTCTTTTTAGGAAAAGATTATTCTATTGTGAATCCACCTACATCATAAAATTAGGGAAAAATGAAGAACAACACAAAACACCAACAAAACTAGGATGAAACTAAAAAATAATTCAATAGAACATGCCACATATAATACAAATTACCATATATCAAAATTATTGGCATCACAAAAACTATATCCATCTTGAAAAATAAAGTATTTTTCATTCAATGATAGGGAATAATGAAAAACTAGGGGGGACTAACCTTGACTATAGACATTCTATGAAATTTGGTCTTCCACACGCCATTATTTTCCAATACATCGCTCCTAGATCAAGAGGAATGGTATTCACAACCTTGGGAAATAGTTTAATTTTATTTAGGGTTTTATTAGTTGGAAAAATATATTAAGGGGAAAAATAGAGTCATATCCACAATTTTTGGATCTAACTTTTAGTTGTGAATGGTTAGGGGGATTCTCTAGTACAAGCATTCACTAATTGTTGAAAACTATCTATCCAAAAAGAATACTTTCTCCTAGTAATTTTAATAGTTTGGAAAAACTATGTGAATAACCCTTCTCCTATCCCAATCCCACTACCTCAATTTTAATGGTTTTCTAGAGATTTTGTATTGTTTCAACTAACTATGTGCCTCTTGAATAACCCTAAAAACATTCCAAAAGTCCTCTCAACCCTCCTAAAATTTTTCCCACAAACATTAAATACAATAAAAAATTTATAGTTTTGTACTTAATTGAAACCATGGCCTAAAAATGTATATTTTGATGGATTAATATAGAATAGCGATATAATATATTTTATTATTTATGAGATGATTTAATTTAATTTAATTTATTTTATTTCCTCAATGATGTTTTTATTGAGAATGATTTATATAATTGTGTATTTAAATGTATGTTATCCTTTTTTAATATGAAATAATGTTTCTTAAGTTTCTTAATTTTTTACAAATTTTTAGTTGGGAAGTTTCGGTATGAAGTATGAATGTTAAGAATCTATAGATTTACATTTGAAATATGAAAGCAAGACTGAGTGATATAATTATTGAAAAATATGGTTCCCAAATTTTATGTAGACATCTAATAACTGATTAACATTATGAATACCTATAATTCTTTTTACTCCAAATAATTCTATCACATATTACTAAAATAAATAAAAAGATATTATCATTGACGATGTTCCCAACAATGGTAATTATATAACCTTTTTGTGATTATATTAATAATATCACCTCCCATAAAAGGATATATATTTTAATTTTGGAAATGTAAGTGGTTTTGTGAAAAATATAAAATTGTTTTAGATGTTCATGTTGGACACACATAAATTATTATGAAAATAATAATTTAAAAGTGATTAATGATTAATCATTCTTATTTTGTTTACCGAGGCAAACAGTGTTACCTTATCTTGAATTGTGTGGAACTTTTGGTGATTTATTGTGTCTTGTTGAGGTGTGGGAATATTTTTTATGGAAGGCTCTATGGGTTATTCCCTTTTTGGAATAGGATTTTTTGGATGTTGATTTGATTTCGATGAATTGTCATTTTTGTAGTTGTTTTGATTTATGGGAAGATGTGTGAATTTCATTGGGAGTATACAGTTGTTTTGGAAGGAGTGTTGTCATATTTTATCTTGTGGTGGGGTTGTATATGTAGTCTTGAGTACTATATATTCCATTTAGTTTCCATGTTCTTCATGAGCCTAATATTGTGATGTGTTAGAGGTGGTTTGGTGTTGTGATTGATGAGAGTTGTGTTCGGGTTTTCTAGATGATTTTTTTGGTAGTTTAGTTGGGAATAGTTGGGAATGGATTGAGGTTTTTTTCTAAAAAATGTTTTTATTATCTATTATTTTTATGTGAATTGTTTCATTTGTTCGGACATTTACTTTTGGGTTAAAATAAATGAATTTTAAACAGCTTTTTTATTAATAAAAGGGAAAAATGAAACATGGAAATAGCGTTTTAAAATTTTCATTGGTTCGGGGTACTAAAGTTATTCGATGTAGATCATGCTGTTGGAATATTTCGGATGAAACAAATAATTTAAATAATACCCTTGTTGTGGTTTTATAACTCATTATAAATTGATTATGGTCTTACTATAAATATATTTGTGATGTTTACATAAAATTATAATAATTATTATCCATCAAAATATTTTTAGACCTTTATGAAATAAGATGGCGAAGTGTGAGGTTGTGTTAGGTTTGAATGCTAACTCGTGTGATTTAGATCATAGTGAGGGTACAAGGAGAAAAGTTGTGCCCAAAAAGGTGGTGGATGACTTCTGCATTCATAAAGATATATTCAGTCTTTGCAAAAAGAAAAAATCAGATGTTCAGAGGGAGGAAAATCGCCACAACAATAGCCTCACAGATTCTGACAAAGGTATGCAAAAATGATCATTTATTGAGTGTGCGGCTATCTCTTCAAGAATGATCATATGAAAATAGTGGATGGACCATGTTTCTTCTAACTATAATTTATCGAAATAAATAATTAAGCACTGTAGGTTCTCGATCATTACTCATGTTCATATTCCTAAGGGAGTGAAGCCTTGGAAATTCAAAGATCTCATTGGGAATATGGTTGAAATTTGGGTTTTTTCTAACTAGAAGATGACAATGATGGTTTGTGGGTTTTACCATGATGTATTTCATTCAGATGAGATGAAGCGACATTCTTAAAGATATGGTTCAGTTCCCTTAAATCTCGGATTCCTCTGAATTCATGAATGGGACCGAAACTTTTATCCCAATGGTTTAAGTAACACCTTTGTTTAGCATTGGATACGTGTTTATAACCTAAACTGGTTGTACTAGAACCCTCAAATCGTCTATGATATAGCCACATTAGATCAACCTGTTCAACATGTTTCATATCGGTCACATGGCCCTTAATTGTTCGGACCATTTCCCAATACTCATTGATTTCATGCAAGGTGAATGAAATCGACAACTCAACAGACCCTTCATATTTGACAGCTTCTGGGAAAAAGACCAGGAATGTGAAGAGGTGGTCCGATCAAGCTGGAATAGTTCTCATGAGGATGTTGGCCTCAATCTCCAATAAGTTGCATCCGATCTGAAATCTCAGAGTTTTATGAAATTCCACCACCCTAATAGGCATTTTTATGTCCTTGAAAAGAATTTTCAAAACCTTCTCAGACACCCACCATCCAATGACAACCTTTCCATGATTGGGGCCACTCAAAGAGAGCTGGACAGGGCCTTGCGAGTCATGGAAGGATTCTGGGCTATGTGGGTGCAGGACATCCACATTAAAGAAAGATATTCCAATACAAGGTATTTCCACCAGAAACATTCTTCTAGGCATCCGAAAAATTCTATCTTGTGTATATCACAACCTGATGGAAGCAAAATTTATGACACTAGTGGTATCCATGATGCTCTAACCGGCTACTTCCAGAACCTTTTCACTATAAGAACTCATTTCATGCCCACTGAAGTGGAAGATTTCATTAGACCTATGATCACTGAAGAGATCGATAGACATCGTACCAAAGAGGTGACGAAGGATGATATTCGCCTGGTTTTGAAACATATCCACACCACCAAGGCCCCGGGACCGGATGGATTCCATGCCCTATTTTTAAACAATACTGGCACATCATTGGTCCCGACGTCTGCAAAATGATAAAAAACATATGGGTGGGGAATATAATCATTGCATCCATCAACGAAACTATCCTCGTCTTCAATCCCAAAATCAAGAAACCTCTGGTGATCCCTGATTTTAGACCTATCAGCCACTGCAATGTCTCTTACAAGATATTCTTAAAAATCCTTGTAAATCAGCTGCGCCATTGGCTTCCTGATATTATCTTGGAAAACAAGAGCGCCTTCATAACCAAGAGACAGATTACGGATAATGAAATTTTGGCCCGTGATGTGTTCCACTCTATGAAATCATGCTCCACAGCGAAAAGAGGAACCATAGCCTATAAAATGGATATGACAAAAGCCTACGATAAAGTGGAATGGCGGTTCCTTAGAGGGGTGATGCTGAAAATGGGTTTCTACACTAAATGGGCAGATATTTTCATGCATTGCATCTTGATCGTCTCCTTCAGAATCAAGGACAATGGGGAGCTAACCAGAAGATTCGCCCCAACCCAAGGCCTGTTCCACGGAGACCCCCTTTCCCCATTTCTCTTCATCTTGGTGGCTGATGTTTTTTCTAACCTTATTTCTAGCGCTTCATCCTTTCATTATATTCATGGGGCGTAGGTCTATCATGAAATACCACCAATGTCTCATCTCTTTTATTCCGATGACTGCCTCCTTTTCTCCAGAGCAACTATAAATGAATGCCAGGTGATCATCCATGCGATCCAGCCGTATGAGAGGGCTTCTGGACAGTCTATCAATCACAGGAAGTCAGAAATCTCCTTCAGCACCGGGAAGCCTCTCTCTAAGCGAGGTGAACTTTTTTTATCAGCAGGAATCCATATGGTCGATAAACACCAGAAGAATCTCAGGCTACCCACAGTGATTGGCCAGTCAAAAAAATTAATCTTTTTATCTATGATGGAGAGGATTGAGAAAAAAATCAATACTGGACCAAAACACATCTCCAAAGATTCCAAAGAATCCCTCATTAAAGGTGTCATCTAGTATATCCCCAGCCATTTCATATCACTGTTTAATTTCCTGGAGGCCATCTTCAATCAGATCCATTCACATACTCCCAACTTCTGGTGGGGGAAACATGATGGAAGGAATATACCCCACTGGATGGCATGGGAGAAACTCCACAAACCCAAGTCAAAGAGAGGGATGGGATTCCAGAATCTTATTCTCTTTAATGAAACACTGTTGTTCAAGAAAATCTGGTGCCTCATTAACCACTTATCATCTCTTTGTGCATGGGTACTCCGAGCTAATTACATTCCCCACATGGACATCCATGGTTCCTATCTTGGCCCCCGTCCTAGCTACCCCTGGATAAGCATTTGGGGGGCCCTAAATCTACTTGAGAAATGGTTGGGCTAGAGGATTGGGAATGGATCATCAGTCAACATCTAGACCGACCCACGGGTCGTCGATAAGGATGGTACGCGGGCCACATCCCCCGTCCAGCCAGGTCTTCAAGATGCCACTGTCAGCTGCCACCTCTCTGAACAGGGCCCAGGGTGGTGTGTGGAAAATATCCATGAATGGTTTAACGAAAGAGACCAGAGAATTATCCTGAGAATCCCCCAGGTCCTAGATGTAGGTCCTGACCATCTTTTCCGGACCAATGACATTTCATGCGATTACACGGTGAGATCCGGTTACAGACTTTCTCTAGGAATCCACTCAGATGACAGTGTTATGGGTCCATGGAAATTGCTTTGGAAGCTCAACTTTCCCCAAATAATTCTCCAATTTTGGTGGAAGGTGTGCACGAGCACCATCCCTACCCAGAGCCTTCTCGCTTTCCGACATATGGCCAGTGCTATGTCCTACCCTTTCTTCCCTAATGTTCCAGAAACGCCCTTGCACGCTATCATACACTGCCCGGGATCCAAAGAGATTTGGAATAAATGGGGCCCAGCTTCAGATGCTTCACTGGACATTGCCTCTGGCTTCCCCGATCTTTTGATGCATTGGAGTTCCTCTCTCTCATCGTTTAATGCAGGTTCATGTTGCACCTTGGCCTGGATCATTTGGGTACTGGAAAACGATGTTGTTTTTAACCATTATCATAAACCTCCGGAATTTTGGATTGCAAGGGATTATTCATGGATTGAGGGTTGGAATAAACATAAAGGACACTCTATGCCAGGTGTAACCCCCTCCTGTCCCCCTATGTGGAACCCCCCATTTGAAGGGATTCTTAAGCTCAACGTGGACACATCTCTCCCCAAGGGCGGGCTTGTTGCTCCTGGTATCCTGGCCCAAAATCATCTTGGGAAAATCATTGCAGCAAAATTTGAATCACATCATGCCTTCTGGGAACCTGCAGTTTATGAGGCCTCTGTCATCCTTGCATGTATGATGCTTGCTGTGGAATAGAGATTCATTGCTATCATCATTGAGTCTAACTGCCTCACTGTTATCGATGCCATTAACCACAATGACGCTAGACTCCAGCCATTTTTCTCCATCATTAGGAGGATTCTATCGCTCCACCAAGGATTTTCTGATTGCACCTTCTCCTTTACCAAAAGGGAAAGAAACAATGCGTCCCACTAACTGGCGGCCTTAGGCCCCTTCGATAACAACCAACTCTGGCGGGACAATTTCCCTTCAGGGCTATGCTATTTTACGGCTGCTGATCTTCTTCATTAATTTTATCGCTTCTCCTTTCCAAAAAAATGTTACCATACTCAAAAAAATATGATAGATGGTGTTGATGAGGTTGCGAATCCAGCTTGTGCACAGGTTGCTAACTCTCCAAAGTCTGCTGAAATGGCACAATTTCTAGGAGTGAACCTGATGGAATCCGAGGATCAGAATTCAGATCAGGTTCATGCCTATGGATTGTTGGATATTGTTCCAATCATAGACCTGGACCACCCTACCAATGATAATATTTTGGTATATCCTACTGAATTTCATGATGTTCCCATTCTATTGAATAAGGGGATGGTGAGATTTGGAATGCTGGAAAAGCTGAATCTACTCTAGAACCAGGCAGTGGCCCTACCAATATAGGTGAATTCATTCATTTATAGGTTGTAAATCCAACTAAAAGAAAGCTACCTTTTATCTTTCTCTCTTATAAAGTTGACTCGACAAACACATTATCCATGCTTAATGTTGAGGAATTTGTTGGGGAGGAGGATGACTCTACATCAGATGATAAATTGATAGGTATTTCTGATGATACTACTACTATCTCAGTATGTATGTAAATCTCTATAATTAATGATGGGCCTAACACAAGGCCCCGGTCTAAATATTGAATATATTTATTTGTAATTGTCCAGGGATTGGGAATTCCCCCATATTCAGGTCCCTTAGACATCATATTGTGACCCATAGACCTATGTTAGTCAGTATTTATGAACCAAAATTAAAATTTTAAAATTAGAGTGTATTCACATGGGCATATTTTGGCAAATCCATTGTTATTAGAAACCACTTTGATGGAAATTCTGAATCCTTATGGGTGCTCAAGCATGATAGCATCACTATAAACACTGTTCGGGTGGACATCCAATCGGTCACCATATCTTGTTATATTGATACTACCTCTATTTCTATGCCCTTTTTTTATGACATTAACCTTTATGAAAGAAGAAGATATTTATGGAATAATCTGGGTATTATATCCAAGGGCATGAGTACCAATTGGGTTCTCCTTGGTGTTTTTAATACTGTTATGAGGCATGAGTTAAAAACTGGGGAAAATGATTGTCATGTTTCAGCTGCTGATCTGATATCATGAATTGATAATTGTGGTCTCTCTGAGGTCTCCCTCGCTAGTTCTGATTATACATGGGGTAAGTACACTGTGAATGGGTTACAAGAATGTAAATTAGATAGTTTTTGTGCATAAGTGGATGGCAGGAATGAGGGACATTATATTTCAAGGAGGAATCTTCTAAAGCTTCACTCCAACCATAACTATATTATTGTTGATAAAAATTTCAAGAGAATAAGATCGACTCCCCTTCCCTTTAAGATTAACAATGCCTTGTTTGTTATACCTAGCTGCAGAGATATTATCATTGATGCTAGAAAAAACGTTCATTTAGGGAGTTCTTCTCACATATTATGAAGTAAACATAAGAAGGTCAAGGAAATACTGAAACTTTGGAGTAGGAAATCCTTTTCCTCCTTGTATGGTGAGATCAGGGAGGATGAAAATGTCTTGGTGGGGTATCAAGACTACAATACGTGTCAGGATGTTCCCTCTTAGGAGGAATTTAGGGCTACTTTAAATCTGGATAAACTACACATTTTTAAAGAGAAATTACCTTAGAAAATTTTTAACATAAAATGGATCAATGAAGGGGACATAAACAAGAATATTTTTTAATGAATTAATAGATAAAAGAAGATAAAGGGGAGTCTCAAAAATCTGAGTTTTGATGGTATCGTTTTCTATTCTAAATATGAAATTGTATATGTTGTGATCACATATTTTGAGAAGTTGTATTCAGATTCTGGTAGTGACATTACTGATGAAATTATACAGTTCTTTGAGTAGTCCATTAAATAGGATCCAAACAAGAGAATTGTTGAAATTCCCAATGAAACAAAGTTACATCATGCACTATTTTCTTTGAATATTGATAGTGTTGCAGGTCCAAATGGCTTCACCAATAAATTATTAATGTTTTACTGGGTTATTGTCTTGATTGATGTTATAAATGTTGTGAGGGATTTCTTTACGTCAACATACATGCCTTTGTGGATGAAGTCTAATTTATTTTATTTTATCCCTATGAATGGAAATTCCCATGACATTAAGGATTTTAGGCCTGTTTCTATTGGGAATTCCATTCCAAAGTTGATCAGTAAAATTATGACTCAATGTTTGGGTGATGCTTCCAAGGGTCTTATATCAAGTAACCCATTCGGTTTTGTCCCAGGACAGAATATAAAAACCTGCCTTTTCACTTCTTATAAATGTGTGAATGCAATGAAGGGAAAGGTGATGGATGGAAACATGGACATTAAAATTGACATTTCTAAAGATTTTGACACCATCAGATGGAGTTTTCTTTTCTATATTATTAAAATGCATGGATTCTCGCAGATATTCATTGATCTTGTTGGGTCCATTCTCACTAGTGTTAGGCTGTCCATTCTGGTAAATAGATAACCTAGAGGTTTCTTACAATGCTCAAGAGGAGTCATACAGGGTGAACCTCTCTCTGGTATGCTATTTTCTATTGCGGAAGACTATCTTAGTTGGTGCCTAATGATATGTACAACTTTGATTGGTATCAAAAGATTAGAATCAGAAGGTATTTGTGTGCTTAGTAACACTTATTTTCTACTGATGACATCTTGATCTTTGGAAGAGTGGAAAAAAGTACTATATCCTATATAGAAAGAATTTTCTTGCACTATGAAGAGGTTCCAGGTAATGTCATTATTTGGGGAAAATCTACTGTATTATTTGATGAAGGGATTGAAATATCTAGACAAAATAGAATTTCCAGAAGTCTTGAATTTCAAAAGGGGTCCCTCACTTTTAATTACTGTAGTGTTCCTATTTTCTGGGGAAGTGTCAAAAGGTGTCATTTCAAAAGCATCGCCTTAAAAATTACTAATCAGTTGGAAGGATGGAAAGGGAACAATATATCATAGGAAGGGAGAATATGTTTTTCCAATTTAGTCACCACTTAAATTTTTTTATACTCATATTATTTATACATATGACCTAGAATTCTGCATCATGAGTTAAGCAGCCAGGTCAGAATTTTTGTTTCGACTGGTTCTATTCATGAGAAGAAGATGGTCACAGTTTCTTGGAAGGATAATATTAAACCAGTTCAAATGGTTGGGCTAGGTATTAAAGATATTATTTTATTAAATGAAACATTGATCAAAAAATTCACTTGGAATATTATATCAAACCCAGATTCATCCATGGAATTCCTTGCAACTAGATTTGTTGAGAAATTACAAAAAATATACACCAGTAATTTTAGATCCTCTATTTGGCCTGAATTGAAGTTGGCCTTCTCTGGTCTCATGGTCTGCTCGAAATGGGTGGTCTCCACACAGTCACGTCTAAACTATAGGACCACCCCTTGGCATTCCAAACTGATCTGTGATGATATATTCATTCCTTCTTCTATAAATCTTGCAACAACTTGAAGACATTTATGAAAATACAGCTCTCCAAAACATTCTTCCCAAAAAAATGCACTATGAGGCCTCTTGATACTGCTTTAATGATTATGATGTGTTAGTTTCGATACCCAATGTGAGTAGCTGATTCACCACAAAGGAGTGTTACAGTTATCAATGTTCCAATAATTCTTTGTTCCCTCTTCGCTTGGTTAAGGAATTCTGAAAGCCTTTCATACCTCCATCTCAATCACTACTGGTCTGGAGGATTTGGAAATTCTGAATCCCCTTGCAGTGCATGATGCAGCGCTGTGGTTTTTAGCTGGTTACGGCCTAAAACTTTTGTTTGGAAGTGGATGAAACCATTCTTAATAATATTATCTATTGTACCCTTTCTAGCAGGTTGAAGGCCTATGTACAGGGAATTTTTCAATGCCATATCTCCTTCTATTCTATAGAGGAGTTACTGCTTTATATTTGTAGTATTGAATGTAGTGTAAAGGTCCATGATACTAGGTTGACAGCGGAAGATGCGACTCTGGATTTCATCTGGGAGGCTTGGAATGCTTTGGTATTCAGCATCAGTACACCCTCCTTCCATGAGAATGTTCTTTATATTCATTGTTCCATCTGAACTTCCACTAGAATTCAAACTGGTTCTTTGAGAAATGATGTCTCTAATATTATTATATTATTGTCTCTTGGTGTTAATGGCAGTATGAAGAAGCCTATGATGTCGATGTTTGTTCGATGGATACCCCTTCTATACTGGATAAAGGATATTGTTGATGGATCTGTGTAGAGTGCTCCTAGTTCATCTGGATGCGGTGGTGTATTTCGTACCTATAGGGGATCTGTGAAGGGGTGATTTATTCATTTTATTGGTAATGTCATTTCTATTGAAGCAGAGCTCTGGGCTATGATAAAGGTGATAAGGTATGTAGTCCATTTCGGTTGGCATGAATTGTGGATAAAATATATATCTTCTATTGAAGTACAAATTCTCAATGATCTCTCAACAAATGTGCCATAAAATATGTTACCAATCTGGAATTAATGTCTCCAAATCATTGGTTTGCTTTCCTTAGAAGTCACACACACTAACTTAGAGTCCAATCCAGTTGCAGATTATCTCTCGAAGGGTGATGTTTCTGAGTGCTGTTTTAATTGGTTCTTTTATTTTGCTGAATATTGTGAAATTATTTATCATGCTAATTATAGTGGTGAGGTGTACACTCATCTTTTTAGATTAACTCTGTAATTCCTTGTGGAATACTCCGTATCATTATAATTTATTTTACTCGGAACAGGTTTTCCTACATCTGGATCATCTTGGTCAAAATATTTTTTAACAGTTGTAAGTTCTTTATTCAAATCATTAATATTTTGAGTCACAATTGAGGTGATGAGAGCTACTGATTATGAGTGGGACGTAATCCAGGGTGTTCAATTCTATGTTGGGTTCTATCTATGGTGGAAACGTTATTTTATAGGTATTTCCCAAGTGATTTTTGGCAATCTAGTTTTTGTTTTATTTTATGTGTTTGGTTCTGATTTCCAGGGTTGAGAATCATTTGAGAGTTATAATTTTAAAAATAATGGACTTCTTATTCCCATTACAATATATGATTCTCATGTTAAATATATGTGACGACCCGGGCCTGGATGCAACTTAATGGTGCCCCGAGCCTAGTGGGCCACAAGGGCTCAAGCGCATCTTCCTGAATGATCGAGGATGCCGACTAGCAATGAGGGGCGAGGGTGGGTCTGAGGGATGACTATGCCCTTATTAGAAAATTGTAGCATAGCATATGATATATAAATGAATATTATACAGCGGAAGCCATATGAACAAATAGCGGAAGCAAACAGAAGCAATAGATAAAAATGATAATAAAAACAATATCAACAAGAATAGTAATGATGTAATGTCATCTCACTGGAAACCTAGAAATCATGGATACAATAAAATAATAATAACATGTTTCACAAGTTAAAATAATTTTTTTTACTCTAAGCATCCTGAAATCATACTCGGCCATCTGCTATCAAGATTCATCATATCAGCACACCGTCAAGTATTGGATGTTGCATGCTTCCCTTTGTCAATACCTTCAACCATGTAATCTAATCTGGGTAGAAAACGATGCCTGGAAAGGGTTTGAGGTAAATCTCAGTGGGCCCCCACCAATAGTGTCTATAACATTTGGCATGGGTAATGGAATATTATAGTCTGTAGATATATATATAAAGTAATGCAAGTTGTACAAAAATAACTAAATACGCAAGTACCTGATTCAGCACTGGGTCAGTGTCTGAACATGTCACCAGATTATTAATTAATCAATTACCATTTAATGTTAATATTTCACATGAGGAATATCCAAAACTAACATCACCTCATTATTTTATAAGAAGTGATGGTCCCAAGATGTAACAAGGAAACAAGACAACGATAACCATTGAGGGAGTTCCAGGGTAAAAACCAAGGTAACGTAAAGTCACAAAAAATTAAATCAGTAGTGTTTGAGTATAACTAAGGTTTAAGAGTCTAATACAAAGAGCTTAATCCAAGGTATTCCAAAATAAGTCGCCTACCAAGTCTGTGGTGATCGACTAAGGTAAAATGGGGCTAAGAAAAGATAGGGCCCTATAGGATTTAACAATGGAGCCTAATAGTCTGTGCTGGTTCCAAAGAGTGTATCTGAGGTATCCTATAATAATGTAAGGCACCCAATGGTTAAATACTAGGATTCTAGGGAATATACAAGAACCATAATATAGGTGGGAATCAACCTAAACAAACAGTATCCTTGAATTGGAATGGGTTTCCCGAGACCCAATGAATTATCCTCTCAAAATCCATGGTGAACATGAGTAATTCCATTCGTATTTGATATTGTAATCATTTAATAATTCATTTTGTTCAAATCTTACATTCCATTAGTGCAGGTAGGTCAATAAGAGTTGAAATCAATTATCCAAGCCTTGTCTTCCATTAGTCTGGAGAGGCCATGAAGTGTTGAAACCATTTAATCAAGTCTTAGTTTTCCATTAAGGCATAATAAATTATTTAGGTTCACTGTACTACCTTCCATCAACATGGAAAGGGGTGATACAAATATGTAACTGTTATACAATGTCTTTTAAGAATCCCAAGTTCTATACATTGTGTACTTTCCATTTTACGTTTCACATTTCAACTTTAATAACCATTTGGAAGAACGTACCTTTGGCGAGTTAAGTGGAGAGCATACATGGTACATGCCATTATGAAATTATCAATAACAACAATCCATTTATTATATGTAGTATCACCATTGTAATGTTCAAGAATAGGTACACTCGAACGGTGGCTCAAAGGTGCTAAAACACTAAAACCCAATTATGTCATAAACTTAGACATGAGGAGGATTTAGTTTTGGGTGAATCCACTAACAACTAATCACATTTTTTGGAAAGATAATAACCATACGATTATAATTATTATAATCATGGAATGTTAATTTAAGAAATGTTTTCCAATAAAATCAGTGGGCCTCACACAAAATTCCAAAAACAACTATCTATATGGACGAGTTATAAACCACCGACCTTAGGGTTTTATGATCCTTCTCCTCTGGTATCGGCCTCTGATTTTCCACTTATCAGAGTAGATATAAGAAATTGTGAAAAAGACTTAGATAAAAATATCTAGTTTGAGAGTGAAAGAGAAGAAGAACTACTAAAAGGGCTTGATTAATTACCATTACCAGACAATGTGATGAACAAAATCTTGATCAGAAACAGGACAAAGAAAATATCTTGATTCCAAGATTAGATCATTAAAATCCACAAAAATTGAGAGAGAATTAGCTCAATCCCACATAAACTCTGATTAGGGACTAAGTGGGTGATTAATAGATCATTAAGGGCGTTTTTTTCATTTTACACAGGTTTTTAGCTTGTGCACGGTTTATAGGCAGGGTTTGTAAAACCATGCGCAAATCGTGTGAGATGATTCTGCCTGAAAAATCTTCCTCTGCATGGTTTTGACCAAACGGTGTGCCCCCCATGCAAGGTCACTTTGAAAAATGGGAGTTCCCACAGTTTGGATGCATGGTCGTATGCATGCCATGTGATGTACCACTGTATGAAAAAACACAATCTGCATGGTTTGGAAAACTATGCGCTAACCAAGTGCAAACCGTGCAACATGGTCTGTATTCCCAAAAATAGGTGTTCTGAGCCCCAAAAATTCCCCAAACACCCTCAAAACCTTTTCAAACTCACTAGGAATATAAAATTGATCCATATTTAATATTTTGACTTAATAATAAAGGATCCGTACATGAGTGAATAATAAAGTTCTCACAGTCTTCCCCCCTTAAAGGAACTCCCCCCCACATTCTCATTCCATGTATGAAAGAATGATATCTGAGACCAACTCTAGCAATTGTGCACATACATCATCTTCCATCTCCCTAGTCTCATCTTGTACATGGACATTTTGAAAAAGAACCCATACAAGAGGACATGCTTTCTTCGTAGAGACTTTTTTCTATGATAAATTATGAATAATGGATATTCTTCAAAGGTTGCATAAGCATCTAACTTAACATCCTCAGGATCAATGGTATGATAAGGGTCAGCATGATATTGGAAAATCTATGAGACATGAAAGACATCATTCATGGAATGGTGCCTCTGATTTAGTTGCAACTGATAAGCTACTGGCCATACTCTCTCTAGAATCTCAAATGGACTGACATAATGATAATAAATATTACCCAACTTCGGTAACTGTTTATGCCCAAGCCTGGCTGATACCTGAAAAAAAAACATGATACCCAACCTCTAACTGAAGAGGTCATTGATGGCGATCGACATAATATTCTATTCTAGACTGACTAGTATTCATTCTATTTCTAATAATTTGGTCCTATTCTGATGTCTCCTGAACGAGACAAGGACCATGTAGGGAAGCCTCACCTGCCTCTAGCCAGAACAAGGGTGAACGGCATGGCCTACCATATAAGTCCTTGAAAGGATCCATTTGAATTTTTTCCTGGAAATTTTTATTATTGGAGAACTTGATGATAGGGATATTCTTCTACCAAGAACCATTGAAATCAAGGATAGATTCTTAAAAAATAACCTCCAAAACCTATATTTTTTTTCTATTTGTAGACCGGTCTGAGTGTGAAAAGAGTTTCTTATAAGCACCTAATATCCCATCGATTTATGAAAACCCTTCTAGAACTGAGATATGAAACAAGCATTCCTATCTGAAACCATATTACGTGGAACCCCATCTAGTCATATGATCTCTCAGACCTAGATTCTTCCCATCTCATCAACATAGAAAGTCTCTTAAATAGGAATGAAGCGGGATTATTTCATTAGTCAGTCAATGAATACCCTGATCGCATCACTACCCCTCGGTGACCTAGGTAATCCGACTACAAATTCCAAAGAAACATTTTCCTATTTCCATTTTGGGACTAGAAGCTACTGTAACAGGACTTCAGGTCTATTGTGTTCAACCTTCACCTGCTGACAGTTGGAACACATGTTGATGAAGCCTACAATCTAACGTTTCATTACAGGCCACCAATACTGGTGTCGCATATCTCGATACATCTTAGAGAATCCTGGATGAAAATACCACTGGGAATCAAGGGAAACATTCATCAATTCCTCTCTCACATCTGTAGGATCCTAGATATGTCCATGTAGATTTAGGACATCATCTCCATCCACATGCCAGACCATAGATGGGATATCTTATGATATACTATCACAGATAACCAAACCTCTAGGATCTGAAACCATCATACTCTTCACCTTATCAAAGAGGTAAGAGGTAACTGTTAATGATTAGAGGCAATAATTCTTGATATTGGAATGATACTATAGATGAAGTTTAGAAAATAGGGAAATAATCTTCAATTAATCGTTGGATTCATGTATGGCTTGCATTTGAATTTTCCGATTCAGTGCATCTATAACCATATTGCCTTTTTTGGGCGTATAGGAATGCTCAAAATCAATGTATCGTATGTATTCGTCCCATTTTAACAGTCGGAGGTTCATGTCAGGCTGAGAAAAGATATTCATGAGGCTCTTATAATCTGTATAAACCACAAAGAGCTCCCCGATGGGATAAGGTCTCCATTAACATAAGGCATGGACCACTGCTGCTAGCTCAAGGTCATGCAGCAGGTAATTTCTCTCATGAGGCCCCAACTGCCGAGATCCATACACAATGAATTTGTCTTCCTTCATCAACACTGCTCTTAGGCCAATTCCTGATGCATCATAGAAGACGATATAACCTTTACTAGGTTCTAGAGGAATCAGAATATGTATCGAGGAAAGCCTCCCTTTATGCTCCTAAAAGGATTTATCACATTCTTCTTACCATAAGAACTTAACACCTTTCTTTCTAAGACTAGTATGATTTGAATAAATACATGAAATGTCTTGTATGAAACGCCTGTAATATCCATCTTACCCCATGAATCTCCTGATATCAAACATGTTCTTGGGTTTCTCCCAGGAAACTATAACACGGTCCTTTTAGGGTGAATAAATACTCATGATTCTTAAATAATATGACCCAAGATGTGGAATTTGTTGATATTGAAGTCACATATCGCCAAATTGGTATAAATCTGATGCTCTCTCAGTGTACTCAGAACAATATCAAGATGATTTGTAAGGTTTTTACGAGTGGATGAATATATCAAGATGTCGTCCCAAAGACGACGATAAAAGAGTTTAAATAGGTATGGAAACCCTATTCATCAAATCCATTAAAATGCTAAGCACTTTCATAAGACCGAATGACATTAAAAGATACTCATTAGTCCATACCTACTATACAAAGCCGTGCGAGGTATGTTTGATGGTCTGAATCACACCTGATGACATCCTAATCTATCTTAGAGAACACATTTTACCCTCAGATCTGATTAAAGAGATCATCTATTCGAGGAAGTGGATACTGGTTCTTGACTGTTAGCTATTTCAAACTATTGTAATCCATGAAAAAACAGAGAGTTTCATCCTCCCTCAAAGAGAAAATCATGGGTGAACACCAAGAGGATATACTAGTCTATATAAAGACTTTGGCCTCTAAGTCCACTATCTTAGGCTTGAGCTCTTGAACCTCAGTAGGTTCCATCTTACATGGAAGAATAGACACTAGATCTGCTCATGTAACAAGCTCTATTGCAAACTCTACCTCTCTCAAATGAGGTAATCCAAAGAATTCCTCGGGAAAGAAATCCGAAAAATTATCAAATACTGGAGGGAAATTAGTTTGAATCAAACCCTGATCATCCATGAAAATATTTTCAATATGAGCGGTCACTTCACCTAGGCCATGATGCTTTGCTCCTGGTCTCCTATCCTGGACATCCCACACTCCTTTAAAAAGAAAACTGCTTCCATCTGGTGATGTAAAAGAAACCATGTGGAGATAACAGTCGACAAAGGTGTGATAGTGGATCAACCAGTCTATCTCAAGAATGACAATGAAGCCCGACATCTCAAGAATAATGTGATTCCACGGGAAAGGGTAACATCCAACCTCAAGGGGAAATCCTTGAACTGGCATATGTACTCTCTCCGTATTCCCAACAGTGTATCGAGGGCCATTAAACCATAGTGATAATATATCTATAGTCCATGAATTTCCACAAATGATACAAAAATAAAAGTATCTAAAGCACATTTATCAAACAAATAAGACACAATAGTAGAGGATACTAGAATAGTACCTCATTCTGTAGATGTTCCCATAGCTTGATCCTCAGTTATCAGCTGTAAGGAATGAAATAAACTTGATCCATGGCCTTGTGCAATAGATGAACTACCACAATAATGACTACTATGCTAGCACTGTTGGTGATCTAAGATCGGACTAGCATGGCCATGACCTCCTCCACAGCCAGACCTAATGTAACACCCCATGCTTTCACGGTACACTTCTCTTTTAAAAATGCAATAGCTTACATTGTATGCAAGTTCGAGATTCTAACACACCGTGACCAATCAAAGTAGTAGTTATGAATAGTAATACCCACTTTTTGAAAGTATATAAATTTTATATTTTAAAATGGACTTCAATTTTGTATTCAGAATATCGAAATTATCCTACGTTGAATTTTTTTTAATTTTCTGAGAACTTCCAATTTTTTAAGAATAGTGAAAAATACTTAAAAACAACTTTTTTAATCAAAATAATTTATAGTGATAAATTATACTATTGAGTGGTTTTTTAAAGTATAATTAGAATATAATTTTTCCATTTTATCCAATGGTGGTCATTAAAAATAATTTCACTTTGAAATTGGTCATAAACAATTTTCATTCTTTTGATATATATTGTTTCTTAAAAACACGCTATTTGTTGTGACAGTGTGATTTAATTATAAAATTAATTAATGAAATTTTTTTAAAATAGATATCATTTTTTAATTCTAAATATCAATTATATGTTAGGGTGAAATTTTGGCATTGTTCTGAAAACTTCAATTTTTTATGAATAGTGAAACCACTAAGTGGTAGTTAAAAAAATTGATTTTTCGTTTAAATGAAACATTACAACTTCTATGATTTTATTTTCAAAAATCCAACATACATGGTTGTAATTAGGAAGTAAAATGTGGTTCAATGAGATTAAAATAATTTTTTGGTGAATAGTAACTTTTACGCTTAATTAATCGCGGTTAAAAGTAATTAGTGAAATTTTAAGGTAAAGATAATGTTATAAAACTATGAAATGACCTTGAAACATGTCCTACCCCTATTTTATGAGTCATGGACGACAAAGAAAATACATGGGTCAACTTGGGGACCCCATGGAGACACTTTGGTAGGAAAATGATTTTAAAAACTTTTTATTTAATGTTAAAATAAAAATGTCACAAACATAAGTTGTTTTACTAAAACAATTTTTAAATGGGGTTATACAAGTCATATTTTTGACTATAAATATTAATTAAAAAGATAAGAATATTTCCTACATCATGATATTTTTTTTATAATTTTAAGACATTAAATAAATTACATATTTTATGACACCATGATGATGCAGTGATTACCTCATTACATAACGATTTAAATAAAATGAAAAGATAATGTAAAATTTAAGACTTACACTTGTCAAAAACCTACTTGATGAGTAGATTTAGAACCCTTATCACCTTATCCTAGAAATATATTAGTTTTGGACTCTTAAAATTCGAAACTCATTATATAATAAACTAACATTGCATGACATTCCAAGAGTGCCCCTCCTCTCCTCTTATAAAAGGCCCCCACCACTACCACCTTATTCACCCTTTCCAAGCCATTTGGCTCGGCTAACCTCTGCCAAAATACTCTCCCAACTTATCTCTAATACTTCTAGAAGCCTCAATTTGGGAAGAAGTCTTTCCAAGGAAGCCTTTGGCTCAAATCAAAAAGAGTTATCCGATTTTAGGTTATGTATTCTCTTATGTTATTTTGTTTTATTTTTCTTCTCCAACCCCTTAAACTCTTTTTATTCCATTAATTTGTAAAAACACCAGTATCTTCAATATTCTATGATTTTTTTATGATAAGGATTTGATTTACACTTACACACACCTTCATCTAATGGTTAAAGAAAAAACTGTTTCTGTGGTTGGCGAATTTCTACCTCACGAAACGATGATTGTTCAATCTTCTTTTAACACCTCTCATGGTGGCCATTAAGATGTCACTATATTTATATATTATATATCTTATGTTTATTTTTTCCTTATTCTTATGTATTTCTCATTTATATCATACCTTTATGATTTCCGTTATGGGTAAAGATGATAATTTCATTTTAGGAAGTGCGGACTACCGCCCCCTCAAGGTGATTTGAATCGTTAATGACATATGTGGGATGTATAAAGGATAGATTAAATGATATTAAATATTATATTATACTGTAATTATAATATATCTTTATATAATTATAATTTCATTCCCTTAAATATGAAATATAAGTGAAAGTAGTGTTCATGCGTACGTACGGCTTACCGTCTCCAGGAACTGTGCATTTCATTTCTTACTTCTAAATGTTATGTAATATTACACTGGATATATATTATATATATGATATCTACATCATGAATATAATTCTGGATATAATGGATATTTTACCACATGGACAACTTGTAATTATAAGTAGTTTATTTTTAACTCAAGTACCAATGATCGACCAAACGACCATTATTAACATAAATAATTACATAATGTTCGTAACATGGTAATAAGTGATATAAAAGCAATAATGAAGTTGAAAAAGGTTCTTAAGCAAGTAGAAATTAACTGTAGTTTATTATTCAAGAGATTAATGATTGGTCGAGTCAAGTCGAACACGAGGTAAGGGAACTTCTTAACCCAATTTCTATTCTTTGGGTTAATCTCCTACTTTCAAATTACGTCATGATATTATCATGTCCAATCTTGTATTTGTACTTTATTTATGTGTACTTATAGTGAATACACATAATAGATCTATTTTATTAAAAAAAAGATATTTGTAAGGGACTTCGTCTCAATATCCATTCATTGAGGCATATTTTGTTTTATACACATTTTTCTTTTATACTGTGTATAAACCCCTTTGACTTTTACGTTTATTCAAAAAGAATATTTTTATACAAATCATTTTACTAAACAAAAAAAAGGAATGTTTCTTTGTCGTACGTATGCAGCGACAACGAATTCTCCGTCGCGATGACCATTATTTGAGTTTCGTCTTCCTCTACAAGCCATAACTTTTTTTAAATGCAAAATAAATACAATGTTTTAATTTTCTATTATTTTGGTATTGAAAATGGTATTGATAATGTTTTTATTATATCAAAGTGTTGTATTGATATCTTGTGATTGAAATGTGGAAATGTTATGTTTCCTTTATGCATGTTTTATGTGATACGATTATGTTATGGTTTATGATATGTTCAAACCGGTTCATATGAGGAATTCATTGGATTTAATAAGTGACGGGTGGAGCCCGCTATAGCTCCTCAATGCATCGGCATGTCTCATGAGACAAACAAGTGTCTTGGCACGAGGCTTTGACAAAATCTTATTTGTAGTCTTGGCACGAGGCCTTGGCTATGTGGTTATGATAGTCTGGAATTATGCATTCCATCATTATGAAAGTGGTTATTGATATTGCATGTGATTATTCAACCAGTAGAATATCCATGTGAATAATTAAATGGAATTATTTCATTTTACTTTTTCTATATTATGTTGAAGTTCATGTTTAAAAGGCTTTTGTTTAGTTATACATTTCCTTAAATGTTTGTGTTTATTTATGAAAGCTTCCGCTATATTGTTATCCTTACTGAGCATCTAAGCTAACCCCTTTCAATGTTTTAATTTTTCCAGGATGTGAAGAAGTATTTTATGAATGACCTGTAGGTATAGTCTGAAGGGGATATAAGTGTGGAAAATGTATAATATGTTATTGTAGTTTTTCAATTTATGATGTAATGTAACATTTATAAATGTATCTAATGTTTTCCAAGGCTACTAAACTAATCGTTCTTTCGAGACTTGATCTTTTGTGATCATGCCAATGTTACACAATAATGCACCGACTCTGGGTAACTAGGGTCCGGCGTTAATGTTGGTATCAGAGGTAGTTTAGTACTGACCTTGGAAGCTAGAATTAGGTAAACTCTGATTAGATCACATATCCCTAATATAGACTTTTTGAATTAGTATAGAAGAACTTCCTAGAATTTTTTGTATTATAGAGATTTTGAGAGTTTTCCAAGCAATACATCCCAGTCTGGATACGATATGGTAGAGGCGGCTCTGGCACAGA
The DNA here is from genome assembly GCA_963277665.1 of Viscum album. Taxonomy (NCBI): domain Eukaryota; kingdom Viridiplantae; phylum Streptophyta; class Magnoliopsida; order Santalales; family Viscaceae; genus Viscum; species Viscum album. The sequence goes on from OY728125.1 coordinate 1,452,483,559, forward strand.
TGTACCTAGGGGTAAAACCTGAAAACACCGCTTTGAGCTAGACTCGAATGGGAACTGGTGCACGAAAATGGGCCTTGCTGCACTCTTGGTTACGACACTCCTGGGGGATATGCTTAGGATAATACTCGTTTTCTTTAAAAACCACTATGAAGGGTTATGAGAATATACTTCCACAAAGAAAACATTTATTATGATTATGGATTATATCCATAAATAGTTCAATTTAGGTTAAGTGTTTTGCAAGTTTTTAATTATGTATTTGGATTCATAAACTATTATAGTTTATGCCATTGTTTAGAAATAGTTCCTAGTGGGAGTAATGGAAACCGTATCAATGCACAAACTCTATGTAGGGATTTCCCTCCTGCTCAAGATAATTATAGTGGAGCTGGTGATACAACTGTTGCTGATCACCATATCACCATACTGGGACAACTCACTCAGGTTATGAATAATAACCTTAATCAAATGGAGTACCCTGATCCGCAACATGGATGATCAATTTTAGATTTCTTTATGAGGCAACAACCACCAAAATTTAATGGGGTTACAAATCCATTTGTATCTGAGCAATGGATAAAATCCTTAGAGAAAATATTCCACGCCTTGGGGAGTAGCGAAATGGAGAAGGTCATCATGGCAGTTTACCGCCTCACTGGAGATTCCGATCGATGGTGGTCACTGATTCAAAACACAAAGGAAGATGATGTAGTATAAAATATGGAATGGAGGGAGTTCAAAGAGCTTTTCTTAGGAAAAAAATTCCCTCGTGACCATCGAGCAGATATGGAAAGGCAATTTCTGAGTCTGAGACAAAAGGAGGATGAGATTGTCGCAAAGTATGAGGCTATAATTACAAGGTTATCAAGGCATGCAACAGATTATATACGTAACCCAGGAAGTAAGATTGATCGTTTCTTTGATGGGTTAAAACCATTTCTCCATCGAGCCTTAGTATCACAATCTTTCTCGTCGTACGAAGATATAGTCTCGGGTGCTATCAAGACAGAAATAGAATTCTCTAAATCTTATGACAATAAAGTAAAGCAAGAGAATAAGAGAACGGTGGAACAAGAGACAGAAAAATGGAAAGCAGGAAATATGTATTTTCCATTATGCGATAATTGTGGGAAGAATCGCCTCGGTACTTGCCTAAAAGGAATCGGAGTTTGTTATAAATGTGGAGAAAAAGGTCACCAGGCTCGTGATTTCAAGGGAAAGAAAAAGGCTAACAATGTTGAATGCTACAATTGTAGGGAAATGGGGCATTATGCAAATGAATGTCCTAAGCATCAGCGAACCTTACCTCAGAAAAGGCCAAGGGATCAAGGACAATCATATGTTGTTACTACAGTTGAAGTGGAATAATTAATGTGTTGGTGCTTTTGGACTCAAGGAGTATATTATAGTTATAAGAATAATGTGATATATATAAGGATTTTACTACAGTTCTTTTTTATTTAATTAAGGTTTTAATATGATTAAGGTAATCATATTTTTAGTATGTGACAATAAGAGAATCTTTACTTTGTTTGAGGAATCTGATGATACAATTGATTATCGAATTTAGAGACCTTTTAGAGAAAGTCTGGACGGAAGTGTTTTGGATAACTATAAAGGTTGGAATGGATTATGTTGAACCTTGGATAGTATTGTTTAAGGTTAAAACATTTCTGAATATTATTTTTGGAATATTATAATATTATAGTTTTAGGAAAAGGACAACCTATAGGTCGGGGGATAACCTGTCACGTCGGAAAAAGCTGTAGGAATCGAACCCACAACCATAATGCGACAGGCCTTTATTACCTAACACTAGCCTATAGGAATTCCCTGGTTATTACAAAAAAAATTTCCTAATCTAAATGGTATGTGTTAATATTTTGAACCTTGTACGATTAGGATAATATAATATTTTTGAGTTCTATTATCTTTTTGAGTGAAAGATGAGTTTGTGGTAGAAATTAGTTGAAGGTTGAAACTCTACTTGTCAAGAATAAATATATATACTTATCTCTTATTCTATGAATAAGTTAATTCATAAATTTTAGTAAAGGGATATTAAAACAAAAAAAATGTGTTATCCAAATAACTTATGTCTTGTTGAACTGATAATATTATAAATCAACATAGATTGAAGGCTTTGAGGCCCTCAATTTTACACTTTTTTGTGGTTGATGACCTCAATCACTCCCTACAAATATTTAAATTTTTACTTCAATTATATTTCTTTAATTTCCACCAATGTTCTACTAATCAAGATCATAATTTGGTGGTGACTTTTTTATTTCCCTTTCCCTCTTATTAAGTCTAAATTTTATAAACCATATTTTCGATGTGGGTTTTCCACAAAGGTATTTTCTAATTTCAACCTTTTATTTTCGAAGAACATTTTCAAATTGCAAGGATGCAATTTTTTGAAGGAGGGGAGAATTTAACACCCCAAGCTTTCATGATACGTTTCTCTTTCAATAATGCAATAGCTTGCATTGTACGCAAGTTCGAGATTCTAACACACTATGACCAATCAAATTAGCAGTTATGAATAGTAATACCCGCATTTTGAAATTATATAAATTTTATATTTTAAAATGGACTTCATTTTTGTATTCAGAATATCAAAATTATCCTAAGTTGATTTTTTTGTAATTTTTTGATAACTTCCAATTTTTTATGAATAGTGAAAAATACTTAAAAACAACTCTTTTAATCCAAATAATTTATAGTGATAAATTATACCATTGAGTGGTTTTAATGTATAATTAGAATATAATTTTACCATTTTATCCAATGGTGGTCATTAAAATTAATTTTACTTTGAAACTGGATATAAACAATTGTCAATCTTTTGATATATATTGTTTCTTAAAAACACGCTATTTGTTGTGGCAGTGGGAATTAATTATAAAGTTAATTAATGCAACTTATACGTTTTGAATTTTTTAAAATATAGATCATTTTTGAATTCAGAATATCAATTATATCTTAGGGTGAAATTTTGGCAATGTTCTGAAAAACTTCGATTTTTGATGAATAGTGAAACCACTAAGAGGTAGTTAAAAAAAATGATTTTTCGTTTAAATGAAATATTACCACTTTTGTGATTTGATTTTCAAAAATCCGACATACATGGTTTTAATTAGTAAGTAAAATTTGGTTCAATGGGATTAAAAATAATTTTTTAGTGAATAGTAACTTTTAAGTTTAATTAATCATGATTAAAGGTAATTAGTGAAATTTAAGGTAAAGATAATGTTATAATAATATGAAATGACCTTGACACATGTCCTACCCCTATTAGATGAGTCATGGCCGACCAAGAGAATCCATGGTTCAACTTGGGGACCCCATGGAGCCACATTGGTAGGAAAAGGACATTAATTTTTTTTATTTAATGTTAAAATCAAAATGTCACAAACATGAGTTGTTTTACTAAAACAATTTTTCAATGGGGTCATACAAGTCATAATTTTGACTATAAATATTAATTAGAAAGATAAAAATATTTCCTACCTCATAATATTTGTTTTATAGTTTTTATACATTAAATAAATTAAATGTTTTATAACACCATGATGGTGTAGTGATTACCTCATTAATTAACGATTTAAATAAAATGAAAAGATAATGTAAATTCTAATACTTAAACTAGTAAAAAACCTATTTTATGAGTATATTTAGAACCCCTATCACCTTATCCTAGAAATATATAATTTGGGGACCTTTAAAATCCGAAACTCCTTATATAATAAAGTAACATTTCATGACATTCCAAGAGTGCCCCTCCTCTCCTCTTATAAAAGGCCCCCACCACTACCACCTTATTCACACATTCCAAGACATTTGGCTTGGCCTACCTCTGACACAATACTCTCCCAACATCCCTATATTACTCCTAGAAGCCACACTTTGGTAAGAAGTCTTCCCAAGGAAGCCTTTGGCTCAAATCAAAAAGAGTTACCTGATTTTATGGTAATGTCTTCTCTTATGTTATTTTGTTTTATTTTTCTTCTCCAACCCCTTAAACGCTTTTTATTACTTTATTTTGAAAAAACACTAGTATCCTCAATATACTAGGATTTTGATATGATAAGTATTTTATTTACACTTACACACACCTTCGTCTAATGGTTAAAGAACATACTGTTTCTGTGGTTGGCGAATTTCTACCTCATGAAACGATGATTGTTCAATTTTCTTTTAACACCTCTCATGGTGGCCATTAAGATGTCACTATATTTATATATTATATATATTATGTTTATGTTTCCCTTATGCTTATTTATTTCTCATTTATGGCATACGTTTATGATTTCCATTTTGGGTAAACACGATAATTTCATTTTAGGAAGTGTGGACTACCGCCCCCTCAAAGTGATTTGAATCGTTAATGCCATATGTGGGATGTATAAATAATAGAGTGAATGATATTATATATGATATTATACTGGAATTATAATATACTCCATTCCATTAATTATGAAATATAAATGAAAGTAGCATTCATGCGTACGTACGGCTTACCGTCTCCATGAACGGTGCATTTCATTTCTTACCTCTAAATGTTATGTAATATTATAAATGAATGTATATACTGGATATATATGATATATATGATATCTAAATCATGAATATAATTCTGCATAAAATGGATATTTTACCACATGAACAACTTGTAATTATAAGAAGTTTATTTTTAACTCAAGTACCAAAGAACGACAAAACGACCATTATTAACATAAATAATTACATAATGTTCATAACATGGTAATAAATGACATAAAAGAAATAATTAACTTGAAAAACGTTCTTAAGAAAGTATATATTAACTCTAGTTTTTTATTCATGAGATTAAAGAATGGCTGAGTCAAGTGGAACACGAGGTAAGGGAACTTCTTAACCCAATTTCTATTCTTTGGGTTAATCTCCTACTTTCAAATTACATCCTGATATTATTATGTCATATCTTGTATTTGTACTTTATTTATGTGTACTTATAGTGAATACACATAATAGATCTATTTTATTTAAAAATGATATTTTTAAGGGACTTCGTCTCAATATCCATTCATTGAGGCATATTTTGTTTTATACACAAATTTCTTTTATATTGTGTATAAACCCCTTTGACTTTTATGTTTATTCAAAATGAATCTTTATATACAAAGTGTTTTAATAAACAACAAAAAGGAATGTTTTTTTTTCGTACGTATGCGACGACAACTACTTCTCCATCGCCATGACCATTATTTGAGTTTCAGCTTCCTCTACAAGCCATAAATTTTTTTAAATGAAAAATAAATACAATGTTTTAATTTTATTTTATTTTGGTATTGAAAATGGTTTTGATAATGTTTTTATTATATCAGTTTGTTGTATTAATATCTTGTGATTCAAATGTGGAAATTATATATTTCCTTTAGGAATATTTTATATGATACGATTATGTTATGGTTTATGATATGTTTAAACCTGTTCATATGAGGAATGCATTGGACATAATAAGTGATGGGTCGAGCCCGCTATAGATCCTCGATGCATCGACAAGTCTCATGAGACAGACTAGTGTCTTGGCACGAGGTCTTGACAAAATCTCATTTTTAGTCTTGGCACAAGGCCATGGCTACGTGGTTATGATAGTCTGGCATTATGCATTCCATCATTATGAAAGTGGTTGTTGATATTTCATGTGATTATTCGACCAGTATAATATCCATGTGAATAAGTAAATGAAATTATTTCATTTTACTTTTTCCATATTATGTTGAAGTTCGTGTTTAAAAGGATTTTGTTTAGCTATACATTTCCTTAAATGTTTATGTTTATTTATGAAAGCTTCCTCTATATTGTTATCCTTACTGATCATCTGAGCTCACCCCTTTTAATGTTTTAATTTTTCCAGGATGTGAAGAAGTATTTTAGGAATGACCTTCAAGGATAGTCTGAAGGGGATATGAGTGTGGAAAAAGGAGACTATGTTATTTTAGTTTTTCACTTTATTATGTAATGTAACATTTATGAATGTATCTTGTCTTTCCAAGGATACTAAACTAATCGGTCTTTCGAGACATGATATTTTGTGATCATTCCAATGTTATGAAATAATGCACCGACTCTGGGTAACTGGGGTCGGGGCGTTAAACCTACCAGTGCTACTCCAACTTCCTTCCTGATGTGGTGAAAAATAAATCTCTCTTGAAGGTGGAGTTGAAGCTGATCTATTTCCACTTGATTCTGGTGAAAAGGTCATGCAAAAGTGCTGAAGATGACCCAAACGGCCACAAGCCGGACACTCCATATGATCTCTATAACACTTGGGCTTCTTATTCCCAAATTTCCCATACTGATGACACACTACATAGCTATAAAACTAGATACTCTCACTGCCACTACCCTAATGATAATTCTTAAGGGAAATTTTCTTTCGATGGGAAGAATGACTGGCCTAACTCTGCACTGATCTTCAAAAACTAGTACACGCTCCATCCCTCAAGTTAGGCTCAGTGATAAGGTTCTGATAAACTATTTTACCGAAGGTAGGAAGGTGAAATACATTCACCAGATTTCGTATGGCATACAAGATCCCATCCTCAAAATGTCTAGAATGCGAAATCATATCACCTACTAGAAGCGGTGAAAAGTGATATAAATTAGTGAAACATGCTGAATATTCCATAACTGACATAGAACCCTGCTCGAGATGAATTAACTCTCTAGATCTATTAGCTCTGAGTGACTAAGGAATGAAATGATCATAGAAGGCAGTCTGGAAGTAAACCCAAAGCATGCCCTGATGATGTCCGGCCTGGGTAATGACATCCCACCAATGCTTGGATGAATCTTGAAGCATGTGTGTAGCCATCTTGACTCTTTTCTATGGATGAATCTCTAAATGATCAATGATAGAAAAAATTTCATCTAGCAAAGCGCCATTAGCCTAAGATCTACCATCCCCTTAAATAGTATGAGGATTATGCTTCTAGAACTCGTGCGTCATATAAGACATTTTAGGTGAAACCCGTGGAGCACCTTGTATGGATTACATTAGATGTAGGAAATTATAATGGACATGGGCATCAGGGCACAGATTATGTACATTAGGTGGTTCCTCAAGTTCAACTCCAGGAAGTAAGATTGGTGGCTCAGGGCCCACCATGTCAGGATCATGGTCATCACCACCCCCTCGAGAACAACATGAGGATGACATGATGACATTGGTATAAAAATGCCAAACACACATTGTAAAACTAGAATAGAAGAAAGGATATAGGATCAGTAATGGAAAATGAACATAAGAAAACTCACTCCTCAAGTCATACAACTAAAACTACCAGCTTAGATAGCCAGTTATTAGTATGTGCTCAAGTAAATGTTTTATTTAATATTGTAGTCAATTATTTGGTTCACTCCTTTTACATTCATATACATGGAAAAGAGTGATAAGGATGTGAAACCAATTCATTTTTTATTTTAGTATTCACATTATAATGGATAGTCATTTATGATTAATCAGTGTCCATACAACTATCACAAACAACGACACCCATTTACTTATAACATAATGGATTGACACAATAAATTACTCATTCCAACCCATGAGGTCCCATATCCCTCATGAATTGAGATAGGAAATAACTCATTAGAATCCAAAATAATAAAAGTAAAAGATACTATCACAACAAAACTCAACAATCACTGGTATATCAAGCAACGAAAAGCAGTGAAATATGCCTATATGGCATGGCAATATGCATGAAATGTGAATTCTAGGTGCCTATAATGATGAATTTAGCAATAATCCTTTACCTCATATCCTCACATCAAGGATGAAATAAATTCCCAAAAGGTAGTAATCAACAACACCACACAACATGTGAGTAACCCAATGGTGAAATAATATCAACTATAATAGGCAAAATAGAACAACAATTTCATTATGGGAAACATAGATTTTACCCTGAACAAGGGTTCGTGATGACCATGAATGAATTATGACCAAGTCTCGAGCATTCCTATTATCTAATTAATTGTCTCCAAATAGTAATTCAAGAAAATAAATCGGTTTTGATACCACTTTGTGATGAACCGGACCCAAATTCCACTTAACGGTGCCCCGAGCCCAGTGGGCCAAATGCCCTCAAGCACATCTTCCCAAATGAAAGATGCTGGAAACTAGCTTCGAGGGCCTAGGGTGTGTCTATGGAAAGACTATGTCCTCTGTAGCAGAGTTTATCATAGCATAATAGATATAAATGAATATTATATAGTGGAATAAATATGAATAAATAGCATAAGAAAACTGATGAAATAGATAAACAATAATAATAATAACTATATAACCTTGATCATTAATGATGTAATGTCATTTCACTAAAAAATTTGGGAAGCATGGATACAAAAAAATAATCCTAACATGTTCCACAAGGTAAAATAAAACAAAGTCTACTCCAAGAATCCAGATATCCTACTCGGTTATTTATTATCATGCTCGATCCTATCAGCACACAATCTAGTATTAGAAGCTTCGTTGTTTCCTTCTTCAATACATGCAACCATGTAATCTACTCTAGTTACAAAACGACGCCTGGAGAAGGTGTGGGATAATTCTTAGTGGTCCACCACCAATTATGTCTATAACATACAACCCGTCTAATGGAATATATTAGTTTTTAGACATATATGTAATGTAAATAAATCAATAAAAAATAACTAAATACCCATGTACCTGCTTCAACCCTCAGCTGATGTCTGAATATTTAACCAGTTTATTAATTAATAAATTACCACATAATGTTAATAGGTCATGTGAGTAAAATCCAACACTGACATCCCCTCGTGATAGTATAAGTAGTAGAGTTCCCAAGACGTAACAGTGCAACCAAACAATGATATTTTGTGAGGCAGTTCCAGGGTAAAAACAAAGGTAATGTAAACACATGGGAATCTAAATATGTATTATATGTGTCTAGTTATGGGGTAAGAGAGTAATCCAAGGAGTGTAATCCACGGAATTCTATAATAAGGTTCCGAACGATTCCAACATGATTGACCAAGGTAAAACAGCGCAAAGAAAATACAAGGCCCTGTGGGCTTTAACCATGGAACCTTCTATTCAGTGCTGGAACCAAGATGTTTATCCAAGGTATCCTGTAATAATTAATGGGACCCAATTTTAGTATACTGGGAATGCAAGGAATATACAAGAACCGGAATCTAAGTAAGTATAAACGTAATCAAACCATATCCTTTAATCAAAATTTGGTTCCTAACACCCAAGGTATTTTCCACTCAGAATCCAGGGTGAGCATGAGCCAATCCATACGTATTTGATATTGCAATCATGTAATAATTAATTGGGTTCAATTATTTCTTACTATTAGTGTGGATAGGTAAATTAGCGTTGAAATCATTGGTCAAAGCCTTGTCCTCCATTAGTGTGGATAGTCCAAGTCATGTTGCAACCATATAATCAAATATTAGTAACCAATAAAGGAAAAATGAATTGTTGAGGTTCAGTCCACTACCTTCCATAAACATGGAAAGGGGTGATACATGCATGTAACCTATATTCAATCTCTATTAATGAGGTCAAGTTATACACCTAGTATACTTTCCATTTTACATTACACATTTCACTATTAATAAACATTTGGAAGCACTTACCTTAGGTGGGTTAAGTGGTGAGCATACATGGTACATGCCATTATGAAATTATCAATAATAACAATATATTTATTATAAGGAGTTTCACCTTTTGAAAGGTCATGTAAAGGCACAACTGAACAATGGATAAAAGGTGCTGAAACACTAAAGCCCAATTATTCCATAACCTTCGACAGGAGGCGGATTGAGTTGTGGGTGAATCCACTAACAACTAATCACATATTTGGAAAGTGCATAACTATAACATTCTAACGAGTATAATCATGTCATATTAATTTATGAAATGGTTTCCTAAGAAACCATTGGGCCCCACAAAAACATTCAAAAAACAACAAACTTTTGGGATGAGTTATAGACCACCCACCTTAGGGTTGTACGAGCCTTCTCCTCCATTATCGGCCTTTGATTTTCCTTAGATCGGAGTAAATCTATGAAATGGTGAAAAAACTCTCATGGAGATATCCAAGTAGAGAGTGATGGAGAAGAATAATGGCTAAAGGGGACTCATGTACTTGTTGTTGTGCATCCAATGTGATGAACATAAGTTTGGTCAGAATCCAGACTAATAAGATATCTTGATTCCATGTTCGGATCATAAAGATCCCCAAAAACAGAGAGAGAGTTTATTCAATCCCTCCTAAACTAGGATTAGGGATGAAGTGGGATGATTAATAGATCATTAAGGGCGTTTTGGTCATTTTACATAGGTTTTTAGCTTATGCACTGTTTGTTTGCATGGTTTGGAAAACCGTATGCCAACCGGGTGATATAGTTCTTCCTAAAAAACCTTCCTCCGAATGGTTTGATCAAACCGTTCTCCCCCTTGCACAGTCATCTAGTAAAAGGAGGGTTTTTCAGGTTTTGGCTTCACAACCATGCACAATCTGTGTGAGGTGATACTATATGAAAAAAACACAATCTGCATGGTAAGGAAAATCATGTGCAAACCATGCAAGTTGGCCTGTATTCCCAAAAGGGGGTGTTCTGAGCTCCAAACAAGCGTTGGACACCCTCATAACCTTTTCTAACTCACATGGAATCTAAATTAGGATCAAATTAAAGATTTAGACTAAAAATTAAATGTCACGACCCGTCCCTTGAGGCATGTGTTGTGAGTACCCTAAACCCTCCTTCCATTGGCTATGGGATGGAAACTACCACCGATGGTGTATTACATTAAACTAGGAATTCATTACCTGTATAACATATAAACACATGAAACCAAAAACACAGTAAGAAATGAACACAAGTAATCTGAATAGTAAACAGAGTGGGTACAGTATGTAAAAGGGGCCAGAATACAAGCCCAACCGGAAAGTACAAGAAACTAAAAGTACAAGTAAACTGAAAAAACTCTTGTGATCACCAACCACAGATCCTACCTGAAGGGTAGGTACAACTCTGAAACAGTTATCTCTATGGTATTCCTCATCTAAGGCCCACCTTCGAGCTACCTCCAGTCCTGTAACCCTCGTCCTCAGTCAGTTTTTCCCGTCATCTGCACCAAACACAATAAGGTGTGGGCATAGCCCGTGGAGGGGTGAGCTTAACGATACTCAGTAGGGACCCTAAGACCCACATGTTCTCAAAAATCCACAAAGGATAAAACACAAGGAATGAAATAAACAGATTACCCTACTTAGGTATATGCCCATACATATACCTAAGTAAACAAGTATACCCATCTCAATCATGAGGAAACACAGATTCCAACTCAAAAGCCCAATTCCCAAATATTCCACAAAGGAAGGAATACCATGAAGGCAAGTACCAAACAGGTACGCCACACAGAAGAATACCACAAAGGTACTGACTCAGCTCACTCCAGGAATAACTTATATTAAAAAGTACAATTGATTATTTGTAATGTTAGATCCTCTTATTCTATCAAGAGGCTCTGCTGCTAACCCCCATAGGACAACTCGATGCTGACCGATAGAGGATTGTTAGGTGTTGACCCACACTGGATCACTCGGTGCTAACCCACACAGGATCACATGGTGCTGACCCACACATGATCGCTTGGTGCTAACCCACACAGGATCGCTAGGTGCTGACCCACATATGATCGCTCGGTGATGACCAACACATGATCGCTCAGTGATGACCTGTAACACCCCAAGGTTTTTAAAATAAATATACAATGAAATCTATCCATTAAACACAACTTTTCCTCTTCTATGTATTGAATTTCAGGAAATGTTCATCTAGAGTTGTGTTCAGTAAGTCAATCGGAGTATGATAGAACAAACATGATTTTTGTTGAATAGTAACATACCCTTATGAATTGTAATAAGAATAATAATATGAATTGTAATATGACCCTTGAATAGTAAATAATATTATTATTTTATTTTCTTAAGGCAATATGTTAATGGGATCATAATTAATTTTCCAAAGTCATATTAAACTAGTTCCACTTCAAGATTGTTATTTTTCGAAATAGCTATGACATTATTTAAAAATTAAATTAATAGTATTTAGAAAATTATTTTTGAAAAATGGACTACCCTTTTGAATTATACCGGTCGAAAAATGGTAGGGGTGAATTTTTGAGATTTTTCTAAAATACATGAATTTTTAATGAATTGTCAAAATACAGTTATTAGTTTTCGGTAGTTTAATGACATCATAATGATTTAATAATTAAATATAAAAGTATGGTCGACTTTTGAATAGTAACCTCTTACTTGATGTGTCCCAAGTGGCCTAAACCATGGGAAAATTCCATGGGAAAGCCCATGGTTTGGTAAAAACCACTAATGAGGTGTCCCATTGAAATTATGAATAAATTACTTCTCTTTTTCTATAAATACCGACTCATCCATTCGTTTTCATTCATTCCAAATCCATAATCCTAGAATATCTAGTGGTTTTACCTATATAGGAGTCCTCCAAAGGTATCCCTAATCCCCCATGGTCCCATCCTTCAAGATCTAGTAGTTCTTCTACAAGGTAAGAGAATCCTTCATTCTCTTCTTTAAGTCAACACTTATTTTATGTTAGCTATTTGAAATTCCTTTCTAACATGTTGGGGTTTTATTTTATTTATTCTTCTTACTATATTTTTCATTTCAATATGATTAGATTCCATTTTTTCTCATCATTTTATTTTATGAAATTTTAAGTGATGTCGTTAGGCTGTCGAATTTTCATAGGGGATCTCTTAGCTTTTCTTTTATTTTCAAGTTCATCACATTTATTTTTCTCTCCTCACCTCCTCTATCAAAATGATCATTATAACTCCAGTAAAATATATAAACTAAACTTATTTCATGTTAGTGAAATAACCATCATAAATATTTTTACTCCCTCCATTTTATCTTTATAAACGAAATCAACGTCCATGAGGTTCCAATTTATAGCCTTCATGGATGACAAAGTTTCGTTCTTCAAATTCATCTTCATTACTTGTCATGAAACCATAATTATGGTTTAACCATACTATAATATATGTATTAGAACATAATTAATATTCACTAACCATAATATGTACATATAATTTTGTTATAGGACAAATCTAGTTCATAACAACCCAAATACCGCCAAATAATCGAAGTGGTTCTTGTCTAATGATTCATCCTCATTGTATATAAAAAAATGATAGAAATTGCCATTAAAAAGTCCTTATGTTAATAGATAATATATAATTCCAATCATGGAGTTTTATAACCATTCCACATGAACATAATTACTTAAAAACAAGTGAACCGAATACAAAAATAAAGGAAACGGACACTCCAGAATGATGAAATTCAACACAATAACTTATCAATAAATACATAAATGAACGAACAATAATTATGGTAAAATTAATACAATGTATAATGGGTTCTGAAATAAGTTATTTAAAATTATAATTTCATATTCTAGGAGCTTAAGTACAAGATCAGAACACGTTTGGAGTTAAGGTAAGGGGTTTTCCACCCGAACATCCACTTTCATTCGGGATACTTTCATTGTCTAATTTCCTAAATGTAATTCTTATGTATTGTAATGTACTCATCATATTTTCTTTTTGAGTATCATATATATATTTAAAAACCATAATACTTCCTCATTTTATGTATAGTTACATGTTTTAAAAAGGAACTTTTGAAATTGTTTCAAAAATACTAGCCCGATTCAAGGGGATTTCTCAAATTCTTACCTATTTTCAAGGGCACTCAATAATCTACTTTTTAAACCATTATCTTTATAAAACCACTCATTTTATTATAAAAATACTATCTTACTTCACTTCTGTTTTTATAAAATGATTTTCCCTTAAGAACATTTCTTTTACAAATAAAAGAGTATTTATCTCCAAAATTTCATAATGATATTATAAGAGTGTTTTCATCTAATTCAACACTCTTGTTGATTCCTTGGTATTATTAGGTTTAATAACTTGTGAAGTCATATGCCATATTTTATTTAATGGTTGATTACTAACTCAATTGTGAATTATCTATCCTAAAACCATTCACCATATTATTCCGAATGGTTAGTGTTGTATGTGTAATGATTGGGGAAAGATAGTTACATTTCATATGATAGTTTCAATATGAATGTTTTTGTTGTTTATGTTTATTCCTGCTCATATGAGGATTGAATTGGACCTATTATGTGATGAGTGGGGCCCACAATAGCCCCTCTATGAATTGGTAGGTCTCATGGGACAACTAGATGATGAATTGGCTGAGTCCTTTCCCAATGTGATATGGATTTTGGTCGAGGCCTTATCATTAGACATCTTGGTCGAGGCCTTGAAAAAATGTTTTAGAATGTCCAGCATTATTCATTCCATCATTAGGAGTTCATCTATTGATATTTCATGTGGTTATTCGATTAGTAGAATACCCATGATTATGTTTTATTATGACATTATTTACTCATCCCATATTCCTACCATAATGTGTGCATGTTTATTATTAAAGGCATGTGTTTTCAATTATTCACCATGTCTAATTTTTTAAGTAATCTTCCACTTTATTTCTTAATTTTACTGAGCATTTGAGATCACCCCTTTATTATGTTCTATTTTCTCAAGGCAAGAATAATTCTATTATGAATGACATGCTGAGATAAACTAGGAGTTATGGAAGTTTTTTAAGGAGTTTCCATGTTGTTTTTCATTTCATGTGGTAATGATGAACTTATGTATGTATCTTTTTTCCAATAATACTAAACTACTCGGTCCTTTGGGATTCGTATTCCTTGTTTGTATTCCAACATAATCAAATAAGGCACCGACACCTGAGTGTTTGGAGGATGAAACCTCCCTCTGGGCAGTTCTGGGGTCGGGTCCTTATAGTTGGTATTAGAGGAAGGTTAGTAGAATACGTTGAAACTATATTTAGAAAACGTAGAATTAGGTAATAGTCCATAAGTTTGTCTTTGAGGATAAACATACAATAACGTCCTGGTATTTTGGTAAGGAATATATTATGTGGATTATTCAAGCAATACATCCCTGTCTGGATACGAGAAGGTAGAGGCGGATATGGAACAGATGTATCTAGGGGTAAAACCTGAAAACACCGCTTTGACCTAGACTCGAATGGGAACTGGTGCACGACAATGGGCCTTACTGCACTCTTGGTTACGACAATCCCGGGGGATAAGCGTCGGGTAATTCACATTTTCTTTACAAGCCATTATGAAGGAGTTTAATGTAAATATTTCTCAAAGAAACCATATTTATGAATATGGGATTATCCATTTGTAGGATCTCAATTTTTTCTAAGTATTATGTTAAGTTAAGATTATTCATTATGATTTGTAACCTAATCTAGTGTATTCCATTATCTAGATATGGCACCTAGTGGATGGAATGGAAATTGTACGAATGCACGTGTACCCTCTAGGGATTTTCCTCCGATGTAATATAATGATGTTGGATCAAGTGCTGTGAATGGTGCTGAGAAACTCATAACTATACCGGGGAAACATACATAGGTTATGAATAATAACCTTACCCGTATGGAGAAACCGGATCTACCACGTGGAGGAGCTATGCTAGATCACTTTATGCGACAACAACCTCCATCATTCAACAGGACTACAAACCTATTTGTAGCAGAACAGTGGATATGTTCCCTTGAGATAATATTTCTCTCTTTGGGATGTAATGAAAGAGATAATGTTGTCATGTAAGTATATCATCTATCGGGAGATGTGGATCAGTGGTGGTCCTTAATCCAAAACAAAAAGGAGGAGGAAGAGATAGAAGAGATGGAATGGAGGTATTTTAACGAAATATTCATAGAAAAATATTTCCCTCTTGAGCAGCGAGCCTATATGGATATACAATTCATGAATATGAGGTAGAATGAGGATGAAAATGTTTCCAAGTATGAAGCAAACTTCACAAGGTTAGAAAGACATATTGTGGACTATATAAGAAATCCAAAGTGAAAAATTGATCAATTCATTGATCGCCTAAAGACATTCCCCTGGCAGGCACTGGTCTCCAAAATTTTTTCATCATATGAGTATATAGTTTAATGTTCTATCAATACAGAAAAGGAATTCTCTAAGTCTTATGACTTTGGGGAAAGAAAGAAATGAAGAGGTCTGCTGAAAACACTGGGAAAGGAATTAAGGAAACAGGGAAGACGGGAAGAGTTGAATTTACACCATGTGATAATTGTGGAAGGAAACACCTTGGTGTGTGATTAAAAGGAAAAGGAGTATTCTACAAATGTGGTCATAAATTCCATCTTGGTAGTGATTACAAAGGAAAGAAGGAAGCCAATGATGTTCGATGTTATAATTGTCAAGATATGGGGAACTATGCTAATGATTTTCCAAAACGTCTAGGAAATATGCAATAGAAGAGGCCAAAGGAGAAAGGAAAAGCATATGTGATCACAACTGTAGAGGTTGAAGTTCTGCGTGACGTGGTGGCAGGTACTTTGATCGTTTCATCAAACTTAGCCAATGCTTTATTTGATTCATGATAATTGCATTGTTTCATATCTTCCCAGTTTTCTAAAAAAATCAGATATTTCCAATTTGATTTAACAAAGGAGTTTTCAGTCAAAAATCTTACGGGAAGTATCATTGCTACAAAGTTCTGTGAATCAGTTCCCATTAGAGCATATAAAAGTTCTTTATCTTTTGATCTAATCGTCATACCCATGATTTAATTTGATATAATCCTTGGTATGGATTGGCATTCGGACCACGATGCAAAAATTTATTGTAATAAGTAGGAGGTTATGAATTTTTATGATGATGATAAAGAACACCTTATCTTTAGAGCAGAATCATCACCACCTGATTCTTATCTAGATCCACCCCAGTAGCTCAACTAAATTCAATTGTTGGGGAGGAAGAGAATGAAATAATTTATGGAGAGGAAAAGAATTATCAAATAGAGGATGTAACTATCGTGAGATAATATGTTGATGTGTTTCTAGAATATTTACTTGGACATTCTCCAGAATAATAAATTGAGTTTTCCATTTATTTAATTCTTGGTTCAAGGCCCATATCTAATACCCCTTATAGAATGGCCAAGGTGGAATTAGTGGAACTAAAGAATCAACTAGAGGAATTGAGTAATAAGGGATTTATTCTCCCTAGTGTTTCACCATGGGGAGCCCCTTTCCTTTTTGTTAAGAAGAAAGATGGATCTATGAGGTTATGTGTCGACTACAGGGAGATCAATGCTATAACAATAAAGAAAATGTATCCCCTACCTCGCATTGATGATTTGTTTGACCAAATTCATAGAGCTCAATACTTTTCAATTATTTATCTTTGATCTGGATATCATCATTTGGGTGTGAAGAAGGAAGACATTTCGAAAACAACATTTTGAATCAGGTACGAGCATTACAAGTTTACAGTGATGCCTTCTGGATTGACTAATGCACCCTCTGTCTTCATGGATCTAATGAACAGAGTTTTCATGGAATATCTCGATGATTTTTTAGTGTTATTTATTGATGATATTCTGGTATACTCTAAAATATACAAAGATCATGAAAATCACTTGCGCATTATCCTGAAAACTATTTGATGAAATGAATTATATGGGAAGTTTAGCAAGGGTGAATTCTGGCTTCAGGAGTTTTCTTTTCTTGGCGATATTGTCTCTAATGATGGAATCCTAGTTGATTCTGTGAAGACAAAGGCGATCCAATATTGGACCATGCCAACAAACATAACTGAGGTGTGCAGTTTTATTGGCTTAGCAGGTTATTATCGGCATTTCGTGCATAATTTTTCCCAACTAGCTAACCCGCTAACGAAGCTCACACGTAAAGGGGTTGAATTTTCATGGACAAAATATTGGAAAAAATGTTTCAAATAAATGAAGATAAGATTAGTCAATTCTCTTATATTGACTCTACCATCAGGGAATGACGGGATTGTTATTTATAGTGATGCTTCAAAGAAAGGACATGGTTGTGTCCTTCTGCAAAATAATAGGATTATTTATTATGACTCATGACAAATAAAATTTCATGAGAGAAACTATGACACTCATGATCTTGAGTTAGCTACTATAATATTTTCTTTCAATATATGGATACATTATCTCTATGGTGAAAAATGTGAGATTTATAATGACCACTAGAGTTTGAAGTATATATTCTCACAGAAAGAACTCAACATGTGGAAAAAGAGATGGCTTGAACTACTCAAGGATTATGATTGCACGATACACTACCACAAAAGGAAGGAAAATAAGGTGGCGAATGACTTGATCAGAAAGGATCATGCAGTTTTGAATATGATGAGAGTTGAAAGGGATCCTATTTTCATGGATCTAGTAAAGATGGATTTTGGAATAACCATGGAAGGTGAAACATCAATTATTATTCAAATGGTTGCCAAACCATATTTATTAGAAAGGATAAAAAGTTCTCAGGCTGATGATGAAGAGTTTCAAAAGAAGATTAAAGCTATGAATGATGGGAGATTGAGTGACTTCATAAATGAAGATGGAATTTTGAAATTTTGGAAGAGACTTTTTGTTCCCAATATACTTGATCTAAAAAGGGAATTGTTGGATGATGCTCATAGTTACAATTTCTCTATACAACGTAGTATCACAAATATGTATAGATATTTGAAGGAAAATTTTTGGTGGGACAAAATGAAGAGGAAGATTTCTGATTTTGTGTCATGATGTACGGTTTGTCAACAAGTGAAAGCTAGAAGGAAACAGCCTGGGGGGGTATTGCAACCTCTTCCCATACCTGAGTGGAAATGGGATAATATCACGATGGACATTGTCATGGGACTACCAAGGACTCCTACCGAAAACTCCTTGAAGGAACGATGAAATATGGGTCATTGTTGATCGTCTTACCAAGTAAGCACATTTTCTTCTATAAGAGAAGATCTACCACTTGAACGTCTAGAAAGACTATATATTAATGAAGTTGTGAAACTTCATGGAGTACCCCTATCAATTATTTCTAATCGTTATCCAAGTTTTACATCAATATTTTGGAAAAGTATTCATAAGGCCCTAGATACTGATCTTCTTTTGAGTACTGCCTACCACCCACAAACTGATGGACAATTAGAATGGACTATTCAAACATTGGAAGAAATGTTGAAGTCTTGTTCACTTGATTTTCAGGAATGTGGGATCCGTAATTACCTCTCGTATAATTTTCCTACAATAATAGCTTCCATTCCAGTATATAGATGGCACCCTATGAAGCATTATATGGGAGGCGATGTTGTACACCAACTTGCTGGGATGATGTTGGTGAATGAAATCTTGTGGGCCCAGAACTTGTTCAATAAATAATGGAAAAGGTGAAGATTATCCAGAACCCTATCAAAATAGATCAAAGTAGGCAAAAGAGTTATGCTGATAAGCTAAGGATCTATTAGGAATTTCAGGAATGTGATTATGTTTTCATAAAGGTATCTCCTTGGAAGGGTATTATACAATTCGGTAAGAATGGAAAATTAACTCCCAGGTATATTGGACCTTTTTAAATTCTGGACCGAATTGGAGCTGTAGCTTACCGTTTGAAAATGCCGCCAAGTATCTCCAAGGTTCACAATGTGTTCCACGTGTCAATGTTAAGAAAGTACATGCCAAACCCAACAAATTTACTCACTTATGAAGAAGTGGAACTTGTGCCCAATCAATATTACTGTGAAGAGACTAACAATATTTTTGATACTAGAGAACCAGTATTGAGAAATCGAACGACTCTTCTAGTAAAGGTTCTATGGAGGAACCATAAGATGGAGGAAGCAACATGGGAGCCTGATGAGATTATGTTAAAGACATACCCCAATCTTTTTAGGTAATATTCTGTGAAACATGAGGATGAAATTTTTGTAAGGATGGTGAATGTAACACCCCATGGTTTTGAAAATAAATATACAATGCAATATATTCATTAAACACAACTTTCCCTATTTTATGATTTGAATTTCAAAAAATGGTCATCTAGAGTTGTGTTCATTAAGTCATTTGGAGTCTAATAGAACAAAATTGATTTTTGGTGAATAGTAACATACCCTTATGAATAGTAATATGAATAGTAATATGACCCTTGAATAGTAAATAATATTTTTATTTAATTTTCTTAAGGAAATATGGTAATGGGATCTTAATTAATTTTTCAAAGTCACATAAAACTAGTTTCACTTCAAGATTGTTATTTTTCGAATTAACTATGACCTTATTTAATAAATTATATTAATAATATTTGGAAAATTATTTTAGAAAAATGGACTTCACTTTTGAATTCTACATGTCGAAAAAATTTTGGGGTGAATTTTTGGGATTTTTCTAAAATACATGAATTTTTCATGAATAGTAAAAAAACAATTTTGAGTTTTTGGTAGTTTAATGACGTCATAATGATGTAATAATTAAATATAAAAGTATGGTCGACTTTTGTATAGTAACTTATGACATGAGGTGTCCCAAGTGTCTTAAACCATGGGCATATACCATGGGCAATCCCATGGCTTGGAAAAAACTACTAAAGATGTGTCCCTTTAAAATTATTAAAAAATTACCTCTCTTTTCTATAAATACCCACTCATCCAATCGTTTTCATCCATTCCAAATCTCTAATCCTCGAATCTCTAGTGGTTTTACCTCTCTAGGAGTCCTCCCAAGGTATCCTTAATCGCCCAAGGTCCCTTCATTCAAGATCTAGGAGTTATTTTACAAGGTAAGAGAATCCTTCATTCTCTTCTTTATGTCGACACTTCTTTTATGTTTTCTATTTGAAATTCCTTTCTCACATGTTGGGGTTTGATTTTAGTTATTATTCATAATGTCCTTTTCATTTAAATATGATGAGATTCCTATTTTTTCTCATCATTTGATTTTATGAAATTTTAAGTAACGTCGTTAGGCTTCCTAATTTTCATAAGGGATCTCTTAACTTTTCATTTAATTTCAAGTTCATCTCTTTTATTTTTCTATCCTAACATACTATATCCAAATGATCTTGATAACTATAGTAAAATCTATATTCTGTATTTATGTCATGTTAATGGAATAACCAACATAAATATTTTTACACCCTCCCTTTTATCTCTATAAACGAAATCAATGTCCATGAGGTTCCAATTTATAGCCTTCGTGGACGAAAAAGTTTCGTTCTTCAATTTGTTCTTCATTACTAGTAATGAAACCATAATTATGGTTGAACCAGACTATAATATATGTATTATAACATAATTAATATTCAGGAACCATAATATGTACATATAATTAAGTTATATGACAAAACTAGTTCACAACAATCCAAATACCGCCAAATAATCGATGTGGATCTCATCTAATGATTCATCCTCATTACATATAAAAATGATAGAAATGACCATTAACAATTATTTATGTTCATAAATAATATATAATTCCAATCCTGGAGTTTTATAACCATTCCACATGAACTTCATTACTTAAACACAAGTGAACCGAAAATGAAAATAAAGGAAATGAACACTCTAGAACGATGAAATTAAATACAATAAAATATCAATAAATACATAAATGAACTAATCAGAATTATGGTAAAAAAATAAATGTCTAATCGGTTCGGAAATAATTTATTAACAAGTATAATTTCATCTTCCTAGAGCATAAGTATAAGAGTGGAACAGGTTTGGAGTTAAGGTAAGGGTTTTCCCAACCGAACTTCTTCTTTCATTCGTGATAATTTAATTGTCTAATTAACTCAATGTAATTCTTATGTATTGTTATGTACTCGTCATATTTTCTGTTTGAGTATCATATATATGTTTAAAAACCACAATACTTCCTCATTTTTTGGATAGTCACACATTTTAAAAAGGAACATTCAAAATTGTTTCAAAAATACAAGCCCGATTCAAGGGAATTTCTCAAATTCTTACCTATTTTCAAGGGCAGTCAATAATCTATTTTTGGAAACCATTATCATTATAAAATCACTCATTTTATTATGAGAATACTATCTTACTTCACTTATGGTTTTATAAAAATATTTTTCCAAACGAACTCTTCTTTTCCAAATAATAGAGTATTTATCATTAGAATTGCTTGATGATTTTATAAGAGTGTTTTCATCTAATTCAACACTCTTGTTGATTCCACGATATTATTGGGTTTAATCATTTATGAAGTCATCTACCATATTTTATTTCATGGTTTATGACTAACTCTATTGTGGATTATGTATCCTAAAACCATTCACCATATTATTCTGAATGGGTAGTGTTTTATGTGTAATGACTGAGGAAAGATAGTTACATTTCATATGATAGTTTAAATATGAATGTATTTTTTTTTATGTTTGGTCCCTCTCATATAAGGAATGCATTGAAATTATTATGTGATGGGTGGGGCCTGTTATATCCCTTCGATCCATTGGTAGGTATCATGAGACAACTAGACGTGGAATTGGCCAAGGCCTTTCCCAATGTGATATGGATTTTGGTCGAGGCCTTAATCATTAGTCGTCTTGTCTGAGACCTTCAAAAATTGATTCATAATGTCCAGAATTATGAATTCCATCATTATGAGTTCATCTATTTATATTTCATGTGGTTATTCGATTAGTAAAATACCCATTATTATGTTTTATTGTGGCATTAATTACTCATCTAATATTCCTACCATAATTTGTGCATGTTTATTATTAAAGGCATGTGTTTTGAATTATTAACCATGTCTAATGTTTGAGTAATCTTCCGCGGTATTTATTACTCTTACTGAGTGTTTGATCTCACCCCTTTATTATGGTCCATTTTCTCAGGGCAAGAAGAATTATATTATGAATGACATGCCGAGATAACCTAGGAGTTGTGGACGTTGTCTAAGGAGTTTCCATGTTGTTTTTTCATTTAATGTTGTAATGATGAACTTACGTATGTATCTTTCTTCCAATAATACTAAACTACTCGGTCCTTCAGGATTCTTATTCCTTGTTTATATGCCAACAAAATAAAATAAGGCACTAAAACCCAAGTTCTCGGAGGATGAAACCTCCCTCTAGGTAGTTCTGGGGTCGGGTGCTTATGTGACCGACACAGGATCGCTCAGTCCTAACCTAGAAAAGATCTCTCGGTGCAAACCTGCATAGGATCACTTGGTGCTGACCGACACAGGATCACTATTAATTCTTCACATCACACCCATCTACTGGGTTCACACACTACGCTTTCTCATCTCCGAGAGGGTCCACTCCTCAAACCACTGGTCGATACACCAACTACCAAAAAGTCCCATGAAGAAGTAACCCAAAGGACCTCCACGTCTTTGGGTTATCAATACAACAGACAATGCATAAATCGGACACTCGGTCTGTAACTTATTAGCCTTTTAGTCGCGAGGGCCCGCTTGGATTCGTGCTCGCTCCAACCTGACCATATACCAACTTTATCCAAATCTAATGTGGGGTATACCAAAGGGACCATATTGCTCTAGTGTTTCTAGAACCATATATAGTTCATCAAATGGACGTTCTGTGCCAAAGTAATGGCTGAAAGTTCGTAAATGGGTCAAAGTGGGTCCGGGTCCGGTCCGACCCGGTCGGACCGACCCCGCCCGACCTAGCCTGGGCTGACCCAGTTTAGGTCAACCTAGCTCGACCCACTTTGTCCGGCTCGGCCTGTGATGGGCTGTCCGGCCTATGCTGGGTGGCCCGGCCTAGTGGCCCGGCCCGAGCTGCGCAGGGTGGAGTGGAGGCTACGGGGGCTGCGAAGGCCATGGGGCCACGGGGCGGCGGAGGCGGAGAAGGATGCGGGGTGGTAGAGGTTGCGCAGCGGCAGAGGCTGAGGGGTGGCGGAGGCTGCTGGGCAGCAGATCCCATGGAGCAGCATGGGGCAGCGGAGGACGCGAGGGCCATGGAGTAGTGAGAGGCGGCACCGAGTCCGCAGTCCGGTGGGGTGGTCGGGGTGCGGCGGGGCAGCCGCAGTGCGGCGGTCCGCCCCTGCTGGCTGAATGTCCAGATGTCCTCTCTTTATGGTGTGGTCTCGTGCCATGCCTTCATCGAAGGTCAGTTCGGCTAGCTTCTCTTCATTCATCACCCTAGCACAGAGCCACCTTCTTTAATCACGACGAACACACCATTCATGAAGAACAGCGGAGGGGTCGGGCCATGTTTGTTTGGGCCGCACCTTCCTTGTTAGAGTGGCAGTAAGGGGAACAAGTGGAATGATTCAATGTGAGGGTAAAAATAAACATTGATCAATGTAAAACATTCCCCTACCATGATGTTTTTTTGTTGTATTGTGATAGATAATTAGAAGATGTCGACATTTGTCGTGTCGGCCACATGCCTTCGATCCCGAGCTCGTTCATTGGATAAACGCTCTTCTATGGATGAGGTTCTTCATTGTTGAAGATTTACACCATTGCGGGATGTCATGAGGAATGATTTAAATATGTTGGTGAATGTTGGCATTCATCATTTGGAGAAGCGTTCTTTGTGGAAGAAGTTCTTCGTTGGAGAATTGTAATCCTCCCAAAAGCTCTCTACTTCCCTTTTTCCAAATACTTTCCCCAATCCCCACAAAAAATGAAATATCCAACACAATAGAATATTTTATCTAATTAGTTTGTTGGAATAATTTCAAATTGGATTAATTAATTAATTTATGAATTGGTATAATTAAACAAAGGGGGTGGCGCAATTAATATTGGGGGAATTTCATGAGGCTTCCCCACATTTAAGAGGGAGTTTTATGGGTTTCTCCCATTATACGGGTTAAGGTGGTCCCCACCATTATGAATTTTAATTGGGGATTAGGCTTGGGTGGTTCCCACCACTATAAACCATGTGGGAGGCTTTAGTTCAGGTGGTCCCCACCTTTATAACATCCACATGGGTGGTTTCAAAAAATAAAAATGTTAAACATTTTTATTTTATTTTATTCTTTCACAAAAAAAACACAAAAACTATTTTTCACCCTCAAAAAAATTCCATCGAGGTGAAAGTCTCCTTAAGTGAATATCAATGCTACGAGTTCAACGTTGTCCACATATTTGAATTATTTTCACTAGTTCAAAAATTACAAAAACCATCATTCACATTTACTGAACATACACAAGAAAAAGTTCATAAATTCATTCCGGGCACACCGGCCCTTGGAATCACGCACCGTCAATTTTTGCAGACTCATAAATTTCCCATCTATAAAAAAAATACTTGGAATTTCTAGGTCTTTACATTCTCCCCACCTCAGGGATTTGCATCTATGAAATCCTCATAACAAAAATTAAGAAAACAAGTGGGGGTACTGAGCATGTGTCTGAGCCTCCCACTCCCATGTGCTCTCCTGGAGGTTCTCGTTCTTCCAGTGAACGTGCACTAGAGGTATCGACCACCCACAAAGGACATGCTCCTATCAGTCCTCAATCGTTACTGGAACCTCTGTAAACGTCACCCCATCATCGACGTCCAGCGCGCTATGGTTGATGATGTGAGAAGGGTCATGCACGTATCTCCTCAGTTAGGATACATTGAAGACATCATGCACATGTTGCAACTGAGGGGGAAGTGCTAGGTGGTAATCCACCTCTCCAACTATGATGGGGACCTGGAAGGGTCAAATGAACCTCAAATATAACTTTCTGCCTTGGCCAAATCTTCACAAACCTCCTCGAGGTGAGACCCATAGAAAGAGGTGGTCACCATCCTTGAACTCTATAGGTCTCCGTCTCCTATTGGCATAAGACTTATGCCTACTCTATGCAGTTTTCATCCACTCTTGAATGATCTACACCTTCTCTATGGTATCCAGTACCATCTCTGGTCCCACTAGTGCTGACTCCCCTGGGTAAGTCTAGCACAAAGGTGATCTGCAAAGTCCCCCGTACAATGCCTCAAAATGTCCCATCCCAATGGTAGAGTGATACCTTTTGTTGTATGAAAACTACACAAATGGGAAGTGATCCTCACAACTACGACCGAAGATGAGGAAAACAGAACAAAGCTTGTCCTTGAGAGTCTGAATGTTCTGCTCAGTCTGGCCATTTGTCTGAGGATAGAATGCAGTGCTCAAACGAAGCTATATCCCGAAAGCCTCCTGCCACCCCTTCCATATCCAGGAAGTGAAACATGTATCACATTCAGCAACAATCATCGACGGTAATCCATGTAGCCTCACAATATAATGCACATAGAGGAATCCCAAGCTCTCTACTGAACCCTTCTCTCTGATCGGTAGTAAGTGGGCCGATTTCGTGAGTCGGTCGACCATCACCCAAATAGAGTCATGACCCTTGGATGTATGTGGGAGTTCTATCACGAAGTCCATAGATATCCCATCCCACATGCACTCTGAGACCTCCAATGGATGATCCAATCCTGCTGGTACCGGATGCTGCGCCTCCACTAGCTGACAAGTGAGGTACCAAGAGACAAACTATGTACTAATGTCTCTATTCCTGGCCACCCGTGCTGTTTTCGGAGATCCTGGTACATCTTCACCACTCCCGGATATACTGCTAGAGGGGATGTGTGGAAATCCCTCAAAACTTCATCTTGAAGTGATACAGGTACCATGGTACATCCTCTAAAGAGGATGACATGCTTCCCACCTTCAGAAAATCCATCAGGTTCCTATCATGTAGATATATGATCACGTCAATCCCTGATATCAATGTCCCCACGTTTCACCTCCCTGACTCGCAGATGTAGTGGGGGCGTGACTATAAGAGACTAAAGGAAAGATGCTCCCTCTCGATCCACAAAGGATATCTGCAAAGCTGGCAGCGGCTCTGTCACCTCACTTAGTTGTTGTATACCAGATCTCCAGCTGAGTGCATCTGCTACAATGTTCCCCTTCCAAGGAGTATAGAATTACTCAAATTAATATTCCAGAAGGAACTCATGCCAAAGTCACTGTCTTAGGTTCAGGTCCTTCTGAGAGAAGATATACCAGAGACTCATGTTGTAAGAGTATATTGTAAAAAGTTCTCCCATAATGTAATGTCGCCACACCTTCAAGGTGAAGACCACTGCTGCTAACATCAGGTCATGGGTAGCATAGTTATTCTCATGTTGTCTCATCTGTCAAGAACCACATGTGATCACATCTCGCTCCTGCATAAGGACACATCCGAGCTCGGTCCACGATGCATTGCAGTAGACTACATACCCTATGCCCTCCTCCTGAAGCCTTCAGATGGGTGTACTAGTCAGCCTATGCCTCAACTCCTAAAAAATCTAGTGGCATCTCTCCGACCACACGAAGGGTTGCACTTTCTTTTTCAACACTGATAGTGCTGATGCAACTATGGATAAATCTGGCCCAAATCTCTGGTAGTATCCTGCCAATCCCAGGAAACTCTGCACCTCCATCACACTCATGGGTGGGTCCCATGAAATTACCTCCTCAATCTTCATAGGATCCACTGCAACTCCAGCCTTTGAGATGACATATCCTAGAAAGTAAACCTCTCGGATCCAGAACAAGCACATCAAGTGCATACCATAAAGCTGGTGCTCTTGGATTGTGTCCAGAACTGCCTGCAAATGATAGGCATGATCTTCCTCAGTAGCCGAGTACATAATAATGTCATCAATGAAGACCACCAAAAAGCAATCAAGGTACGGCTGGAATATCATATTCATGAGTCCCATGAATAGTTCTGGAGCATTGGTTACACCTAATGGCATAAACAAGAACACGTAATGGCCATACCAACATCTGAAAGACGTCTTCTACACACCATCATCTCTCACTCAAAGCTGGTGATAGCCTGATCTGAGGTATATATTCGAGAAACACCATGCTCCCTTCAGCTAATCAAATAGGTCTTCAATCCTTGGAGGTGGGTACTTATTCTTCATGGTCACCTGGTTCAGGCACCGATAGTCAACAAAAAGTCTCAAGCTCCCTTCCACCTTCATGGTGAACAAAATCGGGGGTGCCCATGGAGAAACACTGGGTCGAATGAATCCATTCACCTGTAAGTACTCCAACTATACCCGCTGCTCACAAAGCTCCATAAGAGCCATCTGATACGCTACTGTAGATATCGGTGTCATCCCAGGGTACAAGTCAATGTAAAAGTCCACCTCTCTATGAGGAGGTCGATCTGAAATATCATCAGGGAAGACATCGACGTACCGGTCCACCACTAGAGGATAACTCAAACTCTCCACATCAACTGCTCCGAGGGTAAGGCTAGCCAACTGATTTGTGATCAGATTCAATCTCTTCCAGGTAAGTCCATCTTATGCTACAAAGTCTCCCTTCTCATTAGTGATGGTAAAACTGGAACCATTCGTGTGGACACACCACACTTTGCACCAAATACAGTCAATCTGAGCATGAACTATAGATAAAAAAATCCATACCCAAGATGATGTTGTAAGGCCTCAACACCGCTACTAGAAGATCTCAGTCGAGGCACTTTCCTCCTAGAGTAAGCTCGCACTGCCGGCACTAGTGTGTAATCTTCAAATACGCTCCAGTAAGAGTCTCTAGCTGTAAGGATCGATCCAATGACTCTGTCAGAATCTCGAAGCTCTGAACGTTGGTTGTGGCAATGAAATAATGATTGGAACTTGTGTTTATAAGTACTGCAGATAAAGTGGAGTATACATAGATTGCACCTCGTATCATATATGGAGTGCCATGGTCATAGGCCACAGATTCCTGGAGTTAAACTCGCCTATGTACTACTGCTCTTTGTGTTCAGGTTGGACCACCTGGTGGTGTTGGCAGTAATATCTCGAATGGTTTCTCACTGCCAGTTGCATGCCAGCTCCTCTGCCACGTTCGCCTGCTCCCTGTGGACCTCCTCGGTCAAACCTCTATCTCTTCCTGGGTGTTCCTTCAACCATCTGTTGATCATATTTACTGTGGATTAGATAGTCACGAGCAATGTGATCCTACCGCCACATGCATAACACTACCTTCTCCTAGAATGACTTTCTCTACCTAGGGTGCCTCGCACAATAGACCCTGAATCCTACGATCGTCCACCTATAGGTCTGGTGCTCTTGGACATCAATGTCATCTGTCTACTGCCAGCAGCAGAAGAATCCACTACGTGACATTTGGTGGTGCGTCTCACTGCTGGTGACTGCTCGGCAAGGAAACTCTTCACTAAGAGGGCTCGCTATAACACCTACAATGTGTCAGGATGCTAAGAGAAATCATCGAAGCCCTGATCTCTCGCCTCAATCCCTGCTCAAAGGTTTGGGCCCTGATGAATGGGTCCCACACCATATATGTGGAGTAACAAGAGAAGTTAGTGAACCTCATTATGTACTGAGCCGCAGTCATGCTGCCCTACTATAGATGAAGAAGCTTCTATAAGCGCAATGCCTGAAGAGTCGTTGGAACAAACATTGCCCGAAACAGGCCGTTGGGACAAAAAGGCTAATAACATACAGACCAGGTGTCAATGCAACAAAGGGTGAGTCAATCGGACACCTGGTCTGTATGTTATTAGCCTTTTTGTCCCAACGGCCCAGTTGGATTAGTGCTTGATCCAACCCAACCATATACAATCATTATCCAAATCTATATTAGGGTATAAAAATGGGATCGTCTTGATCCAGGGTTTTTGGTGTGATAGGCAGTTTTCCATACGGACTTCCGGTCCCAAAGTTATGGTCGAAAGACCATAAATGGGTCGATGTGGGTCTGGGTCCGGTCCCACCTAGTCGGACTGACCCGGCCTGACCCGGCTAGGGCTGAATTGGTTTGGGTAGACCTGGACAGACCTGCGGGGTCTGGCCCGGCCCCCGCTGGGTGGCCCAGCCTAGCGGCCCATCTAGGGCAGCACAGGGTAGAGTGGAGGTTATGGGGGCCGTGAAGGCCGTGGGAGCTGTGGGGGATGTGGTGTCCATGGGGCGGCAGAGGCCGCGAAGCATCCTTGGCCGTGGAGCTACACGGGGTGGCGGAGGAGCACGGGGCAGTGGGGGCCGCGGAGGGGCACGTGGTGGTGGATGTTGTGGAGCAGCGCGGGGCAGTGGAGGCCGTGGGGGTATGGAGCCACGTGAGGTGGTGCGGAGGCCGCGGTCCAGCAGGGTGGCCTTGGTGCGGTGGGTCGGATGGACGGTCGTCCTCTCTGTGTGGTGCGGTGATGTGTCGTGCCTTCACCGACAGCCGGTTCGTCCGACCACTCTTTGTTCTTCACCATGGCATAAAGTCAGCTTCTGCCATCACGAAGAACAAACCATTCATGAAGAACGGTGGAGGGGTTGGGCCATGTTTGTTTGGCCCGCACCCTCCATGTTAGAGTGGTAGCAGGCGGATCAAGGGGAATGATTCAATGTGAGTGTAAAAATTAACATTGATCAATTTAAAACGCACCCCTACCTCGATGGTTTGTTGTTGTGTTGTGAGAGAGAAGTTGAAGATGTAATCGTTCATCACACTGGCCACACACTTCTGATCCTCAGCTCGTTTGTTGGAAAAATGCTCTTTGATTGAGTTGGTTGTTCATTTTTAAAGATTTACACCATTGGAGGATGTCACGAGGAAGGAGTCAAAGATGATGGAGAATGTCGATGTTCTTCGTTTGGAGAAGCATTCTTCATGGAATAAGTTCTTCATTAGAGAAGTGTAATCCCCCCAAAATCTCTCCTGTTCTCCATTGGAAAATAATTTCCACCAGTCCCAACAAAAAATGAAATAGCCAATATAATAGAATATGTTATCTAATTTGATTGTTGACATAATTTAAGGGTTTCTCACATTATGAGGGTTCAGGAGGTCTGCACCATTAGGAATTCTAATGGGGGGCTTATGCTCGGGTGGTCCCCACCACCATAACCCATGTGGGAGGTTTTAGTTCAGGGGGTCCCCACATTTATCACATCCACATGGGAGGTTTCAACAAATAAAAATGTTAAACATTTTTATTTTATTTTATTTTTTTTTTCACGAAAAACACAGAAACTAACATTGACCCTCGACCAATTGTCATTGAGGTGAAAGTCTCCTTAAGCGAATATATGTGCTGCGAGTTCAACGATGTCCTCCGATTTCAATTCCAAGAAATGGTTCAAAAGTTTCAAAAACCCACTCACACGTTTTCTGAATGTACCTGAGAAAATGTTCAAAAATTCATTTTTTGAACACCGGGCCTCAGAAACATGCGCCGTCGATTTTTGCGGACTTGTAAAATTCACATATATTAAAAAAAAATACATGTATTTTATGGGTCATTATATTGAAGGATTAATACATTCATGAAAAACTTGTTCTTATAAGATATTAGGGGAAGGCTCTGAGAGGATATGATTTATTTTATGATATAATTTCAGTTGGGGAGTTGTTGTTGGCAGTAAAATGTATTTCATGGAACTAGTCAAAATAGAAATAACCTTTTGAAAGTTAATCCAATATCAAACAGACCTAGATAAACCCTCTACATATTTTCCTCAAGAATCCCTTTCACAGAGATCCCTCCCCGGCCATGAACGTGTGAACCAGTGATGGAACTCTATGTTACACTGACAGAGCATCATACCTACGAGGAATTTTGATGAATGTCTTCACAAGTTTGATAGAGCCAAATCTGTTTTTGGATTCCAAATTTTCTTCTGGGCACACCTCCTAGCATCGTGAGTCCTCTTTTTGTATAAATATCAATCTCATTCCACCTTAATGGGATGGTTACCCTAACCATTGGGCATGTGATCTCCCAATTTTTAAATCCTCTAATCACCACAAATGAAATGGAAATGAATCATTCGAGGTATTGGAGAATCGAAAAACACTCTTTCCCTTATTACTTACTAACTCCACATATGGTGGGGATACCTTTAATAAAGGTCATCTCCCTTCATAGAAGGAAAAGACCCTCTGGGTACTATAGGATTTATGAAGCATTAAAATTTCATGAAGAACTCTTTTACTGTATCTTGAATTCAAGACAAGGTAGGGTCACCATGTTCTACAAAGCCGATTTATCTGAGAAGCTTATGACCTTCATGATGAACCTCTCATTGAGTCCCCTTTCATCCTGAAACCCTTCTCTTGTTCCTCTACATGTTACCTCTATTCTGCTTACATATATCTGTGATGGTTGAGTTCCAAATGTCTCCACATCCATCCAATATTGGTTTATGTACACTTCAAGTACTTATGTGACCTTTGATATCCATTCCAATTTCTCAATCAACATTTAGTGTGGTGCAAGATAACATTCTACCTAGTTCTCATCATCATAGGTATACTAATTCCTCTGTATTTTCATCATAGGCATGCTAACATGGACCTCATGAGTGATCATTCATCCACACTGTTAACACATGGAATTGCTGAATCCTTTCCCCTCCCAAGTGTTTATGTGCAATGGTTGTGTAAGCCAAATGTGTGGAGAATGATTCCTCTGTATCTGAGAACCAGGACATGAAAATATTTTTTACTAACATTCTCAACACATAATGTTAAACAATGACCCTACCATATGTGGCAAATGCAAGATGTCTCTATGTATGGTTGACATGGAATGAAATCCTCCACATAGGAATAGAGAAGGGATGGGAACTAGGAACCTTCTGGCATCCCGTAATCTCAATCTCTCATCCCTCTCCCCTTGGTATTTGTCTCCAATACTGCATCAAGTAGTTTCCATGCGCAATACCTGGAAACCATCGATAGGATGCTCTATATATGACTGAAATAGAATGAGTTCTTCCTCACATAGATTGATATTATCCTTTTATCGAAATATTTCTTTTTTAGACATCTTCCATGAATAATCCCCACACTATTTCTCATTGGTGAAACATTCATGACATTAATGTCATGTTTACTACTTCCCCTTATTTCTCACACTAATAATGACCAATGTGGGCATAGAGTTTTTCAACGACCATTACATCCAACATCTATATGGACCACTCCCATGTGTAAGCCCCAAAATATCCACACAGTTCGTCCCTCTTGATGTAATCCCCATTATGCTCCCCCCACCATATGTGTAGCTTCTATACATATGACTCAACCATGTCCTTCCATTTCAATAGGCCTCCTGTTAATGTGTAATCCCCAATGGCCCTATATGAGCTACATGGGATTTGATCCTTGTCTCTTATGAAGGGTATGTATGAATCCTCTTTGAGGGCCAAACCCCACACCCCCATAAACCTCATCAATTCTATCCATTACACCCAACACTTCATCTATATACGTCATGATTTTCATCCAAGCTGCCACATCCTATTGATATCTTACCATCCATCGAGCTATTCTTATATATAATCCCCATCCATTTCATTACTGATCCTAGAAGCACCTTGGTAGATCCCATGCATATGAATCCCAAAATCCAGCATAATACAACCAAGATATCCCACCTTATAAAGGGATTATCCCATGGGTAATCCCAACACCACCCATCAAACTATGTGGGTTTTGGTCCATGTCTCTTAAATAATGTATTCAGGACGCCGCGTATAGGTTTACTCCCAAAAATGGTAAAACATGGTGTCCTTATCCTAGGGGTTCATCTCTATGATCCACTCTCAATGGTGTTCATATCAGCCTTCATTATGTTAAATCATCCATCGATATGACACACCTCCTTAGGTCCTCCTCCAAAATTGTTCTGATCCACACATTTGATAAACCATCCAGGTGCTCCCTCCTATGGATGTAAATCATTGATCTTACTTCATGTGTAATTCTGATCATTTCCACGTCACCTCTGCATGATATGAAACTCATGAACTTCCACACTACAACTTTTTGTTAAATATGGGATGCCTGAGGAAAACCTCAAAATATATGCCTTTGGAAATAGATGTAATTTGATCGACCTAGGATGCCTTGGGTTCGACACCAAATATTCATACATGTGATTAACTCTTATGAGAAAGAATACATGCGACCAATTTTCTGACATCCATACAATCTAGTGATGCACAACATGACTACTCCCCTAACTAAATTTTTTTACCCTATCGAGACCCACTTAAAATGTCCAGTAAGAATCACCATCATTAACTGGCATCCAAAAAGAGATGGTACCGGGAATGATTTTCATGAACATGTATTAATCTATAAGGGACACACGGACGAGGAAAAGAGTTTCAATGACGTATCTATAGAATCTAGAACCAAAATCCCATCATCTCATTTTTTTCGTGGAGAAAACATCTATACAAAAGCGATTAATTCTTCCATGCTTCGGAAAGTGGTAATGTGGGTTAACAATGCAATTCTAGTGTTATGATAAGACGCGAGGTGTTGTTCCCTAGTGAAATATTCAGAAATAGAAATGGAAAACCTGAGTTGAATATTTTCTCAATAAACCAAGGGGTTGTCCATGTTGATCATAAATTTGAAAGATAATAATGACACTAAATGCAGCTATTCAGCACCCTGATATACTATGAAAATATTGGGCCCAATGTGGAACTCAAAATAATTTGGTGTAGTTAATCAACAGGCATACCAGTTTGTGACATCTTTAACATGGGTATCTCTCTCTCTAACCATGGAATATTGAACGATGCAAGTGCATTGGTCATTGAATTCTTGGTATTCATATAGACAGTTTAATCTTCCAA
The DNA here is from genome assembly GCA_963277665.1 of Viscum album. Classification (NCBI taxonomy): domain Eukaryota; kingdom Viridiplantae; phylum Streptophyta; class Magnoliopsida; order Santalales; family Viscaceae; genus Viscum; species Viscum album. The sequence continues at coordinate 1,452,518,181 of OY728125.1, forward strand.
CTTTAGAATACCCTAGTGATAAGATGTAAGATTTGGTACCCTAGAACGAACTTGTATGTAATTTATGATATGATTTATTGATGGTTTTAAAATTTGATAAATTATTTATCACATTGTGCTTGTTCATCTTCATAACATAGTTTGTGATAATGTCCAAAGAGTAGTTGTCACACTAAAATATCATAGTATTTCCCTACTATGATGATAACCCAAATGTGCTACAACACAATTCATAAATTTATGTTCTATAGAAGGATGATAGCATTTGATGGATACAAATGAAACATTCTATAATGGGTGGATACTTATAGGAATTTAAGGAACCTTGTCAAGATTTACACCCTTCCAAATATCTACTATAATATTATGATAACAGGACCCTCCAGTAGAAAGTGAACATTTATATGAGTCATTGGATTTTATTCTTGGAGGATTTATTTATTAGTCCTTGTACGCTATGATTATTATTAATGAGTATTATGATTTACTCAATTAGATGTATAGATGAAAACCATAATGACCGATGTTCACCGAAAAGTAGGATATGTTGGGTGTGTCACCAGTAATATTAAATTTTTGAATAATGTGAGAAATGATTTGTCACATCTATTTATTAATAGAATATGATATCTCTTTCCATTTTTTGGAAATTATATAGCCTGATCAAATCAGTGTCCATGCAGTTCTATAGAGTGTCCATGGTGTTCTATAGGCTAGTTCATTTTTTAGAACTCAACGAAAGAGACATCGAGCACATATGTTGATGGTACTAGAAATAAACCAACTAGATTAGAGATATCATGATTAAGGGATTATATTATATAGTAAGTATATATATGATTTGATATGTCATTACATCCTTTACTTCATTCTTTATGGGGCTGTGGCATGTTTTTAGATGTTAACTGTGGAATTTATGTTGCTTCTCCAAATTCTACTGAGAAAGAGGCCTAGAGGGTCCCACACTAATTGTATCTAGAATCAAAATTAAATAATATATATTATTATTTATTATTTAACCAATTTAATACATATTAATCTCATGCATGGTTTAAAAATTATTCATGTATTCTTGATGGAAGATAAATATTATTTTTCTATTTAGAGAATAAAATATTTATTTATTGATTACTGAATAATGCACTAATATTTTTTTAATAAAAAAATTATCATTACTCAAGGTATAATAAATATTATGGGGGAATTCCGGAAAATTCTTTTAGGTCCATTGTGAAATAATAAATATTGAATAATATTCTATTAAAAAAAAATTAATTTTAATTTTCAAGTTAAGAACATATCGAGAATTAATTATATTATTATTATTATTTGACTTTTGGTTTTTATATGATTAAATAAATAATTAGGGGCACTATTTCAATTGTTTTATTTTAACCCTGGTGATCTATAAACCTATGTATGTAATTTTCTCAATATGTTAATTTGTTTTCCTTGGTTGTTCACAATGGATTTAGAGAAACCCCTCAATGAAAGAGATATTCCATATCCAATAACACTCCAAAGAATAGAGAGTAATCCCCCTTCAATAGATCAAAGAGAATTATTTGGAATAAGTTCTAATAGTAATCAACGGCGGATGATGTAAATGAAAGGATCTGTCATGCTAGTACCTGGAGATCCCATCTGTGACATCTAGAATTCTTGGAACTCAGGTGGATCACTACCAAAGTATATCTACATGTGGTTTCAGAAACCCAGTGATGGTGGACCATAGATCATTCACCACATTCATCAATGAAGAAATAATTCCTAAAAGTTAAATATTTATTTAATTAAATTAATTATAAATAATATGTGATGATCATTCCTCTAGTTCTTGCATGATTTTCTTTGTCAGGTTTATTTTATTTAATTCCATATATCTTGGTCTTTATCATTGTATAGATCTTGGATTGAGAAATGATAAAGATAAAATAAATGTTAGGCACCACCCATCCTTGGCCTCCATTGTGTATAGAACCTTTAAGAGGCATTTATGTCTTATAATAATTGTTTAAAATTATTTAAATATCATTAGTGATTTACGCAATTTTATTTAGTTTTTCAATTCTTGTTTAATCACTATTTTAATAAAAAATTTAGTATCTACCTCTTCACCCTTTTTTTGTCATATATCTAATCGAGAGAATAAAATTCATGATTAAAATAAAATCAAGGAACTCATCCAGAGGAGCCATGGTTTATATCTAGATAACAAAGGACTACAAATCATGTAAATGGTGTTACAATCCATGTAGTCATCATGTTCAATGAATAACAATTGATTCAAAAATTAATTCATGATTATTCATTAATTACACGATTTCATTTCCCCATATGATGACTAGAACATAATGGCACACTATTATCATGATTACACATTGTCTAGCCCTTGTACACAGTCTTCAGTCCCTTTATATTAATGATGGGTTACATATTTCTATACATGGCCTACCTGACTCGTGGCCATGTAATTTGGAGATCAAATGTTTTGTATCCCATTGGACATGACTTGTACTCCAGTTTTAAATGTATGATTCACATGTAGAGTTCATATGTGTTTACATTAGATATAATGTGGGAGATGTAGGAACTATAAATCTAGAATTTACACATCATGTACTTATACAAAGTAACGTTGTTTTAAAATATATTTATTATACAGTAAAAACCATGAGACATTTACTTGTATGTGTTCATAAAGATTGGTTATGCCATGTGATATGTTTTAATATATATATATATATATATACATATATTTAATTAATATCCACATAATGATCAGTTATACATATCTTGTATAAGTCCTATTTGAAGTTGTTATTGTACAATCATTGAAGCAGATCATGTGACTGGGAAAATTAGGTAATTCTTATAATCATATGTGAAGTACACTTTGTGAAATTTTGTGATATGTCGAGTATGTCATATGTTACACGAGTAAAATAGTGTATGAGTATAATACATGTTTGGCAGAATCGAATAGGTATTCACTGTATTTACTCCAAGGTACATTTATGTACATAGTTAATTTTAAAGGAATTTATTTAATTTTTTAACAACTATAGTGGATGAAAATCTCAAGGAAATTCAAAAAAAGAATTATGATAAAAGAATTATTTATTTAAATATAATAAATTATTGATTTGTTCATGATTTATCTTAATATAGAATCATTCAGAATCGAATAATATTTTCATTAAATCTGCAATTCATTGCATACATGTAAGTGATCATTAGATAGACTGGAACATTGTGTGTTGTTGGTTTAATTTAATTTACTATTAAACTAAATTTTTGGAATGTGTGCCTTCTATCCTCTTATTATATAGGGAATGTGTGGCCATGGGTTTTTATGTAAACCTGTTTTTCCAACTCACATGAAAGTGAGTTAAAGTCTATAGGTATTGGATAGAGCTCCCAATATAGTGAAGGTGGTTCAATTTCAATGATTAAGATAAGCCAATCCAAGGAGATACATATTTGGAATGATGGAAAGGTGTAACACAATCATTCATCAGTTCAAGGGTTTTCCCCCTAGGAATGCGGTTAGTTTATCAACTTCTTGATAAACTAACCATTATTATAATCTTGTGATCATACCCTTTATTATTTTATTTATATCATGTTTCATGGTTTTTTCATTACGTATTTTTTATTGAGATAAAATAATTATTTAATTATCAAGATTGCCTGATAGAACTGAAATTAAATGTATTATGAATAAATATTATCACAAATATGGTTAATCACTTAAGTAAAACCACTCAATCTTATCAATTATGTGATAAAAATATAAATTGTAAATTTATGTATAAAAGAAAAAAATTCATCAATAAAACATTATATCAGTATAGCCTTCCATTACTTTAGTTAAAATTGAACCATAGTTCAAAGCAACTGAAAAAAACAAAGTTGGGGTTCTTTAAATTATCATGGAATTATAACATGAATTTTTTTGTTTACATATCATAGTTCACATGAAGTGTTGACTGAAAAATCAATACTTGGTGTGACAGAGAGGCAAAAGATTAGTAAATACCTTTTATGGATTTTAGGTTTGGCCAGTCCACTCAGTGGATCAAGGATCTATGAGTTAACATAGTTGGAATTTATAATTTATACCTAAAACCATTATGGATTCCTAAAAAACCAATTTTGGGTTAATTAAAAGGGGTACATAGATCCTTTATAGTAAAATATACAAGAAAAAAGGATATTGGAAATCAAAGGGTAAGGTTTATTGGGTTTTTAAAAAAATAGTGGGATACTAATAAATATAATATTTATTAATTTTTATACATTTTATCTGATAAAGTTATAATATTTTTATTATCTTATTTTTTAGAATCCCCAATAAAATAAAATCAATCATATCATTATGATACACACTTGAGAAGGACAACATTCTCACTGACACAAATTTCTAAGAATGGAAAATGCCCATGCATCTCATCCTTCACCATGAAAGTAAATTGTATGTGATGGAAGAACCTATTCTAGTTGGGCCTGGTAATGAGGACAGTGATAAAGAATTATCACTACTTGAGAAAAATCTAAATGATGCTACATATGTTCAGTGTTTCATGATATCATCCATGTCCAATGAGATTTTGAAGCAACATAAGGTTATGGAAGCCGATATCATGATGTCTCACCTTCAGGATTTTTATAAAGAGAATACCATTCAAGAGCGGTATGATATATCCAATACTTTTTTTACAACTATTCTTGAAGAGTTTTTTCCATCTAGGCCTCATTTAGTCATTCTTATTTGATAAATTTAATGCTTTTACATCATATAGATTAATTTATTAGATGATTTGCGTACATATATCAAACTTCCATCACTTCCCAAGACATTCTATATCATTATTTCTAGTTATAATACACTACTATAAATCCTACATATAACAACGCATCTATACCAATGGTGTTTAAATACCATTGGTATATGTCCTCTTTCCGAACAGTTTTTCCAAACCATTGGGAAAATCACTCTTTGAGACCAATTTTCCCAATAGTTTTTCCAAACCGCTGGGAAAGGGTACGGATTTCCCAATGGGGTTTCCAAACCATTGGGAAAATCCCTCTTTGAGACCACTATTCCCAAAATTTTGGAAAACCATTGGGAAAGGGTATGGCTTTCAAAATAGTTTTTCTAAACCGTTGGGAAAAGCCCTCTTTGATGCCACTTTTCCCAATAGTTTTCCAAAACCGTTGGGATATGTATCCTTATTTTTATGAATTATTTTTCTGAATATCATCAAATAAATCAATACATATATATATATATATATCCAAATATATTCATAATGGTAATTGTAGGATAGTGGTAAAGTAATTAATATTTAATTGAGAGTTTGTGGGTTCAAACCTCTGTTATGACATTTTTTCAATTAACTTATCCAAGCGGTTTAGGGAAAACCATTGGAATAGACCAACCCCAAAGGTTTGTAAAAACATTAGTATAGACCTATCCCAATGGTTTTCATACTATTGGGATATGTCTTTCCACACAGTTTTCCCCAAACCATTGGGATATGTCTACCCCCACGCCAAATAACCCAATGTCTTCTCAAACTGTTGGTATAATCTACACCAATAATTTGGGGACCTATACAAATATTTCCAAACCATTCTTATAGGTAATTGTATCATTAGTGATATGATAAATAATGATACGAGTTTTTTTGTAGTTTTTATTTTGATTCTCTATGTGGAAAAGGACATTGTTCGTGGAAACCCCATATTTCTTATGGTGAACTAGAAAAAGAAGAACATGGAACAGTGTCCCAAGATATATAAACAGTCAAAAGCTATCAAGAACCATCACTAAAAGAAGAATAAGATCTAGAGGGGGTTCAAGGAAAAATAGGTAGTATGTTTCCCATGTGTCAAGTCAGGCCATTGGAGGAGAAAATACACCCAGAAGAAAGGGTAAGCTAAAGATGTGTTCTTTACTGAGTGTAATATTTTAATATCTACACACTGAATATTCCATATATCTTGTAGGGCTAATAGTTGTTTCCAACTATAGGAACTAATTATATTTTAAATGTTTTTTAGTAGAGAGGTTGATCTGAGAGATGATAATGGTGTTAGGTTCGATACTTTATCAATTGGTGTTTACAATATCTCTTTGCCTATGGGGATGATTTAAGTTTTAAAATAATTTTATTATCTAGCTATAGTTACCAAAAAGATACTTTCTATATCATGCATTTATACAAATGGATTTATTTTCAAATTTGGAAATAATTATTTTATGATTTTATAAAGATAACATATGTTATGTTATGGAATATTCAAATAATGGTCTTTATTTATAAAATTATAAAATCCATATGTTCGAAAATTATAAAGAATCATGTTCACATGACTCATACGATACCCAACTCTAGCATGATAATCTGGGTCATGTAAACAAGAAGTATTTGGGAAAGATCTTTCGAGATGACTATTTACACTCTTCTAATCTAATACCACTTGAATGATGTAATGATTTTTTATAAATAAAAATGTAAAACCTCTATTTGGTGGATAGGTTGAAATCACCACAGAGCTTCTAGGATTGGTACACACTGATGTGTGTGGACAATTTCCAATAAAGGCAACATTTAAATATTCTTAATTCATAACATTTACTAATGAATTGAGTATATAGGGATATAATTACATGATGAGGTATATGCCTATGTCCTTTTAGAAATTAGAGGTATCAAATAATGATGTATATAATCAACTTGGTAAGATAAAGAAAGTTTCAATCGGTCAAGGTTTTGAATATCATAACCAATAGATCATGGTGTTCTTATGAGAGTTTTGGATTTTATATCTACTCACTCTATCATATACACTATAGTGGAATGAATTTTGTGAAATGAGGAATTTTACCTTGTTAGACATGGTAATGTATTTGATGAGACATTCAGATCACCCATTATCCTTTTGGGGATATGAATTATGAACTTTGGCATACACATTAAACTAAGTTGTAATTAAACAAGACAATGGAATTCCCTTCAAGATATTGAGTGGAATGAAACCCGTTTTATTACATACCCATGTATGGTGTTTTGAGGAATTTTCGAAGGCCTTCTTGAGAAACAATATAGTACCCCAAGGCACAATGTGTATCTTAATAGGAAATCCAGTGGAAAAAAGTGGATACTACCTACCAAATCCCCCAATTAACAAACTAATTTTCGTCATAGAAGCCATATTTTTTGAGATAAAGAACATCCTCAAAAAGGATATTAAGAGACATATTGACGTCGATGAAGTTGATGCTCATGATACATGAAATTTGGAAAAGTAACAAATTCTGTAGGTCCCTGGGGAAGTAGTAGTTCTTGAAACCCAAGTATTAAGTATATGTTTAAGATATGTAAGGGAACTAGGGATATATTTTCTTTTTGAGTTACTGAGGATGGTGATCCATTGTTAGTTGAAAATAATGATCCTATATCCTACAAAGAGTTTATAGAAATCTTAGAAGTTGCAAGATGAAAATAATCCATGATTTTTAAAATGGATTCCAGGTGTCAGAACCATGTTTGGGTTGTGATCGATTCACTAGCTCATGAAAATTCCGTTGGATGAAAATGTGTATTCACGAGAAAATTGGACATGGAAGGTAAAGTAGACACTTATAAAGCATGATTAGTGGCTAAAGGGTTCGAACAACATCATGTAATTGACTAAAATGATTTTTTTTTCATTTTCCTTGTTTAAATCCACTATAATTATAATTGATATGGAATCTTACCATGAATATGAGATTACGCGTATGGATGTCAAAAATCCATTCCTTAATAGGAAACATCGGGAAGATGTCTATAAGACTCAACCAGAAGGGTTTGTGACTCAAGGTGATGCCAAAATAATTTTCCATTAGAAAAGATTCATTTAAAGAATGAAGTAAGTGTCAAGTTCCTGGATCATTCAATTCAATAAATCCATTAGGGAACTTAGTTTCAAAATAAATTAATATGATGTGTGTATTTAAAATATGTTTAGTAGAAATTTGGTCATTATCCTTTTAGTATATGTTGATGAGATATTAATCATTGGAAATGATACACCAGTATAATAGTTTGTTAAGGAATGGTTAGAAAAGTGTTTATCCATAAAGGAATACGGTGAAGTAACATATATTCTTGGGGTCAAGATCATTCATGATAGATCCAAGAGTCTACTTGGACTATGTCAAAGTACAAAGTTTGACAAGATACTAAAGCGATTTAGTACGAAATAATCCAATAGTGTTTTTGTAATAGTGTCACATGTTTTGTATTATTCTCAAAAAATATGTCTTTATACAAAAAAAGAGAAAGAGATACTGAGTATGATCCCATACACTTTAAATATAAGAATAATCATGTATTCCATGTTCTGTTCCAGACTTGATCTTGCCTATACATTGACCACGGTAGGAATATATCAAGAAGATCTATTATAACATCACTGGACTAATTTTAGGTCTAACATTAAATATCTAAGATTAAATACTAATAGGTTCTTATTGTATATAAGAGATGATTATTTTTTCATCGAGGGGTATATTGTTGCTAGTTTTCAGACATGTCATAATGATCTGAAGTGGAAATCATGATATTTTTTCTATCTAAATGGAGGATTTGTGAGTTGGAAGAGTTCAAAGAAGAAAGTTGTTCACTAATTTTATAGTGTATTCTATGTATATAGTTGATTTTTATGTACCTAACTAAAGTTTTTTATATTCCAAACATTGTCTAGGTTCTTTATGTGATACCTAGAAGTAATGAAACAATCACATTTTATTGTGATAATACTGTAGTGGTGGATCCTGAAAAATGATGAGGTCACATAAAAAGACAAAGAATATAATCCTAAAACATAAACTATTTAGATATTTCTATTAAAGATGGGAATTCAAATTAATCAGAGTACCCCTAGAAGAGAACGTGGAGGGGCCCATGGATAAAGACTTTTCTTAGGAGAATCATGAGTTTCATGTGTGAGCTAGTGGAATGAAGTTTGATAGCAGCTATATATTTATCATGTGGGTGTTTGTTGGAGTTCTCTCCCTCGAAAAAACATGTATGTACTTTATGATAAAATGTAATCATGGAATTAAATATTAATAAATTATTTATCACATTTTGAGCGTTCTTCTATAAAACATAGTATGTGATAAAGTCTCAATAGTAGTTGTCAGACTAAAAGGTTGTAGCAGTTCCCCACTATAATGAGAACTTGGAAGTGAAACCACACTTTTCTAAAATATATATTTTAAAGATGGATGGTATCATTTAAGGGACACTAATGATATAGGCTATCAGTGGTGGATACTCATAGGTTTTTATGGAACATTTTCAGGGTATACAACCTTGGTAATATCCTATGTGATATTATGAGACCATGGTATACCAATAAAAAATCCACATTTATTTGTGTCATTAGATATTTCTATATGAAAACATGTGAATTGTTTTATATACTTTAATATTATTTTTAATGATTTTTATTAGCCACCCACATAGATGTATCGTTGAAAACTATGAGGATAGACTTTTCCAATGAATATATGTTGGGTGCATCATGAATAATATTGCATTAATGAAAGATGTGAGAAAGGATTTTCCCTTTATATTTATTAATGGGTGTAGATATCTCATGCCCTTTAATGGAAATGATATAGCCTAAATAAATACATGCCCATGGTTTCCTATAGGCAAGTTCATTTTTTATTAAAAGAAAGACACATCCATCACATAGGTTGATGGCACCGACATGCAGCCTATATGATTATAGATATCCCGAAAAAGGGATTATATTACATAGTAAGAATCTGTGTGAGGTCACATGTCATTGCACAATTAACCAGTTTCTTCATGTGTTCATTGGTGTGTTTCTTGAAGCAAAAAATTGACTTTAGGTTTCTTCACCTAATTCCATTGAGAAAGCATCCAAGAGGGTCACATACTGTGTGTATCTGGAATCTTAGTTAAATAATATATATTATTATTATTTATAAATTTTAAGAAATATAATTCTTTTTTCTGATTTAATAATTTCACATGTATGCTTGATTTCATATAAATATTTATTTTCTACTTATTAAATATAATATATATTTTTTTATTGGTGGATAATATAGTGATATTTAATTAATAAATAAATAGTCATTATTAAAGATCTTATAAATATTATGAGGGAATTGTGGAATGAATTTCTAGTTCCGGTGATAAATAATAAATATTTAACATTATATGATTAAATAATATTTAATTATAACTCACATGTTAAGAACATGTCGATAAATAATGATATTATTTTTATTATTTGAAATTGGGTTTCTCTAGGAATGAATAAATATGCGAACTTCTGAAATTAATTTATTTTCATCATAGTGATATATAAACCCAGTTATATTATTTTCTCACAAATCCAATTCATTTTCCATTTTTATCCATTATGTCTTTTGAGCAACCACACAAGCCTAGAGAGCTCCCATTTCCAAGAATGCTCCCAAGAAAGGAGAGAAATCCTTCTCCATCAGATCATGGAGAACACTTTGGAAGCGGTTCATAAAGTAATCAGAGTCGGACAACACAAGGTCAAGGATCAGTCATGCTATCTCTTAGATAATACTTTGGCTACATTTTGAGATTTGTGGAACACGTGTCGATCACCACTAGAGGAAATATAAATATTGTTTCTAAAATGTAACAATGGTGGACCATAGATCTATCACTTGATTTATCAATGATAAAATAATTACTTAAATGTAACTCATTATCTAATTATTTTAAATAAAAATAATATGTCATGATTCTACCACTATTTTTTGCATGATTTCCCATGTATTTTTTTACTTGATTCAATTCCATATATCTCGATGTTTATCATTGTTTAGATCTCATATTGATCATTGATCGTGGATAAATAATTGTTCAGCATCGCATATGGAACACTTTTAATGTGCCCGAAACCTACACATGAAACCATTCACCCAATAACCACTGATGCAGGGGTAGGAGAAATTCCTATGTGGAAATCCCTTTTGACCCCGCCTCTTCAATTAGTTCCACTAATAAGTCAACTACTGTGCACGCACACCCCTTATCACCCTCCTAAATCATTCAAAGGATGGTGATAGAGAACCTTGTATACTTATACGAGTATGATGGGTTCATGCCCATGTGGGATATAGACCGATGGGACATGGAGGCTTCTACGAAATGCTGGAATTGTCTCCCATATAGCCTCCATAGAGAGCTACAACTCCCCAGTCCAATGAAAATTTTATTCGATAGCCTCTCCACATAGTGATCTTACGACTCACACTACTGTGTATAGAGGGTTGGGTATTCCATATTCATCCCTTGCATGACTATTACTTGGGTGCTGCTAAGGAGGGATCCCACCATGCCATGTTAACACCACCAATAATAGGTCTTACAGACATACAAATAAGTGGACTATTCCCCAACTCTACCAGCCACGGTCTGACTAACCCTAAATCAACGTCGGGAAAATGCTCTTGTGTATGTCTTTGAGGGTGAATTATCTTCCACATCATCATTGGATCTTTCTATTCTTGACACACTCCACTAGATCTCTTCTAATACAAATCATGAACCTATCTGCATTCTGTTTAAATCGAGACCTCATCCACCTCATAGGTCAGCCGGGTTAACTATTTCAATCTACGGTAACACCAATAGTCAATGCGGGTTACCCGTGATGATGAGATTCAATATGAGGGTCATCCCCCTACTATCACCAGGCACAAAAGAGGTCCTCCATCCTCCCACACTCAACAGGGAGGCCCTCCACATGTTCTCAGTATCAGTCAATGTGGAGGTCCTCTCATATTCATTGATATCTAAAATATATGTCCTCCTCAATCCTATGGTTCTTGGTATGGATTCCATCCCCATGTCACAGACTTTCAATGTGAAGATCCTCCTCATGCCATCCCTAACTCAATCATAGGTCCCCCCACATTCACTGTAGTCCAAGTGGAGGTCCTCCCAATAGAGACCCTAATTTTCTTTCTTCTATTTTACATCATTTAAATGATAAAAAACATAAAAAAATTACACAATAAGAATCCAAAGGTTTAGTGTCTTGGGAAAATAATGGTCATACCTAACATTTTAAATATAAAACATAAATATTTATTTAATTTTCTATTCTCTATCTACTTATTTTCCCTTGAGTTCTCCTTAGTACATGTAATCACCTGAGGATATTCATAAAGAAGCTGTGAAAAAATGCCCAGAAAGAGGATAAGAACTTGAGAAAAAATATCATTGGGTTAGAATAATCAATATCATCATAACATAGGGATAATATCATAAACAAGATTGGAAGAATTAATAAAAGTCTTGAAATTTTCCATTGCATATAAATGAATCCTTATGTCTTAGTGGTTAACTAACACACATAGTTGTGAACAAATATATCATAATTATCACCCATATTTTAATATAAATTATGATATTTGTCACATTACCCAATTAATTAGAGTTCTATATAATTTTCGGTGCGCCCATCACATCATAACATTTACATTGTGATTATATAATTTTTGGGGTACCCATTACATCATAACATTTACATTATAATGCACACCACATAGAAAATATATCAATATTGGACATAAAATAACCCTTGGAAATGAATGTGTTACATTTCATAAAGAATAAATTCCTAAAAAATGAGTTCCCAAAATAAATATGGAATGACATACTTGATCATCAAACTTTAGTGAAGACAATCTTGAGAAGTAATTAGTGTGTTTTCTTTAAAAAGAAGAGTTCTTTTTGAAAAATTTATTTTTGTTATAAAATCAATTAGAAAACATGTAGATCCCAAAAAAGTAAATATCATGATGAAGAAATTATATTTAATAAATATCCATACTAAAAATGGGGTGAAAGAGTTAAACCCCAAAGAAATATAGTTGTGTTTTAGAATTCACCTTACTATGTGTATGGATGCTTTATTCAATTAAATGTCTTGAATAGTCACATTATATTCTTTATTTATAAAATATAGAACCTTTTATACATTTAATATATTCATTATGGTTTTATTAAGTTCTTTTATGGGATTTTGGAAGAGTTATATAGTTTAAATTCATTGTTCAAGAGTGTTCTTTTTCCTAGTTTTCATGAACGGTTCACTTGTACACATAAAAGGGAGTTCATGTTTAACATGTATAAATATCCAAAAATTATATTAAATATTTTTAATGATATAATAGGAGTTTTAATAATCTTATAATGAATTTGGTTATATACCATGATGATGAATCATTTGATAAAATTTAATGATATTCGTTTTATGTTAATTTGTGCGGTTTTTGAATCCCAACGAAAATTTTTTGTTTTATCATTTAGTAATATCTATAAAAGTAATTTATATAACATAAAAGTTGTTAAAAATTAATATTAAATTATTTTTTCGACCATTTAATGGTTTTATTGATATCCTTGAAGGTGTTGAAGAAAATGAAGTTGTATTACCCACGATGACGGTAAATTTACATATCACAGGAAATGATTTATTTTTTATTAAATAAGAAGGAGAATTTAAATGAATAATATTACATTAACATTATAGAATACCATTATAACAATAATACATGAGATATAATGACATTAGGATAATATAATTTGACCATAAACGAAGAAAATAAATGAAATTTGAAAGGAAATTGGAAGAAAAGAGAGAGAGGACTTACCTCTTGAATTCTCCACATGAGATCCTCTTCAAGGAACCTAGGCTTTCTCACACGATGATACCAAGAGATTCTGGACGTGGGGTAGGTTATATGGAAGAGTTTTAGGAAAATATTTCAGAATTATTTAATCTTGAAGGGTTTGAGGAAATTGGGATGTGAGGGGTGGTCTTTATAGTGGAGGGGAGGGGTGTTTTCTCATTATTTAATTGATTAGTTTAATAATATCCCTCATGATACTAAATAGTGATTATTACAAGACTAAATAAATTAAATAGGGAATATGATATCAAGATTTGGGTTTTTATATCACTCATGATTTCATGAATATAGGATTTAACATATGATGTATTAACACTGTAAATTACTGTATTTTACTATTCATGAAAAAATTATGTATTTATGAAAAATATCAAAAAATCACCCTATACATTTTTTGACATGTTGAATTTGAAAACGAACTCCATTTTAATAAAATAGTTTTCTAAATATTATTAATTTAATTTTTAATTAAAATATCCATTTACGTTACAAATAAAAATTTACAAATTAAAATTGATTTTCTAACATATTGAAAAATTAACTAAGGTCTTATAAAAGTATCATATAATCATTATAAATAGGAATACTATTTTTTTAATGCATTTCATGAAAATAAATTTTCCTTTAAATTATTAAATTAATCATTAAAAATTCATAATATTCCAAAATAACAACACTATATTATTATTATATCATATTAACGCTTATAGGATGGATAAATATTATTTATACTATCATGGTAATGTTGAAATTCACTTGGCCTATTTACTAATCATAAGGGTTACATTACTATTTATAATAGTAACATTACTATTTATAAGGGTTATTTACCAACAATTAATTTTGTCCTATCAGACTCAAAACATATTATCAATCACAATCTTGTCTATCAGATTTTTCAAATTCAAATCATAGAATTTGAAAAATTATGTTTAAAGGTAACATAAAATTTAGTACTTCATTTAAGCATGATGTGGAATTGTGTTTCCTAATTTTTTTTCATATGATTCTAATATATTACATTACTATATAAAGGGACTAATTTCATTGATAAAATTTTGGGACATCACATTCGTCCACCCTTTTGAAATTCCTCCATCAAAATTTGGTTTTATATAAACAGGTGAGGGAACATCTCTTTCATCACATCCTTTAGTTACCATGTTTCCTCTTTATACTTATGGTTCCTCCCAAACACTTTGATAAAGTGGGTTATCTTTTTGTGAATAACCTTATATCTCTTATCCAAAATCATTACTATCTTCAACTCATAAGAGATATCATCTTCCAGCTGAACTACCTATGAGTTCAGTACATGTGTTGAATCTTATATGTACTTCCTCATATGTGATATTTGAATCACATCATGAACATGAGACATTTTTAATGGAAGTGAAAGTTTATAGAACATGGATCCTATGCGGTCAAGGATATCAAATGGGAAAATATACCTTGGGATTAGCTTCCCTTTCTTTCAAAATTGCATGAATCTCTTCCAGGGTAATATTATAAAGAATATTTTATCTCCAATGCTGAATTCTAAGACCCTTCGACAGTTTTCAGTATAAATCTATTTCAAAAAATAATAATATTTTATATGTTTTTAATGGACTGATCTTTCTTGGTTGTCTCTTCTAGAAGATCAGGTCAAAGTAGCTTTTTTTCCAACTTCATCTCATTAGGATGGAGTTCAACGTATCCTTCTTTACAATTCTTTATATGGAGCGATCTAAATACTTTTGTGGAAGCTATTATTGTATGATAACTCAAAAAATGAGAGTTGTTTAACCAATCAACCCATGAATTCTAGTGATTAGGATATTAGAATATCTTCGAGTATTTGAATAGTCCTTTCAGATTCGCCATCAATTTGGGGGTGATAGGACTTGCTGAAACTCAATACAGTACTCAAGGCATATTGAAGAGTCCCCGAGAATTTAGATATGACCCTTGGATCAAGATTAGAGACTATTGAGTATGGAACCCCATGTAGTCTCACAACATCATTTATATATATCTTTTCATCTATTTCAAGAAATCTATCTTACCAAATAGTGATAATGTGTGCAGTCTTGGTGAGTCGGTCCACCACAAACCCTATCGCATTATTTCCTTCAGATTTCTCTAAGAGACCCATGGAAATTTATATATTGAAATTATCCCATTTACAAATGTATATAAGAAATGGTTGCATCATACTATTGTATTTTTATTTCTCTAATTTAACTTTCTAAAATATCAAGAACCATGAGATATTCTCATTAATCACCTTCTTCATTTTTTTCAACTATAAGTGTTCTCAGAGATCACAGAACAACTTGGTTCTATGAGGATAGATTGAGATAGGTGAGCTATGTGACTTATCGAATAGATCCTTCTTTATCCCATGTGATGAAGGTACATAGAGCCACATTACATTCCTAATCCCATCATCATCATCGATATGGAACTCTTGAAGCTTCCCTTTTATTACTTCATTCAACTTCTTTTGTAACTCCATATCATCCCTTTGTGTCTCTTTAATCTTCTCTTCGATAGATGTTTGGGAAATAATTTCTCAAAGGTATGATGTATTCCTGACCATTATGATTTCCAAATTGATCCTCTACATATCTATGAAGATATGGTCTTTCTCAATCTGAAGTATGGATATAGTAACATGTTCTTTTCTGCTAAGAGCACTAGCTATTTTATTCATCTTTATAGTCTGATAGTGAATAGAGAAATCATAGTATTCGATTTGATCTAACCATCTTCCTTGAAAATTGTTGAGCTCCTATTCTGTGAATATATAATTTAGGGTCTTTGGATCGGTATATATGTCACACTTTTCACCATAGAGGTAGAGACACAATATTTTCAAGGAATCAAATCAAAGCAACGAGCTCCATATCATGCATCAGGTAGTTATAATCATATATCTTCAAATGATGTGAGGCATATGATTTTACATTTTCATTTTTCATGAGTATACAACCCATTCCTTTCTTGGAATCATCACTTTATATCATAAAACATTCTTTACTTTTTTATAATGTGAGTATAGGTGTAGTGATCAGCCTTCTCTTTTACTCCATATATCATTCCTCATGTTCTTATATCTAGACATACTTCTCCCCTTTCATTGTTAACTAAGTTTTTAGGCTGGATAATCGTGCGACATTTCTCACAAAACATTGGTAGTACCAATATAATACAATAAAACATTGGATTTTTTTTATACTAGGGGATCTAGGCCATTCCTCAATCGTAGTTGTTTTTGAAGGGTCCACAAAAATTCCCTCAAATGTTATCACAAGTCCCAAGAATGTGACATAATTCATTAAAAAGTCATTCTTTTTGAACTTGGGGTATAACTTGACATTTCTTAATGTTTTCCTCACAAGCCATAAGTGTTCTTCATGTTCTTCATTTCTCTTAGAGTAGATTAGAATAATATTGATAAGCACTACCACAAATTTGTCAAGGTAATTTCTAAAGACTATATTCATTACATCCATTAATATTTCAGGTCCATTTGTAAGTCTGAAGGGAATCACCAGAAAATCATAGTGACCATACCTTCTATGGAAGGAAGTCTTTTGAATATCTTCCTTCTTCACCTTAAGCTGATGGTATCCATAATGAAGATCCCCATTTTAGATGTTCTAAACTCCTCACAACTTATTGAACATGTCATCAATCCTTTAAAGAGGATAATTGTTCATTATTTTCATCTTGTTGAGTTCAAAATAGTCTATAAACATGGACATTGATCTATCCTTCTTCTTCACAAGGAGCACTGGCGTACCCTAAGGTGATGCACTAGGGCTTATGAACCCTTTGTCCAAATGCACTTGTAGCTGATTCGTTAATTCCTCCAGTTCAATAATTTCCATCTTGTAGTTACACATTTAGATAGGATTACCTCATGTTATGAGTTATATCGAGAAATCTACCTCACGATCATGTGGATGTATGGGTAAATCATCAAGAAATACATCACCATATTCCCTCCTGATGGGAATTTCTTCTAGGTTGACATGTTCCATTGACTCTACAATTTAAACGAGGTATGATTCTTCACAGGGAACCAACACCCAAACTATTTAATTATTTTATAAATGAGATTCATTATATTCCTTCCATTTCTATAGGAGCGTGGGATAGATCTGAATATGAAAAGACATTACCGTTTCTCGAAAAATTGATATGTTCTCCATATAACTAGAGCCAATGGATTCTCATTATAGTATAAAATTCCACCAAGGAAAGTATCATCATATTCTCTAGAAGAATCTTCCCACATATGCTAATTAGAGAAGAGTCCAACACATGGGTGAAATTATTTCACCACATTGTGTTTTTACATATATCTCTACTTCACAATTTCAAGGCTTCGATTCAATAGTTCTAGAAAACTCTCCTGAAATAAATGAATATGTAGAATCATAATAATATAAGACTATTTTAATTATTAAATAAATATTATGTGTACCTTGTTTGACTTCATTTTATTTATCCATTTCAATGGTAGTGATTGAATAATCCTTCCCTTGTTCCTTTGGATTTAGTTATTGCGGACACTGATTACTCTTGAGGACTCAAGGTTTAGTGCACTGGCTTGTAGAGTGCCCTTACTCTCTACAGTAGTATAATTGGACCATGGGTGGGGCTCTCCTTTCCTCCACCACATTATTCTACCTTATTATGTATTTTTGACACTCGTGATCTTTTTTTCCTCTCCCACACTTGAATCTTTTCCCCATAACATTGAGACAGATCTCAATATGCTTGTTCCCACATTATTGGCATGTGGGTTGTTAATTTTCTTTCCACCTTTCTCATTTGATCCTACGACATGAAACTCTATCTTTCATTTCTAATCAACATAGCCATGTGACCATTCTCCAAACTCAATATCCACCTTGAGAGAACATTTAACAACTTCTGAATAACTCCCAACATCTAGAATTACAATACCCATTTGAAGGTTTTGTTCTAATCCAATAAAGAATCTATCAATTTTTCTATCATTATAGATAAAAAATCTTAAAACGTACTTTGAATGACTTGTGAAATTCACTTCGTAGGCCATAAAAAATTCTCCATCCTTTTTATTTAGATCTCTAAATTCTCTCTCTATATTTTTAACAAGATTTTATGGAAAATATGTGTTAAGAAACACTATATTCATGTATTCCCATTTGATGTCTTAATCTTGATCCATTAGTAGGGTATTTTTAATCATTTCCCACTATTAATCGTCCTCTCCATAGAGATGATAAACACTAAGAGTCTCTTTATCCATGTCAAAATAGTGTTGAAATAAAATTTATTCTCCATTGAGTTGACCCACTGTTCCACAACAACTGGATCAAAAGATCCACTAAACGTTGGAGGTTGTTTCCTCCAAAAAAACTTGACATCCAGTTGCTCCCTCTTAAGTGAATGAGGTGGTTCCAAATTATTCAAGTTACTATTCATAACCTGAGACAACTAGGTAAGAATATCTATGATGTTTTGAACTCCACCTCCAAAATAATTGGCGATTTCATTCCAGAAATCACTATATTTTCCCTCGCATGGGTTGCTGGCCTGGATTCTCCTAGTTTTCACCATTTTCTAAAATAGAAATTTTTAGAAAAAAACATAAGTCAATAAGTCCTGAAAAAATAATTTCTTCCTTTATGAAATTAAAACTAAAATAATATCTTAGGGGATACATCTGTTTTGTAAAGCTTATATTTTGATTACATATAGGTAGTCTCATACTAGGATTTTTCACTACTATTCCATAATCCAAATTCCAAAATTATATAAATTGTTCCTCTAATACCAACAATAGAGACCCTACATTTCTTTCATTAAATTTAAATAATTTTAATGATAAAAAACATAAAAAATTAAACAATGAAGATCCAAAGGTTTCATGTATTTTGGAAACTATGACCATATATAACTTTTCCAACATAAAACATAAACATTTATTTAATTTCTTCTCCTCTAGCTTCTTAGTGGCCCTTGGGTTCTCTTTAGTACATGTAATAACCCAAGGATATATGTAAAAAGTGGTGAGTTAAAACCCAATAAGATGATAAGATCATGAGAAATAACATATCATGGAGTGATAATAATCATTATAATCATAGAATAGGATTATAATCCTAAACATTATAGGAACCATTAATTAACGGCTTGAAATGCGGAAATGCATAAAAATGAAATCCTATATCTTAGTGGTTAGCTACCACACATAGTTTTGAACAAATATAGAAATATTTTCATGAATATTTGACTTTAAATCATTATATTAAATACATGAACCAATGAATTGGAGCACTATATAATTCAGGGTGCACCTATCACATCATAAAATTTACATCATGCTATATAATTCTGGACGCACCCATCATATCATAACATTTACATTATCGTGCATGCCGCATAGAACATATATCTGTCTTGGAAATAAAATAACCCATAGAAATTAATGGTTAACATTTCATAAATCAAACATTCATAAAAATTTCTTTCCCCAAAGAAATAGGGAATACCTTAGTTGATAATCAATCTTTATTGAAGACAATGTCGAGAAGTAAAAGATTTGTTTTCTTTTAAAATAACAGTTCATTTGAAAAACATTTTTTTTTCAAAAAAAAATTATAAATCATTTATATCTAAGAAAAGTATATATAATGATGAATAAAATATATATAAGTTGTATGCATACTAAATTTGGGATGAAAGAGTGAAACCCCAAAGAAAGAGAGTGGGGTTTTAGAATTTCCCTTACATTCTATCAGAACACCTTTTTCTCTTTAATGTCTTATATAATTACATTAGATTAATTAATTGATACATAAAGAAATTATATGTATAATTTATTCTTTATAGTTTTATTAAGATATTTTATGACCCTTTGGAGGAGTTATAGTGTTTAAATTTGTTGTTCAAGAGTTTTCTTTTACTAGATTTTCAGGAACGTTTACTTGTACACTTGATTGGAAGTGCTTGAAGAACATGGATAAACATCAAGAATTGAAATTACATGTTATTAATGATATTATAGGAGTTTATATTATCTTATAATGAGATTTTATATATGATATGATGATGAATCAAAATATAAAATTTAATGATGATCATTTTAGGTTTAATTTGGGATGTTTTTTATCACAATGAACTTGTTTTGATTTATCATTTAGTATTATAAATAAAATATGTACCCAAAATATAAAAGGGGATAAAAATAAATATTAAAATATTTTTTCAATAATTTAATGTTTTCTTGATGGTCTGTATGTATTTAAAGTAAAATGGAGGTGTGTCACCCAGGATTAAGGTTAATTGACCATCACATGCAATGATTTCATTTATCAAAATAAACGATATGGAGGATTTAAGTGAATAATATTCCATTAAAATGATAGGATACTATTATATAGATCATAATGGATTTATAATGACATTTGGATAATATATTTTTAGGATAACATAAGAAAAAAATTGAAAATTGAAATGAAAATGAAAGAAAATAGAGAGAGGAATTACCTCTTAAATTCTCCTCTTGAGATCCTACACAAGGAACCTAGGCTTGGAATTTTGGTTAGACAAAGAGATCATGGATGTGGGGGAGGGGATATTTAATAGTTCTAGGTAGAGGATTTTCAAGGCTTCAATCTTTAGAGGTGTGATGAAATGATGTTGTGAGGGGTGGTATTTATAGTGGAGTGGAGGGGTGTTTTATCAATATTTAATTCATTATTTTATTAATTTCCTTCAGTAAAAGAAATTGTGATGATTACATGAATAAATATAGTAAATATGGAATTTGAGTTTGAGAAGTGGGTTCTTACATCAATCATGATGTTTGGAATAGTGGATTTTACTTATAATGTATTAATACTATAAATTATCGAATTTTTTATTCACGTAAAATTCATGTACTACAAAAAATTGTCAAAAATTGACCCTTAACCTTTATTAAATGTAGAATTTAAAAAATTAAATAAATTTTGTAAAAATAAATTTATAAATTTGGTTAATTTAATTTTAAATTAAAATTTTAATTTACTTGAAAATTACATATTTGAAAATTAAAACTACTTATTATACACTTTCAAAAAATTACTAAGGTCTCATTAAATTATCATATAATGATAAGAAATCAAAATAATAGTTTTTTAAAAAAATTTTTAAATATTAATTTTAGTTTAAATTATTAAATTACTTAATAAATATTCATTTATTATAAAATACCAACACTATAATATAATTATATCATATTTTGACTTATAGGATTGATGAATTTAATTTGTTCTATCATTGGTAAGGTTAATATTCACTTGGTAGATTTACTATTTATAAGGGACATATTATTATTCATAATGGAAACATTACTATTCATTGGGGTATGTTACCATTCCCCAAAAATTATATTTTTCCTATTATACTCCAAACATCTTACTAATCGAAGCTGTGAATGTTGGGTTTTTGAAATTCAAAATCATAGAAGTTCATAAATTATGTTTAAAGGTCACATGGTATTTAGTAGTTCATTTAAGCATAATGTGAAATTTTGTTTCCTAATTTTATTTAATGTACTTATATAATAAAACATTTATTTAACAAGGGAGAAATGTCATCGATAAATTTTTTGGTTGTTACACTCCCCAATTTGAAAGAAATTGATACAGATGTCCTCCTTGTAACACATCTAGTTATTGTGGAGATCCTCCCCACTCTAGGACCGACCATCATAACGGCCCTTCCCACTCCACCACCAGTAAATATGTAGGTCCTACCCTTGTTCTAACTAACCAATGTAGAGGTTTTGACTTCAACATCATCATAGAGAGCAGAATCCCTCCCCACTCTCACAATAGTCTATGTAGAGTCCTCCCTGATCTGATAGAAATCGATATGAGGTCCTCCTCATATTCCATACATCTATGGTGGAGGTCCTCTCAGCTCCAGTTTCAACTAGCACAGAAGGCCTCCACATGCCTATGAGGTTCCATACCCTGAATATCCAACCTAGGGAAGATGGGAGAATCACCACTACCGAAGGAAAATCCTTAGGAAGCATCAATTCATGGTCATTCTCAATCGATTATAAGACTTTGTAACCTAATGTGATTCATTAAAGGACCCTTCACCCCATTCATCTACATTAGAATCTGGGGAAGATCCTAGTAGGTCAGATTTATCATCCTAGAAGGAGAGATCAACAAGATTACCAAATCCCTTCATAGTTACATGTATGCGGATTAATATTTTTCTACCTTTCAGGGTCCTGTAGTGTTGAAATTTCATTCATTACTAGATTCATTATCTACATTGACTCGAGATCATGGAAATGTATTCTAGGATTTGATACAAAAAATTGAACTTGGAGGACCTACAAATGTTTTTCACTCTTCTCACACATTAGGCAATGTAAATCACCTCGTCCTATAAGGATGCGCTGATGTGGCTAGTACTACCTCCAAGAGATGACCTAGTATGTTTTGATCAGTCATTTATTGTAGTGGTCCCTCCACCGATCATCCCAAGACCATAGTGGTCCATATCTGTTTCATTTCCATTCTATCAGCTGGCATTCATTAGAGCTTGGTCCATTCAAGTCTTTGGACCTTCTTTAGAATAGAAAATATTGTGGGATACTCTATCCATTGACGAGTTGTCTGTGGGTTTTTGGATGAATGTGGATCCCATATTTTATGTTCTATATTCCCTCACACAGGTCAAGGATATGTTATTTCACCAAACCATCTAGGTGATGCATTATTTCCTCCTTTACGATCTGTTGGTCAACCTAAAGAGTTGACCACACTTCTAAGACATAATCCAGCAATTTCACATTGATTTTTTGGAAACACTCCCAATATAGTAACATCTTTTGTCACCAAGTTACCATTGGACCCTTCAATGGGGAAGTGTTCTGAGCTTCACAATGCTCTACATAATCATTGAATAATCTTCTTTCCATGTGTCGGTATTTGTTTTTGGTTAGTATTCCTTTCTCCACTTCACTCTCGTCAAGAGGCATCCTGATTCACCTATTGATATTGTGGATACACTCCCAGGTATTGTCATAGTTAATATGTATAACATCATGTTTCCCAAGGATGGGTATATTTGTGTAAGATCTGATGAGAAGGACCAACCATATAAGGTAGAATTATATCTTGCGGACCCACACAGAGGAGTCCTCACTCGCCTAAAAAGGTAGAATCTCATCCTTGGAGAACCCAATGCATTATTTACCACCAGAGGAAATCTCAATAAGTGTAAGGGATATCTCAAGCCCTCAGATCTTCCTAGTGTTGCGAATAAGAGAGATAATGATCCCTCTATACCCTCTCTAGGATAGAGAATTTTAGATCAGAACCAGATCATTAATGATATCTTTATCATGTGGAACATGGAAAACATATCCCCTCGATGATGTCATGTTATTCCTCCACCGAGGCAGTAGGGGTAATCGTAAGTCCATCTCAGCCAATTGCCCTGATTAAGGCTCAGACATCCTGGACATCCCAATATGGTTGAAACCAGTGTTTATAGAAATTAATCATTGTATGTGTCACCCAATTTTCCCAAATAAAATTATAATCTCCCGTAGGACCCAGATCAAACCACATCACATACAACTCTATATATTGCTTCATGAGCCACTGAGCCTTCTCATTATGTTGACAATCTAGTCAATGCCCTAGTGTTTATGAATCCTCACTAGGATAGGAATCATTTCCATGATTATATAATGGATATTCATACTTCTTGGCTTGAATCCATATAAATTCGATAGGTGGAAATACCACTTGATTCAAATATATATCTAATATGTGTGTATGACAAGTAATGACCATCGTATTTTTGGAATCCAACTTTCACCCCCTTCAATGGGATGGGTGACCTAGTACAGCATCTAGAACACTTTATATATAAGTTTAGACCCATGTTAGGAACCCTAGAGCAGCTTGGAGCAAAAAAATGCCAATGTATCATTCAGACATTATAAGGGCCTTCATTCATCTGGTACATCCATTTACCCATTAGGTCCATCAATGGCTATGAATTACTCTGTAGTCGGTTTCATTACCAGTTCACTTCCACTACATGAAATAAAAGTATTGGTGACCTATTTAAGTGTAACTAAATTCTATATTAGCACATCACTGACTTCATCTCTAGGTTGAAGGGCCTCACATACCCACTCAACATGTTTCTAAGTCAAGAATAGTTGCAAGTGATGTGTGTGGGGAATGTCAAAAGTGAATTTTTTCCCACCCTCATCAGTTAGAATTTCTAGGTGGATTCTTAGACATCTTAAGAAAGGTTCAATGCCTAAAGGAATCCATATATCATACTAGTAAGGAACAACTTATTCCTCTTCATGTTCCTATGAGAAGAGTCTCCAAGGAATATATTGTTGTTTTAGTATAGGAAGAGGCCCCAATGCTACTAGATATATTCCCCCCAAAGCCTCACCCGGCACTGCCTTGTCGAAAATAGAAACCTCAATACGCTCTACCTGTCCATGATTGGAATCAGAAATTACCTCATTAGTATACCCCAAAAACTAGAAGAGATAACGCGGACCCATCTCTTCATCATCCTCCATGCACTCATCATAACTCATCTCCCATATCTCCCTTTATAGACAATAGAATCTGAATCTACATTTTTATAGAGACCATGATTTCAAATTATTTCTACAGTTCTCTATAATAATGTAC
This sequence comes from Viscum album, assembly GCA_963277665.1. Classification (NCBI taxonomy): domain Eukaryota; kingdom Viridiplantae; phylum Streptophyta; class Magnoliopsida; order Santalales; family Viscaceae; genus Viscum; species Viscum album. The sequence continues at coordinate 1,452,543,687 of OY728125.1, forward strand.
TCTAATGCTTCTAGAATTTAGAAATACCCATGAGGCCGAGATTAGTGATCATAACCACAACATCTCTTGACACCAGATACGTGGATGTACAATCAAGAAATACAATGTGTCCAAATACTATCATTAAGACCAAGTGTATAATGGCATGATCAATTTTGGTGATGTTATCTCATAGGTTTCACACGTCTCTACTAATCCCAATAGTGATAGTTAGGGTTCCAGTGACTATAAATAGGTTTCCAATTATAGGACATGGAAGTATTATAGTTGGTTTTCCCATAAGGATGTTTCATATTCCCAAGGAATCATCCATGCCCTTTTAGGTCAGAACAAATCTCCTAATGTCAATGCGCCTTCTTCGAAGATTGATTCCACACCCACCTCTCAATATTTGATGTCTACGAATATAATGTAGTAATGGTTCAAGGGGAATAAATTTCTCCTTCTAGTGTAAAATCCATCTCTTACTCTCGATAACTTCTTACCTTTATAGATTGGAATCACATCTATATTCCATCTAGAAGTTTAATACTCCTTTGATGATGACCTTGAGTATGCCCTTATAAATACCATCAAAGTAGTAGACCACTACATGGTCAACGATGATGAAGAATATCATGTGAGTCCTCAAAATTTCCTTGGTCAACACCATCAAATATGGATTTGAGTACTTGAGAACCATTGGAATGATCATTCTTGTGTTTCTAGACAAGTCATGCATTCCACCAAGACCAAACAACAAGATATTTCCTAAAGATAAGTAGAAAAAATTCCTTAAACCTACTCTTCTAGATCCATGACCACCACCACCATTCTAATTGATCAAGAAGAAAAAATATAGTCTTATCATGATCTACCATGTCACCAGAATCCTCAATCTCTAGATTGTCATCCTGTGGTAGTGCTTGGAAGTCTCTTGGATGAGTAACATGATATTTCCAACACCAGATAGAATCTAGCTGTTCATCTTGTAGGGTGGGTCATTCTCCCCACCATGGAACAACCACCTATGGGACGAAATGTGTGCCTATCAGGGAAGTACGATGTGTTGATGCACCTCACTAAAATTACTAAGAAAATTTTAATCCCCGAATCCCTCATTAAACAAGAATATATGTGAGAATCCCTCACATAATCCTTGTACATACCCATCCAGTTCAAAATATAGCTAGCAGAAGTCAAGAAATTCTATACTTAGGAGGTTGATCATTCATAATGAAAATCCATAATCTAATTATTAATATAGGATGATGTCACCTTAATGTAGGGGCACATCATCGCACTATATATCACCAGACAATTCAATGTCACAGAGGTTCATCACTATCTAGTTGTCATAGGTTTTGGGATCAATCATATCTTGACACAGATGCACCATAGGCTAGGACATACTGATGTAGACTTGAACCCCTCTATGCTTAAGATTTTGGGTTATAACAGTATAAATCAATGAACATGTGGAAGGATCCATTTGAAGACCCAATTTGTTGGGTTTTTAGCGGACATTGAAATCATGGTTGTCTCGTAGGACACTTCTTATAATGCATTGTTGGGTAGGCCCTGGATTCATCTTTTTGAAGTAGTTCCCTCCCTGTATCACCAATTACTCAAGTACCCCTTTAACGATTATGTAGACATAATGTATGGTGACTTTCCCCCTTAAACTCTTGTTAATCCCACTATATAGATTCCTTTTATTATTAAAGTAATGAATAGAAAGTGAATACCGATAAGTTTGAGTACACTTCCATCAAAACAAGCCCATGGATAGATTTGGATTATTCATTCATCCTCCTAATTCACTAGTTATATGCTAAAATTCCAAAAATGGTGAATTTATTTATGATTTTGGAGAGGAAAGGGTTTCATGTCACTGTGTACAAGGAAAAATGAAATATTATCATATACCCCTACACAGTTTAGGATTAGGTAATACCAGAACCCCCAACTCCAATTAAGTACTGAGATTTTCTGCCCATGGATATAGTCGTACGTCAAACTTGTTTTTTCATTGATCAAGGTTGAACTGGAACAAACCAACCTGTCATCATTGCTCTGATATCTAGTATGGACCTCATGGATGAATTCTTTATGGAATATATAGTACTGCCTCTATCTCCATGGTTTCACCATAGTTGGATCCTCTCAATGATGGTTCCACATCTAGTGATCCTCTCTCTTGAGATAATGTAAGGGATGTGGAAGATACTCCTCCTGTATTTGAGGAAGGGGTCCCCAACAAATTCGAAGAGCTAGTTTCGGCAACCCATGGTATATAGGTCGATCTGAGGTCAATTCTTATTAGTGAAGCCTTTCCAATAGAGGAATAGTATAAGTAAATATATTTCTTGTAGTATCGCTATTATGTTTTTTCCAAGAGGTGTGACAGAATGATTATGTTGGACCCTCAGGTCATCATCCACTGTATTGGTCTCTTAGTAATACATCTTAGATTTAACCAACCTACCCTAAAACTACACCCTTATCATAGTTCCATGGTCAAGGATGAAGTTTAATTTTTTTTTTCAATGTTATATTTTAAAAGAAGTTCAATACCATAAGTGGTTATCCAATTTCATCCATGTTGGGAATAAGAATGGGAAGATCTGAGTTTTTATCGACTTCGGGGACCTCAATCACCAATGTACGAAGGAATCTTCTCCCATTCTCATGATAGAGTTTTTGGATGATGTCACATCTGGGTTTTACGTTCTATCCTTCATGGATCTGTACACTTAGTAAAACCAGATATGGATGGCCCTCAAATATGAGGATTGTACCACGTTAAGAGCACCACATGGTACTTTTCCATTTGTTCTATTGAGTTTAGGGGATAATTATCAATGATATATTCACTAAATATTTCAACCAATCCTCATGATTCTTGTAAAATTCTACATGGAAGTTTAGTGGTAAAATTATACAATCGTTAGGACCAACATAGTTTTCTTGAGAATGTTTCTGGATTCCTCAATTCCTGACATCTGAAATGAACCCTTCAAACTGTGCCTTTAGGGTAACCTCAAGTAAGTTCCTCAATTTCATTATTTTATATAGAGGCATCAAGATAAACCCAAGGAAGATAAATTCCATTGTTCTGATTCCTTCTCTAATAATTCTCTAGGAGCTCCAAGTCCTTCAAGGCCACTTATCCTATATACATTGATTCATCATGAATCTAGTCATCATATGTAATTCTCCCTCTAGGATAATGGTTAAAGGTGTCATCTACTTGTTGTATGAAAATTGATAGACCACATATGATGAGATCAAACAATATCTTATGTAGCCTCTATTTCTAATACAAATCATCTCAGGTGGGTCACTTGACATTGTGGTGAATTCCATGTTATAATCCCTTGGGGCCCAACTCACCCAGAAAAACAATTAAGGGACAAGGAAAATTTTATACTATATCAATCTCGGGCTCCTCAAAAAGAAGTCATGATATTCTCAAATTTATAAAATCTACTTCATGCTAGTTTTATCAATGTGGATGTTGCGACACTACCCAATGTATCATGTGATACAACTGGGGTCCCAAGTGAATCTGTTAAAATATATCCTAAACTAGCCTATGTTGATAGGATAGCTAGCACCCTTGATAGTGATCCTTCAGTATTTTGATATCAGTTATTTTTGCATAAAGATATCAAGGTTCAAGCATTAGAAGACTTCCTGGATACTCATCTATCCCCATTAGATTATTCCCAAGACCATGACATATGAGATGAGTCCATCCTTTCCATGGATTGAGCTTCGGTGGGTTGGAAAATGCATTTCCATGGTACCACTTGGAGTCCAATTGGTAGAAGGATCAATGATCCCAGACTCAACATTCTAGGTCTGGGGATCACCTTCATCACCTTGAATTAGGTTGTTTGGTCATATTCATTACTTCTATCATAAGGCTACACCAACAACAAGGTAGAGTATTTTTCTCTTATTATGGGTCTTGATTGATCCCCATAGATTGATGTTCCTAACATTCATATAAAGGGATACTCTAATTTAGTCACCAAAAAAATTATTGGTGATAACATCATCATGAATCCAGAGGTTGTTCACTTTCAAAATCACCCTCACCATCTGACGGGCTAGTTCCCTTCTAAGATAGTCATGACTCATCTTCCATGATCGAATATTGGGGGAGCCGATTCCCTCTCTAGTCTGGCTTTCTCCCTTGTGGATCTTGGCCAGGATGATATATTGATTCATGTGTCACATTAAAGACTCACTTCTCCTTTAATTTCATAAGATGATGAAAACAAGTAGGTAAACCACCTGACTATTGGTGATTCCACATTGAGACCTCAGGATCCCCCATCATCTAAAATATCCCATGATTTGACAACTCCATTCATTGAGTATCTCTATCATGGCATTCTCTATCCATACATAGTTGAACATGAGATAATCTTTTAGGTTTTAATGAAGTTCACCCTATAATGTGGTCCCACCAGTGAGAAGATTATCTAGAAACATTGATTTGATGGAGTTCTCCTCTGCTACATTGAAGGAGATGATATTACCGAGGTTTTGAAGGTAGTTTGCCTTGGGACCTATGGTGAACACTAGGAAGGGTTGAATCTCTCCTACCAGATTCAAATGTTGGTCGAATGTTTTCCCCTCTATGATACATGACTTTATCCAGTTCTCTAAGAGGATCCATGCATGTCATATCCACTCCGACTTCATGCATCGATTGCCAAAGATGCTTTATAATAAAATATTTTCTTCGACCTTTTTGGTTTGGGGTCTTGTTATCATGGAATCATCTCCAACAGTAATAGCTCACCAGCGTAGGTTCATTCTGACAAAAAAGATTTCTTTTCCTAGTGGTTAGAAGTGATTCCCCTCAAATAAGTCAAGGCCTAATTTTTCACTGAATTCATGAGCCCTGATATGATCCAATGATTCAGATTTACTCCTACTATTATCCCTAACAACAACACCAATTTCTGGGGTGTTAAGATAAATAATTTTTTCACTGAGTAAAAAATATGGTCCGATAATACATCCCACTATCATCCATATGAGAATGGAATTATTTAGGCCTTTAATAAAGTTTGTGTTGAACATTCAATAGAATATGGTGGTCCCAAATAATAAATATTGGTTTGGCAAGCTCCCCAGTTCTCTCTAGGATTAGTGGAAAGTGACTCAAAACACAACCCAAGTGATGCCACAATCTCTAGTGTATGGAAAATAGGTAGTCCAACCCATTTATATTCAGTTACTATCACTCTGAATAGTTGTATATAATCAAAATACATTAGAAGGTATTGTAGAAGTCTGTCTACATAACTAGAATCCCTCGCAGAAATTATCGTATGTTCCTTGAACATTCTACAGAGGCACCAGAATAAGATTGCTAGAGATTTCAACAATAATGTTCTCCTCCAAAATCTCCTCTAATGTGATATATTTATGTCTTTTCGAAAACCAATGATACCTGGCTTGAAGCCACTAATTTGAACCCAAGTGGGAAGGACCATACATCATTTAAAAGGTCTATCCCAACAGTGCATAATCTTTGGTCATTGTGGATGGGGAGCACATAATCCTCCAACCAATAGCATTTTATTCAAGAAGTACTTTACATAAGGAGTTCAATGTCCTAAGAACACAATGATAAACTAGGTGCCCAAGTCCTAACATGACTTTAAAAAATGGATGGTTTCATACTTGGAAATGTTTCATGCAGCACATGCCTCCTTTGACCCCCATTCATGTTAGTGGTTCCTTCTACAGTGTGTATTTCCCCTTTCATTGTTACCCCCACTCTTATATTGTTATTTTTACACCATTAAACTACATATCCCTTGTACAAGCATCGTGACTTTAAATTGTGTCTTAGTTTTTCTCAAGAATGTGTTGTGCAATGATTTTCATCCTTGGATCATTCTCATTTTTTTGATGAAAATTTATTATGAATTTTTTATTTAAAATCATCATCCCATGGTCCAAACACTATTACCTTAAACTAATATCCCTTAGAGTCTAAATGGCCTGACTCTAAACTATGTAACAACTAATGTTCGATTTCCATGATGATTAATTGTGTAAAAATCGTCGTCATGTCCATATGATGATAAACTATGTATCTCCATAAGGCTCTTTATTAAGAGAAAATTACCCCATCATGAACCACATAACATTCCATCTTCAACAACTATATACTACTTTATTATGTTCCATAGAGAATATGTAGTGATGCCTAAATTCTATATCCTATTCCAGCCACACCAAACATAACTCCTCCTACTATGTATAGATCATACCTACGTGGGGAGATTTAATTTAAAATAACTATGTGTGGATTGGTTCCCAACCTTATGGGACATTTATCATCACATAGACATTTTTTCTTCAGTCCTAATCATAGATTCATCGAAATTTTGGCCCCATGTCCTCAATATAGTCCACATTACAAGCCTCTAAACTATACATGGGATGTTCTCTAAAAAAATTTGTCTAGTTTTAGATATCCATAGACACATTGACATCGGTTTTATCATAGAACCACACTACAATTACCCATTTGATACATTCCCCATCCAGGTCCAAGCTCTATGGCATTAAACTATATATTCATGTCCAGGCATCATGGAATTAAATTGTGTGCAGGTCTCTTCAAGGATGTGTCATGCGGTGTTGGGTCCCTAGGGCCTCAATAAATTTGGGTTAGTCATGAAACCACATTATGAATGCCTAATGGAGACCCCCACCCCATCATGGTCCAAACTCTATTCCCTTAAACTGAGATGTAGCTTTCACAATGCATGACTATAATCTAAAATCATGCCCTGAATGATTTCATGATGATTTAAAAAAATTACAGGATGAATCATTTTTCTATCCAGATAATATTTACCCTACAAGTGTTGGTTGTATGATGCATTTTGTTTGAGAACTATGTGAGTCCTGATTCCCATCCTCATGCGATACATAGCGACACCTAGACATTTCCTATTTTGGTCCAGCCACAAGATGATTCAAAACATATACCCCACAACCATTATTAAAGTCCATTATCTATATCCCTAAATTGTATGAGGTTCATATTAAGGTATCTATGTTGTATATGAGTTCTCTTGTCCCTAATTCACGTCGGGTTTTATCTATTGTAATCCACGTATGTACCCTTGGAATGAAGATTTCTCTTATAGTCCAACCATCACATATTAAAACTATATGTGGGTATGGTTTGTGTATTATGACCATAGCCTGCGAGAATATTGTCCATGGAACATGACTATAAACTATATTTCATGATCTATTCAATACCACCTTAATCTGTGTAAAAAGACTGGGTTTGATTCCCACTCACGGGTATGCTCATTCCACGCTTATATTGTTTCAAGGTTTTAATATCCACCATCTTTAAAATCCCGAATGACCACCTAATAGTGATGGTTTGAAGATATTTTTGGATCACTTCCCATCTGGGGAAAATTAACTAATGGATTTTTTATAAAACAAATAAGTCTGTTGTTTTTAATTTGGTTAATAGTTGATCCTATATTTATTCACCTCAAATGTTTCTAATATGGTTATGGTCCATGTGTTTCAAACAGGGTAAACAATCATCACTTACTCACTAGTATCCCCTTTATCCAGACATTGAATGTCTCAACTTACCTTATTTCTGTAAGGACCCAACCCCAATTGCCCAGAGCTGGTGCCTTATTTGATTATGTTGGCATACAAACAGGGAATAGAAATCTCGAAGGACTGAGTATTTTAGTATTATTAGAAACAAGATACATACATAAGTTCATCATTACATAAGGAAAGGAAAAAAACAAAACTATTTTATTCCACTAGAGTCATCACATCTCCTAGATTATGCTTGAAAGTTATTCATAAAATAATTCTTCATGTCCTGAGAAAATGAAACATAAGAAAGGGGTGAGCTCAAATGCTAAGTAAGAGTGAGAAATAAAGCGAAAGATAATATAAACATTATTCATGGTTAATAATTGAAAACACATGCCTTTAATAATAAACTTGAAACACATTATGGTAGGAATATGAGCTGAATAAATAATTCCATAATAAAACATCATCATGAGTATTCTACTAGTCGAATAACCACATGAACTTTCAATTAATAGCTTCATAATGAGGGAAGTGAATATTCCGGACATTTTGAATCATTTTTTCATTGCCTCGGCCAAGACATATAGTGATTAAGGCCTAGACCAAAATCCATATCACGTTGGGAAAGGCCTCATCCAATTCCATGTCTATTTCTCTCATGAGACCTAACGACGCATCGGGGGGATATAACGGGCCCCAACCGTCACATAATAATTCCAATTAATTTCTCATATGAGTGGGGATAAACATAAAAAACATATACATTAATATTGAAACTATCATATGAAATGTAACTATCTTTCCCCTATCAATAAACAAAAAACACTAACCATTCAGAATAATATGGTGAATGGTTTTAGGAAAGATAATCCACAATAGAGTTAGCCATAAACCATTAAATAAAATATGGTAGATGAATTCATAAATTATTAAACCCAATACTACCATGGAATCAACAAGAGTGTTTAATTAGTTGAAAACACTCCTATAAAATAATTATGCAATTCTGGAGATAAATACTCTTTTATTTTGAAAAGAATAGTTCATTTTGAAAAATCATTGTATAAAACCAGATGTGAAGTAAGATGGTATTATAATAATAATAAGAGTTATTTTATAAATATAATGGTTTCCATAAACTGATTATAGAGTGCCCTTGTAAATAGATATGAATCGGATAAATTCCATTGAATCGGGCATCAGTTTTGGAAACAATTTTGAAAGTTCCTTTTAAAGCGTGAAACTATCAATAAAATAAGGAAGGGTTCTGGTTTCTAAACCTATATATGATACTAAAACAGAATATATGATGAGAACATAACAATACATAATAATTTAATTGAGTTAATTAGACAATGAAAAGTATCCCGAATGAAAATGGAAGTTTGGGGGGAAAACCCCTTACCTTAACTCCAAACGTGTTCTGCTCTTGTACATAGGCTCCTGGAATATGAAATTATACTTGTTAATAAATTATTTCAGAACCTATTATACATTTTTTTAGATTACCATAATTATGGTTAGTTCATTTATGTATTTATTAATAATTTATTGTATTGAAATTCGTCATTCTGGAGTGTTCCTTTCCTTTATTTTCATATTCAGTTCACTTGTTTTTAAGTAATGAAGTTCATGTGGAATGGTTATAAATCTCTAGGAGTGAAATTATATATTATTTATGACCATAAATAATTGTTAATGGTCATTTATATCATTTTGTTACATGGAATGAGGATGAATCATTAGATGACAACCACTTCGATTATTTGGCGGTATTTGGATAATGATGATCGAGTTTTGTCGTATAACATATTTATATGTACATATTCTGGTTCCTGAATATTGATTAGGTTATAATACATATATTATAGTCTGGTTCAACCATGAATATGGTTTCATGACCAGTAATGAAGAATAAATTTAAGAACGAAACTTCGTCGTCCACGAAGGTTATAAATCGAAAACTCGTGGATTTCGATTTCTTTTGTAAAAATAAAAGGGAGGGAATAAGAATATTTATGATGGCTCTTGCATTAACAAGATATAATTCCAGTTTATAGATGTTACTGTAGTTATAATTTTCATTTCTATAGAGTAAGTGAGGAGAGGATAACAAAAAGTAGATAAATTGAAATAAAACCAAATGAGAAATAAGGGTGATTTACCTCTTGAAATAACCTCCTTGAGAAACTCCTTAAGGGAAGGGGTTTTGGTATTTTGGGAAGACCATAAGCTTCTTGTACGTGGATAGATCCAATGGAAGGTTAATTGGTAAGAACTTTTATGAGATTCAAGGCTTAGAGATGTGAAGAGAATAGGTAGTGGTGGGGGCTTTTATAGTGGAGGAGAGGGGTAAATTTTGAATATTTAATTCATTATTTTATTATTTCTCTCAAGACAACCAATATTATTGTTTCATGTGACCCCTAATAGTAATAAGTGCATGGGAGTTCTGCCCAACTGGACTTTCATCACTTGTGATGTCATAAATAGTGAATTTTAACTGATAAGTTTTATATAGGGTATTTTATCGTATTTCACTATTCATAAAAAATTCTCGAATTTCAGAAAAATCCAAAAAATTCACCCCTTCCATTTTTCAACGTGTAGAATTCAAAAGTGAAATAATTTTTTCACAAATAAATTTCTAAATATTATTAATTTAATTTTTAAATAAGGTTATAGTTAATTCAAAAAATAACAATCTTGAAGTGCAATTAGTTTTATGTTACATTGAAAAAAATTAATTAAGATCGCATTATCATATTTCCTTAAGAAAATAAAATTATAATATTATTTACTATTTTTAAGGGACATATTACTATTCATATTACTATTCATAAGGGTATGTTACTATTCTTCAAAAATCATGTTTATTCTATCTGACTCCAAATGACTTACTGAACAGAACTCTAGATGACCATTTCATGAAATTCAAAACATAGAAGAGGAAAAGTTGTGTTTAATGGATGGATTATAAAATTACATTATATATTGATTTTCAAAACCTTGGGATGTTACATTCTCCCATCCTTAAAAAACATTCATCCTCGAAATTCACTGAATATTACCTAAAAAGATTCGGGTATGTCTTTAACATAAGCTCCTCAGGCTCCCATGTTGTTTCCTCCATTTTATGGTTCCTCCATAGAACCTTCACCAGACGAGTCATCGGATTTCTCAATACTTGTTCTCTAGTATCAAGAATCATGATAGGTTATTCATAGTAAGATATATTGGGCTTAAGTCCCACTTCTTCATAAGTGTGTACATGTGTTGGGTCTAGCATGGAATTTCTTAACATTGACACGTGGAACACATTGTGAACATTGGAGAGACATGGCGGAATTGCAAAACGGAAAGCTACGGCTCAAATTTGGTCTAGAATATCAAAAGGTCCAATGTACCTGGGACTTAATTTTCCCTTCTTAATTAATCGTATATTACCCTTCCTTGGAGATACCTTTAATAAAATGCGATCACCTTCTTGAAACTCCAAATCCTTCCTTCGGTTATCTAAATAGATCTTTTTCCTACTTTGAGCTATTTTGATATGGTTCTGGATAATCTTCTCCTTTTCCATTGTTTCTTCAATAGTTTTTGGTCCCACAAGCTTTCATTCACCAACATCATCCCAGCAAGTTGGTGTATGACATCACCTCCCATATAATGCTTCATAGGGTGCCATCTGTATACTTTAATGGAAGCTATTGTTGTAGGAAAATTCCACGAGAGGTAAATACTGATCCCAAATTCCTTGAAAATGAAGTGAACAATACCTCAACATGTCTTCCAATGTTTGAATAGTCTGTTCTGATTGTCCATCAGTTTGTGGGTGGTAGGCAGTGCTTAAATGAAGATCAGTATCTACGTCTTCTGAAAACTTTTCCAGAATCTTGATTTAAAACATGGATATCATTCTGAAACAATCAATAGGGGTACTCCATTATGTCTCACAACTTCATTAATATATAGTCTTTCTAGACGTTCAAGTGCTAGATCTTCTCTTAAAGCAAGAAAATGTGCTGACTTGGTAAGACGATAAAAAATGAACCATATTGCATTGTTCCTTCTAGGAGTCTTTGGTAGTCCCATGAAAAGTCCATCGTGATATTATCCCATTTCCACTCAGGTATGATAAGAGGTTGCAATACTCCTCTTGGATGTTTCCTTCTAGATTTAACTTGTTGACAAACCATACATCTTGACACAAAATCAGCAATCTCCCTCTTCATGTTGTTCCACCAAAAATGTTCCTTCAAATATCTATAAATCTTAGTGCTACCAGGGTGTATAGAGAAATTGGATCTATGAGCTTTAATGTCTCATATTTTTCCATTTATTATTTTAAATATTGTATGGAATTATTTCGAGACCGGGCGTGGAGACGACACCTCATTCCGAGGTCCAGAGAGCTCAGAATGATGGTTTGAACTTTTTTTAATGTTAAGTGAGTCGTCACTTTTGCGCAGCTGTGGAAATTTCCAAATGGATGCCCGGATTAAAAATCTGAGCACACAGTTGCGACCGGGATGGCGACTTTACCTATGAATCAGGCTAACCTTGACCGGCGCGGGTCAAGGGAAAAAGTTAATTATCGGACGTTTTAAGTAAAATAAAATAATGGCGCATCTTAAAGACTTCAAAATGGAATGTCAATGTCATTAATATTGTCATGTAATTAAATTCGAACACATTTCCCTTTTAATGGTTTAACCAATTGTTGATCGTTGGAAACGCTTGAGAGGAACCTCTGCCGAATTTGTGAGGCGTTGGAGGAAATTATCGACGACGAACGACGACGGATTGAAACCAAGGATCATTGCGCCGACGTTGAAGGATCATGATGACAACAGCAGCGTGGCGCCTTTGTCAACGATCGTTCTTTTCAAAAGTTAGGGGTTGTTATTTTCGATTTATTTTCCCCGTATTTGAGTTTAAATGACGAACGTAGATCAACCACGAACAAGTTTATCCATGGATTCATACGTTCTTATGGGAGGGATTTTCTTCGGGAAGATTATGGGGATTTGAACCATGCTTTATGTCGTTTTTGATTCTTTCTCCGTTTAAGCCTATTAATAGGAGCAGATCAATGTCATGATGAATGAAGGTGGAGGATAATTCCTCAATTTTTTTATTTGGATTCCATCCCCCTTCTTTTCACCCACGCGTTCTTCGCGTTCTTTGCGGGGCGACGAACAACAAATTGTTGCACATCCGTTCTGCGACACAACGATCCCAAATCGACGGTTTGACACTACAATGACCTTATGGAGGTGCGGAAATGAAGGAAGATGACGAATCAGACTAGATTGGAAGGAGCATTCTTCGAGCGTTCTTTGTGCGGGAAGATCAGAACACGTTTCCAGAGCCGATCGGAGGCCCGAAAATGATGAAAGAGGGTTTGTGGTGTCGGGGTGTCCAAAACCGGGAGATTTTCGGCAATCGAACGGCCGGATCGATGACCGGAGCACCACTGGAGGTGCGCCGGCGAAGGGCATCATTTCTGGAAATTTCCAGAATACACGGTGTGTACTTCTGAAGAACACGCCGTGTAGTACTGGAGCAGGCGGCTAGGGTTTCGGGGTTAGAGAAGAATCACACGGCGTGTGACCCCTGTCACACGGCGTATTGGACTTTCCCCAATGCTCGGCATGTACTTTGGGTAGTACACAGACATAGGATGATCTACACGGCTTCAGGCGGCACCGCGTGTAGAGGTTGGAAGAGGCGACTACTCGAAGCTCGGCGTGTATCCCGGGGAGACACAGACACCCAATGGAGTATACGACTGTGTACTTCATCACAAGGCTAGACAAGGCCAGCAGCACGGGTCACCCCATGTGCAGATTACATGGGTTGGAGTACACGAGTTGGTGACCGTGTACGTGCACATGGCCAGAGTACATGAAGCCAACCCCTGTTACCCAGACACGGCCTGTACTCCATACTACATGATGTGTACTATGTTTGTCTACACGACCCGCCTCACGACAAGAGACGTTGTACACAAGCTGTTCCCGGGGTTAATCAACACGACGTGTATCATTTCTACATGTCGTGTACTTTTTGGAAAAGGTCTTGGTCCTTTTTGAAGTGCATTGTGTTGCATTTGTTGTCAATGAGGCATGAAGTTGTCTTGGAATGAATGGATGTCAGGGTGTCAAGATGTGAATGTCAAAGGATGTGATGGTGATGGTGATGAAGGAGAATGGCCATGGTACTAAGAGGCATGTCACTTAGGAGATTCACTAAGTGGCATAGGAGATGTGGTTGAAACATTCTCTAGTAAAATCAGACGATTGTTGAGCTGATCATTAAGTTCCAAGAACTTGTATCAACTGGATACAATGTCACAACATGATTAGAAGACCATGCATTGTACTGACAATGCATGAGGAGTTGAAGAAGCAAGATGATCCATTCACTACTTCTAAGTGGATGAAGTGGTCCAACGAAGTCCATGTACTAACTCTTAGTGCATGTGAATTTGAAATTGATCCCATTGATCTCTAATTAGATCAATGAAGCACATTGAAGAATTTAAGTGATTTAGGAGCTCAGTTGAAGATGAAGACCCTTCGTGAATTCCATTCCTAAATGTTGATTATATGTTGAAGAAGAATGAAGCAATTCTAATGAAGAAGAAATAATTGATCAAGTGATTCGGCTGATGAAGAACCTTCTACAAATGTCTCATAAGTCTAGAATACATGATTGAAAGGAGTTGAGGATGTTTGTGGAAGAAGGATGAAGAAGAAATGGAAAGAATGGCTTAGAAGAAGAGGAGGAGGCATTTGGCATTTAGAATTGGTATTTTTCATGGAAACTTTGTTTTTGACAAAGTCCTATTTGTTACTTTGCCAAAAAATTGGCCATCTCAAGCCAGCCCACGGGTTCAACCCCACGGCTCATATGGGCACTAGGCGCCACGCCCATGGGGGATCCCATGGTGCAAGCTCGAGAGGCAGGGGGCCGTGTATAAGCCCCCGAGGACATGCGGTGGTGAAGCCCGCGCGCCCGAAGGGTGCATAGTGGGCGCCAGTGGCGCGCCCGCAGGAGCATGAGTGGGCGCAGAGCGCGCCCGCAGAGAGAACCCGGTGCGGGGCGGCACCGGGAGGGGAGAAGTGCAACTGAGGAGTTGCGGGCAGCGGCAGGGTAATAAACCGCGGAAAAATCCCGCGGCGTTTCGATGTGGGACGGCGAAATTTCACCCGGGAACGATCCTGGCCGCACGATCAATCGCGCGCCAGATCTCGACCGCTCATCTAATCGCGCCTCTCGCGATCTGATCAGGGCCGTCCGAAGACCTAATCCAACGGCTCTCCGCGCGTCTTCTTCCCCGCACCATGCGAAGCCACCCGCGACGTCCCCGCATGAACCAGAGCCTCCCGAGCAGTGTTCTCGAGTTCCCGGTCACCATTTTCGAAGCCGAAGGCTCTCTCGTGCTCGTCTGGTCACACTGAACACGACCATGCATAAAAATGACCATGCATGCAATGTTTGAAGGATTTCGACTTCAGCCGAGGCAAACGGAGTTGCCGAGGCCACGTGGAGAGCATGTTGTGCATGCATGAGCCTAAACCGAAGGCTGTGCATGCGTTATGAGTCGCATGCACATAGAGGAGAAAAATATAGGAGAACCCGCGTGAACCGAGGATAAAAATAAAGATTTCAAAGATTTCAAAGATCCGAAATCTTCGGGGATTCAAGATATCCCACGCGGAAGTTTTGAGGTTTCTATGCCTATAAAAGGAGAGCCCATTCTCTCGGTGTAGCTTGCTGGAACGCTGCTGAAAATTTTGGGAGTCCCACGAGAGCTCTGCCTCGCAAAGAACAGCCTGCGCGCCCCTTGCGCGGCAGAGAAGCCCGGAGCCATATTTTGGCTTCGTGAAGTTCCTTGCGCGCTGCTCCCTTGCGCGACAAGAAGAAGGAGGAAGAGGAAGTCCCCTGCGCGCATCACTTGCGCGACAGGAAGAGCTCTCCCTGCCCGCATACTTGCGCGGCAGGAGAAGCTTGCGCACCCAAGGTGCTCTTGCACTCTTGAGGCCTGCACAACCCGAGCTGCATCCTTTTGCGCGCTCAAAGTTGTTGTGGCTTGCGCGGCAGTGTTGAAGAGGAGAAGCCGCACCCTTGCGCGCCTCCTTTGAAGTTGGTGTTCGGCTGTGAGCAAGAGAAGGCCGAGGGCCTTAATGCTTGTGTGTTAAACAGGAAGACCCGAGCCCTTGCACCCCTTAAGTGCTAAAATGAAGAAGTAAGCCGAGGCTTGGGTGTGTGTGAAAAGAAGAATAAAAGAACACACGTGGCCGTGTATGTGCATAAGGAGGAAGGCCACCACATTAGTGTGTGTGCAAAGTGGACATGAACACACCTTGGCCGAGACTTGCACTATGTATGTGCATTTGAAGAAAAGGCAGTGGCCTTGTGTGTGTGCCAAGTGAAGTGGAATACCACACATTGTGTGTGAAGTTGAAAAGGCCGAGAGGAAGTGTGTGCAAGTGGAAGAGGCCGTAGCCTTGTGTGTGCACACTATTGAAGAACAACTAAAAGAACACTAAAGTGTGTGTGTGCAACAAGAAGAGGAAGGTCACTACAAGTGGATGCTAAGTGAAGAATTTGTGTGTGCAAACTAAAGAAGTGGCCGAACCTAGGTGTGCACTAAAAGTGAACACACTTAGAAGAAGTTGAAAGGAGGACATCCACACTAAAGTATAACACACATTTATGTGTGTAATCAAAAGGGCATAAAGTGTGTGAAGTTTGAGAAGTTGGTGTGTGCTATAATTGATTACACCCTTTGTGGGTCTACTGCACCAAGAAGAGGAAAGGGAGAGTGCATGCATGCATGCATGCACGTGCACACGTGAACAAGCCTGAATTAGCTTGTGTGCATTTGAGAAGTCCAAGACCAGGAGATCTTGAAGATATTGTGATGCCATGCATTCAGTGCATGAAGTTGAAGTGATGTGAGACTGGACCAGACCGAAGATAAAGATATTATTTGTCTGAGCATTCAGTAATTGGAGAGAAGCCGGGGCATCCTTAGAAAAAGGTGATAAAGCCCGAGCAAGATGAGAAGACCTGTTCACCACAAGTGATCAGAAGAAGAGCAAGGCCAGCAACCTTTATCCCAGGTTGCTGAGGATACTTGAAGAAGCTTAAAGTGAAGAAGAGCTACTCGTGCGACTCGAGGAGCCAGGAGAAGACCCTGTGGGACTCAGGGAGAAGAAGTCTTCAGTGGGATTCTGGAGCAGGCCAGTGGGACTCTGGTAACACTGTGTGAAGCAGTATAAAGACCCTCCTGTGGGACTCAGGAGAGATACAGTGAGACTCTGTATCGACCATTGTAATACTAACAGATTATAATGGGAGAATCCATGCTGAGAGAGCATGGCAAGGATGTAGGCCTTTGGTGCCGAACCTTGTAAATCCTTGTGTCCTGTGCCTTTTCATTACTGCATTATCCGGGAAAGGTTGAGAGATACAAGAAGAGTGGATCGAGGCTTTAACCAGCCATAGAGGTTTAATTGATTAAGAATCAATTAGTAAAAAGTTTTAAAGGATCACTGATTCACCCCCTCCCCCTCTCAGTGATTCACACTGATCTGGGCACTTTAATTGGTATCAGAGGCAGGTTACCTCTAAAAGATCCAAGGGAGTCTATATGGAGTGCAGATTTGAGGAAATGAAAGAACAGCCTCAAATGGAGATATCTGCCAAGACTCAGAAAAATAGAAAGAAGAAACAGGCCAAGAAGATGAAGAAAGCCTGTCCTAGCTGTGATGAAGTTGAAACAATGAATGATCTTCAGAGTGCACTCACATATCTTCAGAAGACAGTTCCCATGGAAGTGGCAAAGTGTATAGCTACAGGCATCCATGATCTTCGAGAAGAAAAATCACAGTTAGAAGAAGAAGCCAATGCAATGGAAGATCAATTGGCAAAAAGGGTTGGCATAACCAACACTCTCAGAAAGCTGGTAAATGCCAAAGATGAAACAGTATCCCTTTGCAATGAAAGATATGAAGATACCTGTGAAGAATTGCAAAGGAGCCTTTCTGAGAAAGATTTCTTTAAAATAATGGTCAGAGATGTTTACCATGCACTGGAGAAGAGGCATAGAGTTTCAATGGTTGTCAAAGATGCTCAACTTGAAGACAAAGTCAAAAGGGTGAAGGATCTTGACAATTCATTGCTAGAATTGAAGAAGGTGCATGAAGACCAGTTAGAACAGCTGAAAGAAAATTGGGAAGGAAAGCTAAGAGCTGTTGAGGATGAGAAGAACTCCCTTAACATGAAATGCCTAGAACTAGAGGTGATATTGAAAAATCTGCAATCACCCAAAGCTGAAGCCTCCCAGTCAGCTAAAAGGAAAAATGTTTCTACTCAAGTATGTATTGAGCAGGATGATTCTAAAAGAAAGACATCCTCCAATAAAAGGGCAACAACTTCTAAAAAGAAGGTACCATCCATACCATCTTGTACTCATGCTTCTAAAAGTGTTTCTACTAAAAGTGCAGGATGGAAGAATAATTCCAAACAAGTATGGATGAAGACAGTAAAGAAGCAGAGCTCTCCTAAAACAACACAGCAAGTCAAGAAAAGTACCCAACAATCAGAAGGACTGAAGAGGTCAAGATTTGTGGGTCAATGTTGGTGTTGTAGCAAGTATGGGCACTGTGCAAAGGATTGTTGGTACAATCCACTGAATGCCAAAGCACAGAGGAAGCCCATGCCTAGGGGGAGCAAGCCAGAAGGAAAGAAGCAGCATCCACAGGTCCAGAGACATCTGTTTACTGCTAACAGATTTGGATTACTTGACAACATCTGGGATGATTGCAAAAGTGGTCAAAAGAATGATACATGTCAATCTCCAACTGTATCCAAAGCTGGAATGAAGAGAAGATCACTGAACCTGGCTAAAAGAGATTCCTTGAGAAGCAAGCAGAAGAAAGTAGAAAATGCTCCCAAGAAGATTATGAAAAAGGAAGAGAAGACCTTGGAGTCTAAGTCCAAGAAGGGTGAGTCATCCAGTAGGACCACCAAGAAGACATGCTTCTACTGTGGAAAGAAAGGACACATCATGGACCTTTGTAAAAAAGCCATGAAACTAAATAGAAGCAGACTGAACTCCAAAAGACAATCAATCCAGAAGAAGAAGGGATTGATTGAAAATAAGTTGCCTAAGAGAGGTAACCTAGCAGTATCCAAAGAACCATGTGGAACTTCCAGAACTGGGGCCACTCTTCCAAATGATTTACTTGTCATATGGCCACATCAGTTGCAACTTGCCAGAGAACTACAAAGAGTTGAAGATGAAGCTCTGGAAATTGCTAAAGCAAAAGGGAAGAAGAAGGTTTCACATGAAGATGTTTTGAGAACCACACCAGCACAATCATCAATAAAGATCAAATGTGCAAGTGTGAAGACTGGTGAAAATGGGACATCTCGGTTGAGAGAATCTTCTCAACCCTGTTGTTCACATTGATGAACCAAGGAGGTTCTATCTTATTCCCTTATACATTGGTATTTACATGTGCTAACATTGTAGGGAATTGAAGATGATGATCATTCTCAGCTGGAGGGTGGTTTGGATTGAATGGAGTGCACCCCTTGAGGGGGAGTCAATCTGGAGAAGATGGTATTCTAAGATTTAATATCATTTTGAGAAAAGTGAAGGTATTCCAATCATACTTTCATCCCTTGTTTCTTAATTGAGTTTATCTTGTCAATTAAGGGGGAGTATGGATTGAAGACAAATGGATGAAAGGGGAAGCTTTATCTTTGCACCTGAACTTTCTAATGAGTTTTGTGAAGTTGTGCAGGATTTAGCAAATTCATTGTTGTATCTGAAAAATTTCAAACCCCTAAGCATGATCTCACATGTGTAGAGAATTATGGATAGCTTTGAATTCCTTGGTTATATCACTCTTGTTTTCTACACCGGGTTAGCCCAAGTAGACTTAGAGATGATTTACTAAAGGTTCTTTGCTAAAGAAGAACATGTGACATCATCCCTCTCCTAGTGTTTTTCAAGAAGATGCTATTCAAAGGGAGGAAGATATTTCTAGAAGAGAACCACACCACACCTTTGCATTTGATTGCCAATAAGGGGGAGAAAATATTGGCACACATATTGACCCATTCATATGTGCTGAGTGGTGTATTGACAACAAATACAAAGGGGGAGATTGAAGTGCATTGTGTTGCATTTGTTGTCAATGAGGCATGAAGTTGTCTTGGAATGAATGGATGTCAGGGAGTCAAGATGTGAATGTCAAAGGATGTGATGGTGATGGTGATGAAGGAGAATGGCCATGGTACTAAGAGGCATGTCACTTAGGAGATTCACTAAGTGGCATAGGAGATGTGGTTGAAACATTCTCTAGTAAAATCAGACGATTGTTGAGCTGATCATTAAGTTCCAAGAACTTGTATCAACTGGATACAATGTCACAACATGATTAGAAGACCATGCATTGTAGTGACAATGCATGAGGAGTTGAAGAAGCAAGATGATCCATTCACTACTTCTAAGTGGATGAAGTGGTCCAACGAAGTCCATGTACTAACTCTTAGTGCATGTGAATTTGAAATTGATCCCATTGATCTTTGATTAGATCAATGAAGCACATTGAAGAATTTAAGTGATTTAGGAGCTCAGTTGAAGATGAAGACCCTTCGTGAATTCCATTCCTAAATGTTGATTATATGTTGAAGAAGAATGAAGCAATTCTAATGAAGAAGAAATAATTGATCAAGTGATTCGGCTGATGAAGAACCTTCTACAAATGTCTCATAAGTCTAGAATACATGATTGAAAGGAGTTGAGGATGTTTGTGGAAGAAGGATGAAGAAGAAATGGAAAGAATGGCTTAGAAGAAGAGGAGGAGGCATTTGGCATTTAGAATTGGTATTTTTCATGGAAACGTTGTTTTTGACAAAGTCCTATTTGTTACTTTGCCAAAAAATTGGCCATCTCAAGCCAGCCCACGGGTTCAACCCCACGGCTCATATGGGCACTAGGCGCCACGCCCATGGGGGATCCCATGGTGCAAGCTCGAGAGGAAGGGGGCCGTGTATAAGCCCCCGAGGACACGCGGTGGTGAAGCCCGCGCGCCCGAAGGGTGCATAGTGGGCGCCAGTGGCGCGCCCGCAGGAGCATGAGTGGGCGCAGAGCGCGCCCGCAGAGAGAACCCGGTGCGGGGCGGCACCGGGAGGGGAGAAGTGCAACTGTGGAGTTGCGGGCAGCGGCAGGGTAATAAACCGCGGAAAAATCCCGCGGCGTTTCGATGTGGGACGGCGAAATTTCACCCGGGAACGATCCTGGCCGCACGATCAATCGCGCGCCAGATCTCGACCGCTCATCTAATCGCGCCTCTCGCGATCTGATCAGGGCCGTCCGAAGACCTAATCCAACGGCTCTCCGCGCGTCTTCTTCCCCGCGCCATGCGAAGCCACCCGCGACGTCCCCGCATGAACCAGAGCCTCCCGAGCAGTGTTCTCGAGTTCCCGGTCACCATTTTCGAAGCCGAAGGCTCCCTCGTGCTCGTCTGGTCACACTGAACACGGCCATGCCTAAAAATGACCATGCATGCAATGTTTGAAGGATTTCGACTTCAGCCGAGGCAAACGGAGTTGCCGAGGCCACGTGGAGAGCATGCTGTGCATGCATGAGCCTAAACCGAAGGCTGTGCATGCGTTATGAGTCGCATGCACATAGAGGAGAAAAATATAGGAGAACCCGCGTGAACCGAGGATAAAAATAAAGATTTGAAAGATTTCAAAGATCCGAAATCTTCGGGGATTCAAGATATCCCACGCGGAAGTTTTGAGGTTTCTATGCCTATAAAAGGAGAGCCCATGCTCTCGGTGTAGCTTGCTGGAACGCTGCTGAAAATTTTGGGAGTCCCGCGAGAGCTCTGCCTCGCGAAGAACAGCCTGTGCGCCCCTTGCGCGGCAGAGAGCCCGGAGCCATATTTTGGCTTCGTGAAGTTCCTTGCGCGCTGCTCCCTTGCGCGACAAGAAGAAGGAGGAAGAGGAAGTCCCCTGCGCGCATCACTTGCGCGACAGGAAGAGCTCTCCCTGCCCGCATACTTGCGCGGCAGGAGAAGCTTGCGCACCCAAGGTGCTCTTGCACTCTTGAGGCCTGCACAACCCGAGCTGCATCCTTTTGCGCGCTCAAAGTTGTTGTGGCTTGCGCGGCAGTGTTGAAGAGGAGAAGCCGCACCCTTGCGCGCCTCCTTTGAAGTTGGTGTTCGGCTGTGAGCAAGAGAAGGCCGAGGGCCTTAGTGCTTGTGTGTTAAACAGGAAGACCCGAGCCCTTGCACCCCTTAAGTGCTAAAATGAAGAAGTAAGCCGAGGCTTGGGTGTGTGTGCAAAGAAGAATAAAAGAACACACGTGGCCGTGTATGTGCATAAGGAGGAAGGCCACCACATTAGTGTGTGTGCAAAGTGGACATGAACACACCTTGGCCGAGACTTGCACTCTTTATGTGCATTTGAAGAAAAGGCAGTGGCCTTGTGTGTGTGCCAAGTGAAGTGGAATACCACACATTGTGTGTGAAGTTGAAAAGGCCGAGAGGAAGTGTGTGCAAGTGGAAGAGGCCGTAGCCTTGTGTGTGCACACTATTGAAGAACAACTAAAAGAACACTAAAGTGTGTGTGTGCAACAAGAAGAGGAAGGTCACTACAAGTGGATGCTAAGTGAAGAATTTGTGTGTGAAAACTAAAGAAGTGGCCGAACCTAGGTGTGCACTAAAAGTGAACACACTTAGAAGAAGTTGAAAGGAGGACATCCACACTAAAGTATAACACACATTTATGTGTGTAATCAAAAGGGCATAAAGTGTGTGAAGTTTGAGAAGTTGGTGTGTGCTATAATTGATTACACCCTTTGTGGGTCTACTGCACCAAGAAGAGGAAAGGGAGAGTGCATGCATGCATGCATGCACGTGCACACGTGAACAAGTCTGAATCAGCTTGTGTGCATTTGAGAAGTCCAAGACCAGGAGATCTTGAAGATATTGTGATGCCATGCATTCAGTGCATGAAGTTGAAGTGATGTGAGACTGGACCAGACCGAAGATAAAGATATTATTTGTCTGAGCATTCAGTAATTGGAGAGAAGCCGGGGCATCCTTAGAAAAAGGTGATAAAGCCCGAGCAAGATGAGAAGACCTGTTCACCACAAGTGATCAGAAGAAGAGCAAGGCCAGCAACCTTTATCCCAGGTTGCTGAGGATACTTGAAGAAGCTTAAAGTGAAGAAGAGCTACTCGTGCGACTCGAGGAGCCAGGAGAAGACCCTGTGGGACTCAGGGAGAAGAAGTCTTCAGTGGGATTCTGGAGCAGGCCAGTGGGACTCTGGTAACACTGTGTGAAGCAGTATAAAGACCCTCCTGTGGGACTCAGGAGAGATACAGTGAGACTCTGTATCGACCATTGTAATACTAACAGATTATAATGGGAGAATCCATGCTGAGAGAGCATGGCAAGGATGTAGGCCTTTGGTGCCGAACCTTGTAAATCCTTGTGTCCTGTGCCTTTTCATTACTGCATTATCCGGGAAAGGTTGAGATATACAAGAAGAGTGGATCGAGGCTTTAACCAGCCATAGAGGTTTAATTGATTAAGAATCAATTAGTAAAAAGTTTTAAAGGATCACTGATTCACCCCCTCCCCCTCTCAGTGATTCACACTGATCTGGGCACTTCACTTTTGTTCACCGTTCCTTGAAAATATTTTGTTTGGGTTAGTGCCTTGTCTTCTTGTTTCCCTGAGGGTCAGGCATCTTTCCCTCACGCGGGAATTTGATCCCTTTAGCAGGACATTCTGTGATAGAGTCAGGCATCCATCTGAGAGGCCCGAATTGAGATCCTCTATCCATTCCAGACCCTAGGTAGATTCAGACATCTACATGTCCTACTCTACCATGCATTGAACCTCTACCAAGCAGGTGAATTCTGGATGAGTCGCAGTATCCGCCATGGCCCTAGAAGTGATCCTCATCTGTGTATCGAGAACTTTCCCACTCAAGAGTGCATCTCCCATAATGAGTGTAGCTATCTCTCGTGACGATTCCCGACGAACAACACTTCTCGGACGAGTGTCATCAGAGCTATAAGACTCGTGGAGTGTGTTCTCCCGGAATGAATGCATCACAAGATCTTCGAACAGAATCCCTTACGGGGGTATGCAGTTGTGTGACTTTTCTCTAGACAACGGGTCTGGGTTTTGAGTATCTCTGGTTTGTTATATATGTTCTATAGACATATATTGTGCATAGCTAACTGTACCTTTACTTTGTGTACTACTTGTGGTTTTTGGGGTCCTCTACTGATTATTGTTATACTCACCATGCACGGGATTTTCCTTCACATCTAGTGTCTTGTACGGACGAGCATCCATTTGACAGAGTCTAGGGTGGACTAGGACAGGGTTGAGATTTCTAATTTCCCTATAGTCCGAGGTGTTCCTATGGCCACGAGCGGCAATCCCAGTACCTTTTGAGCTTACAGGTTGGACTTTTCAATTTCAGACTCTTGTTTGTTTTCTTTTTGGTGGGCTTGTATTTTTGGCCCAGTTTACTTTTACAGTACTCTACCTTTCGTCGTACTCTGATGGTTGGATTTAGTTTTATGCATGCATTTTGTTCCTTAGTGTTTTACATTTCAGCATTTGTGGGCATGGAGATGTGTACGTGTGTACAGGTACTTAGGCAATGCCTCCCAGGTTTTTGATATGCCAACTCGGTGCTAGTCATCAACCCCAGACTTATTGGAGGCGGGCTTGGGGAGTCACGGTGACGGCCCCACTGGGATGTGTCATGAAAGATTGGTATTAGAGGTGGTCGGTTCTACCTTAGGACCAAGAGTCTGTGAGTTTGGTTTGGGGAAATAGTGTTAAGTGTCTCGGGTTTGGATTTCAGGCTAGAGACCCCAGTGTTGGTGCGGCGGTCGACGTATCCATACACCAGGACTCTGATAACCTACTTTTCAGCCCGGTTCTTGAAAACACTGGTTGCGGGGAATTATAAGGTACATGCATCATATAAGAATGGGCTGTGTTTTCCATGTCCTTGGTGTCAGCTATCCATATATACTCATTGATCGTGACACATCTTGTTTCTTTACAGGATGCCTCTGCGATGCATACCTGCTAGGATCCATCAGCACGATCACAAGGATGACCCCCTCAGGGATGAGGCTTCGATATAGGGACCAGCTCCCCAGGTGTTGCCCCCAGGTGGTGCACATGCTATTCCACCACAAGTAGAGAAGCCAGTGGTACCTGCAGTACCGACCGGCGAGGAGCGTAGGCTTAGCGTGCTCCATGAGTTCTAGAGACAGAGACCCCTCAGGTTCCAAGGCGAGCCTGACCCTTATGCGGCTGAGGACTGGCTTGAGGTGGTGACCATAGATTCTGTCTAGTGAGGACACCTGCAGACCAGATGGTGATCCTAGGAGCGAGCCTTCTTCAAGGTTCGGCGGGATGATGGTGGAGTTTGACCACGTAGACTCATGATGAGTAGACTTTTTCATGGAAAGAGTTTGAGCGACTCTTCAGCGAGGAGTTCTCTCCAGCTACGCTAAGATCTGTGCACATCCAGGAGTTTCTTCAGCTCCAGTAGTGCAGTATGACGGTGGCTGACTATTCATCGAGGTTCACCAACCTCACCAGGTACTCGATGGATATGGTCAAGGATCAGTACTTCAGAGCTCATAATTTCGAGTGAGTTTATGGCGGGACAGCCGAGCTGGTGTCGTGCCTCTAGGAATATCGACTTATGTTGGTGTGCTCGAGTGGTCCTTGGTGATCGAGAGCTTCTTGGCGGAGCAGAGACAGCCACCGGCAGTTAGGAGTAGGAAGACAGGTGCGGAGACACCGACAGTAGGGATCCGACATCAGACGCAGGGATCAAGATGTGGGAGATGTCATAGGAGGACCCAGGACAAGGGATCGACAGTCCAAGGCTCTCAGGCTGGATCCATCCATCCTAGGGAGATGCAATGCTACGCATGAAACGGTAGGGGACATCTCGCTAGAGATTGCCTGACACGTCGAGCTGCTGACAGGGAAGTGGTGGATGGACCACCAAGGCAGAGGCAGAGAAAGGAGCAGGCAGATCTGCCAGGCGGCAGACGTGGAAGAGGAGAAGGGAGAGCTGCAGTTGGTGGAAGACGCTTCGACTTACTTCCACCACCACCCCCAGGAGGTCCGCACTTGGCTCAGGGAGCTGGGGGATATGGATGGGGACAGCTACCTGCAGTCAAGTCATACGACCCAGGGGATATAGGGATGATTCAAGGTACGATCTGTGTATTTTCTACCTTAGCTTCCGTACTCATAGACCCACATGCCAGACATTCCCTTAAAGCCACATATCTTGTACAAAACATTGAGATTCCGGTAGAACCGTTCACTTGATCCTTACGCTTGGAGACACCTACGATAGGAGAATCGATGATCACGCACCTTTTCAGACAGTGTGATCTTATCCATGGAGGTGAGAGTTTCATTCGGAACCACTTGGTGGTAGCGTCGAGGCCTTACGACGTCATTCTTGGTATGGATTGGTTATCTTCTGTCAATGCCCAGATTTACTGTTTTAGGCGAAGGGTGTGGTGTGTCGGTCATGATAGAACGAGGTTTTCCTTTTTTGAAGAAAAGAAATACCAGGCAGCACAAAATGGGCTCATGCATAGTAGGGTGCAGCCAATCACTCATGAGTTGGATAGCCTTAACCTCTTAGTATTAGATTTTGTGAGCCCTCAGTTCCCAGTAGTAGTGGCGGAGTATGAGGGCGTCTTTCCTGAAGATGTTCTAGGATTACCTCCCCACCGGGAAATTTACTTCTGCATCGACTTACACCCCGAGACGACACCTATTTCCTCATCGTCTTATCGAATGTCTTCCGTAGATCTTCGCGAGCTGAGGGTGCAGTTGGAGGATTTGCAGAGAAAGGGGTTCTTGAGACCCAACCTCTATCCCTGGGCAGCTCAAGTCTTGTTTTCCAATAAGGGAGATGGGATTCTGAGGTTGTTCGTGGATTACCAGCGCCTGAACCAGGTGACGGTGAAGAACAAGTATCCACTACCGAGAATTGATGACCTCTTCGATCAGCTAAGAGGGGAAAAGTGGTTCTTGAAGGTTGACCTTCGATCTGGCTATCACCAGCTACGAGTGCGAGATGAGGATATACTGAAGACAACTTTCAGATGTCTCTACGGTCACTATGAGTACTTGGTGATGCCATTTGGCATGACGAACTCCCCCGCATTGTTCATGGGGCTGATGAACCGGATCATCCAGCCATACTTGGACCGGTTCATAGTGGTCTTCATCGACGACATCCTTGTGTACTCGACGTCATAGGAGGAGCACACGAGACACCTGTGGATGGTTCTAGATGCACTTCGAGAGCACCAACTTTATGGGAAGCTCTCAAAGAGTTAGTTATGGATTTGGGAGGTCCACTTTATGGGACATGTCATCTCATAAGATGGAGTAGTTGTATACCCAGCCAAGGGGGAGGTTGTGTTAGCATGGGAGCCACCTTGGAGCGTGACGGAGATGCGGAGCTTCCTTGGGTTGGCATGATATTGCTGGAGATTCATTCCTGACTTCTCCCGGATATCAGCACCGATGACAGCCTGGACCAGGAAGGGGAAACCCTTCATGTGGAAAGAAAATTTCCAGCAGGCTTCCGAGAAGTTGAGACAGAGTTTGAAGAGCGCCCCAGTCTTGAGATTCCCTGAGGAGGGTGTCGAGTATGTAGTTTTATGTGACGCATCAGGGACCAGGCTAGGCTGTGTCCGGATGCAACGACATGCAATGATTGATTACAGTTCGCGCCAACATTGGCCGCATGAGCATAACTATGCGACCCATGATCTTGAGTTAGCAGTGGTAGTCTTCGCATTGAAGGTATAGTGACACTACCATATGGGCGAGAAATTCATTGTCTACTCTGACCACAAGATCCTCATGTACATCTTCTCACAGAAGGATCTGAATCTGAGGAAGAGGCATTTGATAGAGTTCCTCCAGGTCTATGATTTTGAGATTATCTATACTCTTGGAAAGGGGAACAATGTGGCACATACCCTCAGCAGAAAGTCGAGCTCACAACTGTTGAGTGAGGTGACACAACAGTTAGCCACGTTACAGTTATCCTTCGTGGATGGAGAGGATACAGCTTACCTATAGTCGATGGTTGTCATCCCTCTACTCTTACAGCGAGTTAGGGAGGCGCAACTTGGGGATGACGACTATGTGGCTTTACATGCTCAGTTATCCACAGGACATGATCCTGATGGATACTCACAAGGTGGGGAAAACATACTTCTTTTCAGAGGATGAACTGTTGTACCAATGGCGTTCCAAGAGGAGGTCCTGAGGTAGTTTCATACATTCCCTTTGGAGGTACATCCTGAAGTGACATAGATGTACCAGGATCTCTGATGACAATTCTGGTGGTCAGGCATGAAGAAGGCAGTATCAGAGCTCGTTTCTCGATACCTCACATGCCAGCAGGTGAAGGCTGAGCACCAGGTTCTAGCAGGGTTAGCTCCCCCCTATAAGTTCCAGAGTGGAAGTGGGATGGAATATCAATGGACTTCGTGATGGGCTTACCACAGACATCCAAGGGACACGATTCCATCTGGGTGATCATTGACTGACTAACCAAGTCGGCCCACTTCTTAGCTATCAGGGAGAAGAGTTCTGTAGAGAGCTTGGGACGCCTCTACATGCAAGAGATAGTTCGTCTTCATGGTGTCCCCTCAACTATAGTCTCAGACCGAGACGCCCGCTTCACATCCTAGTTGTGGAAGGGATTGTAGGAGGATTTTGGGACTCAGCCAAGCTTGAGTACAACATTTCATTCCCAGATGGATGGTCAGATGAAAGGACCATTCAGGTTTTGGAGGATATGTTGTGAGCCTGTATCTTAGACTTTGGTCGCAGCTGGGAAGACCACATACCACTGGTTGAGTTTGCGTACAACAATAGCTACCACTCCACCAATGGTATGGCACCATTCGAGGCCTTGTACGGGAGACCCTGTCGGTCACCGCTTTGCTGGACTGACCGGGGAGAGTCAGTACTCGTGAGTCCAGATTTAGTGCGAGCTACTACAGAAAAGGTGAAGATCATCCGGGAGCAGATGATGACTGCACAGAGCCGGCATAAGTCTTATGCTGACAGACGACAGAGTCCTCTGGAGTTAGAGAAGGGAGACCACGTCTTTCTTCGGGTCTCAACTCAACGAGGGTTGCAGAGATTTAGATGAGGCGGCAAGCTATCTCTAAGGGTCCTCGGACCATTCCAGATTCTATGTAGAGTTGGCGAGGTGGCATACCGCCTAGCTCTACCGCCACAGTTTCATCAGGTACATGATATCTTCCATGTGTCACAACTTAGGTTGTACGTGCATGACCCATCACACGTCATCAACTGGGGTGAGCTGGACATTGAGGATGGAGTGACCATTGTTGAGTACCCGGTGGAGATAGAGGATCGGCATGAGGGGATCCTTCGTGGGTGATCGATTCCCTTGGTGTGCGTCCAGTGGAAGCACATGAATCTCCAGGAGAGCATGTGGGAGCGGGAGGCTCAGATCCGTGCCCAGTACCCTCATCTTTTTGAGTAACCCTCGTTTTGGATTTTTGGGGACGTAAAGCCGCAAGGTGGGGAGAATGTAATGTCTCAGATTTTTCCGTTTAATATTTTAAATATTATATGGAATTATTTTGAGACCGTGCACAGAGACGACACATCATTCTGAGTTCCAGTGAGCCCTGAATGGTGGTTTAAACTTTTTTAATGTTAAGTGAGTCGGCACTTGTGTGCGGCTGTGGCAGTTTCCAAACGAATGCCCAAATTAAAAATCTACGCGCACTGTTACATCCGGGACGACGACTTTACTTAAGAATGAGGCTAACCTAGACCAGCGTGATTCAAAGGAAAAAGTTAATTTTCAGACGTTTTAAGTAAAATAAAATAAAATAAATTGACAAGTTTATTTTATTTTGTTTAACGAAAAGTCTGCTGCAGCGCGGTAACGGTGCAAATGTTTCATAAATTAATGGAACATCTTAAAGACTTCGAAATGGAAAGTCAAAGTCATTAATACTGCCGCATAATTAAATGCCAATACGTTTCCCTTTTAATGGGTTAACCAATTGTTCATCATTGGAAATGCATGAGAGGAACCTCTGCCGAATCCGCGAGGCGTTGGAGGAAATTCTCGGCGATGAACAACGACGGATTGAATCCATGGATCGTTGCGCCAACATTGAAGGATCTTGACGACAACGGCAGCACGTCGCCTTTGTCAATCATCGAACCTTTTGAAATGTAGGGGTTGTTATTTTTGATTTCTTTTCCCCGTATTTGAGTTTAAACGACGAACGCGGATCAACCACGAACAAGTTGATCCGCGGATTCGTACGTTCTTGCGCGAGGGATTTTCTTCAAAAGGATTATGGGGATTTGAACCATGCTTTCTGTCATTGTGGATTCTTGCTCCATTTAAGCCTATTAATGGGAGTGGATAAATGTTGTGACGAACAACGGTGGAGGTTCGTTCCTCTATTTGTTTATTTGGATTTCTTCCCCCTTCTTTTCCATGCGCGTTCTTCGCGTTCTTCACGAGGCTACGAACAACGGATCGTTGCACATCCATTCTGCGATGCAACGATCCCAAATCGAAGGTTCGACACCGCAACGACATTATGGAGGTGAGACAACAATGGAAGATGACGAATCCGACCAGATCAGAAGGAGCGTTCTTCGAGCATTCTTCGTGCGAGAAGATCAGAACACATTTCCGGAGCTGATCGGAGGCCCAAAAATGACGGAAGCGGCTTCTTGGTGTCAGGGAAACCAAAACCTGGGAGATTTGCAGCGACCGGATTTCTAGATCAATGAACGAAGCACCACGGGTGGTGCACCGGTGAAGGGTGTCGTTTTTAGAAAATTCTAGAATATATGGCGTGTACTTCTGAAGAACACATCGTGTAGTATTGGCGGCAGTGGCTAGGGTTTCGGGGTCAGAGAAGAATCACACGGCGTGTGACCCCAGTCACACCACGTGTTGGACTTTCCCCGAAGCTCGGCATGTACATTGGGTATTACATGGACATGGGATGATCTACACGGATTCAGGCAGCACGAGGTGTACAGCTTGGCAGAGGCGGCTATGCGGAGCTCAGCGTGTATCACAGGGAGACACGAACACGGGATGGAGTACACGACCGTGTACTCCATCACACGGCCAGACAAGGCCAGCAGAACGGGTCACCCCGTGTGTAGATTACACGGGTCGTAGAACATGGGTTGGTGACGGTGTACGTGCACATGGCCAGAGTACACAGAGCCAACCCCATTTACACAGACACGGCGTGTAATCCATACTACACGCCCTGTACAATGTTTTTCTACACGACCAGCCTCACGACACGGGCCATTGTACACATGCAGTACCCAGGGTCGGACAACACGGCGTGTATCATTTCTACACGTCGTGTACTTTTTGGAAAACAGCTTTGGCTTTTGTTCACCGTGCCTTGAAGATCTTTCGTTTGGGTTAGTGCCCCTTTTCTTGTTTCCCTGAGGGTCAGGCATCTTTCCCTCATGCTGGAATTTGATCCCTTCAGCTGGACATCCTGTGATAGAGTCAGGCATCCATCCGAGAGACCCGGATCAAGATCCTATGTCCATTCTAGACCCTAGGTAGAGTCAGGAATCGATGTGACCATCTCTATCAGGCATTGATCCTCTACCTAGCAGGTGAATTCTGGATGAGTCACGGTATCCGCCCTAGCCCTGGCAATGATCCTCATCTGTGTATCAAGATCTTTCCCACTGAGGAGTGTGTCTCCCATAATTAGTGTAGCTATCTCTTGTGACAGTTTCCGATGAACAGCAATTCTCGGACGGGCATCATTAGAACTATAATACTCGTGGAGTGTATTCTCCCGGAACAAGTGCATCACGAAATCTTCGACCGAATCCTTTACGGGGGTATGTGGTTGTGTGACTTGTCTCTAGACCAAGGGTCTGGGTTTTGAGTATCTCTAGTTTGTTTTATAAGTTCTTTAGACATATACTGTGCATAGCTGACTGTACCTTTACTTTGTGTACTGCTTGTGGTTTTCGGGGTCCTCTACTGAGTATTGTTATACTCACCCCTGCACGGGCTTTTCCCACACGTCTGGTGTCTTGTGCAGACGAGCAGCCTTTTGACAGAGTCCAGGGTGGACCAGGACATGACCGAGATTTCTGAGTTCCCTATAGGCCGAGGCGTTCCTACGGCCATGAGCGGCAGTCCTAGTACCTTTTGAGCTTACAGGTTGATCTTTGCAGTTTCAGACTCTTGTTTGTTTTCTTTTCGGTGGGCTTGTTTTTTTGGACCAGCTTACTTTTACAGTACTCTACCATTCATCATACTCTGATGGTTGAGTTTAGTTTTCTGCATGAATTTTGTTCCTTAGTGTTTTACATTTCCGCATTTTAGGGCTTGGAGATGTGTGCGTGTGTACAGGTACTTAGTCAATGCCTCCCATGTTTTTGATATGCCTACTCAGTGCTAGTCACCAACCCCTGGCCTATTGGAGGCGGGCTTGGGGAGTCATGCAATGGGCCCCACTGGGATGGGTCATGACATGAGCATCACCAAACAATTCCCTTTTTAGATCAGGTATATCGAGAACACAAATTCTCTTCCCAAAATTCAAAATTCCATCTTCATATACGAAGTAACTCAATCTCCCATCATTCACAGCATTAATCTTCATTTGAAACTCCTCATCATCATCCTGAGAACTTTATATCCTTTCTAGTAAATATGGTTTGGAAACCATTTGAAAAAGCATTGATGTTTCACCTTCCATGGTTATTCACATATCCATCTTTACGAGATCCATGAAAATATGATCCCTTTCGACTCTTATCTTGTTCAAAACTCGATGATCTTTTCTGCTCAAAGAATCTACCACATTATTTGCCTTCCCTGTGTGGTAGGGTATCATGCAATAATAATCCTTGAGTTATTCAAGACATCTCTTTTGCCTCATGTTGAGTTCATTCTGTTAGAAAATATACTTCAAACTCTTGTGATCAGTATAAATATAAGATTTTTTACCATAGAGATAATGTCTCCATTTCTTCAAAGAAAATATTAAAGAAGCTAACTCAAGATCATGAGTAGGATAGTTTTTCTCATGAATTTATAGCTATCGTGATGCATAAGCACTAACCATATCATTTTACATAGGGACAGAACCAAGTGATTTCATTGAAGCATCACTATAAATAACAAACCTGTCATTCCCCGATGGTAGAGTCAATATAGGAGCATTGGATAGTCTTCTCTTCAGTTCTTTGAAACATTCTTCAAAATATTTTTTCCGAAAAATTTAACCCCTTTATGTGTTAGCTTTGTTAGCGGGTTAGCTAGTCGGGCAAAATTCTGTACGAAACGCCGATAATAACCTGCTAAGCCAATAAATCTGCTACCTCAGTTATGTTTGTTGGCATGGGCCAATATTGGATTTTCTTTGCCTTTGAAGGATCAAATAGGATTCCATCCTTAGAGATAATATGGCCAAGAAAAGAAATCTTCTGAATCCAGAATTCACACTTGCTACACTTTTCATATAATTCATGTCTTCTAAGAGTCTTTAGGATAATGAGCAAGTGATTTTTATGATCTTAGTAGATTTTGGAGTGTACCAAGATATCATCAATAAATACCACAACCAAATCAAAAATATATTCCTTGAAGACTCTTTTAATTATATCCCGGAAGACAGAGGGTTCATTAGTCAATCCAAAAGGAAAAACTGTAAACTTGTACCCGTACCTGGTTCAAAACGCTGTTTTCGGAATGTCTTCCTTGTTCACACTCAACTAATGATATCCAAACCGAAGTTCAATCATTGAAAAGTATTGAGATCCATGAAGTTGGTCAAATAAATCATCAATACGAGGTTGGGGATACTTGTTTTTTATTGTTATAGCATTGATCTCCGTGTAGTCGATACATAACCTGAAAGATCCATATTTCTTCTTAAACAAAAAGGACAGGGGCTCCCCATGGAGAAACACTAGGGATAATAAATACCTTCTTACTCAATTACTCTAGTTGTTTATTTAGTTACACGAATTCCACAATGTCCATTCTATAAGGGGTCTTCAATATGGGCCTTGAACCAGGAATTAAATCAATGGAAAATTCAATTTCTCGTTCTGGAGGATGTCCAGGTAAATATTTTGGAAACACATCAACATATTCTCTCACAATAGGTACATACTCTATTTTAACATTCCCTTCCTCACCCACAGTTATTTCATTCTCTTCTTCGCCAATAATGAATTTAGTTGAGCTATTAGGGGTGGATCCAGATAAGAATCAGGTGGTGATGTTTCTGCTCTAATGATAAGGTGTTCTTTATCATTATAATAAAAAATCATAACCTCCTTCTTCTTATAGTTAATTTTTGCATCATGGTCTGAAAGCCAATCCATGTCGAGGATTATATGAAATTCAATCATGGGTATGATTATGAGTTCAGCAGATAAAGATCATTTATATGCCCTAATGATAACTGATTCACAAAACTCTGTAGCAATGATACTTCCCTTATGAGTTTTGACTGAGAACTCTCTTGTTAAATCAAATTGGAAATATCTAATTTTATTAGAAAACTGGGAAGATATGAAACAATGCGATGATCCAGAATCAAATAAAGCATTGGATACATTTGATGAAACAATCAATGTACCTACCACCATGTCACGCAGAACTTCATCCTCTGCAGTTGTGATCACATATGCTTGTCCCTACTCCCTCGGCCTCTTCTGTTGCATATTTCCTTGACGTTATGGTCAATCATTATTATAGTTCCCCATCTCCTGACAATTATAGCATCAAACATCAATGGATTACTTCGTTACTTTTCAATCACCAGTAAGATGTCATTTCTAACCACATTTGTAGCATACTCCTTTTCCTTTTAAGAATGCACAGGGGAGTTTCCTTCCACAATTGTCACATGGTGGAAATTCAAATCTTCCCTTCTTCCCCATTTCTTTATTTCCATTCCTAGGGTTTTCTTCAACCCTATTCTTTTCTTTCGTTATTTTAAAGTCATAAGACTTAGAGAATTCTTTTTCTGTCTTTATGTCACATGAAACTATATCCTCATATGATGAAAAACTTTGGGAGACCAGTGCCCGGTAGAGGAATCGATTTAGGCCATAAAAGAATCGATCGATTTTTCTCCTTGGATTTCGTATGTAGTCTACAACATATCATGTTAATCTTGTGAAGTTAGATTCATACCTTGTAACATTATCAACTTCCTTCTGCCTCAGATTCAATTATTGTCTCTCAATATCTTCTTGCTTCTCACGAGGGAAATATTTTTCTATGAATAATTCCTTAAAATCCTTCCATTCTTTATCTTCTATCTCTTCTTCCTCCTTAGCGTTTTGGATTAATGACCACCACTGATCTACATCTCTTAAAAGATGATATACTGCCATTAAAACCATCTTTCTTTCATTACATCCCAAGGAGAGAAATATCTTGTCAAGGGAAGATATCCACTGCTCTGCTACAAACGGGTTTGTATTCCGGTTGAATGTTGGAGGTTGTTGTCACATCAAGTGATCTAGCATAGCTCCTCCATGTGGTGGATCTGGTTTCTCCATATGGGTGAGGTTATTATTCATAACATGAGTAAGTTTCCCAAGTATAGTTATGAGTTGCTCAGCACCAGTCACAGCACCAGAGCCAACATCATTATCTTGCATCGGAGGAAAATCCCCACAGCGGACACGTGCATTCATGCGATTTCCATTCCATCCACTAAGATCCATATCTAGATAATGGCACACACTATTTTAGTGAATGAATAATGATGTATAATTTTTACTTAAAAATACTCAAAAAATTGAGATCCTACGCATGGCTAATCCCATATTCACAAAAATGGTTTCTTTGAGGAATATTTTACATTTCAATACTTCATAATGGCTTGTAATGAAAATGTGAATTATCATAAGCATATCCCCCAGGAGTGACATAACCAAGAGTTTAACAAGGCCAGTTTTCGTGCACCAGTTCCCGTTCGAGTCTAGCTCAAAAAGGTGTTTCGGGTTTTACCCCTAGATACATCTGTGCCAGAGCCGCCTCTACCTGCTCGTATCCAGACATGGATTTATTTCATGAAAGATCCATATAATATATTCCTTAACAAGATAACAGGACGTTATTGTATGTATATCCTCAAATAATATCTTAGGGACTCTTCCCTAATTCAACATTTTCTAGTTTCTAAGTATTCTACTAAACGTCCTTTGATACAAACTATAAGGACCGGACCCTAGATGTCCAGAGCTGGTGCCTTATTTGATTAAGTTGGCGTACAAACAAGGAATACGAATCCTGAAGGACCAAGTAGTTTAGTATTATTGGAAACAAGATACATACATAAGTTCAACATTACATAAGGAAAGGAAAAACAGCACTAATGTTTTCCACTAGAGTCATCACATCTCCAAGATTATTCTTGCAAGTCACTCATAAAATACTTCTTTATGTCATGAGAAAATGAAACATAAGAAAGGGGTGAGCTCAAGAGCTCAGTAATATTAAGCATTAAATCGGAAGATAATATAAATATTATACATGGTTAATAATTGAAAACACATGCCTTTAATAATAATCTTGAAACACATTATGGCAGGAATATGAGCTGAGTAAATAATTCTATAATAAAACATCATCATGGGTATTATAATAGTCGAATTACCACATGAAATTTCAATTACTAGCTTCATAATGAGGTTGGTGCATATATCGAACATTCCGAATCATTTTTTCATGGCCTCAGCTAAGATATCTCATGATTAAGGCATCAGCCTAAATCCCTGTCACATTGGGAAAGGCCTCGGCCAATTCCACGTATATTTCTGTCATGAGACCTACCGATGAATCGAGGGGCTATATTGGGCCCCAACCATCACATAATAAGTCCAATAAATTCCTCATATGATCGGGGATAAACATAAAAACATATACATTCATATTGAAACTATCATATGAAATGTAACTATCTTTCCCCAATCATTAAACATAAAACAGTAACCATTTGGAATAATATGTTGAATGGTTTTAGGATAGATCATCCACAATAGTGTTAGTAATATACCATTATATCAAATACGGTAGATGAATTCATAAATTATTAATCCCAAAAATACCATGGAATAAACAATAGTGTTGAATTAGACGAAAACACTCTTATAAAATAATTAAGCAATTCTGGAGATAAATACTCTTTTACTTTGAAAAGAATAGTTCTTTTGGAAAAATATTTGTATAAAACTAGAAGTGAATTAATATATTATTTTCATAATAAAATTATTTATTTTATAAAGATAATGGTTTCCAAAACATATTATAGAGTGACCTTGTAAATATATATGAATTGGAGAAATTTCATTGAATCAGGCTTCTATTTTTGAAACAATTTTGAACGTTTCTTTTAAAAAGTGCAACTATCCCTAAAATAAGGAAGGGTTATTGTTTGAAAACATATATATGATACTCACATAGAATATATGATGAGTTCATAAAAATACATAAGAATTTAATTGAGGTAATTAGACAATAAAAAGTATCTCGAATGAAAATGGATGTTCAGGTGAAAAAACCCTTAACTTAACTCCAAATGTGTTCCGCTCTTGTACTTAAGCTCCTGGAATATGAAATTATACTGGTTAATAACTTATTTCAGAACCTATTAGAAATTTATTTACTTTTCCATAATTCTTTTTAGTTCATTTATGTCTTTCTTGATAAGTTATTATATTGAATTTTGTCGTTCTGGAGTGTTCGTTTCCTTTATTTTCATATTCAGTTCACTTGTTTTTAAGTAATGAAGTTCATGTGGAATGGTTATAAATCACCAGAAATGGAATTATATATTATTTATGAAAATAAATAATTGGTAATGGTAATTTCTATCATTTTGTTACATGGAATGAGATGAATCATTAGATGACAACCACTCCGATTAATTGGTGGTATTTGGATTATTATGAACTAGTTTTATCGTATAACTTATTTATATGTACATATTCTGGTTCCTGAATATTTATGAGGATATAATACATGTATTATATTATGGTTAAACAATTAATATGGTTTCATGACCAGTAATGAATAATAAATTGGAGAACGAAACTTCGTTGTCCACGAAGGTTATAAATCAGAACCTCATAGACGTCGATTTATTTTATAAAAATAAAAGGGAGGGAATAAGAGTATTTATTATAGTTCTTATATTCACATGGTATAAACCCAGTATATAGATGTTACGAGATATATCATGGTCATTTGGACAAAGGAGGTGAGGAGAGGATAACAAATGTAGGTAAATTGAAATAAAACCAAATGAAAAATAAGGGTGTATTACCTCATGAAATAACCTCTTTGAGAAACTCCTTAAGGGAAGGGGTTTTGGTCTTTTGGGAATCCCCTAAGCTTCTTGTACGTGGAGGGAGACTAGGGAAGGGTAATTGTGCAGAATTTTGAGGAGATTCAAGTTTTAGATATGTGAATATTAGAGCTAGATATGGGGGTTTTATAGTGGAGGAGAGGGGTAAATTTTGAATATTTAATTCATTATTTTATCACTTCTCTAAATACAACCAATTGTATTGTCTCATGTGACCCCTAATAGAAATAAGTGCATGCGAGTTCAAACCATGTGGCCTTGAATCACTTGTGATGTCATAAATAGAGTATTTTAAATGATAATTTGTATATACTGTATTTTATCGTATTTCACTATTCAACTAAAATTCACGAATTTCACAAAAATCCCAATAATTCACCCCTACAATTTTTCGATGTGTAGAATGGAAAAGTGAAATCCATTTTTCATAAATAATTTTCTAAATATTATTAATTTAATTTTTAAATAAGTTCATTGTTAATTCGGAAAATAACAATCTTGAAGTAAAATTAGTTTTATGTGTCATTGAACAATTAATTAATATCCCATTATCATATTTCCTTAAGAAAATAAAATAATATTATTATTTACTATTCATAAGGGTCATATTACTATTCATAAGGGTATGTTACTATTCACAAAAAATCATCTTTGTTCTATCAGACTCAAAATGGCTTACTGAACACAACTCTAGATGAACATTTCTAGAAATTCCAAACATAGAAGAGGAAAAGTTTTGATTAATGGATAGATTATAAAATTTCATTCTATATTTATTTTCAAAACCTTGGGGTGTTACAATTTCCACACCCTTGTATCATGGTGGGATTCAATTCATGGGGTCACCCCTAACATGAACTCACACATATTAGGTTGACCCCAAATACAAATCCTTGTTACCCAGACTAATCATATATCACATTGGAATAAATTTTTGAGTAGGCTGGGTACCGATGTGGTCGAGTCACACAATGAATTCTCAGTCCAAGATCTATGACCATCAAATAGGAACCCCATTGGGAAATGTGGTGGGTAACTTGTCCTTCTCAAGCATCATTTATGTCTAGTTTCTTCATGCCACATCACATATTCATGTTTTATAAAGCCTCCTTCCCATATGTTCCATGATACATGTATGGTCTGAAAGCCTCTTTTACCTCATTCACATGGGTTTTATTTCCTTTTTTCAAAAAAAATATTCTAGGAACAAACATTTCTTTATTATGTTAAAAAAGATAATAAAATATTGTCCAAAATACAAATAGTATGACCCTAAACTATGTGAAACATCCCAAACACATGATGTTAAATTATATAAAACATCCTAATCACATGTAATTACATTGTACCATGCCTCGTCCTCACTGTAGAACATTGAACTTCATATTCATTGTCCTCATTTTCATGACGTTGAAATTCCATGAATCATAGGACTCAACTAAGAGGTCCACTCCTTTAGTGCTACATTGTTCCCATATTCAATTATTTATCAGTATTTGAAGTGATACTCCCCTATAAGTTGGGTTTAATCCTTTTTCAAACCAATTTTATTTCATCAATGTGCTATAAGACATGGTGTCGTAATTTCTAGAGTTTTGGAATTTGTCTGAACATTCCATCACTCCATTATACAAATTGTGTTCCCCATATTTGGATAATCATCCTCTTTCATGTCTCATAGGACTCCATAAAATAATGGTACCATTCCACATTTGGAAAACCTACCATCCTAGGCCAATGTTCCTGAAGACTTCGAACAACATTTTGAGATAGGTTTTGTGTTTCAAACATGGTCAGTGTATGACCTTCATTTGTTTGTTCACATTTAAGTTATTGGTATGGATATTGTGTTTTGAATATGGTCAGTAGTAATCCTATAAAACCACTCCATTCTCACTGTGTTCCTATTTGGGGAATTATGATTCTCACTCTTCCTTCCCCTTTTTTAGATTGATTCTGAGTCCCCTTTTATTATGCCACCCGTGCACCAGTGCATGTTGGAAAACCATATTGGAAACTCCAAGGTCCCTATTCTTTAGTCACAATATCCCTCATTCCAAACATTCGTTATCCAATAATCCCATTAAAATTGAACAATTAGATGGTTTCCCATTATTTTTAATACTTGTCATGACCCACATGGGCTTAGGGATTAGTTAGTAGTCATCTCACAAATGTGATTGAGGTGTGTTAATTAAAGTAGGTAAAATTATGTTTAAATGAAAATCCAAAGTATGAACATGAATCTAGTGAAATATGGTAGCAACCGGGGACATCCACATATTAGAGCCTCTTATGAGTTTTGGTGAAATTCCCCATATACCTCTACTTATTAAATCGACCACTTTAGCTCTACCAACCTTTTGTTTGTGGAATTTAGGTTCTTTCCCCACCTCCACAACTCTATTTCTTCTTCACAAGCCATCAAATGACACTCATCGGCCCTAATTTGTTCTCATTCCCATTCATCTCGTTGATCATCCACATGATAAAATTCATGTATTCTCAAATCCTCATTCACCTATTGATGAGATCTAAATTGGATGATGAGCCTTTATTGAGTTTTGATGAAGGATAATTTCTTGTTTTTTTGTTATTAGAGGCACTAAATCTCATGGTAATACTTATAAATGATCAAGGAGGTAGTGACCTTTACAAAATGAAAGCAAAATATTTTATTCTATTCAAGGATCGATGCAATATGAGGGCCCCTAGTGATATTTATAATCACTCTACTTCATGGAACAAATTGATTCTATAGCCACAACGAGTCCAAAATCGTGATCAAACATAACAACTTATCTTTTAGAATGAAATGTTGTTTTTCTTCATTTTGTTGATTTTCTCTCAGAATCTTACCCTTCTTATCTAGTTTTCACCCATTCTATGGTTTGGGGAATTTTATGACACTAAAGATCATTTCATGGGGCTTTTCAAACACATCAAAACCATTTGGATGAAAAACCAAGAAAACCCAATCCCAAACTACCCTATAATGGTCTACCTCATGAATCCCTTGTAAAAACATCCCTTACCCACTATGAACGAGTGAGTCCATGATGGAACTTTTTGTTACTCAGATGGAGCTCTCCACCTATGATGAATGTTGGATTATGGATTCATAAGTCAGACAGAGCCACCTGCACTCATAGATTCTACATTTTTATCATGGCATACCACCAAGAATCACAAGACTACTTTGCCTATAAATAACCA
This sequence comes from Viscum album, assembly GCA_963277665.1. Classification (NCBI taxonomy): domain Eukaryota; kingdom Viridiplantae; phylum Streptophyta; class Magnoliopsida; order Santalales; family Viscaceae; genus Viscum; species Viscum album. Next base: position 1,452,585,046 of record OY728125.1, read on the forward strand.
AATAATTTCACCTTAGAGGGAAAACTACCCCAAAATTTCAACCATTGATCTCCCAATTCAAAAATCCCATGAGTACTACGAACCAAAATGAAAATTTATATTTCAAGGTACTAGAGAATCAACAAACCCTCATTACATGGTTTCTAAATACACCCACCTAAGGAGGGTATTCCTTTCTCGAAGGACAACTCTTATCAGATAAAAAGAAGTCGCTCCAATTTATATGAGGCATCACATGGAATTTATCCTACATGATGAACTACTTTACCAACTCTTGACTTCATTCAAAGGAAGGGGCATCATGTTTAGTTAATCCAATTCCTTAATAAATCCCCTAACCATCGCAAATTACCTGAGTTTCATGAATCTCCTCTAAGTGAGTTCCCCTACTTCACGAAACCCTTTTAGTATGCCTCTCCATGTTACCTCTATTCTGATGACACCTATTCACAATGGTTATGTTCCCAATGCCTCCACACCAATACAAGATTGGCTTAGATACAATTAAATTCCATATGTGAAATATTCTATATATTATTGTGTCCCACATCACTTCAAATGTTTCCCGAGATTCCTGTTTATCTCATTATTTTCATCACAGGTACACTAATTAATCATGATTTTCAGCATATGCATGCTAATGTGGACCTCATGGGTGATCATTCCTCCACACCATCATCACAAGACATTATTGAAGTAATTCCCCTTTCATTGGTGTGTGTTGGAAGGTTTTGTAATCCAAATTGGTGAGGAGTGATTCCCCCACATCTGATCTAAAATACATTACCGGCCTAACAATAATGTCCTCAATACATGATGTTAGACGGTGACCCCAACCTGTGCCAAAGAATTAGGATGTCAATTTGTCTAACGACATTGAATGAAATCCCCCGCACATGATCAGATAAGGGATATTCATCATGAACCTTAACACCTATTGTTCTCTAAATCCTCCATCCCTTTCCCATTGGGATTTGTCTCTATGCCTGTCTTATGTAGTTTACATACAGAAACCCCACACACCATCGATATGATACCATGTATAAGAATAAAATGGAATGAGATCTTCCTCACATTGATTGAGATATTCCTCCCATAGAAGGATGTCCTCCTTGGGAAGCTTCTATGTGTAATCCCCACACCATCTCTCATTGGTGTATATATTGAGACACGATAGTCAGGTTTACCTATTCCAATTATTTATCAAACAAAGAATGAATCATATAATCATAAAGGTTATCAATTACATTGAAATCAAAAATCTATAGGTGTCTCTCCCATGCGTAATCTTTAACATAACCACACGTGCATCCATCCTGGTGTAACCACCATCGTTCCCCCTCTATATGGCAAGCTTCCATGTGTATCTCCATCCATGTCCCTACATTTCTATGGTCCTCTTATTCTGGTGTAATCACCAATTCCCCTCTTATAAATATGTGGGATTTGAAACTTGTGTAATTGGAGGGGTATGTATTAACCCTAAATAAGGTATAAATCCCAAACCCCACACCCCCAAACACCTCATCCATTCCACCTAACACTTTCTTCAAATTTATCCTAATTTTTAACTAGGAAACCACATCATAGTTGGGTCATTACATTCAATTTGTATGTTCCTATAAGAAATCCACATACATATCATTTCTTCTCCTAGAAGAACCCAAAAAGATCCTATGAGTAAGCCCCACACAATATAGTACAATATAACCATGAGAAACTCTCTTGCGAAGGCCATCACTCATGTGTAATCTACATACCATCCAAATAACTTCTTGGGTTTTTGATCCTTGTCTCTTAAATAGGGTATGTAGGATGCCTCCCAAAGGATCTATATCAACCAATCATAAATCATTTATCCCCGTACGTGGGGTGAACCTCAATAACCCACCTCTAGTGGTGTTCAAATCTGCCTTTATAGTGTGAAATCTTCCCTCCATATGAAACACCTCCCCAAGCCCTCCTCTATAGGTATTCTGATCTACGCATTTGGTATACCATCTAGGTGATCCCTCCTAGGGATGTACCTCATTTATCCATATTCTTGGGGATTTATAATCATTTTCACTTTATATCTACAAGACAATAAACTCAAAACCTATCACACAAATACCTCTTATTAAACATGAGATTCTTAAGAAAACCCTCAAAATATATGCCTTTGGAATCAGATTCCATGTGATCCACATGGAATTCCTTGGGTTCTTTACTTGATATTCCTCCAGGAGATTCACTCCGATGAGGAAGAATATAGGTGATGAATGTTCCAGTGTCTAGAGATTTCAATGATAACCATCGGTTGATTCCACATTATGACCCCCCTTGGAATATCTTGACATATGTCATGTAATTAACGGGTGTCCTCAAATATATGGAACAATGAATGAGTTTCAAAAACATTTTATAATCTATGAGGGAGACTAAGACTACGTGATGAATTCCAAGGTGTAATCCATGGGACGAGCCAGTGAAATTAAATCATCTAGTTTCAATCAAGGATTAGATTTCACTGAGAAAGTGATGAATTCCCTCCACCATTAGAATGTGGAAATACGAGGTAACAATGAAATATATGTGTCATGATAACACTCAACATAGAACACCCTAGGGATAGCATTGGGAAGAGTTTTATTTTATTAGGATTGTTTGGATTGCACTATGTGAGGTTATATTGGTGTGTTTATTCATGTGGTGTGATTGGTTTCAATGTATAATATTCTCTTGGACATAATAATAAAACCAAAAAAATTGTTTCCAAGAAGTTATGCCATGGATCCTTAGGGTATGGATTCCATGGATGTACAATTTTAGAAAACCCACATTCATATCCCTTCTACTGTAATTTGATATATGTTTGGATACTTCCATGGATAATGGAATGGTCGTAGGGTGTGGTGTGGTACAACATACTATGATGCATATTCGAGGAGAGTGGTTTTTTAATGTCCTCCAAAATTTGGTCTACTAATTTTGTAGGAAATAGTATACACTATACTATATCTTATTTTTTATAAGTTATGAGGGATATTTATAGAATTATTTCTAAAGGTGAGTTTGACCAACCTCATTACAAAATAGCCTATTGAGTTTCACTATTGTTTTTTCCCTGAACCTTACACCATGTCTTATACATATACATCATAGACTTTTAATTTAAGTCCTCATTATAAATTGGGAATCCTCTTCAGATCCATTCTTATTTAATTTTATTCCTTTGACACTTAGGAGACTCAATGGATTTTTGGGAGTCCATTTAAAACCCATATTTTTTATATAAATTCTTATATTTTTTAGGTTTATTACATGTTATCTTGTGTGACTTTCCTCCTCCTCATTTTATATTTTCACTTTCACATTCATCTAGAATGGTAGTTTTATGGGTTGTATTACATTTTTATTGGTGATCATTGTAGTTAAATTTTAATTGAGGTCCCTATCATTTGGTTTTATATCTTATTTTACATTTATATTCTACTTCTCCATGATGGGGTAATAGATTTTCAAGAATTTACTGAGGTAAGGGTTTTCCAAACATATCTTTGATCTTATAGAATAGTTCTATTTTATGGATGTCTTTGATCCCTTCCAAAAATTCTTTCATGTTTTTATTATTTATTTTTTTATGTCGATTTATGGGTTATCTTGTTCTATTGAGGATATTGAAGAATATATGGTAAGCACTCTTTAATAAAGATACATTTAAGTGGAGATGAAAATTATCAAAAGATATAAATTGTATAGGGAATGAATTTACAAGTGTATTGTGTGTTTCCGTACTATTCAGAAAGTTATGATTTATATTTATTGATAATTTTTAGTATATAATTTTTATATTAAAAATAATTTAATAAATGTACCACCTTCAAAATTATATAATTACATAAATATGGTAATGAAAATGGAATTTCTAGAAACTATAATTTTGAGAATTGTTATTGTTATTGATGATTTAGGTTGTACAATCCACCATTATGTAATGTATTGATAGTGTGTATTGTTATATTGATGTTGATTTTTATTTAAATTTGGATATAGAAGTTTATGAAATACTAAAAAAAAATGGGATTTAAAAAAAATGTGGTAATCCAAAATGAACAATGAAAACATGATATGTTTAGTGCATTTTAAGAAATATTATAATTAGAAGTGTGTATTGTCATTATATTTTTATTTTTTCCCTCCCATAAATATTTTAATAATCTTTTATGTTTCTAAGAAGTTGATGAAACCAAGACTGAAAATTAGAGTAATGAGGTAAAGGGTAATGCTGGAAATTGAGTGCATGTGTTATTAATGAAAATTTTCCTAGATTATAAACTAAATTATATGAATGAAGACATGTAGTTGGGGTTTGGCTTAGTTTTAAGAACCCCATAATTATACATGAAAAATGGGGGTTGAAAACCCATTGGGTGAAGGTACTATAGCAGTACTGTAGTTGTAACACCCCAAGCTTCTACTGTACGCTTCTCTTTGAATAATGCGATATCGTGTGTTGTATGCAACATCGAGTTCTAACACACCACAACCAATCAAACTATCCGTTATGAATATTAATACCTACTTTTTGAAATTATATATATTTTATATTTCAAAATGGACTTCATTTTTGGATTCGGAATATCGAAATTATCCTAAGTTGAATTTTTGGTATTTTTCTGAGAACTTCTAATTTTTATGAATAGTGAAAAATACTTTAAAAGAACTTTTATAATCAAAATAATTTATAGTGATAAATTATATTATTGAGTGGGTTTAAAGTATAATTAGAATATATATTTACCATTTTATCCAATGGTGTTCATTAGAATTAATTTCACTTTGAAATTGGACATAAACAATTGTCAATCATTCGATATATATTGTTTCCTAAAAACATGCTATTTTTTGTGATAATGGGAATTAATTATAAAATTAATTAATTAAACTTATATGTTTGTAATTTTGTAAAATATACATCATTTTTGAATTCGGAATATCAATTATATCTTAGGGAGAAATTTTGGCATTGTTCTGAAAAACGTCAATTTTTTATTAATATTGAAACCACTAAGTGGTAGTTAAAAAACTGAATTTTTCATAAAACATAATTTTACCACTTATTTGAATGGAATTTTAAAAATTCTAGAGACACGGTGAATATCAATTTGTAAAATGTGGTTCAGTGAGATGAAAATAATTTTTGGTGAATAGTAACTTTTTACTTTTATTTACCACGGTTAAAAGTAAATAGGGTAATTAAGGGTAAAAATGATATTAATATTACCCTAACACATGTCCTCATTCTATTGGAAAAGTGTATCTCGACCAAAAAAACCTTAGGAATAAAATATTATCATTTAGGTCCACTTGGATTAGATTAGGACATTTATTATTATTTAATTCAAAGAAGGGTTAAAAGAGTTAAAATAAATGTTTATTTTCTAAAACATATTTACTATAGGGTTATAAAAAAGATAAATTCTATTTTAAATATTCATTAGAAAGATAAAAAGAATTAATACATAATTATATTTTATTTATAATTTTTATACCTTAAAATATTTAATTTATTTATGACACAATGATGATACAGTAATTACCTAATTAATGAAAAATTGGAATAATTGATATTATAAATACCCTAATAAATGTAATTTGAGACTTTATATAAATACCAATAATTTTCTAGGATAATATGACATATTAGGGTTTATTTAATTAACTTATTTCAAAGTAATAATTCTGTTATAATTTTTTAAAAAATCAATTATTGAATAGTGTCAAAATTGACATAAAAGTGTTTTTAAAACAAATATTATATTATTAATTGATATAAAATTCATAAAAATCTAAGGGTTGGACAATAGACTAATATCATGATAGGTGTATCATTAATGGACCAATTGGGGGTCTCTTTTATGTATATAGTATGTTTATTAACCATATAATATAAAAATAAAAAGAGACATTGTAAAAGTGATACTAATTAACTAAGAGTTAATACTTAAAGATAAGGTTAATATAGTAACCAAAACCAGTATAAATTCTATTTTTTGAGAGGTTTTAGACCAATACCCACCTTAACCGTTAAATAATACACTTTGGAGCCATTATAAATCAAATATGAACTTATTATAAATTAATATTTCTCGCTTTTCCAAAGGTGCCCCTCACCCCTCTTATAAAAGGGCACTTCACCTTCTCATTAATTCACACCTTCAAAGCCTTTTGGCTCGGCCAAACCCTTCCCCAATAGTCTCTCAACTTCCCTCACTACAACTTAGAGGCCTTATTTTGATCAGAAATCCAGCCTAAGGAGCCCTTTTGATCAAATAAAAAGGAAGAACCCGAAGAAGAGTTAATGTTTTCACCACCCTTTTCAAGTTCCTTTCTTCTTCCACTTCTTCTTTCTTTGTTATTACCATTCTAAAATAATAACTCCAGTATATTATATATACTTTTATGTAATTATAAACATTTTACAACCATATTTAAGTATTCTATTCATCCTTTTAATAACATGTCACCATACGAGCGTACCTATGGCTTACCGTCTCCACGTCGTGGTGTAATGGTTATTCAATAAATTATTATTTATAGGGGTATAATAATGATTTGTAATTCATTTAAATAATACATATAACATGATAATTATTCTGTATATATTATATACCATCCAATTATATATTATTTTAATATCAAAAGAATGATATTGTCGTTCGTGCATACGTACGGACTACCGTCTCCACGAACACAATGAGATTCATTCTCTATCGTATCCATTCAAGTATAATTATCATATTATGATTTAAAAATAATTTTTAAGGAATTGATATCATTATGGATATGAATAAGATACAACCTATCCATAACAAACATGACTTATTTAACAAAACATATAAAAGAAAACGAGTAAGTTAACACCCGAAACAACGATAATACTAAGATATTATTAACAAATCAATGTTAAAAGATCATATATGATATCATATTAATATATATGATTCTTTTATAATTTAATAACAATTATTTAACCATTATACACGAGGTTAACCTACCCCCAACCATGTAAAAGTACAAGGTAAGGGTTTATTTCGCAATCTCTTTTTTATCTGAGGTTGTTTATACGTAATAATCTAGTGGGACTTATTTATCATCCACATCTATGTTTCTTAAAAATTTATTTCAATACATTTTTACTATTTACTATAATATGGGTTAAAGTCATTTATACCCTTCTTTGAATTTTTATAAGACGTTTATAAATGAATCTTTCCGTCATTTTCCAAACAAGGTGCTTTTTAACCTTTTCGAAAGAATTAAAGTAAGAATGTTTTTTTAACTTATACGGCGGGTGCGGCTATTTTCTGCCATTATAAAATCATTGAAGCTTCCCTTACAAGATTATAGGAATATTTTCTAAAAAAATGTTTTATATTACTCTTAAATTATTTCAAAATAGAAAGAGATATTTCTCTAAAAAGCGTTTTGATTTCATCTATGTCAACATCCTTTGATGGATTTTATGCTTATTTGAAGTTGATTTATTATGATACAAAACATATATATTGTATTGAAGTTTTTGTGGTATGTTTGACTGTGGATGTGTTATATTTATACCATTCATGGTTTATGGATGAATTATTTACATTTCTTATGCTAGTTTTAATATGAATGTTTATGTATGTTTAAACCTTTTCATATGGGAATGCATTGGACTTAATATGTGACGGGTGGAGCCCGCTATAGCTCCTCGATGCATCAGTAGGTCTCATGAGACAAAATATTTTCTTAGCTCAAGGCCTTGGAAAAATATTATTTGTAGTCTTGGCACGAGTCCTTGGCTATGTGGTTATGATAGTCTGGCATTATGCATTCCATTGTTATGAATGTGGTTATTGATATTGCATTGATTATTCGATTAGTAGAATATCCATGTGAATAAGTAAATGGAATTATTTCATTTTATTTTTTCCATACTATGTTGAAGTTCAAGTTTAAAAGGCTTTTGTTTTAGTTATACATCTCCTTAAATGTTTATTCTTCTTTATGAATGTTTGTGCTATATTGTTATCCTTACTGGGCATTTGAGCTCACCCCTTTCAATGTTTTATTTTTCCCAGGATGTGAAGAAGTAATTTATGAATGACCTGCAGGGATAGTATGTGGGGATATGAGTGTGGACTATGAAGAAAATATGTTGTTGTAGTTTTCATTTTCATGATGTAATGTAAGACTTATAAATATAACTAGTGTTTCCAAGGCTACTAAACAAATTGGTCATTCAATATTTGATCTTTCTTGTGATCATGCAAATGTTATGTAATAATGCACCGACTCTGGGTAACTGGGGTCAGGGTGTTACAGTTGGTTTCAGAGGAAGTTTAGTACAAACCTTGGAAGATGGATTTAGATAAACTCTGATTAGAGCACATAGACCTAAGATGGACTTTGAGGATTCGTATAGAAGAACTTCCAAGAATTTTGGTATTGTAGAGATTTTGTGAGTTTTCCGAGCAATACATCCCTATCTAGATACAAGCAGGTAGAGGTAGCTCTGGCATAGATGTACCTAGGGTAAAACTAGAAAACATCGCTTTGAGCTAGACTCGAACGGGAACTGGTGCACGACAACGGGCCTTGCTGTACTCTTGGTTACGACACTCCCGATGGATATGCTTAGGATAACTCTCATTTTCTTTACAAATAATTATGAAGGGTTTATGAGTATATACTTCCTCAAAGAAAACATTTTTTATGATTATGGATTATATCCATAAATAGTTCAATTTATGTTAAGTGTTTTATAAGTATGGAATTATGGATTTTGATTCATAAAATGATCTAGTTTATGCCTTTGTTTAGAAATGGCGGCTAGTGGAATAAATGGAAACTGTATCAATGCACAAACTCCATGTAGGGATTTCCCTCCTGCTCAAGATAATTATAGTGGAGGTGGTGATGCAACTGGTGTCGATCAGCTAACCACCATACTGGGAAAACTCACTCAGGTTATGAATAATTACCTTACCCGTATGGAGTACCCTGATCGGCAGTGTGGAGGATCAATGTTAGATCGATTCATGAGGCAACAACCACCAACGTTCAATGGGAGTACAAATCCCTTAGTAGCTGAGCAATTTATATATTCCCTATAGAATATATTTCAGGCTTTGGGGAGTAGTGAAAGGGAAAAAGATATCATGGCAGTTTACCGCCTCACAGGAGATGCTGATCAATGGTGGTCATTGATTCAAAACACAAAGGAATATGATGAAGTATCAAATATGGAATGGAGATATTTCAAAGATCTATTTTTAGAAAAATACTTTCCCCATGACCATCGGGCAGATATGGAAAGATAATTTCTGAGTTTGATACAAAAGGAGGATGAGAATGTCACAAAGTATGAGGATAACTTTTCAAGGTTAGCAAGGTATGCTGGAGATTATATACGTAACCCATGAAGTAAGATTGATCCTTTATTTCATGGGTTAAAATAATTTCTCCGTCGAGCATTAGTCTCACCATACTTTTCATCATACGAAGACATTTTCTCATGTGCTATCAAGACTGAAAAGTAATTCTCTAAGTCTTATGACTTTAAAGAAAAGAAAGAGAAGAAGAGATCTTCTGATCAATCTGGGAATGGAAATAACGGGAAGAAGGGAAAGGTTGAATATCCATCCTGTGGTAAATGTGGGAAGAAACACCACAGTACTTGCTTGAAGGGAATGGGTTTCTGTTACAAGTGTGGTGAAAAAGGCCACCAACCTCGTGATTGCAATGGGAAGAAGGAATCTACCAATGTTCAATGCTACAATTTCAGGGAGATGGGACATTATGAAAATTAATGTCCTAAGCATCAGAGGAACTTACCTCAAAAAAGGCCAAGGGATCAAGGCCAAGCTTATGATATCACTACTACTGAGGTAGAAGCTCCGAAAGACGTTGTGGCAGGTAATTTAATGGTTTCCTCAAGTTTAGAAAATGCATTATTTGATTCTGGATCATTGCATTGTTTCATATCTTCCCAGTTTGCTAAGAAAATTAGATATTTCCAATTTTATTTAACAGTGGAGTTGTCAGTTAAAAATCCAAAGGGAAGTATCATTGCAACAAAATTTTGTGAATCAGTCCCCATTAGAGCACATAAATGTTCTTTATCTGCTGATCTCATCATCATACCTGTGATTGAGTTTGATATAATCCTCGTTATGGATTGGATTTCAGACTATGATGCGAAGATTTATTGTAAGAAGAAGAAGGTTACGATTTTTGAAGATGATGATAAGGAACACCTTATCTTTAGAGCAGAATCGTCACCACCTAATTCTTATCTAGATCCACCCCCAATAGCTCAACTAAATTCAATTATTGGGGAGGAAGAGAATAAAATGATTGTGGGTGAGGAAAGGAATGTTCAAATAGAGGATGTACCTGTTGTGAAAGAATATATAGATGTATTTCAGGAAGATTTACCTGGACATCCTCCAGAACGATAAGTTGAGTTTTCCATTGATTTAATTCCTAGATCAAGGCCTATATCAAAGACCCCTTATAGAATGGCCACTGTAGAATTAGATGAACTGAATAAACAACTAGAGGAATTGAGTAATAAGGGATTTACTCGCCCTAGTGTTTCTCCATGGGGAACCCATGTTATTTTTGTTAAAAAGAAAGATGGATCTATGAGGATATGTATCGACTACAGGGAGATCAATGCTATAACAATAAAGAACAAGTATCCCCTACCACGCATTGATAATTTATTTGAACAACTGCATGGAGCTCAATACTTTTCCAAGATTGACCTTCGTTCTGGATTCCATCAGTTGTGTGTGAAGAAGGAAGACATTCCGAAGACAACATTTCGAACCAGGTACGGGCATTACAAGTTTACAATAATGCCTTTTGGATTGACTAATGCACCCTCTGTATTCATGGATCTTATAAATAGAGTTTTCAAGGAATATCTTGATGAATTTTTGGTGGTATTTATTGATGATATCTTGGTATACTCCAAAATCTATGAAGATCATGAAATCACTTGAACATTTTCCTGAAGACTCTAAGAAGACATGAATTATATGGGAAGTTTATAAAGTGTGAATTTTGGCTTCAGGAGATTACTTTTCCTGGCCATAATGTCTCTAAAGATGGAATCTCTATTGATCCTTATAAGACCAAGGAATTCAAAGAATGGCCAACACCTATGGGTGTAACTGAGTTACGTAGTTTTATTGGTTTAGAAGGTTATTATCAACGTTTCGTCCAGAATTTTTCCTGATTGGCTAACCCATTAACGAATATCACACGTAAAAGGGTTAAATTTGTTTGGAAAAAAGAGTGTGAAGATTGTTTCGAAGAACTGAAGAGAAGATTAGTCAATGCTCCAATATTGACTCTACCATCAGGGAATGATGGGCTCATTATTTATAGTGATTCATTGAAGAAAGGACTCAGTTGTGTCCTTATGCAGAATGATAGGGTTATTGCCTATGCATCACGATAGTTGAAAATTCATGAACAAAACTATCCTACTCATGATCTCGAGTTAGCAGTTGTGAAAATTGCTTTGAACATATGGCGGCACAACCTCTATGGTGAAAAATATGAGATTTATACTGATCACAAGAGTTTGAAGTATATTTTCTCACAAAATGAACTCAACATGAGGCAAAGGAGACGGCTGGAATTACTCAAGGATTATGATTGTACGATACAATACCACATGGGGAAAGCAAACAAGGTGGCAGATGCTTTGAACAGAAAATATCATGGAGTTTTGAACAATATGATAATTGAAAGGGATCCAATTTTCATGGATCTAGTGAAGATGGACATGGGAATAACCATTGAAAGTGAAACATCAATTCTTTTTCAAATGTTTTCCAAACAATCTTTACTAGAAATGATTAAGAGTTCTCAGACCGATGATGAAGAATTTCAAAAAAAGATTGAAGCTGTGAATGATGGGAGATTGAAAGACTTTGTGTATGAAGATGTAATTTTGAAATTTGGGAAGAAACTTTGTGTTCCCGATATACCTGATCTAAAAAGGGAATTTGTGGATAATGCTCTTAGTTCCAATTTCTCTATACACCCTGGAAGAACCAAAATTTATAGAGATTTGAAGGAACATGTCTGGTGGGACAACATGAAGAGGGAGATTGCCAATTTTGTGTCAAGATGTATGGTCTGTCAACAAGTGAAAGCTGGAAGGCAACATCCTGGTGGAGTATTGCAACCTCTTCCTATACCGGAGTTGAAATGGGACAATATTACAATGGACTTTGTCATGGGACTACCAAAGAATCCTAGAAGGAACGATGCAATATGGGTTATTGTTGATCTTCTTACAAAGTCAGCACATTTTCTTGCAATAAGAGAAGATCTACCACTGGAACATCTAGCAAGACTATATATTAATGAAGTTGTGAGACTTCATGGAGTACCTCTATCTATTGTTTCTGATTGTGATCCCCATTTTACTTCTAGATTCTGGAAGAGTCTTCAGAAATCCTGGGATACTGAACTTAATTTGAGCACTGCCTACCACCCTCAGACAGACGGACAGTCAGAATAGACTATTCAAACCTTAGAAGACATGTTGAGATCTTTCTCACTTGACTTTCAGGGTATGTGGGATCAATATTTACCTCTGGTAGAATTTTCCTAAACAATAGCTTCCATTTGAGTATTCATATGGCACCATATGAAGCGTTATACGGAAAGAGATGTCGCACACCAACCTGTTGGGATGACGTTGGTGAAAGAAAACTTGTATGCCCAGAACTGGTGGTGGAAACGATGGAAAAGGTGAAGGTAATCCAGAACCATATCAAAGCAGCTCAAAGTCGGCAGAAGAGCTATACCGATAATAGAAGGAATGATTTGTAATTTCAAGTCGGTGATCATGTTTTCCTGAATGTATCTCCATGGAAGGGAGTCATACATTATGGTAAGAAAGGTAAATTGAGTCCCAGGTACATCAGACCTTTCGAAATTCTAGAACGAATTGGGGCTGTAGCTTACTGATTGGCAATGCCGCTAAGTTTCTACAAAGTTCACGATGTGTTCAACGTATCTCTATTGAGGAAATACATGCCTGAAACAATGCATGTACTCACCTACGAGGAATTAGAACTTGAACCTGATCTGCCTTATTGCGAAGAGCCCGTCAACATTCTCAATATGAGAGAACATGTGCTGAGAAATCGGACGACGCGTCTGGTAAAAGTCTTGTGGAGAAACTATAAGATTGAAGAGGAAACGTGGGAACCTGAGGAACTTATGATGAAGAACCACCCGAGTCTTTTCATGTGGTAGTATTCTAGAAATTTCGAGGACGAAATTATTTAAAGTAGGGGAGAATGTAACACCCCAATCTTCTACGGTACGCTTCACTTTGAATAATGTGATAGCATGTGTTGTACGCAACATCGAGTTCTAACACACCACAACCAATCAAACTAGCCGTTATGAATAGTAATACCTACTTTTTGATAGTATATATATTTTATATTTCTAATTGGACTTCATTTTTGGATTCGGAATATCGAAATCATCCTAAGTTGAATTTTTGGTATTTTTTGAGAACTTCTAATTTTTATGAATAGTGAATAATACTTAAAAACAACTTTTTTAATCAAAATAATTTATAGTGATAAATTATATTATTGAGTGGGTTTAAAGTATAATTAGAATATATATTAACCATTTTATCCAATGGTGTTCATTAGAATTAATTTCACTTTGAAATTGGACATAAACAATTGTCAATCATTGGATATATATTGTTTCTTAAAAACACGCTAGTTGTTGTGACAGTGGGAATTAATTATAAAATTAATTAATGCGAATTATATGTTTGGAATTATTTACAATAGACATCATTTTTGAATTTGGAATATCAATTAAAGCTTAGGGTGAAATTTTGGAATTGTTCTGAAAAACTTCAATTTTTGATGAATAGTGAAACCACTAAGTGGTAGTGAAAAAACTAAATTTTTCATAAAACATAATTTTACCGCTTATGTGAATGGAATTTCAAAAATTCTAGAGACACGGTTAATATCAAGTAGTGAAATTTTGTTCAATGATATGAAAATAATTTTTGGTGAATAGTCAATTTTTACTTTTATTTACCACGGTTAAAAGTAAATAGGGTAATTAAGGGTAAAAATGATATTAATATTATCTAACACATGTCCTAATTCTATTGTACAAGTGTATCTCGACCAAAAACAACCATATGAATAAAATATTATCATTTAGGTCCACTTGGACTAGATTAGGACATTTAATATTATTTAATTCAAAGAAGAGTTAAAAGAGTTCAAATAAATGTTTATTTACTAAAACATATTTAATATAGGGTTATACATAAGATAAATTAGATTGTAAATATTAATTAGAAATATAAAAAGATTTAATAAATAATTATATTTTATTTATAATTTTTAGACATTAAAAAATATAATTTTTTTATGACACAATGATGATGTAGTAATTACCTAACTAATAACAAATTGGAATAATTGATATTATAAATACCCAAATAAATGTAATTTGAGACTTTTTATAAATACCTATAATTTTCTAGGATACTATGACATATTGGAATTGCTTTAATTAACTTCGTTCGAAGTAATCATTCTGTTATGATTTTTACAAAAATCATTTATTGAATACTGTCAAAATTGGCATAAAAGAGTTTCTAAAAAACATATTATATTATTAATTGATATTAAATTCCTAATAAACTAAGGTTCGTCCAAGAGACTTATATAATGATAGATGTATCATTAATGGACTAATTGGGGGTCTCTTGGATGTATATAGTATGTTTATCAACCATATAATATAAAAATACAAAGAGACATTGTAAAAGTGAAACAAATTAACTAAGAGTTAATACTTAAAGATAATGTTAATATAGTCACACAAACCTATATAAATTCTATTGTATGAGTGGTTTTCTACCCCTACACACCTTAACCTCTAAGGAATCTACTTTGGAGCCATTAGAAATCGAATATGAATTTATTATAAATTAATATTTCTAGATTTTCCAAAGGTTCCCCTCACCCCTCTTATAAAAGGTCACTCCCCCTTCTCATTAATTCACACCTTCAAAGCCTTTTGGTTCGGCCAAACCCTACCCAAATACTCTCTAAACTTCCCTCACTACAACATATAGGCATTATTTTGATCATAACTCTAACCTACAGATCCCTTTTGATCAAATCAAAAGGAAGAACCCAGAGAAGAGGTAATGTTTTTACAACCCTTTTCAAGTTATTTTCTTCTTCCACTTCTTCTTTCTTTGTTATTACCATTCTAAAATAACAAATCCAGAATATTATATGTACTTTTATGTTATTATAAACTTTTTACATCCATATTTCAGTATTCTATCTATCCTTTGAATAACATGTCACCATACGTGTGTACGTACGACTTACCGTCTCCACGTCGTGGTGTAATTGTTATTCAATAAATTATTATTTGGATAGGTATAATAATGATTTGTAATTCATGTAAATAATAAATATAACATGATAATGATTCTGTATATATGATATACCATTCAATTATATATTATTTTAATCTCAAAAGAATGATATTGTCGCTCGTGCGTACGTACGGACTACCGTCTCCACGAACATGATGAGATTCATTCTCTATCGTATCCATTCAAGTATAATTATCATTTTATTATTTAAAAATATTGTTTAAGGACTTGATATCATTCTGGATATGAATAAGATACAACTTATCCATAACAAAACATGGCTTACATATGAAAACTTATAAAAGAAAACGAGTAAGTTAACACCTGAAACATCGATAATACTAAGATATTATAAACAAATCAATGTTAAAAGATCATATATGATATCATATTAATATATATAATTCTTTTATAATTTAATAAAAATTATTTCACCATTATACAGGAGGTTAAACTACCCCCAACCAAGTAAATGTACATGTTAAGGGTTTATTTCACAATCTCTTCATTATCCGAGGTTGTTTATACATTATAATCTAGTGGGACTTATTTATCATCCACATCCATGTTTCTTAAAAATTTATTTCAAAAAATTTCTACTATTTACTATAAAATGAGTTAAAGTAATTTATAACCTTTTTTTAGTTTTTATAAGAGGTTTATAAAAGAATCTTTCCGTCATTTTCCAAACAAGGTGCTTTTTAACCTTTTTAACAAAATTAAGATAAGAATGTTTTTTTAACTTATACGGAAGGTGTGGATATTTTCTGCCATTATAAAATCATCGAATCTTCCCTTACAAGATTATAAGAATATTTTCAAAGAAAATTTTTTATATGACTCTTAAATTATTTCAAAATAGAATGAAATATTTCTCTAAAAAGAGTTTTGATTTCATCTATGCCAACATCCTTTTATGGATTTTACGCTTATTTGAAGTTGATTTATTATGATACAAAACTTCTTTTTTGTATTGAAGGTTTTTTTGATATGTTTGACTGTGGATGTGTTATTTTTATACCATTCATGGGTTATGGATGAATTATTTACATTTCATATGCTAGTTTTAATATGAATGTTTATGTTATGATTAAACCTTTTCATATGGGAATGCATTGGACTTAATATGTGACGGGTGGAGCCTGCTACAGCTCATCGATGCATCGGTAGGTCTCATGAGACAAACTAGTGTCTTGGTACAAGGCCTCGGGAAAATCTTATTTGTAGTCTTGGCATGAGGCCTTGGCTATGTGGTTATGATAGTCTGGCATTATGAATTCCATTGTTATGAAAGTGGTTATTGATATTGCATGTGATTATTTGATTATTATAATATCCATGTTAATAAGTTAATGGCATTATTTCATTTTATTTTTTCCATACTATGTCGACGTTCAAGTTTAAATGGCTTTTGTTTTAGTTATACATTTCCGTAAATGTTTATTCTTATTTATGAATGTTTTTTCTATATTGTTATCCTTATTGTGAATTTGATCTCACCCCTTTCAATGTTTTATTTTTCCCAGGATGTGAAGAAGTAATTTAGGAATGACATACAGGGATACTATGTGGGGATATGAGTGCGGACTATGAAGAAAATATGTTATTGTAGTTTTCATTTTTATGATGTAATGTAATACTTATGAATATATCTAGTGCTTTCAAGGCTACTAAACGAATCGGTGTTTCGAGATTTGATCTTTCTTGTGATCATACCAATGTTATGTAATAATGTACTGACTCTGGGAAACTGAGGTCGGGGCGTTATAGTAGCAATACTGTAGAAGCGATGACACTGTAACAACTACAGGCATTGTAACGGCGACATGTCACTCTAGCGACGGCAAGGTACTATAGCAGCGGCGGGTACTGTGTGGTACTATTGCAGTGCGGGTACTGGCCGTGGGACAAAAAATGCGCCTACGGGCCATGTAGTGTTCTAATTTCCCACTGTCCCTTCAGTCTAGGTAAAGGGTCTCCATATACCTCGTTAAAGAGGTATTTGCATTGATTTAATAATAAATGAGTATTTAGAACCAACCTTAAAAAAATATTAATGAATAGAAGGATTAGATGAAATTAACATGGATGTATTAGAAAACATATATTTATAATGGTGAATTTTCAAAAGGGGATTGGGTTGTTAATAATATATATTAAATTAAATGAATTATAATGATAGGAATAAATTATATGAAACATGAATGAAAAAGTTGAAATAAGATATTGGTTAATGAATTTTATAGTGTCAGTGAATAAATAAAATAAAAAACTTAATGTGTCTGGTAAACATTAATTGGTATAAATTTGACTGATATGGAAATTTGAATTTTTTTATTAACTGATTTATTTTTTCATAGATAATTTGTTTCATAGATTATCTGGTTTTGGGTTTGAAAAGCATTGTTTGATGTGTGAATGTTATGTTGTCAATATGTAATTTTAAATATTGTTATGGGAATTGATGTGGAAAAGGATAATGATGTTGTGGAAATTTATGGGTTGTGTTGGCTCATTGTAGGCATGGTCATACAAATTTTAATTGATTTAGGTTTAGGTTGTGGTCTGTTAGATGGAATTACGGGGTATGGACGGGGATGGGTATGTAATGTATTGTAGAATATATGGTATATAGATAATTATAGGTTTATGATATGTAGGAATACCCTATAGGGTATGGATGAGGATAGGTACAAGATGCACTGGTGGACTCTACAGAGTATAGATACATGATGTACCGACATACCGTATGATGTACAGGTAAGGATAGGAACATGATGTACTAGTAGAACCTAAGGGTTATATATGATTATATAAAATTATGTAGCAATAGACACTACTGGGTATGGATGAGTTTAGGCACATTATGTAATTGAAGGTCCTACTGTTTATGGATTAGGAGGTACATGGTATACTAATAGACCATATAGGGTAATAATGAGTGGATGTTACATAGTACTAGTTATGTATTGTATGCGGAGGGAACGAGGTGGAAATACATAATATTTATGATACACTATTGTAATTGAAATGTTATATTTTTATTTTTTATGTTATATATCGGTGGATATGTGATATGGATGATATGGATTTGCAGAAATGGTTGGGGGACATATGTGGATATGGGGGGGGGGATTGATGTGGATTCCAGTTTTAGTTCTATTCCTATAATGATATGAGGTTGGAACATTGGGTATATTGAAATGTGGTTTTGGATATGTTTTTTGAAAGAATTTGGTGACAAAATTATGTATAGTGTGGTGTTCAATGATAATATTTTTATTATGAATTCTTTTTCTAATTCCAATGTTTATGCTTTATTTTTTTGTATTATTCTTTCTTACTCATGCATATATATTACACACACATGTTAATTTTTTATAAGTATGATCCTATTAATTAATTATAATTGTTCACCCCATAAATGTATGTTATGTGTTTATTGTATAGTCTAATGATGAGTAGAGTTGATGTTTGGGAATCATGGATAGATATAACATCCCCTGATCATTGAACGCATTTTGAATTCAATAAATAATACGTTATAAAATTTATAACACATGAAACACTAAACTAATTAAATTCACCACATATTAGGAAAACAATTTCTGGAATTTAAAGATAATAATCTATTGTGATAATTATAGATTTTTATTAATTTATTATATGAAAATATATATCGTTATGTGATTAAAATAATTCAATTTTAAATATGATTATTTTTCATAGAATGTTTATTGATATGTTTTTTATTGTATAAAAATATATCACTTTTAAAGTAATTCAATGTTTGAAAAAATAATAAATTCATATAAAATAATATTAAGAAAAAATGAACATTGAAAATTATATTTTTTTATATAAAAGAGGTCATAACTATATTTAAAATTTTTCTTTAAAATAAAAATTATCAAAATTTATAATTTGAATGTTTTAAAATTAAAAAAAAATTAAGTCACAATTTTAAAATATTCTTATCATGCTTTTTAGTGATTTGTCCAAAATATTGTTTTTTTATTAATGAAAAATATATATTTTATCATTAATGTATATTTTATGAGATAATTATGATATAATAAATATATAAAAATATATAAATCCTTGGCTTAGAAAAAATGGGTTTTTAAGGGGGTCATTCATGCTGTTGATTTTGCGCATCAAAGAGGTTGGAGAAAGCTCTGGATAGAAAGTGATTCAACCCCTATCATTCATGCCATCTGGAATGGCAACATCCATCTGGCCTGGACTCTTACCACACGATGGATGAATTGTCTGAATTTGCTACACGGGATGGACTATATAGCTACTCATGCCTACCGGGAAACAAATGCTGTTGCTGATGCTCTTGCCAACAAAGGAGTTCATCAACACATGACTTGGATGGACTCTATTCCTTCTGACATATTTTACCTTATTGATAGATATTGTAAAAAAATCCCATCTTTTCACCTCTTGTAACCCTGTTTTGTTTATCAATAAATTGTGTATGGTCTTTGACCAAAGCACTACCATTAAAAAAAGTATTCACAATGATCCATTCATTTTTTTCTTACAAAGAATGTGATTAAAATATTATATTTTATCCATAATTCATAACATGTCATGGAGATGAATTATATAATTATTATTTTTAATAAAATCATTTTTAAATTTAAAATGTGTTTTTTATAAAATGAAATTATTTTTCAATAAACTATGTTTTTATATATTCCATTTCATTTTTAGTAATTTTGAATTTTTGTAATAGTGATATGTTGTCTCTATAATAATGGATAGAAAAGGATTAATGTTTGTTTGTGTGGGGGGGGGGGGGGGTTAAACTAGGAGGTAAGGATTTGAATATCTATAAATAATTTATATATTTTATTATATGATTTTAATTACACCCATTAATATACTATCATTGAAACTTATTCTATTTTATGCCACCCTCTTTGATTTGGATATTTCTTTTATCTAAACAAATTAATACAAATAAAAATGTCTTTATCAGTAACGTATTTATTTACTAGGATAATTATATTGTTAAAAATATTTTTTCAACATCTCATGATCATATTACTGATGAATATTTTCTTAATGTTTAAAGATAACATAATTCTATTTTCAAATAATAATATAATTTTCTAACAAGAATTCAATGTTTTAATAAAGATACCATGCAAGGAGTGGAAAAATCAATTCATTTATTTTAAAGACATTAATAATGATATGTTATGGATAAATTATTATGTACTAATAAATTTATATATAATTATGAATGGAAAATTATTATTTCTATTTTTTATTGTAACTCCATTTCTATCTTGATTTTTATGTGTCAAATTATTAGAATATTCTCAAAAATGACTTCAAAATTATCTAATGTTTAAATATATTATATTAATTTATTTAAAATACATAAAAATAATATAAGGGAGTTAGTAGGATAGATAAAGTTCTAATATTTCATTCATTCTCAATTTATGAGACACTTTTCATTTTTAAAATTGCTTTTAAGCCCCTTAAAGACTAAATATATTTTAACACACCATTGATATTTTTCTATAAAAGGAAACATAGTATAAACATTAGAAATGAATATAAACGTTCCATTTTCACTAAAACATATTCCTAAATACATCTCTAGGCTTCCCATACCATTTTCAAGGACCATATGGTGATCATGAACCTCTCCTCAAGAAAAGAGGTATAACTTCTAACTATATTATTTCGAGTAGTTTTCTTCCTCCACATCATTTAAATATATTCTAACCAAAATAATATAATAAAATAGATTTCATCACTATAATAAAAATTTAATATTATAATGGAAACATATTTCTATATACATTAAATCCAATACAAAATAAAAAGGGTACTCTTGTGTTTATGCACACTATTACCTCCATGAAGTGACATATTTCATTTTTAATCACTAACATACATGGATGTTTTTAATGGTGAATTTATTGTATAAAACAAAAATATATGATAAGATTAACATAATAAATTAAATTAAACCCAGGTCGAGGTGTAATGATTAGAACAATCGAATCAAAACATCTGTGAGAATTAAAATGGTTAAATAATTGATTTGAACTAATAATTATGAGTAAATGGGAAAAAGATATTATGAATAAATATTATCCATAAAGTCATAGATATTGTATTTTGATATATATGGATAATAAATAAATATTTATTATAAAATATGTTGAAATACATCCAACCAATAGGGAATACAAGGTAAGTATTTCTCCGCCCCAAATTTCTTTTGTTGGAATATGTTTTAAATTATTCAAAAACATTTAGAAGAAGTATATACTAATTCAATAAAATATTATATCATATATCCCTTCACACTCAAGATATTTTATATCCATTCTCAGCTTTTTTCTTTCATGGTTATTTTTATTTTATAAACTATTATGTACTTTTCTTTAAAACATTGTTTTAAATGTTTTCAATTAATTTTTATCTATATAATTATTTCTTTAAATGTTTCAATAATATTCATATATATACATAAAATTTTGTTAAATTTAATTTACAATTACTTTTAATATAATTGATAATTTTTTAAAAGGTATTCATAGAATTTATTCTATAAAAGTAATTTTTTTACATTCTTCAAAAAAGTGATAAAATAATGTTTTTTTTGATTAACAGTTGAGTGAATTTTCATGTCATCAGATCCATTATTAATTAAAATGATTATTTTCCAAGATTCTATAACTTTTTCAAGAAGATAATTTTCCCATTATTCGGGGAATGATTATTTTTGTAATATTGATTCCAAAATAATAATAATATTACTTCTTGATTTAAAATAGATTTCACAGTGTCTTTATATAGTTTTTTTCATCAATGTGAACATTATTTTAATAGTTTCTGACACATTGAGTATGTTACCTAATGATATAATCTATCTTCTTTATTTGTATTTCTAGTGAACAAGATATTCTACTGATTATGAAGTATAGGAATTATGTTTAATTGATTCGATATGGATATTTATTTTTTGATAATTCATAAAACTATGTATATTATTGATTATTTAGTAAATAGTTAATACTTTAGAATTGATAATTTTAATGCAAGATCCCATTATTTCTCTCTGATTCATCTATAGGTCTCGATAGACAAACTAGCTTTGTTTTTTGGTATATGACTTACATATTTATATTTTATGTCTAAGATGAAAAGACATGATGGTATGTAATATATATTGGTTGAGGGGGCATGACAATATTTAATATGTATGGATTTATATGAATTAATGGTATGTAATATGTCTTGGTGGAGATAGCATTATAATATTTAATATTCCTCAGTTAAGAGTCGTTTACTATATGATTTTGATTTCAAACATTATGTATAAGCTCCTCGGCTCATTATTACCTTTGATGATTGATATGGGGCACTATTGGACCTCATTTATTCCTCCTCATATGATATATTCTTATTATTAGTACTGAGAGTGTAACGAATATAGTGAAGGTCTATACCGTCATGATTTGAGATACAATGTCTGCAGAAATAAGATAAAAAATAAATATTAAAACAAGCATACATACAGACTCAACTGAAAATTAAAATAATAATAATGAATCATTTGATGTTGTAATTTATGAAAATCTAAAATATATTTAGAAATTCATACAATTAAGATAAAAACTATATCAAAATAATGCCTCCAAAACCCTAGTCTCTATCCTCATGCATAGTGTTGTCTTTATACTCCAATCGTATGTAGAAATATAATCAATCAAGTACAGTGTATGTTCCCATTATACATACATTCATCCATAAAGTCTACCTAGGTACATAATGATACCAAAAAAGGGTGTCAGTACAACTCAAAAGGTCGATTCCCACCACGTCTACTCAATCCAATTTGAATACAGAGTGTAAGCAGCAATATAAAAAATAAGGGTATTAACTAATTAATTAACATGAATCATTATAATATCATACTAAACCATGTTCTCTGGTTTAAAACCTGGGGTCATCCAAACAAACTTTGAAATGAATTCAAATGATTTGACATCCCAAAAAGTGAAATAACATAAAGTAACAATATGTGTAACTTGTAATCTTATCTAGGAAGGAGCTCTATGTCCAACCCAATATCCTATCCTGTAAGGAATGTCTCCTCCAACCCAATATCTCATATGGGAGGGAACACTATACCCAACACAATATCTCATCCAGGAAGGAAACCCTTGTCCAACCAAATATATCATGTATGAACAGAGGCCATGTACAACCTATTATTTTTAGCTTAAAATGAATTCCTTTTCCAACCTATAATTTCATTAGGGGTGGAAAAAATATATATAGTCTATATTTTAAATTGGGAAATAATTCAATGTCTAACCTATAATATCATCTGAGTATGAACAAAATATTTAGCCTAAAATTTCTTCAATCAAGGAACACCGTGTCAAGCATATAATTTCATCTAGTTATGATCACCATGTCCAACCGCTAATTTCATCCAAAAAACAATAAGTTACCAAGGATTCATAATTTCAAAAATATCTAAATAATCAATTTATAATAAAAAAATTACAAAATAACTACCATTTAATAAAATTTCTTAAATATCAATTCATAAATTATCCAATTATCATGATATGTACCCCACATACCAAAGTCATGCTAATTAAAAAATACAAGGAAATTATTAACTTATACAAAGTTAGTTAATTATTAAAATAATTGTATCTACTTCCATTTTACTTTTCATTTAAGCCAAATTAAAATTTCACATATAATTTTATCTATATTTCATCATACCTTTATACCAATTCAAATTACATGACTGATTTCCACAATTAATCCAAGTCATTTATTCAAAATCCAATAATCACAATTACCATGTTATGACGAATACTAATTCAAATACAAAACATACTCACAAAGCTGATTCAAATCATAACTTATTTATAACTAATCATCGGGGATCTATGTTCATTTTTTTTCAAATTACAACCTATATCGATGGGTTGGAAAACTACATGGCTGGTCTCAAGTCCTGGTCTCAACCCTAATTGACCAAATAGGTCTGTAGGGGATTTATGTATATGGTTTCATCAAACAAATTGGTTACCAATTATTTTAGTTCATATTCATAGATTTTCATTTTGATTTCACTTATTGTTCATTATAGAAGAACAGGACAAACAAAAGGTATTTATTCAGGACCACATACCTCAAAATCAAAGAAGAAGAATAAATTCTTCTATAACCATGGTAGAATTGTGTTCCTCATTCCTTCCCTTCAATTAATACCAATATATTCTATAATCACAAGACATCAATACGATATCTATATAAAAACACAGGTCTTACACTCCCGGGTATTGTACTAAAATCATGACCATTACATTTCTAGATTTGATTCAGATAAGGGTGACCCATTTTTTTCATCCAAACCTTACAACATCAAAAAGTAAAATTGGATCACTAACATCTTATTATATTTTTTAGTCTTAGAATTTTAATTAATTTAGAAAAACTAATTCACAGATAATTGAGAGAATATTAAATGATAATTTTTCCAACAAAACCTATATTTTCATTTCCATATTATGAAATAAAAATCAACAATATGAAATCCCTTCAATACATAACTGTTTCAACATTATTCATTAAAACCAATAGAAAAAGAAACATAAGAATGTTGATCTCAAATTATCATTAAGATTATACATAACCATTAGTAATTAAATGTCATGAATGAGCATAATTTGTTAATAAGGGTATGATACAAAAGGTGTATTATATAATCATTAAAGAACTCATACCCATCAATACCTCAATCATAAAATATAAAAATATTGAAAAAGAAATAGTCATTTTAAATAACCAATCATTAGTCTTGTGATATAAATCATGATCATGTGAAACATTATAAACCCATAGAAAATAATTAAAACCCTTTTAAATAACATGGATCATAAATTTAAAAAAACTATATTAAACTGGTTTCATAATTTAATCGGGCCAATTAAACCCATAATTGAAACCCACATGCAACTCCCTCCTCCTTTCCTCTAATGACAAGGCATGTTACCCAATTCATTGGAGAACTATCTAGCACACCAATAATAAAATCTATAATGGGATCACCTAGTACTATCTAGGCCACCCAATCTTCTAATAATTAGTGGCCTCGACCTATTCTTTCTTTCTCACCCCATCATATAATATGTCAATGTATTACTATATGATTAAAACTCATAGACATAATCATTATTCCTTTTATCACTTTACTAGCCCATGGAATGGAAATGGGATACATAATAATATCATTGAAAAATAATTAACCTATTTAAAAGAAAGAGGTTCCATAAAAATACCTTTGAAATTTGATTAACCCATGGAAAATTAATTGGTTCTATAATAATTTATTTAAAACATGATTCACCGGTTGAAAAGAAACCTGTTCCATAACAATCTCATCGAATAGATCTTAATCTATCTAGAGAAATAATTAAGGATATTATTATTACAAAATATACCCATTTGGTCTTATATTACAACAATGGTTTTTTATATTGATAAATTTAAATAAAATTAAACTTTCATTCAATTAATCGATGTAGAAAAAATCATTTTCATTTAGAAAATCACTTTTATGACATAAAACCTTTTGGAAAAACATTTCTTTAAAAAACAATAATTGAAATATATAAATGGATGTTTTAAAAAATTATATAATTAATTTTGAAAAATATCTTTTCAAATTTGAAAAATAGTTTTTAAAAGTAATTTTTTGTAAATATTTTTACATAAAATAATTTAACAAGGAAAAAATATCCTACAAAAAATAGAAATAATGTTTGATTTTAGAAAAACAATATTCATTATCTCATGTGCCAAATAGTGAAAAAAATGTAACCATTACCTAAATATATCATGAATAACCATAGGATAAGAAAATTCATGATTATTAATGAGACATAGACTATAAGATTTCATCAGTGGATTCATAATCATAATCCATCCTGATAAACATTGACATTGTAGCAATAAACTCTTACCTCTTGGTTAACGTTGAATTGTAATACCCATAAAGGAATAAAGTTATATGACATATGTAATATAATTAGAATAATTATATTAATTATATAACATTAAAATGGAGTATTATATACACCTTATAAATTAAGATATGTTTATAACATAACAAACATATCAAAGAAGAAAAATTGTGACCAAAATCAATTACCAGTTTGGTAACATTGAAACTGTAAATTCATTGAAATAAAGATCATATAATATATATTTATGTCCACGTCAATGTAAGGATAAGAATAATAAAATATATTCATTAGAATTATGTACACCACACAACAATAAAAATAATGTGTGAGTATGGCTTGTATCTCGTAGAAATAAAACTGTGTTGAGAAAAAACATTACCTTGAGTCTGATTCATCACGCTTATTATCTATCTCCCTAAATAATAAAAATGATAAATATATACTTACATGAGAACGTTTCACCTATTTATTATTAAATTTATTTAACTTATAAAAAAGTTATATATAACTACTTACTCAATTTTCTTAGGTCGGATATTTTGACCATATGCGGCTTGTGTCTCAAAAAATACTTAAGTAGGTTAACTATGGTAAAAAACATAATTATTTAAAAATATAAGAATAATAATCAATATATAATAGAAATATTTATACATAAATTATAATTTTAAAAAATTTGTAAAATATTGTTTTGAATTATGAACTAATGTCATGAACATTGAAACGATAGACAATATGTACTCATGAGTAACATTTCCATTTATCAATGATTATTATGTAAAGAAGGTAAATAATGTTTTATATTTCACAAATTATCATTATATCATAAATAATATTATATTAAACTATATATAATTATATATGTCATTCTTATGCTGTAAAAGGGATCACATCACTTTGATGATCTGGTAGTCCACATGTCCATAGATGACATTATCACTCTCTCAGTTTGTGAAATTGAAGCAATAAAATTGTATATTATATTTCCAGAGAGATAATTAGATCTTGAATATAATAATTATTTCATTAGTATCATATATATTAATATTATTTTCCCTTATTCACTTTCATATAACTCGTTAGTGAAAAATGATTTTTGTTTCTTTGTAAGGCTATAGTCCACGATACACACAAGTGATGTTATAGTATCTTGTATGATATGAAATGCAAAAAATGGTTTATATGAAAAAAATAATCCATGGGAATAATTATTTATAAATATATTAATTATTATATACAAATAGTATGTCCCTAATTAATCCCAACCATAAGATGTGGTAATAGGAAAACGAACAACAGGGGGTTGCGAGGTGGTAGTTTTTTGTACACACGAAATATGATTTTGTAATCCATTTGATGGAATTATTTGTGTTTTTATGTCTTAACCACAACCTAAAAAATTATCACTATATTTATTATACATTTTTTATTATATAATAATGGTATAATAATAATTTAAGGGGTTGAGATGGAAAAATTTCACATTGATGAACGTTACCCCTTCTTCAGTTAACCCTTTTTCGTTTGCACCAATGAAATTTGTTGGATAGATTTTTAAAAGACATAAGGCTTCAGGAATGATATTATAGAATATGGGAAGTTACGTTTTTAGGTTTTGCTTAAAAACAATTCCTAGGGATATGTGAGTAAATGGGGATATTGAATTCCCTTTTATAGTAAAGTATGAATGGCATTTATGTAAATACCAAAAGTTAAACAATATCGGGAGGTCTCCTTTACCTCATGTGACTCAAAAATTGAACATTTATAGAAGTTATGGATTCATTGGTTGATAAATTCATCTACCAAAAAATCATTTTGTATCATTTTATTGTTTAGACTTTATGTTTACTCAATTTTATCAGTATAGTTTTTTCTAAGGTAACTTATATCAATTTATTTTTGTTGGTAACATAACATTTAAGGATATAATTAAAAAAAACTATTCAATAGTTTAAACCTACTGATTCTAAAAAATAATTCCAATTCATTACATTAGAATACTATGTGTCTGTAAAATAAAATTTAATACAAATATAATTAATGGGAAAAAACCTTCTTTTAACATTAATCTCTATAATTCGTTTTAAACATTTCACTGATCACATTGGTAAAAATTTAATTTTGAATTATATGTAATGAAAAATTATTATTATTACAAATATTGAATCCATATTTACCAATTTAACAAATATAAATTTTATAATTGGGTTTATGAATAGCCCCATATATAGGATATCAAAGCTATTTTTGAAAGTGAAAAAGTTTTAAAGTTTTAACAAAACAATAAAAATGATATTTATTACTATTTAATAAATTGAATTTACAGATATATAATTGATCTACATATATATAATAAAAAATAAAAAATATAATTTAACTATAAGAATTATTTATATGGAAAGGTAGCATTTTAATGTAAATTTACTTTTCTTTACTATTCGTGAAAAAATGAAACTTCTCAAAAAATAAACCAAATATTATCCCCCATGAAAATTTTTAAATTATGCTTTCAAAATTGAACATTATTTTTTCCAATAATTTTTATAAATGTGTACAGTTTTGTTTTAAAATTTCTTTTCTATTAAAAGGTGGAAAAACCTCCTTAAAAAAATTATGCCTAAAATTTCATTTTTTTTATCGTGTCCCTAGAATATATATTTGATTAATGTAAAACTAATTTATTGAATATATATATATATCATTAATTTTATTCAATAATATTAATTAAGTTAATTTAATAACACCAAGCGCCTTTGGGTGCATAAAAATGTTTTTCTATAAAAAAATATCCTTTATATTGAATTAAATTTTATTTTAATTTCCACTTAATTGGTAACAAATGAATTAATTTTGTAAACATGTATAAAAAATATTTTAATAATTTAGTTAATATTATTTATTACCTCCATTCCCACATCTAGGTGATAAAAGTCATGTTTAATAATAATATAAAGAGTATATTATTTTCATGTAGTAATCAAACTTGTGTGCAATACAAGTTATAGAAGAAAAATGATGTTATCTGGAAAGAAAGATAAAAATTTTGTTCTGCATAATGAAATATAAAATTACATTTAATTTAAATCAAGCTATTGATGATTTTTAATTAACGTGAAAGAAAATATTTTCTAAAATCACAAAATATTACATCCTACCCCACTCAAAAAGACTTTCTCCATCGAAATTCATCTTGGTTGTTAAAGGATAATTTTTTTTAGAGTTTAGTTATTTAAAATAAAATTCTAAAAATTAATAACAGAAAAAATCCTCTTAAAGTGATAGTGGGAAACATAATATTCACATGAAGTTATATATAACTAGGATTCTACATAGGGAAGGTATTGGTGGGGAATTAAAAGATAAATTTATAAGGGAAAACTAATTCTTATTTTCTAATAGATAGTGATAGAGAAGGTGGTCAAGATTAATCAAATGAAAAAAACCATAGGAAAAATGTAAGGGAAAAATCTCATTTATATCATTAAAAAATATGGAAATAGGAAATCATTTTATTTCAAGATCCTTGTCCAACATTTGAAGTATTCCTTCACCTTCTATACTAAATGCATAATGAAGTATACATACTTGAAAATTAAAATTTCATCCTTTATCAAATTACCTCATTTTTTTCTAGAACTATGAGTATTCAAGATAAATTTAATTATTCCAATAACACAAAAAGTAAAAATTTCAATACTACATCACCATAAAAGGGATAAAAATATATTCCTATAGACATTCACTACTGGAATAGGGTTTTTCCCAACACTTGTATACCAACAGTTTGCATAAACCATTGGTATATAATTGTTTTTCCAAAATTTTTCCTAAACCATTGGTGAAATTGTGTGTAACACACCATTTACCAAAATTTCACTAGAACCATTGTTAAAGGGTCTAAATTCTTCCCCCCATAGCAATAGTTATTGAAAACCAATTGTAAAGGTTTTCCCCAATATCCTGGTGCGGCCCTTCTCCTCTCCCCCATTTTGACAGAACCCTAATTCACCTCTCCCCTGCATTCCTGCACCTCTCCCCCATTCCGGGGACACCTCTCCCTCACGATCAGAGCACATGTCCCCCATTCGGACATCACCTCTCTCAGGTTCATCTCTATTCCTCCATCCGAACGATTGGGATTTCGGATTCCCCCATCCAAGCTGCTGAATCTTCATCCAAACCATCCCAAATTAGGTATTTTCTTAAGCGGTACCTTATTTTTATTTTTATATATCTAATATTTCAGTATTAATTTTTTATTTTGATGCATATCTATTTTTTTCTATTATGATTTAACCTAGAAAACCCTTTTATATTTTTCCTCCAGAACCATAGAAAACCATTTTATATTTTTTAGTTGTCACATTGATTAATCGTATCATTATATTAACATTTTATATAAATATACTGGATAGTTATAGACCTCTCGGTGGTCACCTTCATGAATTGTATCTCAAGAATTTTTTGAGTTTCCATTTGGTACCTGAATAAACAACATCATTATATGTTTAGATATGGGTAATCACCATTTTATAGATGCATGACTACTCACATGACATAGGAGAGAGCATGTAGCAGATGATTTGGTTGTAACTTAAGAAGCTAGGTTGAATTTTAGAATTTATTGAGCCTATTGTATAGTACTACTTCCTACTAGTTGCAACTAAGTTTTTCTTCTTGATACAAGACATACATTACCATCATTCGGTTTATGATTCTGTTATTAGTTGGTATTATAGATTTGGTTATTTTTATCCATTTCCAATATTATCCCATTTTTATCATTCTTCCACTTTTTAACTGATAATATTAAAATTGTGAAACTTAGGTAATGATGGAATAGTCTCCCCCAGACACAGAAAAGGTTCTCACTATTAGTCAATAACATTTTGGAATTTTGGTATATGTTCTTGAGGACTTGTGGCCATCTGGGCTCGGGTCACTAATGAGTGGCATCCTGGTTTGGGATGTCACGATTTTTGGATATCCTTTTTATCGGTGTTTCTAATCAAATCCATACCTATAACTAAAGAATCCCCCTCTGCAAAATAAATTGGGACATGATTCAATGAATACACCAAACCAAACTATGATCTATGGTCCCAAATTAAGGACCCTTTAATCCATGGTTATGGTGAAACTTGATGAGGCCATAAATACTTTTGATTTGATCCTCATCTAACTCCTCATCCTGATCTCCCTGAAGAAGTTAAAGTATAAAACTCATGTACTCCCAACACGACCTTTGAGGATTATGTATTCCTTCATCCACTTCCAATATCTTAATGGGCAAAACTTGAATATAGGCATTAGAAATTATGTATCTTATTTTCTTATATACATTGTATTTTTTTGTATTTCCTAATATGATTCTCATATAGGGAAATGTGTCAGTTATGCTTTTATATAAAGTAAACAATTGTCCTTTACCTAAATATTTTTTGATTGAACTTAAATATTATTTAATTTCATTGAAATGGAAATCATTTAAAGTGAAAACAAAAACTGAAATACAAAAAAAGACCAAACGTATTTGGATTGTGTTGATACTTTAGGACAATGATCCAATGGTCATTTGAGATGTGTACAAGACAACCCCACCTCAATCCAAGGCACGGTGTGGCCAGTATCACTCTAAATGTCTCTCTTTTGTTTAAAATGGACACCATTTTATGTAAAAACAACTAACATACAGAAAACCAACCAAACGTATTTGTATTGTCTTGATACTTTAACATAACAATCCATAAGTCATTCTTGAGGTGTATGAGGAGATAACACATCATTCGGATGCATGGTTTGTGTGGCACTACTGAATATGTTCTTTTTAGTAGTTTGGCGTGCTTCAAAATCATGTGTGGGGTAGTCAAAACAGGACGAATGTCCTCGGAATTCCATGAAATCAGATGATAATAAGTGTGGGTGAATTGTGAAATGGTCGGAAAGACGACACATCAATCGAATGTGTCGTGTGACCGTAGGAGCCGAAAACGCACTCTGCATGTCGTAAATGGACAAAACATGCATTTAACGGTCAAATGCATGATGAGTGACCTCGTAAATCCATGAAATCAGACAACAAAAAGGGTGGGAGAATTGTGAAATGGTCGGCCAGAAGGAACGTCAATCGGAGGTGTCGTGTGGCCATAGTGGACGAAAACGCACTCGTCAATGTCCAAAACATGCGTTTAACAGTCAAATTCTTACTGAACGACATTAAAATGACTTGAAATTACACAAAAACATCCTAATTATTATTTGTGAGATGTATGAGGAGACTACACATCATTCGGACGCGTGGTTTGCATGGCAGGACTGGATATGTGTTTTTAAGGTGTTTAGCGCGTTTGAAAAGCATGTGTAGGATCGTCAAGACTATCGAACGACCTCAGAATACCATGAAATCAGACGACAACAAAGAGTGGGTGAATTGTGAAATGGTCGGCCAACCGGAGCGTTAATCAGAGGTCTCGTGTGACCGCGATGGCCGAAAATTCACTCTGCATTTCGTAAATGGCTAAAACATGCGTTTAACGGTCAAATGCATGTCGAACGACATCATGATGACTTGAAATCACATGAAAACTCCCTAATTATCATTAGTGAGGTGTACTAGGATACGACGCATCATTCGAATGCGCGGATTCTACGACACGACTGAATATATGTTTTTAAGGTGTTTTGTGCGCTTGAAAAGCGTGCGTGGGGTGGTCCAAACCGGCCGAACAACCTCATAATGTCATGAAATTAAAGAACAAAAAATGGTTGGTGAATTGTGAAATGGTTGGCCAAACAGCATATCAATCAGAGGTGTCATGTGGCCGTGGTGGCTGAAAACGCAATCCGCGCCTCATAAATGGCCAAAACATGCGTTTAACGGTCAAATGCATACCGAACGACATCAAAATGACTTGAAATTAGACAAAAACACCCGAATTATTATTCTTGAGGTGTAAAAGGATACAACATGTCATTTTGATGACCAGTTTGCGCGGAAAGACTGAATTTGTGTTTTCTAGATGTTTAGTGTGCTTGAAAAGCGTGCGTGGGGTGGTCAAAACCAGCCGAACGACTATAGAATGCCATGAAATCAGATGAAAATAAAGGGTGTGAGAAATGTAAAATGGTCGGCTAAAGACATGTCAATCGGAGTTTTCATGTGACCGCGGTGGCTGAAAATGTACTTCGCATGTCGTAAATGGCCAAAACATGCGTTTAACGGTCACATGCATACCGAATGACATCGGAATGAATTTAAATCACACCAAAACACCCTATTTATTATTCATAAGGTGTAATATGAGACGAAACATCATTCGGACGCGCTGTTTGCGCGGCACAGTAGAATATGTGTTTTTTAGGGGTTTGGCGTGCTTGAAAAGTGAGCCTGGGGTGGTAAAAATCAATCGAATGACCACAGAACGCCATGAAATCAGATGAAAACAAAGGGTGGGTGAATTTTAAAATAGACGGCCAGATGACAAGTCAATCGGAGGTTTCGTGTGACCACATTGGCCGAAAATGCTCTTCGCCTGTCTTAAATAGCCAAAACATGTGTTTAACGGTCAAATGCATACTAAACGACATCATAATGACTTGAAATCTCAAAAAAACACTCTAATTATTATTCATGAGGTGTACATGGAAACAACACATCATTTGGACATGCGGTTTGCACAGCACGACTAAATATGTGTCTTTTAGGTGTTTGGCACGCTTGAAAAGTGTGTGTGGTGTGGTCAAAATTAGGCGAATGACCTCTGAAAGTCATGAAATTAGATGAAAAAAAGATGGGTGAAATATAAAATATTCGGCCAGATGTCACATCAATTGGTGGTATCGTGTGACCCCGGGGGCCGAAAATGCACTTCGCGTGTCGTAAATGGCCAAAACATGCATTTAACGGTCAAATTCATACCTAACGACAACAAGAGGACTGGAAATTACACGAAGACACCCTAATTATAATGCGTGAGGTGTATAAGGATAGAGTAAATCATTCGGACATGCATTTTGAACGGCACAACTGAATATGTGTTTTTTAGGTATTTGGCACGCTTGAAAAGCATGTGTGGGGTGGTCAAAACCAGCTGAATGACCTCGTAATGCCATGAAATCAGACAACACAAAAGGGTGGGTGAATTGTAAAATTTTTCGGCTGGACGGTACATCAATAGGAGGTGTCATGTAACCACGGTGTTCGAAAATTCACCCCGGGTGTTGTAAATGGCCAAAATATGCATTTAACCATCAAATGCATTCCAGAAGTCATCGGAATGACTTGAAATCACACAAAAACCCATAATTATTATTAGTGAGATGTAAAATGAGACGACACGTCATTCGGACACGTGGTTTGCAAGGTAATACTGAATATGTGTTTTTATGTGTTTGGTGTGCTTGAAAAGCCTGTGTGGGGAGGTCAAAACCCGCCGAACGACCTTGGAATTCCATGAAATCGGATGAAAAAAAGGGTGGTTGAATTGGGAAATGGTCACCCAGATGGCACATTAATCGAAGGTGTCGTGTGACCGCGATGGCTGAAAAAGCACTCCATGTGTCGTAAATGGTCAAATCATGCGTTTAATGGTCAAGTACATACCGAACGACATCAGAATGACTTGAAATCACACAAAATACCCTAATTATTATTCATGAGGTGTACGAGGAGACGTCATGCCATTCGGGAAAATGGTTTGTGCGGAACGACTAAATATATGTTTTTTAGGTGTTTGTCGTGCTTGAAAAGCAGGCGTGGGGTGGTCAAAACTGGCCGAACGCCCACAGAATGCCATGAAATCAGACAACAACAAAGGGTAGGTGAAGTGTGAAATAGTCAGCCAGACGACATGTCAATCGGTGGTGTCGTGTGACCGCGGTGGCCAAAAAAAGCACTTCATGTGTCGTAAATGGCCAAAACATGCATTTTACGGTCAAATGCATACCGAACGACATATGAATGACTTGAAATCAAACGAAAACACCCTAATTATTATTCTTGAGGTGTAAGAAGAGACGACACATCATTCAGACGCATGGTTTGCACGGCATAGTTGAATATGTGTTTTTTATGTTTTTGGAGAACTTGAAAAGCATGCGTGGGATTGTTAAAAATGGTTGAACGACCTCAGAATGCCATCAAATTAGACGACGACAAAGGGTGGGTGAATTGAAAAATGTTCAGCTAGACGAAATGTCAATTAGAGGTGTCATCTGACCGCGGTGGTCGAAAACGCACTCTGCGTGTCGTAAATGGCCAAAACAAGTGTTTAACGATCAAATGCATACCGAACGACATCCGAATGACTTGAAATCACACAAAAAGCCTAATTATTATACCTAAGATGTACGAGGAGGCGACACGTCATTCAGATGAACGGTTTGCGCTAGACTACAGAATATGTGTTTTTTAGGTGTTTGGCATGTTTCAAAAGCGTGAGGGTGGTGGTCAAAACTAGCTGAACAACCTCGTAATGCCACGACATCAGACATCAAAAAAGGAGGGTGAATTGTGAAATTTTTGGCTAGACGACACGTCATTCGGAGGTGTCGTGTGACCGCAGTGGCCGAAAACGCACTCTGCATGTCGTAAATGGCCAAAACATGCGTTTAACGGTCAAATGAATATCGAACGACATCAAAATTACTTAAAATCACACGAATACTCCTTAATTATTATGTGTGGGGTGTAAGATGAGAGGGAACATCATTTAGATGTGTGGCACAACTGAATATGGGTTTTTAGGTATTTTTCGCACTTGAAAAGCGTGCATGGGCCGGTTAAAACTAGTTGAACGACCTCAGAATGCAATGAAATCAGAAGAAAACAATGGATGGGTGAATTTTGAAATTTTCGGCCAGAAGGCACATCAATTGGAGGTGTAGTGTTACTGTAGTTGTTGAAAACACACTCCGCTTGTCGTAAATGGCCAAAACATGGATTTTACGGTCAAATGCACGCCGAATGACATCATAATGACTTGAAATCAGGCAAAAACATCATAATTATTATTTTTGAGTTGTAAGAGGAGACGACACATCATTCGGACACACGCTTTTCACAGCACGACTGAATATGTGTTTTTTAGGTGTTTGGCACGCTTGAAAAGCGTTCTTAGGGTGATCAAAACCGGCTGAACGACATCATAATTACATCAAATTAGACGGAAACAAATGGATAGTGAAATGTGAAATGGTCAGCCAGAGGGAACGTCAATCGGAGGTTTCGTGTGACTGGGGTGGCTGAAAATGTACTATGCGTGTTGTAAATGGCCAAAACACGCGATTAATGGTCAAATGCATACTGAACGACATTGAAATTACATGAAATCACACAAATAAACTAAAAGTATTATGAGTGAGGTGTTCGAGGAGAGGAAACATCATTCGGACGCGTGGTTTGTGTGACACCGCTGAATATGTGTCTTTTAGGTGTTTGGCGCGCTTGAAAAGCATGTGTGGGGTGGTTAAAACTGGCCGAATGACCTCTAAATGCCATGAAATCAGACAAAAATAATGGGTTGGTGAACTGTGAAATGGTCGGCAAGACGACACGTAAATCGGAGCCGCGGTGGCCGAAAACGCACTCTGCATATCGTAAATGACCAAACATGTGTTTAACTGTCAAATGCATGACGAATGACATCAGAATGATTGGAAATCACATGAAAACACCCTATTTTTTTTTGATGAGATGTACAAGGAGACAAAATGTCATTCAGATGCACGGTTTGTGTGGCACGACTGAATATGTGTTTTTATGTGTTTGGCATGCTTGAAAAGTGTGCGTGGGGTGGTCAAAACCAGCCGAATGACCTCGGAATGCCATGAAATCAGATGACAACAAAGGGTGGTTGAATTTTAAAATGGTCGGCCAGAAGGTATGTCAATCAGAGGTGTCGTGTGACCGTGATGGTTGAAAACACACTCCACGTGTGGTAAATGTCCAAAACATGTGTTTAACGGTCAAATGCATACCCAACAACAGCGGAATGACTCGAAATAAAACTAAAACACCCTAATTATTATTCGTGAGGTGTATGAGGAGAAAAAACATCATTCGGACGTGAGGCTTGTGCACCACTGCTGAATATGTGTTTTTTAGGTGTTTGGTGTGCTTGAAAAGCATGCGTGGGGTGGTCAAAACTGTCCAAACATACTCTGAATGCCATGAAATTAGACGATAACAATGGGTGGGTAAATTGTGAAATTATCGGCCAGACGGCATGCCAATCGAAGGTGTCGTGTGACCGCGGTGACCGAAAACGCACTATGTTTGACGTAAATGGCCAAAACATGCGTTTAATAGTCGAATACATACCGAACGACATGGGAATGACTTGAAGTCACACGAAGAGACTCTAATTATTATTTTTAAGGTGTATGAGGAGACGACACATCATTCGGACACACGGTTTGCGCGGAACAGTTGAATATGTGTTTTTATGTGTTTGACACGCTTTAAAAGCATGCATGGTGTGGTCAAAACTAATTGAACCACATCAAAATTCCATGAAATTAGATGAAAACATAGGGTGGGTGAATTGTGAAATGGTCAGTTAGAAAAAACGTCATTCTGATGTGTCATGTGACCGCGGTGTCCCAAAACGCACTCTGCATGTTGTAAATGGCCAAAACATGCATTTTATGGTGAAATGCATGCCGAACGACATCAGAATGACATGAAATCACATGAAAACATCCTAATTATTATTTGTGAGGTGTATGAGGAGACAACACGTCATTCGGAAGCGCGGTTTTCATGGAACGACTGAATATGTGTTTTTAGGTGTTTGGCGCGCTTGAAAAGCTTGCGTGGGGTGGTCAAAACCAGATGAACGACCTTGGAATGCCATGAAATAAGACAAAAATAAATTTTGGGTGAAATTTGAAATGGTTGGCAAGACGACATGTCAATCAGAGGTGTTGTGTGACCGTGGTGGTCGAAAATGCACTCTGTGTGTCGTAAATGTCCAAAACATGCATTTAACGGTCAAATGCATACCGAACAACATCGGAATGGTGTGAAATCACACAAAAACGGCCAAAAATTATTCATGAGGTGTACAAGGAGACGACACATCATTCGGGCGTGCAGTTTTCATGGAACAACTGAATATGAGTTTTTTATGTGTTTGGCGTGCTTGAAAAGAGTGCGTGGAGTGGTCAAAACCAGCCGAATGACCTCAAAATTCCATGAAATCAGACAACAACAAAGGGTGGGTGAATTGTTAAATGGTTGGCCAGACGTCACGTCAATTGGAGATGTCGTGTGACAGTGTTGGCCGAAAACACACTTTGTGTGTCGTAAATGACCAAAACATGCATTTTACAGTAAAATACCTACCGAACAATATCGGAACGACTTGAAATAAAACGGGAAAACCCTAATTATTATTTGTGAGGTGTAAAAAACGATGAAACGTTATTAGGATTCATAGTTTGCACTTCATGTTATAATATGTGTTTTTTAGGTTTTTGGCGCGCTTGAAAAGAAAGAATGGGGTGGTCAAAACTGGGGGAATGATCCTAGAATATCATGAAATCGGATGACAACAAAGAGTGGGTTAATTGTGAAATGGTCAGAAGACAACATGTCAATCAGAGGTGTTGATACTTTAGAAAAAAAATCCATGAATCATTTCTGATAGGTAAGAGTCAACCCCACCTCAATCTGAGGCACGGTGTGACTGGTGTCACTCAATGTGTATCACTTTTTTTTGAAATGGACAACATTTTAAGTGAAAGAAACAATTGGCATACGGAAAATATTCACAAGGCTACACATAGATTCTTGAAATTAAGGGATAAAAAATAAAATATGGTATATTGATCATACATTATTAGAAGAAAATATTCACAAGTCATAGATTGAAACACAATGGGTCATAGTATATATAGAAAAACATGAATTATATTAGGAATGAGTCTTGACATCCCATCATTAACATTCACCAACACTCATGTTCTAATTCTCAATCACGGGCCGTTCTTTATATACAATAACATAAAACAAATAAATATTATATAGTGATTTCATATGAAACTTATGAACACTCAAGCATACCATATAACAAATTGGTCAATAATGCTACACATAGATTCTTGAAAAATAAGTTTCAAAGTCTCATAAAAATACCCAAACGGTGAGGAATATATATGGTGACAACATAGCCCCATGGATCAACTCAATACCATCCTTAAAAAGTGGGTTCTAGGACTAAACGAAATTCCCTTTGGGATCCCAATACCAAAGAATTAATTGAATATTCATACCCACTACCCAAGATTGTGATTCATCTCACATCACACCCAGGAGAGCAAATTACAATTAGTGACATACCCCCTTATTCTAATTGAAAATTATATGAAAAACATGTAGGTTATTCTCGTAACCCATCTCATATGTCGAGATTGGACAATGTTTCCCACTAACACATCAGGAACCATTTATACATGGATACATAATCATTAGAAGAATATAAACATCCCATGTGCTTCCTATAACTCATCCTAGGTCAAAGAACATGACCACTACCATTTTCTATTTTCTGGGTACCATGGTCCTTGTCCACTCTACCCAAGTTTTTCTGTTGGTTTTAAGATACTCAACCCAATACCATGACTAAACATCCCATGTGCATCCTATAGCATGTAGGTTATTTCTCATGTGTGTATTGGTGTTGTGGTTTGAGTGAATAATGAATTCTAAATTTTGAATACTCTTATGTGTGTTGGTTTTGTGGTTTGAGTGAGAAATTAATTCTAAATTTGGAATACTCATATGGGTGTTGTTGCATTTCCTATAACATGTAGGATTTTTCTCTTATGGGTGTTATTTCATTTTAATTTATAAATTTCTAAATTTTGGAATGAATTCTATGTTTTAAAGACTTTGGTTCGGGATTTTGTATTGGTGTTGTTTCAGGTCTGGAGAGGGGGAGGTGTGGAGCTGTGTTGTTGCTGGTCTGGAGTGGGGAGAGGGGCCTGCTGTTGTTGAGTTGAGAAAATCTATACGAACAGTTTCAAAACCATTGGTATAGATACTATAAATATAACTATACCAATGGTTTTGTTATAACCATTGGTATATGTTTATACCAATCGTTATAGCAAAACCATTGGTATATCCTTATGGATTTCCATATTCCCTCTATACCAATGATTGTAAACTGTTGGTATAAGTGTAGCACACATCTACCAATGGTTTCACCAACCATTGGTATATGTTATATTTACACACATATTCCAATGGTTTGTAGCAAACCGTTGGTATAACTTCTATTTTGACACCTATACCAACTGTTTTCACAGAAATGTTGGTATATGCCTATTGTCACCGCTTGTCCGCGGTTGAGGGAACTTTTGGTATACTATATACCAACGGTTTTTAGGCCTTTACCAACGGTTTTGAACCATTGGTAAAGTGTAAATTTCCAGTATTGAATATATGTTAACCAACACAAAATTGTCTAGAAAATTATAAGATAATTCTAAAACTGAATAAAACTTATTATGAAACATTAATATTCAAAAATCAATAGTAATACTTATTGTTCAATCAAAATCCTTCTATAAATAACTACCCTTAGGATTGGTCAAACATTTTCTATCTATGTTTGATACAAAAATATTACAATGATTTGATCATATATTCTTCCAACATAAATAAAATATTATACCTCAATATAGTATGTTTTTTAAATAAACATAACATTTAACTGAACAAATATTATACAAACTAATGAATCACATATGCTAGTGGTCGTTTTTAAACCCTTGTTAATGTTCAGTTGTGGGTTCAAGCATCACGTCCTTTCTAGATGTGATGGGTTATCTCACGGCCATATGGTTATTCTTTTTTTCCTTTAAACATGAAAATTAATTCCTCCCAAAAAACAGTTCATGTTGGTCCAAGGGTTAATAAATAATTAAACCCAATTAAACATTTTAAAATTTTCATTAATTACTTTAATATCTCATATCTTAAAATGAAAATGGGGTGTCTAAGAATTTAAAATTATGGTCAACCTTATGTTATAAACCTATTATGGAATCAATGAATCTTAAGATAACCACACATGAAATCATAAAAATATCCAAATTAATATAAACTAAACTGTAATACCAATTATAATAGCTTAGGACCCACACTCCTAAATCCTATGATGAAATCGTGACCCTTATTGTTTCATCTTTGATATCAATAAGGAACCCCATTTTTCATCCAAAACATACAAAATAATATGAAAAAATTAGATCACGTACATCTTAGAGGAAATTTTTAGCTTAGTGTTTTAGAGAATTATGATAATCTCTGGTATAAAAAATCAAAATTATTTAAATGGTTTTTTATCCCACTTATCCAAGATTTTATTTTTCACATAAAGACGTTATCATGATTCATATGAAATCTCTTCTAAAAAACATATTCAACATCATTCATTAAAACCTTTGGAAAATGAATCATAATAAGGGAGAGATAAAATTATCTATAATGGTAAAAATTAGAATCATCAATTGAATATCACCAATGATCATAATAATTTTATAAGTGTATGATCAAAAAATCAAAGTGCATGAGATAATATTAAGATAACTCATACCCATAAATACACAAATCATCAAATATAAAAAACATGGAAGATGATATAATCATTATAATTAATAATCATGAGCCATGTGATATCAATCTCGATCATTAGAAAAATTATAAACACATAGAAAGCAATTAAAACCCTTTTTGGTAATATGAAGCATCACTTTCATAACCTGTTTTAAACTCATGTCATAAGTAACTCTAGCCTAGTTAAATCCATCTAAAAAATACACAATTAAATCCCCCGTTCATTCCTTTCAAGACAAGGAATATTACCCAATGAAATTGAGCGATCTCAAGAAGTACTCATTATATAAGACATAACGTGCTCACCCATTGCTATCTGGACCACACCATCATCTATGATGTAACAAGCCCACCCAACACTTTCTGGGTCAACCCATTATACAAGATGTACATAAACCCCAATGTAAATAAAACTCATAGATAAAATCATTATTCTTTTATAACTTGACTAACCCATAGAATAGAAATGGGTTTAATGTTATACTCTTTGAAATATGATTAAAACATGGAAATGAAATAGGATTAATAAAAATCTCAATGAATTATAATTAATCCAAGGAAAATAAAATGGTTCCATAATAATCTCTTCAAAACAAGATTAACACATGGAAAAGAAATGGGTTACAAAAAAACAATTTGAGATAATATTGATCCACTAAGATAAGGAATTGAGGATTTTATTGATACATAATATACAAAATTTAGAATATGTAACAATAAGGTTTGATAACGTTGATAAATGTAAAAATCATTAATATTTCATTAAATACATTCTTGAGTAAATTATGACATTCATTTTGAAATTCAATTTTAAAACATAAATCATTTTGAAAATCCGTATATGTGAAAACAACATTGGAAAAATATAATGGATGTCATAAAAAATAATTTAGAAAAATTATTCAGTAAATATAATTTCTACTTTTAAACACATATATTTATTTAAAAAATAATTATATAAAATTATTTTTGAAGAAAAAATATTTTTAGTCGAAGATAAAAATAGAGACGTATTTTATTAAATAATTTTTTTAATTATCATAAGAACCAAAGAGTGGAAAAATTATACCATTAAATTATGATTTCATGAATAACCATAGTTGAACTAAATGAATCACAGTTATTTAGATATGGGTCATAATATTTCAACAGTGGAATCATAATCATAAACAATCCCAATAAAAGATGAGATTGTAGCAATAAACTCTTACCACTTTGGTAACATTAAATCATAACCCATATGATTGAATAAAATTGTGTGAAATTTATAATATCATGAGAATAATTAGTTTCGGGATATATTATATTAATTTGTTATTATATACACCTCATAAAATAATATAGTTGTATAATATAACAAACGTCGCAATGAAAGAAAATTTGAACAAAAAACCATTACCACTTTGGTAACATTGAAACTGTAAACTCCATGAAATAGATATAAAAAATGGATATTTATATCAACCTAAAAATGATTTTAATAATTATAAATTACATTAATGAAATTTATATATACCACACATTATGATTATGTGGTGAATATGGTATATATCTAACAAGATTAAATGATAGAAGTGAATTACCCTTACCATGAGTCCAATTTGTAACACTTGTTCTTTATCTTACCGAATAATAAAAATATGTTTAATATTAAATATATTGAGAATAATTTAAATTTTTATTATTAATTTCATTTAACTTATAAAAATGTTATATATAATTACTTTATCAATGAAGTTTGAGTTGGATGTTTTCACCATATTTGGATTGTGTGTCAAAAAATATTAATGTTGGTTCACTATGATCAAAATGGTAATTACATAAAAATATATATAACAATAATTATGAATTAATCATAATATTTGTACAGAAATTATAATTTTAATCCCAATTATGAAATATTGTTAGGAAAAATGACCAAATGTTATGATCATAGATATGACAGGTCCTACGTACGCTTGAATAACATTTATATTTTTCAAGGATCATAATAGAAAGAAGTTAAGTAATTTATTATATTTTCATAATTATAATTATATCATAAATACCATTATATTTAATTATATACACTTATATATATATATCAATATTTTCATGTAAAAGTAATCACATCGCCTTGAGGAGGAGTCTGTCCACACGTCTACAAATGATGTTATCACTTTCTCATTGTGTGAAATGTTAAAAAGAAAATAGAATATTATATTTAAAGAAATATAATTAGCTCAAAAATATAATAATTATTTCATGTATACAATATATATTGAATAAATTTTACTTTATTTCATTTCATGTAACATGTTATTGAAAAAGGATTCCCATTGATTCATGATGTGGTACTCCTCCATACACATGAGCGATGTTATTATATCCCATATGGTATAAATTCTAAAAATGGTGTATATTATATAAATAATACATAGTTTTATGTATTTTAATAATATCATATATATTATATATAAATTTTACTTCCACCATTATTCCCAACCATGATAGGTGGTAATGGAAA
The DNA here is from genome assembly GCA_963277665.1 of Viscum album. NCBI lineage: Eukaryota > Viridiplantae > Streptophyta > Magnoliopsida > Santalales > Viscaceae > Viscum > Viscum album. The sequence goes on from OY728125.1 coordinate 1,452,629,718, forward strand.
AAATGAACATCATCAGTTCACGATATGGTAGTCTAACATACACACAAATGATGATTTAGTAACCCATTTGATGGAAGAGTGTGTGTTTTTTGGTCTTTCCCAAAACTTAAAAAATATAATTATATCTATTGTACTTAGGTTATTATATAATCATTGAAATGTAATAACTAAATGGGTGGATAAGGAAACAAAAAAAATACACATTGATAAACGTTACATTTTCTTCAAGTAACTCAATTTGGTTTGCAATAAAGTACATATATGGTTGGATTTATTACCACAGTGATGAATATAGGATGGTATGAGAGAATTGTTTTAATTTATTTTTCTATGGTTTAGTTGATCCAGATGGTTTGTGAGGTTTGAGGAAGTGGGGTGAGTGAATTTCATTCTATAGTGGAAGAATGAGTGTAATTTTTGTGAATACCAAAAGGTAAAAAACATTGGGAGTTATCCCTTACCTAATGCGCCTCATAATTGAGAAATAATAGTTTTGAGGGATTTTTGGATAATAAATACCCCCAAAACATAAAATAAATTCATTTTGTATACTTTTGTTCCTTATTCTTTAGGATTAATTTATTTTATCATTATACTTTTTACTAAGGTATCTTATATCTTTTTATTTACCTAGATAATTTAAACTTTTAAAGTATAAATAAAAATATATTCATTAAATAAGTTGTACATAATTATTCTAAATATGAATTAAAATTAATTAAATAAAAATCCTATGTGTGTGCAAATTTAGATTTAATACAAACACATGTTATGCGAAAAATATTGTTTTAACCTTAATCGATTTAATTAATTTTTATTTTTTCACTAATCACATCAGTATAAAATTATGTTTGAATTACTCTAAAATAAAAAATACAATTATTCCATATATGGAATCTATTTTTTCATATTAAATTATCATAAATTCAAGAATGTATTTTATAATTTACCATATAGAGACGATGAGATGAGGATTTTTAAAATGAAAATGTCCCAAAGTTTACAATGATTTTATACGACATTTAAATATGAAATTGATTTCAATGAAATAAATTAGATTAATAGATTTTTCATTTATATAATAAGACTTTAAGACCAATTTAAAATATAACTTAACTATATCAATTATTTAAATAGAAAGGATGAATTTAATTATAATTTATTAATTTTAACAATTAATTAGAAACTGATGTTTCATAGAAATATATCAAACATTCACCATAAGATAAAATTGAAATTTAAATTGAAAAAGGAAGTTTATTTTGTAAAATAAAATTTAGTAAAGTGTGAAAATTTACTTTTCAAATATGTGTGTCATTAAAAGGCATCAAAACTGCCTTTATAAATATAATGTTTTTATACATAAAATTGGATTTGTTCTTACCGTATGAATATAAAATATATAAGAATAATATAATAAAAATTCGATTGAATATATCAAATATATATATTTCATTAATATCATTCAATAATAGTAATTGAATTAATTTTTTATGATAAACTGTCTTTGGGCACTTAAAAATTAGTTTTTAAAACATTTCCTTTATATTAAATACATTTTTATTTTCATTTATAATTAATTTTTAACTAATTAATTCATATTATAAACATGTTTAAACCACATTTTCATAATTTATTTAATTTTACCCCCACACAAAATTCCATCAACTTGGTGATAACTTTCATGTAAAGTAATAATGTTAATAATTTATTGCTTCCTGGTAACAATTTACCTTTTATGTAGCATAACTTATAGAGGAAACTTGATGTGAAATTAAATGAGATATAAACATGGTGTTGCCTATAATAAAATCTAGGCTATGAATTTTGTGTAACTAAATCTATTAATGAATTTAAATTAATTTGAAATAATTTATTGCACATCATCTTGGTATATTACAATCTGGGGTTGGCAGTCCCAAACTAGGTCACTTCCCAAGAGAAAACTACGGAAGTATAAAGGAGATTAAGGGTCGATATGATTAACATCACTCTATAGGTTAGAAACACCAATATACTATGAAATATTCCTTAGTATCAAAGAGATCTCCAAAAAATTAGCTAAGAGAGGAATGGAAATATAGATAAATGAGAATGAGAACTTGGATAAATGTAGGGAATAATTGTTAAAAACACATGGGCACAACAACATTCAAGATTTGAATTGGGGTTTAAAACTGTGAATATTCGAGATTTCATATACCCTGAAATACATTCATATGGGGAATAAAATACTAAAAAATATAATGTAGATATTAAAACATGACATCATGAACTATTTTTACCCAAAAAACCATTCACTTATAGAATGAATTTCTTGGTTTCATCCCATGACCATTCATTTCGTGAAAAGAAAATTCACAAAATTAATTTTCTTGTACAAATAAACTTAAAATTTTCATCTCTTTTTCAATCTGAACAACTCCAAAACAATAACCCATCAAGTTATAAAAAATTTAATACCAAGGTATAAATTATATAACCAAAATTAATGTGATTTAATGAAAAAAATAATGAAGAATATATATAGAAAAAGTTGTGATCTTACGACCTCCCCACAATATAATAGCTCATCCATGATCTAAGTATGAATGAATAAATTTATGGTGTTGTTGAACACATCTAGAATCTTCGTTCACATATGAAACTCCTTATCCGAGGTATAATCTTTCATAAGACCATAGTTACACTTCAATTTCACTAGAGGCACAGTCTTCTGTTGGATATATTCCCACTATGGTCTATAGTACAAAATCAGATGATCTTTAAAGGACACATCAACATCCACCTCAATGTCATCAAAATCTATTAGGTGAGAAGGGTAAGGTTGATATATTTTAAGCAAAAAATGTGAAACACATCCTTTTTAAAAAAGTAGTATTATCGAAGTGCCAAATGATATTGCACTAGATATACCATCTCCACTATCTCAAAAAGAATAATAAACAAAGGAAAAATTATCCCATTTTTCTAATACAGTGTTTTCATATCGTAAGAATCACCGGATGAAAAAACCCAAGGAATGTCTACAAATTCAAATGGTCACCTATGATGGTAAACATAATATTTCAACTAAATATAAACTATTACAAACCATTTCCTAATCAACTGAACCTATAAAAGAAGTCTCATGCCCAATTATAAGTCCATTGAGAACTAAATCACCTACCTCTAACCTATAAAGAGGCGAATGACATGAGCTTCAATATAAGGCCTTAAAAATATCCATTTTGATCCATTCATGGAATTTTTTATTCTATGAAAACACCAGGAGATCCATAATATACATGTATGATTCTCCAATTATGCAAAATCTCAAAAAAAATATCCTCTAGAACCTGAATTGTTTACTCAAATTGGTCATTGGTGTGCGTATGGTAGGATGTACATAGCAGAATTAGTAATCTCAATACATTTTTAAGGCCCTTACAGAATCATGATGTCAAATGGGATCTTCATCAAAAATTATAATCCATTGAAAATTGTGAAATTGAATTATCTACCATACAAAGAGACTAACCTAATCATCAATGGTTAGAGTATCCTAGATTAAAAAGAAATGACCTACATTTTTAATTGAATGCATGATCAATCAAAATAAATAATATCATCTAAACATTCTAAGGTAATATTATCAGGATTTTCATAGTGAAATCAACCCAATTCTATTATGGAATGGGAAAAGGCTGTAATAACATGATATCCCTTTGATTCTCGACCTTTACTTGATAAAAAGTGAAACATATTTCAACAAATTCTTCCACCTCCTTCTTTATCTGATCCCACCAGTACATACTAGTTTGATCATGATATATATTTTTTCAAACTGCGATTTTCCACCCATTTAGACACAAAAAACTCCCTCATCAACCCCTCATGAATGCCTTTATAAACCCATATATCGTCATGTTAAAGAAGACTTTCATATTATCCAATAGACCATCCTAATGGTAGCATCCCACAAAATAGATTGTACCTTGAATCTACTCCCTAAAAATAAGATATCTTATCTCTATTGATCTAGTCCAAAATAATGGGAATAAAAAATATTACTGTAAGATTCAATCATCCATAATACTCTTGAAAATTCAAATTCAAATCTAAAAGGATTTCTATTCGCCGCCACTTTTCATAAAACTCCAACACTGAATTTTTTTGTGTCTTTCTTCTTAAGTCATCAGTAATGATGTTTCCATTGCTTGAGGTATATGCATACTCGAACAAAAAATACTACAAATAGTTAACCCACCTCCTCTATCAATGGTTATGGTCCCACTAAGGTAATATTTACTTAATTATCTTATGATCTGTGTAATCCAAAATACTCTTTCCAATGGGATAGTGTCACCTGCGTATCAAGGATTTTACCACTATAACTTACCCTATATCATGTTTGGGATCATTCCACCCCTGAAATCCTAACAGTCTTGTTCTATAAGAAACAACTCAGGCATCCTACATCATAACAGCTGTGTGTAAGACTCTAAAAATGTCACATTATATGTTATAAACCATTTCCAGCTCAAGTAAAGAGAGGATCAGGGTTGAGGTAAACATTTTTTTTAAAATCATGTAAATATTTCTCACAACTATCTAAAAAAGAAACTTTACCCCTTTCTTGGTTAGTGTGGACATGTTGCTGGTAAATTTTATATTTTGTGGATGAGACACTAATAATGGCCTGCTACACCTAGAATGATCTCAAATACATTATTGGGTTCTCCAAAGATACCATTCCATAAAACTTCTCATGGCTTAATTTTTCTCTATCCATAGAGATAACATGACCCAAGACGTGAACATTTTTTATTCAAATCATGTATTTAGAATTCTTAAAGTAAATTTAATTCTATCTTAGAATAATTAGGATGAGGTCAATATGTTGGGAAATGTCGTCTACAGGTTGGGAGTACACCACAATATCAGCGATGAAAACTACTAAAAAATGATTCATGAATCGATAGAATATCTGATAAATTTAGGTACCTCTCATTTAATAGAAGATATTATTAATGTGTGTAAGGGTATAATAATTCTTGAGCATCATCCAGTTCAAACACTATAAATCTACATAAAAGACCAAATTATAATCAGCCTTCACAACAAAGATTATGACAGAACCCCGTGTGATGGAGTAGGTTATTAGAAATACATATCTTTCAAATCATCCAACTATACATTAAAATATCAAATCTCTATTTGTGACATCATATATTCCATGTTGGAAACTACCTTGGATCGTAAACCCAACTCGATAGTGAAATTGATCTCCGACTCATATGGTATGCTATAGAGTTCTTTAGTAAAGACATACTAAAAACAATATAATAGTGAATGATATGTACCCTACTGTTTTCCAATATTATCCAAAACAAGGGATACTATCTGATTCATGAGATAATCTAATCTTCAGTAATTTAGTGATGTTTGACCATCCCGAATATCTCATTCTCATTTATGGGTATTGTTAACACTTTAGGAGTTGGAAAATTAAATATCCTCTGATAATAGATGTTATGATATTAGTATAAAAATATCCCATATATATCTAGAATCAAATTATATTTTACCATTTTTAGTATGAAAATATAAACAAATTAAGGGAAGCCATCAATTTTAAGAGACATCGTCTTGTGGTATCTGGTACCCACTGATCACACCCGAAGTGACATATCTACTATTATAATTCCATCCATGATCTATATATCAAAACCCATAATAGTTCTATATTGAGAAGAAAAACTTGGATGTGATGTTCTTATATGGGAAATAATAAAGTCATGAGTAGATGTTACAATATACATAACTCTGATAGTGGAAGGTCGTATGTACAGCATGGTTTGAGTCACTGTATAGAATTAAACTAAATAAACCATATTCACTATGATCGATTATAACATCCCCATGATTCTCTATTCACCTAGTACAAGCATTCCAATATCGGGTACCACATCCCCTACCCCAGACAAAGGATTCATGTTAAATCTAGTTATATGTCGGCTGGGTAGTAGTAGAGAACTTCCCAGACTTTGGTTCCTACACAAATCCCTTATAACCACTCTATTTCCTAGGTCCCCTTCTAATCATATATAGATGTACCACCCTACCATAGTTGTATCACTCTACAAAATGGTAAGGAAACTGAGTGTCCTTATTGCTATCACAGCCACAATGATAACACTGTACCTAGTGGCGATCCTACAATAAAATCAGAATACCTTGTCTTCTCTTCTCTCTATTTCCCATGTTGTAACTATCAAAGTGGTTATTCACACTACCTAAATAATAGGCACTTGATCACCCTAAAGAGGATTTATTTCATGTACTTAGGTCCTTATCCAGGTTTACTTCCATGTTGGGATCTTGATAAATAAATTTTTTGAAATTTTTTTATATAATGATATCTACTAATATAATTATCTCAGAATGAAAACCATCTTCAAAACACTTCCCCCTGATTGTCTTTTCAACCACCAAGGATAGATAAATACATTATAGGTCATTAAGGAATTTAGTATTTGTTATTTCTAATATGCTACCATATATGAGGTGAACTAACACCCAAGAAAACTCACCCCTCTGTCTCTGGATAAAAATTAGAAACAAAACATCTCTAAAATTCATTCTTGGTTTGCTTTTCTTGATACCAAAATTAGTCTAGGATATCCCACCAGGTCTTATCTGATCCTCATATAATATAAGAAATAGGATTCACAATCCCATATGTGGGTGTCTCAAGGTACTTAATGATCATCTGTAATTTTTTGATTTATGACACAGATACGAAAGAGGATCCCTCCCCCGTGAACTGTGGAGAGTATTGTTGATGTAACTCTAACTTCATGTCAAAAATTGATGTTAGAGTTTGAAAATTATTCATCTCCAGGGATCTCATGACCCATATAAAAGTTTTATGAAAATTAGTTCCCCAAGGCTATAGAAATATCTGAATCAACAATGTTAGGAGTGTGCTAACTAACACTCTCTTGATTATAAATTCAAAGAAGATGATGGTCCATTTTTTTTACAAGGATAAAAAGATTATATAGAAGACACTAAAAATAATAAGATCAACCTAAAAAGGTGAAAAAAATAATAGAAAACTGCTAGATCAATGTTACTCTATACATTTTTTAAAATGTGAATTTGAAAATCATATCTTTTCAATTTATTCTTTTTTATCAAATAAAATAAATGATAACATTTCACAAATAATTATTATCAACACATATCCATAAATTCATACTATAATGCATCCATACTCAAATAGTGTCATACCGACCCATGAGTAAAATATCAATAAATTGTAACATGACACTATAGTTGAATCACCCAAGTAGAAATAATAGTGAAACTATAACTGGAAAATATAATGAAAAAAATATCATCCTTTAACACTACAATTTCCCCTAGACATGGGAAAGCCACTCCCATGGTTGAGATCATTACCAATCATTGAAACATTTTATTTTTCTACCTACCTTTCCCAAAAAATAAATCAACAAAAGAATACCACATATAATGCATCATTATATTGTCTTCAGCCTAGTTTCTCCTCGCATATCCAATATAGGAAACTAATGGACTTCAGACACACCTCCTAGTATGTTAGAGGTGAATAACTAGAAACAAGGGTGTAATGAATATAATGGGGATAATATAACCTATGGAAAATACTAACAATATTATAATAAATAAGACAAGAAAATATAATAAAACATGTATATATCCATGCTCAATAAATAAACCAAATAATAATAATAATAAATCATGTCATTTTATAATGTTTTCTAATATGAATGACATACAAAAAGTCAAATATGTGATCTAATAATAGACTCAAAATAATTTATCTAAAAACCTAGTCATAAAACCGATGTGAATTCCCATGTCTATGATCTTATTCCATATAAAAATGAAATCAATCAAGTAGAGTTTCCAGTATTCCTTATCCATTCATGAATCCATATAGTCTGTATGGGTAGCAAACATTTCCTAAACAAGGCTGTTAGTAAAACTATCTTCCATGACTCCCAATATGTCTAAAAAATCTAGCCAAAATACCTAATTCATGATACAATATGATAAATAAGGGAGTTAAAAAATTAACAGGAAACATCAAATCTACATGCCAACCCTCGAGCTCCGAGTTGACACTCTTGTTTAGATAAACCTATCTATGAATGTTGTCAAATATCTCTATCCTTAAAACAATGTCAAATAATTATAAGTAAATCAATTTACAACTCATTATCATATATGGGATGTAACTCCATTTCTAACCCTATATCTAGACTTCGAAGTAATGCCATGTCAAACCCAATTTTCCATTCAAGAGAGAACTCCATTCCCAAGATAATATCTCATCCAAGAAGAAACTCATTGTCCAACCGAATAACTTATCTAGGAAGGAACTCCATGTCCAACCTATTGTTTTTATCTTAGAATGGATGCCATGTCCAACCTCTAATATATTCATGGAAAGAACACCATGTCTATACAATATTTTTAACCATGAAGTAATTCCATTTATGACATTCAACATTATATCTGGAGAAAAACAATGTCTATCCAATGATTTTATCAATGAAGGAATTACTTGTATAAGCTATAATTTTATTTGGTTAAGTAAACGAATTCCTTTTAATAATTTCATCTGTATGATTTAAGTTACCAGAGAGTCATACCATGATAAAAAACTAGGAAATCCATTTCTAATACCAATCATCTACATGATAAACATGTTACAAAATGATTTATTCCTCAATTAGTCAATTATCTTCTTATCTTGGCATTTAACCCATTTTAAAAATTCATTACAATAACCAAATATAAGTAAATTAACATTTTAAAAGAAGATATCAAATAATAAAATAAGCGTAATGACTTTCATATAACATTTCATTTAAGAAAAAATAATATTACACATACCTCCATCTGTATATTTAATCAACCCTTTACATTAATTCTAATAAAATTATAGATTACCACATTTAATTCAATTCATTTATTCTCAAAAAAATCATAACAATTACTATGTTAATCAAAATATCATTTCTCATAACAAACCAATTCACATTTTTCATTCAAATCATAAAATGTTTCAAATTTTTCAAATGGGTTCTAGATTCATTATATTAAAATAAAAAAATAGTTTTAGGGTCAACACACCATTAGGGGGTTTAGTGTCCTGATATCAACACCGAAAATACCAAAACGTTATGAGGGAGTTCTATGCATATAGTTTCATAAAATTAGTGTACTGCCAATTGTTTTAGATCCATAGAGTTATTTGTAGTTAAGATATTACATATTTGACGTATTAGAAAGGAATAATAGACAATATATTTTTTCTCAAGGCCACTAACCTCAAAAATTATAATATGAAAAAATTCTTTTAAGGATAAGATGGAACTGGGTCCCTCCTTCCATCCCTTCAAAAATTACATAGAATCTCTATCAATGCAAGGCATCATTCAAATGTATGGGTTTTGTGGTCTATAACTTGGATATCCCCAAGCTAAAACTAATTAAAATGGAAGGAGAAAAAGGGTTTGTAGTATTAATAAAAATATTTATGTCCTAGACTTAAATATTTAAAGGAATATTCCTTTGGATTGGAGAGAACTCCAAAAATCCTATTTTGGAGGGTTGAAAGCTGAGATAAATGAGAATAAGGATAGGGATAAATGTAGGTCACATCAGTTTAAAAACCCACTACAATAAACCACATTCAAAATGTGATTCAGGATTTCATTCCATGAATATTGTAGTTATCATATACACTAAAAATATTCCACCTTGGCTTAAAATCCCAAAAAACATTTCATGTCGTGAATGAAATCTCACATCATGAACTACTTCCAAGAAAACTATTCACACTATAAATAAATTTATTACTATCTGCCCATAATTATTTATATCATGAAATACAAAATTTGGTTTCAATTAGATCATTTAGACAAAGTTCATCACCCCCTCCCTTTTCCCATCTGAATACTTCAGAAACAGAAACCCAATTGGGTATAAGGGATTCATTATGATGTTTTAAATAATTTAACCAAACTTGATAGTTTTTAACATAAAACATAAATCTAATTATTCCTATAATGATACAAAATATACATTACCCATTCCCTCTTTATGAAAATATGTATTATATTCCTTATTATTACTATATTTAACCATGAATATATATCATTCTCATTTTTATTCATTATATGACACATTATTAACTATTTACCCTACCAAATTATTTATTTCATATGGTTTAATTATAATATATATATATATATATATATTCTTTTATTATGAATATGATATCACCCTTTATGATTTTTCCTTTACCTAGGGTTAAATAAATCCTTTTTTCAATGATTTCAGTGTTTTACTAGATGAAAACATGTTTTCATGGAATCATCATGTTGTGATTTATCTTCCAAATGTAATATAAAATTCAAGTATGTATTTAGTTTCCCAATACTGTTAAACAAATTAATACTTTAGGATATGACCTCTTATGTCTTATACCAATGTATTGTAGTAAACCCGAACTATAGAATAATAGATTTGGGTTTTTATATTTAGTATAAAAAAAATTATAATAGGACCCTTGGGAATTATATTTTCAAATAAAATTGATACCAAGTGAATAATTTTTAGCATCAAAATGTTTAGTAAGTTTTTATGAATTTTAAAATTACAACTCTATATTTCAATTCATTTGAACAAATTTGGTGTATATAATTATTTGGAGATGGAAAATAATAGGAGTAATTTTATATGTTTCAACACTTAAGATCATTATAAGGTTTTAAATATTGATAAATTCAACAAAAATAGTGTTATAGATGAGCATATTACGGATACATTTGTGTAGTTCACTCAGGTTTTGAATAATAACCTTTCCCGAATGTAAGAAAAAAAATTCAAATGAGGATGAGATGATGCTAGACTAGTTCATGTGGAATAATCCTTTTTATTTTTATAGAACTACTAAATAAATAATAGATGAAAACTAGATCAAGCCCCTTGAAAAGATATTCGAATTATTAAGATGTATAAAAAGTGAGGAGGTAATTCTATTAGTGTATTTTTTATATGTATATGTTGATTAGTGGAGGTCGTTGATTTAAAATAAAAATTGGGATAAAGATATAAACAAAATGGAATGGAATAATTTTAAGGTGGCCATAATTTTAAAATATTTTCCACATAAGAATCGTGAAAAATGGAATGGAAATTTCTTAATTTAAGATAGAAAAAAATGAAAGTATTATTGAGTATTATGAAAAAATTTCAATATTAAAAAATATTGTATGGATAATGTTTGTAGTAATAAATGTAATCTTGGCCATTGTATTTAAGAAAATAAGTCAAGATATCAAAGTGAACTAGTGTCTCAAAAAAATATTCATCATTTGGTGATATGGTATCAAGTTCCAAAAAAACATTCAAGTAGTTCTCGAAGTCTTATATTTTCAATGTTATTTATGAAAATAAGGGGAATGATTACACCAATGAAAAAGAAAAGAGGTGAAGGAGAAAAAGGGGCGGATGGAACACGTAATATGTGATAATGTGGGAATGAAACAATATGGTGATTTCTTAAAGGGAATGGAAGCCTATTTCAAGTGTTTAGATAAAGTTCATATTATGGATGGCTATAAAGTAAATAAAGATGAAACTTATATATAGTAATTATACTATAAATATATGAGAAATTATTCAAACCAATGACCCAATTTTTTTTAAAAATTTTATCTTATCATAGTCCAATGGAGTATGTGTAATATTTTTAAATTAATGTCCTTTAATTTTTTATAGTTTGTACTTTCCTAAAAAAACTCATGATTTATATTATTTCCAATATATTAACTCATTTATTTTTTTTCATGGATATTGAATCATCACTTTACACACATAGGATGAAGATTCCAATCAATAAACCAAGTTGGAATCTAGTTTTAATGACAGTATATATGGAGGTATCTAATTATATGTGATGATATTTCCTACTTAAAACATGATTTTTATTCATGTGGTTCACTTTGAAATTAAATTTATTTATAATGATTATTTATTTAGGAATTAATATATAATGTTGTGAATGATTTATATTGAACTATTGGTGTTGTTTAAAATGATGGAGTAAACAGTAGAATTATTATAGTGTCAGTATTTTTGTTTAATGAATAAGTTAATTATTCATATGAATGTTTATTTATTCAAATTATTATCTAAATTTTTGTAATAATTTTTTATATATATGTGGAATAACATTATATTCTATTATGTATCTTATGATATATAATGGTTTATTCATGTGATTGAGGTTTGAAAAATTCCTCTTAATCATAAATCATTAGAATCAAATGAAGAAAATTTTATGATGCTCAATCGAAGGGAAAATTTCCACATATGAAATGGAAAGGAATATATTTTATATTCGTTTTATATTCCTCAAATTCAAGAGTAACATAAATTTATTATGTAAAAACCATAAGTAATCTATGAACATTAGAAAAATCCCCATAATTATAACTCTAGTAAATATACACATTCTATTCATATAATATTTATTATTATATTACTAGTTCTACCAAGGATAGTGAGGATTATATCATAGTGAAAATAATATCATGAGTTTTATATTCAAAATTATGTAATAATTGAAATTTCATGGAAACTATTTATGTAAGGGGTAGAATATAACACCCCATGATTTTAGTACATGTTATAATATAAATTAATACAATTTTAATTATCATGTAACACATGTAGTGTAAAACTAAAATTATTTGAGTAATATTATGATAAACCTTTAGTGAACATGAATAAATTAATCAACTATGATGCTTATAATTTTTTGATTGATTTGAAAATAAAAAAAAAATTTCATGTGATTAAAAACATTCAATATTAATAAAAGATATTTTTTCAAAGAAATTTTTTGGATTTGTTATATATTTTAATTAATTCATCACTTTGAAAATATTTCAATGTATTAATTAATAATAAATTAACAAGAATTATGATTAAGAACACTTGATGTTTTAAAAGACTACTTTTCTATGAATTTATTTTCATTTATATTTAATATTATCATTCAAAAGAAAAATTACAAAGATTTAATTAAATAAAATAAAAATAACTTTTTAATATATCATGTTAACATTATCAAATGGCGAACTTTTAAGATTTTTTGAAATTAATGTTTTTTATATAAATAGTAAAAACACTAATTTTATAAATACTGTATTATTTATCAAATAATTATAATATAAGTATGAATTAAAATATATATAAAACATTTATCATGACTAATTATGTTTTTAATGAGTAAAATAATATAATTCTCACTTTTATATTTAATTTTAGAAACACTAATTACCTTTCGGAACCTACGTTTTATTTGATACTAAAAACACACTTTTAGACCATTTATATTTATTAAGTATTCCAAATGATTTATTAATTTTTGGATTTATTTTGAAGTTACAAAAATCATATATTTCTATCCATAATTATATATATTCCATAGAGAAAAATTGTACACTTATATTTTTTTGTTAAATCATGTATTGTTATAAAAATACATTTTTCTAAAAATAATTTATGTTGTTTTGTCCAATTATATTAGAATTAATTTAATATAATTATAGATATCAATTCATTTAAATTTTATACCTTATATAGATTCATAATATTTAGTTTATTTAATAATTTTCATTTCATTTTTAGTCATAATGAATAGTTAACATTGTAAAATTGTATCACTATAGTAAATATTGAAAAGGGATAACAAGGGGGTTAAAATAATCGATAATTTATTAAATATATCTCAAAAAAATATAATTTTTATTATATATTCTTATTTATACCCATCCATATCTTATATTTGAATATTTTTCTATATTTTTCCACATTGTTCATTAATAATATTTCTTTTAGACTGTAAAATTAATATAAAAAAAATGCCACTCTTGTTCACTTATTACATTTTGATGATAATGATAATAATAAAAATACTTTATGAATGGATCAATATAAAAAAATTGATGATGAATACATTAAATTTTCATGGAAATTTTATTTTATTTTTAAATTATAGTATAATTATCTAAAATGTTAACACATCGTCATCACAATTCCTTTGAAGAAAATAAAATATGAAACTTCATAATTTTTTAAAAAATAAAAATGATATTGTTTTTATGAAATATTGTTTTACAATAATGTTATAAAATTATATGAATGAAAGTATATTATTAAAGTGTTTATATTAAAAATTAACCTTAATCGTGATATTTTAAAAGAAAAATTATGTTATTATTTCAAAATATGACAATAATGATTTTTATGTTAAATAATATTTTCTTCATTGATAAAAAATTACTATAAAACAAATAATTGGGAAAATTTGATGGTTTAAGGACAAATATGTCAACCATGCTCTCGGTTTTGTGCCTCTTTGAATTTTAAAATATATTTCTAAAATCATAGACTTAATATTTCTGAAGGAAACATTTATATTTTTTCTATAAATGTTGAAAAAATATATTCTTTTAAAAGGCATGTATTAATTTCCATTTCACTCAAAAATATTCCAAAATACATCTATCAAATTTTTGTTCCATGTTATTAGATCCATTTTGTGACCATAAACCCATATTCCAAAGTCCTTATGTTCAATTGAAAGAATATTAGTACAAGAGGTATATGTATTAACAGAATTAATTCATGTTTATTTCATCATTGAACTCCTTAAAGTCATTTCTAACATTAAATATATAACAAAATTCTTATATTTACATTTTTTTTAAAATTTATTATTTTTAGGTTTAAAATTTTTTTCCATCTCCTTTATGGAAAATGGATATGTCATTGGTTTGGATATGAAAACATCCACCTTCATAAAGTGATATTTTTTTATCATCACCACCTCACATGGATTATTTTAAAGAAATAATAAAATAAATTTCTTGTTTTTTTCATCTTATTATGAATATTTAAATATAATATATTATCAACCTTTTAATCTTCACATCCATTGTAAAATTGTAATTTCACTCATGTATGTGTGGCTCACCACCTCCATGAATGACATATTTATTTTTTTATAACCTCTTTACATGAATGGTTATAAAGGTTAATATAATTAGTAATATATATATATATATGACATGATAAAATTTTTATAGGTGATTAAACTATAACAATGGGTTAAGGATAGTTACTATTGAGTTAAAACATTCTTGAGAAACAGAAAAGTTAAATAAAGGATTTTTATAAGGAATTATGAGTACATGAGAAAAAATTAAATTATTAATAAATGATATCTATAATGATAGATATAAATATAATTATTACATAAATTAAAAATAAATATAAATTTATTATATAAGAGGTATAACACATCCAACCAAGAAGGAATCCATGGTATGGTTGTTTTCTCCTAAAATTCCATTCTTTGTGAAATGTTTTGAATAATACACATATATTTATTTAAAAGGTGTATATACTAGTGCATAAAAATTTTATTTCACAAATACCTTCATACACATATTATTTTAGGTTCATTCTCAACATCGTTATTTCAAGGTGATTTTGATTTTAAATGATATAAGCCACTTTTCTATAAAAGGTTTTTTTAAAATGTATTAAACACTTTTTCCTTTATATGTGGACTCTTTTAAATTTTTTAAATTATATTTCTTTTATATACTTATTATTAAAATAGCATATAATATTATTTTTAATTATTTATATATATTTTTATGGTCCTTTTCAAATTATTTTTTAGATTCATTATAATGGTTTTTTAATGGAATCCTTTCAATTTTTCTGATACATATCATTTTTTTGATTCATTCCAAAAATATTAAAGGACTGTTTAAAAAAACTAATGTTTAACCATTGTTTCACTCCAAAATATCAATAATTTTTTATTTTGATACCATTAAATATTTCTACGGATTTTCTATGAATATCCTTGTCAAAATATTCTGTGAATTTTTACGTTTAAAAAATTACAAAAGATATAATATTCACTTTATATATAAAAGAAACATTATAATGAATTTATAATGAATTTTCATATTTGAAAACATACCGTAATTTATGATATTACCCTTCGATAATATTCTCTAATTATACCATCCATCTTCTTTCTCTGGACAGATTATAGTCTTGATATTTTACTAACATGGGAAGTTTGTAATTCTATATACTTAATTCAATACAGATTGTTAGTAATTTATTAGGAATATTGATTATATTGTTAACCAATAATTCCATAAATGAGGAATTCATTAGAAATTTAAAACTAATCGGTGGGGAATATTTTATCCATTGGATCTATCAGCTGTTCTTACGATACCAACAAGTTTGAGTTTTAATGCCTCTCCAATTTATATATGAGGTTTTTGTTTAGATACTTTTACATTTTATAAAATTTATTCATTTATAGGCCTTGATTATATGTAATATGCCTTTGTTGATGTCCTTTTGATATATTTAATATTTCATGGTTGAGAGACCTTGAATATTTGAAATATTTCATGGTTGAGAGGCCTTGATGATGAGATTAACACTTTCCACATTATACATTCCATCACTACAAAATCATTTATTATTTAACTTGTTATGTCTATGTTTTAATACATGGATGTATTTTATTTTGACCTCTATTGATTATATTTCACAATTATTGATTATTTAATTTTCTAATTTTTTATTCATAATGTATTTATGATAGTTTTAATTTTATACCTTCTTATACAAAGCATCTAAGATCAACTTTTATAATGTGTTATTTTCCGTAGGGTACCACAATAGGATTATTGAATGATTTCATAGATATAATAAAAGTAATTAGAATTCATTTTTGAATAATAAGTTATTTGTAATTTTTCCAATGTAATATGTAAATCGTGAAGGTTTATAGCCTCCCAATACTTCTATACTACTTATTACATTGGAGTCTTAAATCTTGTATATTTTACCAATGTGTTATAGTAAACACTGGAATTGGGATACTAGAATCGAGGATATTAAAATGGATATGTTTGATGACATTTTTTTTATCATATTATTTCTTGTATTTTCTTAATGTTATATAATTGATATATGTGTAAAATTTTAGTTGTGGGAACTTATTCCTAGAATGGAATTTATTTAGAATTGATTGATTGTATTTTATTATTTGTCCTAGTATTTTTTGTTGAAAATCTAGTCATTCATACATTTTAAACCATCAATGTTATTCACTAACATAAGGTGTATTATTGGTGGGATTTGAGGGCCACTCATTCATTTATATTTAGACCATTTGGATTTCCATTAGGGGTGGTTCATGACAACACATTTTCCCAATATATTCCCACCTATACTCATCCATGTATACATGTTTCAGATGAAACTGTCTAATTTCATACAGATGAAGATATACCATTTTTTATTGTGGTGGAACAAATACCTCATATATAACATATGTATACCCATCAAAATATATTCATATAAAATGAAATTAAACCATTGACCATGGTTTTCAAAAATAAACTTAATCCTTGGGTGATAGGACTTATGCTCTATAGGCATCATATTTATATTCATATGAACATAAACCTATTAAATAAAATTTACCAATAAAAACAATATTGTTCACTCAAATATATTAAATCATGATTCAAAAACCCTATCATGTTTCATGATATATTGTATTTATATTTCCAATAATATTAATAATCATGAAACTATCTTATCCTACAGTATTGAATTTTTATTTCATACAAAGAATATCAACATTATCATAAACCAATGGATTCTATATTAATTCATATGATAATATTTCTTCTCTAATGACCCAAATCTCTTTAGAAGAAATAAAAATATTTTTTATGGAATAATGATAAATAAATAATTCAAAAATAATGTTATTTTCTTTGAAGAAAAAATTAATGGAATACTTATGTAATTATCTATCTCGTGATAACTTTCGTAAAAAGTTAAATAATTACATGTTGTGACATTAACTATGGATATAATTACACAATTTTATACTCTTGAGCTACCATCCACTTGAATTCGATATTAATTCCCTCTTATAATTCTAAAATCCTTGTACATTTTACATCTATGTGTGGTTGTTGTTGAAGGGCTTGCACTTCTATATTTGTATCCTCCTACTTGTAATTTTTTATTTTAGTGTAATCCTTTGATAGGTTCCCCATTTTAAATCTCTGATTTAGGTTCAAATTTTTTCATGGTCACCATATTATAAAAAATAATAAATATTAGTTGATAATCCCCCACTTTTTTATTCATAATCTCATTAAGAGTATATAATAGGGACTTACTAAATTGGGTCATGGATTTTTCTTATGTGATATAAATTTTCCACACTTCTATCCATTAATGAATATCCAATATATTTTATGTGGCCATAACAAATGGTTATCAATTAGACCCACTAGATCCCGTGTTTGAAAAATACAAGTGAATTCACCCTATCTAAACACAATTCAACGAGAGGGGTCACAGTAATTAAAAAAACATATAAACGGTTAGTTATTTTATGTTATCACTCGAGATTTAGTAATAATGAAAATGTTTTACGTATAAAATTTCAGTAATTACATATAATTCTATAAGATTCAAAATTAAAGGTATACAGGTTATAATATAGTACATAGCCATCAGAACCTGAACTATTTGAAATAAACCATTATACAAGAACTCAATAATTACCAAAATGAACTCAATGTTATTGAAAAACCTATATGTGAAATTGTAAATTTTTACTATTTAGGAGAATCCTAAACCTTCTTCAATCATGTTACTGTCGTATTTATTCCAATAGTAACATCATTGATTTACATTGTTAATTCTACATCTACTTCTAGTTATATGTGGGATGAGTTAGGAAATCACAAAAAATCCATCTAAAGATCAACTGAATTAATGAGATTATCTTCCCCAATGACAACTGAGGATTTTAATAAGGGGAAAATGGAATTAAAAATTTACATATTCTATTATCCATAAATACTTTATTATATTACATAAGGTTCATAGTATGATGTATGATTTGGTTTAGTTATGTTCCTTATTAATATATAATTATGAAAAATAGCGAGATATATATATATGCACATATAGTATGGAATAAAAATATTTACTATATGAAGATGCCATTATTATTGTAAAACCTCGGTTAGTAATATTTCTCTTAGTTAGAAATGGATATTTATAATTATAATAGTATCATATCATTTGGTTTCCCTGATCAATAAATATTTTTAGATGAAATAATATTAAAACTCATAACTATAATGATGTTAGTAGATGTAAGTTTTAAGACCAACCATGTAGATAAGTATATAGATGAGTGTAAACTTCCCCTACCAATTTAGGATGTTCAATTTCCTCTCTTATAAGTGTCATATAAGACCATATTGGATCCATATTGGTAAACCCCCCTAGTGGGTAACTAGTTAACTTCTTTTTATTTTCTATTTAATGAGGAGGTCCCTAGAATCAAATATTCCATTATATTAACTTTTAACATCCTTAAAAATACCCTTAATATCATATTAATAAGAGTGTATAAATAATGTTCCATTTTTTCCTATAATCAATATATTTTAACCATCATCACTTATTAGTACATGATAACATAACAAGTTAAAAATTTCATATCACCTCTCCTTTCTCTGATTCTATTTTATACTATGGGTTATATTCATACAATGAAATGAAAGAATCCTAAAATTCAGAAATGTGGGGGAGTTCATTATACATTTTTTTATATGATATTTTCCCCATTCTGACCATTCCTCTACTTACTACCAATTAGTAAATCTATTTACCTCATTATCATGGTTTTGGAAGAAAACATCTATTACCACCATGATAATTTTGGTTTTTGGGATATTTATATATAATATGAAGGAGGGATAGATAATATTTAAGAAAATTGAACCCTATAGATGATCCACTTATCCCACTCAATTATGTATTAAAAATCAGTAATAAAACCATCTAATATTTAGATATTTAGAAAAGAAACCCAGACTTGTAAAGGATAAAAAAATTACTAATTGGTTCTTCATTTTACATGAAATGTATCTTCTTTTATCTAATAAGATTATCCCATTTCCAACCTGACCTATATGGTGGATGATAGATTAACATTCACCTCTAGTTGAGGATCTCCAACCAATTATCGAGACCCTTTCCTCACAACATATGTTTCACCAATCATATACCTAGCCTCTTATATTTCTAGATAATTAATTATTGATAAATATTGAGCCTCTTTTTGTTTCAACCACTATGATATTTATTTTATCCATGGCCTTATCACTTGAAAAATCTCCATTGAGACCATAATTATCTATACTAATATAGGTATTCTAACCATTTTAGAATTCATCTTCTTATATAGGTGATTTAAAAAATTCAAAAAAAATTTCTAGAAAATAGATGACCTGTGATAATGTATGCACCTTATATAGTCATACTATAGAACTTGATGAGGTTAAGTTAATTAACATCAGAAAATCATTATATATATAGATTATAAAAACCTGATACAATATCATGAGATTTTATTCAACATTGAATTCATGGGGTTGTAGTAGGTTTTAGAATTGTTGAAAGTTGAATTTTCTAAAAATTGGTATATGTTGTATGCATCATAGATATCTTCATTAGTAATAAATATCCTCAGTATATCATCACTACCACAAAATAGTGAAAGTTAACTGTTGCCCTTTAACCGTGCTAAGAAGAAAGCACTGATAGAGGGGTGGGCCTCTTTCAGTGCTAACTAAAAGCACCGATAAATGTAGACTTTATCGATGTTAAAACTAGCGATGGTATAGCTGTACCCTGTATCAGTGCTATTATTAGCACTGATAATAGTTTTTATTATTAATTTATATAAAATTTTAATATTTATATTAAAAAATAATGTTTGTTACAAATTTATTCGATTTATTAGATTAATTAATTGTATTTATTATATTTGTATATTTAATATATTTATTTTATTTATAAATATATAATAATTTTTAATATATATATACATATATATATAATTAAATTTTTTTCTGAAATAAGTATTTATCAGCACTGATAAATATTTGTTTTATCAGTGCTCAAAAAGAGCTGATAAAGGTATATTTTATCAAGGATTTTATTTTAGCACTGATAAAGCATACATTTATCAGCACTTTTAACTAGTGTTGACATATATTTCAGTGTTTTTTATAAAATAAATCTAACATGCCCCTCCTCCCTCGCACACATTCAAGCCTTCACAGAAGATTAACCCAGTGTTGCGACTCCTCCTCCTCCGCCAATGCCGCCACCACTTGTACCTTGTCCTCCTCCTCCACTCTGACTGTCCTCTTCCTCCTCTATCTCAACTACCTTCTACTCTTCCTGAGTCATGATCCCTCCTCTATCGTGCCCATCCTCCTTCTCATGCACCAATGTAGCCTTCTCCTCCTCCTCTACCACGATCCCTCCTCTTTTGCGACCCTGCTTCTCCTCGTCCTCCTCCATCACCACGTCCTCCTCCTCCTCCTCATGCTCTGGCTGCAATATCATCCTCTTCCACTTTGAGGTTGGTTGTTCCAAACCATTACCAATGTTTTATGTAATTTTTAATTAATTTTTGTTTGTAGTTTTATGGTAAGAGGATTATACTCATGGTTGAGTTGGGTGGGGTGATTCAGGATGATTCAATTAATTGTATGAGGGTGATCCCTAAGTAGGATAACTATGAGAGGAATTAATTTTTGGAGTTTCAGCATTAGTTATTATTTAATTATAAGGTAAATACCCCTAATTAGATGATAGATTTATAGTTAGAGGATTTTTAGATATGTTTTATTTTTATTCCTTATATAAATAAACATTGGATTTCATTGTTTATGATCCTATTTTAGGTATCAATTCATTAGGGGTGGATCTTTTTTTAGTGATTATGAGGATCTAGAGATATAATGGGATATGTTTTGTAGTCAATCATTGGATAATTTGATTTATTTGGAATTAAAGTAGAAACAATGAAATGTTTTGTTTTATATATAATAGGGGAGATCCAATATATGATAGTTTGGAATTTATTTTAAGAATATTATTTTCCATACTTATAAAATTATTATTTAAAAAATTATAGGGTGAGTTATTTTAATTAAGATACGCAACTAGAGATCAAACATCGACTCACCTAATTTACGTTTCTAATTTATTGTTTGTAGTATAAAAGTATATAATAATAGATATTATTCCAGTGTAAAATGATTCATCTCAAGAGTGAAACCATCCAAATTAATTGAAGTGAAAGTTTATGGATGGATTTCCTCAGTTGTCAAAGTAGTTCTTGTGTTGGATAGTAGGGATTTGGTCTCAACTCCCTTTTTCTAATTTCCCTAGAGGTAAACGTTCCCATGCCTCAAACTATACTTCTATAATTGTTTTCCCCATTGAGAAAATCAGGTGAATTATCTCTTCTAAGGAAATCCTTTCAAAGTGGTCATCATAGATCTTCCCACCCAATTCAAGTTAAATAAATGAAATAGTTTAATGAAATGCATTATGATTTTTAACAAGGCGCTCAAATTTTTTGGGAGGTAGAAAAAATATTGAGTTGGTGGAGGATATTCAGTATTAATTAAATTAGGGTATGTTTATCCATGTAAACAATATTCAAAATAGCGAGCAATCATCAATAATCAACCATGATCTGTGGTAGAAAAGAATAGCCTTTGTAATGCATAAGAATAAAAAGTTTATAATCCCTCTGTGCTATGTCATCCTCCGCCTCCTCTCTTCTTGGGTGGTTCCCTCTCACTCAGTGTATGTTTTATATTTCATCACCTATATTGGAGAGACAAGGATAATTTTTACAACTAGTATTCCTTCTATATATTAGTGTCTACCCCCCCCCCCCCCCAATCCGATATTTAAATGGACATGGGTCAATTACAAGTGGAAATTTAATGATACGGCCTAGAATGGTAACATAACCAACAACTGAATTGACTTTCCATTAACCCAAGAGGTGTTCATGATACCTATAGGATAGCAATGATCCCCTGAGAAAAAAATTTAATTAATGTGGAATATTTTATTCATAAATTAGAGTAAATTAAAAATGATCTTTATCCTGAAAAAAAAGACATGTCCCATTAATAAGTTGAACATCTAGGAAAATAATAGATAGATGAAAAATAAATAAACAGGAATTAGATATCATATATAGAAAATAAAATCCCACTATTGACCAATAAAATTGTTTAACATGTGATTTTTCATTTTATATTTTCTTTTCAATTGGAAATCTCCTCTACTGTGTGCTTCTCCACTATTGGGAATTCACCTATTCGGCGCGCTGAATAAGACCTTCATTGTGAGTTTTCTATTATTACTCATTTTTTTCTTCTTCTTCGCATTTTATTACTGTTTTGAATTTATGGTTTTGTTGTTAAATGTACTGGCTAAATGCCTAACTAAAAATTATTGCCATTGGTTTTCCTTGTTTGCACACTAAATGAACTGCATGTTGGTTGGTTCTTGTTTAACATTTAAATATAAAAATTATTAATTTACACATACTAACTAATGAATTAATTCCTCAGGATGATAAAACTAATGTTATAACCCCTAAATTAACAAACATAAATAAATAATGGATTCATTGTAAAATCTGAAATTCTGATTGTTTGGTGGGTATGGTGTCTCTATTGTGAGAACAATTGTGTGTTTGTATGTTTTTGAGGTTGATGGCATGATTGGTACGCAAATTTTTTACATGTTGAAGTTATTCCACCATTGAATATCAATCCAAACTTTTCCAATTTAAATGGAACCACCACATTGTTACTAGTGAAATTCCACTGAATCATATAAAATTATTTCACTATAAAACTCTATGAGACACTTTGTGGACACCCTTGTAAAATAACCATAAAAGCACATGTAATGAATACTTCCACCCACAAGAACTCTACTAAAAATCATACCATCTATTAGTTTAGTACTATAGTTCGTGACTAGAGACATTATGTTTCTTGAGAAACATTAAAAACTAATTTACAATAATGAATATAGATCACATGCGGGATACTAAAACATTCTAGTGCAAGGGCTTCACATAGCTAGTTCCATTGATTTTGTAATTAGGTAGATATTTGTGATATTATTTGGTCCAAAGTAATGCATGGAAAGGTAAGTATACTGTTTACCATAGATAGTTACATTGATTATAGTTGGATGATGTCCCTAGTTGAACATCATTAGTGTAATTATTTTGTTAAATATTAATATTACTGTATCACATAAGATAAATATGAATAAAGAATGGATGAATGCCAATTGGTAGAAAAAAGTGTACGAATATGGCATGAAAGAGTTTATCAAGTTTTTAAAATATCCTGCATATGGACCTTATAAAATCCTTTTTCTGTGTTTATGTTGTTCTTATTCAAGAAATATTAGTGCAAAGGAGTTGGAAGAACACCTAATCTATCATGGAATTGATCAAAATTATACATGTTGAAATAAATGTGGGAAAAATGAATGCAGGTACTGGCTGGGATAACACTGTGTTTTATGGATCATATGATATGATTAAAAGCATGAACAATGAATGTGATTGTATGGAGGATGTGATTACAAATGTGAATTATGATGAAGATCTTATTGAGGAAATGACAAGGACAATCGAACATGAACTTCATGATTGCCCAAAATGGTTTGATAAGATGAAGAGTTGTGAAAAGATGCCATTGTATGCTGGTTTCACTAAATATACAACATTGTCAGCCACACTAGAGCTTTATAATTTAAAAGCAGAAAAATGGGTGAGTGACACTAGTTTTACGAATGTAGTTTCTCTCTAGAATAACATTATCCCTGATGATAAGGAGTTCCCGAGTCGAACATACAATTCCAAAGGAATTCTATGCTCGATGGGTAAGATCTCTAGAATAATAAACGTATTCTTGAAAGACTGTATATTTTTTCACAAGGACCACCAATCCGTTAATGAATTCCCAAAAATTTGTGATTCTCAATAAAAGAATGATGAATCCAGTCCTACAAAATATGTTTGGTACTTTCTAGTCATTCCAAGGATTAGGAACCTATATGAATGTGAGGAGACTATAAAAAAATTGACATGGCATGTAGATACATGAATTAAAGAAGGGAAACTATGTCACCCAGCAGACTCTCCTCAGTGGAAGAGAATTGTTCATGCGTATCTTGAATTTGGAAATATGTCGAGAAACCTTCATCTTGCATTATCTACAGATGGAGTGAATCCTTTAGGTTTTCAAAGCAGCAGTCATAGTACATGGCCGGTTTTGTTGGTAAATTATAACTTACCATCGTGTTTAAGCATGAAACGAGAATACATCATGTTATTTATGCTTATATCAGGGAGAAAACAACTGGGTAAAGGTATTGATGTTTATTTTTCTCCATTGATCAAGGATTTGAAATTATTATGTGATTCAGGTGTTATAATGTATGATGCATAAAAAAAGATGAATTTAATTTGAGAGACATATTTTACCTGACGATAAATGACTTTCCTGATTATGGAAATTTGGAAGGATATAACATTAAATTAACTTAAGGGTGTCCCATTTGTGAACAAGCTACATAGTCAATTAGGTTGGAACATTCATCAGAAACCGTGTTTCTAGGACATCACAGATTTCTACCCTAATGAAATAAGTACTGATCTTGGATGACACCATTCGATGGATGTTTAGAAGAATGTATAATATTTTATCTACTGACATGTGATCAATTGTTTGTGAAAGTAAAAGATGTGCACACTACTTTTGGTAAACCATTTTCGAAAATAATTACAAAAATTAGTTGGAAAAATAGATCAGTTTTTTTTTTGAATTACCATACTAGAATTATTTATATGTCAGACATTTTCTTGATGTTATGCTTGTTAAAAGAAATTTATGTGATAATTTCATTGGAAAATTGCTAAATTCCCCTATAAAAACAGTGGATGGAATTAAGGCTAGATTGGACATGGTTGAAATGGAAATACGATAACTATTGGCACCATTGAAGGGTGAAAAATGAAAATTTATTCCTCCTTCTAGTTATACGCTTTCCATGTAAGAGATATATCAGTTTGGAAACATATTGAATATTGTAATGGATCTAGAGGTGTATTCTTCGTATATCAAGAACATCGTGTATGTGATCAATTTAAAGTTAAAAGTTCTGAAATCACATTATTTCCATGTTTTGATGCAAGATCTAATTCCTATAGATTTACATTGAATTTTTCCCAAGAATTTCTGCTATACATTAAATAAACTATGTTTCTTCTTCAAATCTATATACAAAAAATTTATAGACCTGGTGAAATTAGCAACTATGGAAATAGAAATTTTTTTCATATTATGTGAATTGGAAACATTATTTCAACCGACATATATTGATATGATGGTTCATTTGGTGGGAGAGATTCAACTATGTGTTCTTATACATTATTGATGGATGTACCCCATTGAACGATATATGATTATTTTGAAGGGTATGCCAAAAATAAAAGTCATTTATAGGGTTGTATTATAGAGATATATATTGTTAAGGATGTCGTTGAATTCTGTAAAAAATATTTTTCCAGGGTGGAAATCATTGGCGTATATAAATCTCGTCACACTGGGTTTCTTGAGGGTGAAGACATTTATGGTAGAGAGGTTTTCACAATAAATATTATATATAGGGAGTAGGCCCACGTTTAGTTTTTGTGTAACGGTTTTGAAGTTGACCCATATGTTCAAACCCCAAAAGAAATTCTTGGGATTTGAATCCATCTAGGGATAAAAATGGATATCAGATACACATAATCAATAGTTTTCCGAATTGTTTTGGGACCCTGTTTTTAGGAATTTAGATGAAAATATGGACTCAATTTTAGAATGACTTTGATGGCGAGCCATAGGAGTAATTGTGTATGTATTATCTTAAAATGATCATGTAGTTAATTTTTATACATTATATACAAATTAATATGATGAATAAAGTACCATGCATAATAGTGGGGTTACAATTGTGGATAAAGTGATGCATGTTTCTAGTTCTAAGGACAGAAATCCAATTTATGAAAATATTTTATACTTTGGCATCATCAAAAAAATATGGGAGTTAAATTATACGAAATTCCAAGTGCCTAATTTTCAATGCAAGTGGGTTGATAAAAGGATTGTTGTTAAAATAGATGAATTAGGATTCATGAAAGTTGATTTTTGTAATGAAGGGGAGAAAGATGAACCTTTTATAATGGCATCACAGGTAGTGAAAGTATATTATATTGTAGATCCAGAAAACCGAAACTAATCAATTGTTCTCTTATCGACCAAAACAACTAAAGGGTCAGTTGAATGTTCAATGGAGGATGCCCCTTTCATTAGGAATTCTCAACTATTTTGTAGCAGTCCCAATATAGATGATGTTTTGTATGTTATAGGAGACCATAATGAAGGGATTTATATAGTCGATAAAGGGGTAAAATATCTTAATCCTTTAAAAAAGAGTACAATAATTAGGTGATTTTTTTATTGTATTATACATTGTGTTATGTTATTTTATTATCTATTCCTTATTTCATTAATGTAATCTAAATTTAATGTTAAACCAATTCTGCAAACAATGGCTTTTTCACCTACTGATGCACCCAATCCCATGTCACAACTGGTCTCTCAACATGCTGCTGCTGGTCCTTGTGCAGAGCAGCAATAGGTTTCTCAACCTATTACTGCCAGTCCCAGCGATGTGGAACAATTGGTTTCTCAACCTATTACTACTAGTCCCATTATCGATTCTAGTTCTCCAGAGGAAGATAATGATGATGCTTCTAAGGAACCGATTTGAAATGAATCCCTAACGGTGAAAAAAAACAAGAGCATTGTAGTTTGATAGTGGTAGCCAAAATCCTTAAGGAAAACAAAAAAGGAATCAAATATGAGGTGGGATGGAGACATACCAATGACTACATATTTTTCTATATTTTTTTATCTAACATAGTCATAGGAATCAACAACACCCGCACCAGTTGCATACTTACATTCAACAGCCTTGAAGCAGACAGAATTGTATGGCCGCGTTAGAGGTGTGGGTTTTGGGGTGACACCTTGAACGTATATTTAGAAAGAAAAACAATTGGAGGATCTAACTGAGTTAATGAAAAATATGAGATAAAAAAATATCCGTGTTTCCAGAAGAATTACAATACCTAAGAGATATGATAGAAGGTTTGATGGGGGGAGGAAAAGAGAAGAAACAACTCAACAAAAACCCTTGTGTGAAGATCCCCCCAACTTTGAGGCGATCCATTCCCCTGAAAAAACTCACTTAGTTAGGTAATAAATGTTATACTAATTGTTTTTGTGAAATGTGAATCACAAAGACACTGATACCTTTCATATACTAATATTCTACTTGGTGAAAATGATTTTGATTTAAATCTATCAACTCCAACTAATTTCCTTGTTCTAAGGGATATGGTGTTCAACATGTAGAATGACATGGTACACAACAGACAACTTCTAACAGATCATGTTCGAGTGTCAATTAATGAAGCTAATGAGCCAAGTGTCGAGGTACCTATTCCAAATAATGATGATGACATTTTTACAGTCTAACAAGCTGTTGGAACAATTATCGCTTGGCTGTCAATTCTTGTAAATAAAACATGTCAACATAGAGGTATCCATTTACAATTTATTTTTCAAGTTGAACCATTATCATTTAATGAAAAAGGGTTTTTAACCGATGAATGTTATTACATAATGACAAAAATAAGTGGGTGAAATGAAATATCAACTCAAAACTATCTCAAGGACCAACCAACTGATTGAAACAATATACTGATACCACATTCACCCCTCTTGTTCTATATGAATAGTTAATATCATTACAGGCTCATGTGGATACAAAGATGATAGATGGAAAAGCTCATACAATTGATTTTGAAAAAAATACATACAAAGAGGAAAAATAAGAATTCATTGGTGCCAAAACTGTAAATGAAATCCTCAAGTATGAATGTCTTGGCACCTCAGTTGTAAATGTATACATTAGGTATGTTTCCATGATTTGATTTTCCAAACGCTATTATACTATGATAATTATGACTAAATACATTTCATATTTTTCATAGTAACATATATGAAAAACAATTTAAGTGATTTCCCCATGAACAAAAATTTAGACTCATTAGTCCTCACATCACCACTTCAAAAGAGGAAATAGATTCTGATCAAGAGGCTGAAATAATGTCTTCCCTGCTCAAATCGTTTAAAAACAAAATTAAGGGTGACCGAATATCATTAATACCAATGATGTAGGGGATAAACTCTACTATTTAATCATATCAACTATATTTTCACTTATTTCTTTACTTATTCCTTTTTTGTGTTTTTAGGCAGCATTATATGCTGATTTTAGTCAATTTGCATACTCCAATGATTTATTTTCTGAATTTATTTCATTGATATGCAAAAAACCGACAACGCATGATGGTGTTTATCAATTTGTAATACACCTGATCCAACATTTAAGATCTAAACATCTAGTTATATAATTTATATTATATTTTAATGAGTATTCTGTTATGATAGGGAAGTGTAGAAATATCATCTACTTTATGGAATGAATCTGGGGCCTAAGGACTAGAATGCCTATAAGATTTACAACAAGAAAAGTATCTTGGTGTATATAATAATATTGCACTATCCAAAAACATATCCAAAAAATTACTTATTTTTCTTGATGTTTCTACAGTGTCCAAAACAAATAAGTAATAAGGACTGTGGTTATTATGTTTGTAAATTTATGAAAGAGATCATATTTCATCAATAAACTAGCATCCCTGAAGAGGTATTTTTGAAAATAATTATGACTTCATATATAATATTTATTAATCATTTGTGTATTCATAATTTTTTAGTATAACCATGACTATTGTAAAAACTCATATTCATAGGATGATATAGTTGTACTTATAAATGAATGGACAACATAACTGTTGTAATATTGAACACAAATAGGATGAAGGTGAATACCTACTACTTATGTTATCCTTATATGATCATTAATATCTCCCTTTTTTACAGTTATTGAGCATATATGATCACCCTTTATTATCATTTACATCCTTGGGTTATGATTAATGGTTTTATAAATGAAATTTCTTTCTAGAAAATCATAACTTAATGAGAGACTCTTATGAACTAGTTCTTTATGTTTTCATATTTCCAAGACCAGAAGACATAAACTATTTTGGCATGGATCATTTATATTCATTATTTTGGTAATTTATGCAGCTTTTTCTACTGATGCAGTGTGTTGGAAGAATATTGGTTGTGCACCACTCACAAATTTAATAACAAAACTAAGGATTCTTCAAAACTATAGGTTAACTACCTCTTAGCGTAGCATCTGATCTGAATTTCTAATCAGGCATCCCCTTGATGGTTTTATATGACACCATATCTATGATATCATCATCTACATTCCATTTTTATTCTCTTAAAGAACCTATTTATTACGTAAATAAGTGCATGAAGATAAGGAAAAGTGAAAGTTTATTGATGATATCATAGAGATGGTACAGGATCAGCGCATCATGGGGAAGCCTGATCAGAAGTTCAGATCAGATGCTATGCTAAGAGGTAGTAAACCAACAGTAGTAAAGTTCACAAATAATCATTACTTATTTTATTAGATTATATTTGAACAAAAGAAACCATTTGAAAAGATGAAATGTTAGTGTTACGATATAATAGGTCTATTTTGATGAAAAATTATAAAATTAAACGTTGATTTTATTTTCATTATTTTTTGTAGGGTTAGTTTGTTTTATAGAATTTTTATCCTTGTGACATGCCTTTTTAGTAAGAGAAACGACGCTGTGTCTGCTCAATCATAGATTCAATCTTGATGTTTTCACAGTAAAATCATTTTCCATTGATATATCATCTCAACAATTTCTCAAATAAACCCTCATCATATATACATATTGATGCCCTTCAAAATCCAGGTTCCTACACCCCTCATATCGAACTTTCATCACATCAATGCCCAAATGCATACACACCTCACATTAAAATTCCAGAAGAAGAAAAAAGGAAATTGTTATAAAGAAGTGAATACTTGACTAATTCCCTAGGCCTTCTATTTTTATTTTAGTATTCTATGATACTATTGGTATTCCGTGAAATTTCTTATAGATTGGAGAGTAATGGGAAATATATAAAGTGTCAGTGGGGTCTGGCTAATCACACTAAAAAACTAGGAGATCAAGAGAAAAGTGAACCAGTATGATCAGTTTTTTATACCACACGGAGAACCAACCTTTGAAATTATTAATAATGTAATGGGTGATTCTATAGCCTAAGACTATATTTTATCCATATGCGAGGGTGTTTTATCCACTTGGATTAACTGATGAGTGATATGCATCATAAAAAATTGGGATATAGTTAAGTGCATTCAAATTAAATTCCCCACACCTCCCCTATACAGGGGCTCTAGAATCATCAAAATGTTAGATTGCAGACAAAAAAACATCTTCCAGGTGACCCACAAATCTCTAGATGTCATAGAATAAAATGAGGAACTTTGATCCAACACCATTAACAAAGAGGGTGCCAACGGATTTGGTAACAATGCATGGGGTTCCCGTGAAAGAAGTTCTAGTTGATGGGGGATCTGTTCTAATTATGGTGGTGTTTTCCATCGCATTCCAATACTGGGACAACTAGAGGAAGAATAAATTAACCATAGAGGTTTAGAGAGTGTTTTGTCAAGTAAAAATACATCAAGAGGGATTTGGGAGTGTGATCACTCCAAAATGAATCTTCTATGAAAAACAGCTTAATAAAGTCAAATCACTTCTCCAAGAACATTGTGTGATGATTCATTCTATCAAATTCCAAGACCATTACACACCTCTAGCTTATATAATGATAAATTGTTATAATATCCTCATTTGAGGCATTGGTCTGGTGGTATTTTTCAATAATTTATTCATTGGAGTGGAATATGAGCTTTAGGAACTCCCCTACCTCTTCTTCTTTCACGTTGGGATCTCTACATGGATCACCACATTCCCTGTCTTGCAGGTATTTTCTATCCATTCTATGACCATTCCTGACCGACCTGATTTCCATTTGTTTTTTCATGAAAGAAAATACATTACATCCCATGGCTTTTTCCCTATACGACAAATCATTTCTCGATATCACAATTCCCTTTTAGTCCCTTCTTCCTTTTATGACCCTTAGGACCTTTCCCTTAGAAATGGTCCCAACTATTCACTTAGAGTTGGATATAACTATCATTTCCTGAATCATCCTCTTCATGAGACACAGCTTGATCATGAACAATTAGACTATGAAAACGGTTACTCAACTCAACCCCTAGGCCTACCGTGGGGGGCCTCGGCCCAAAACAGATTCCCAGGTCACTGGGGATCTACCTATCCTTCCCCACACATGTAGTCTTTAGATTGGATTGGGGTTTTGAATAGAAACTTTTTTGGTCTAAGGCTCCCAAATCACACTCCTCATCCCAACTCCCTTTCCTAGGTTGAGACACTATTGTAGATAACCGGTACACCTCCTGAATTCTAGGAGGCTCGGCCACACTCCCATCCCCTAGCCTTCCTTTTTTATATGGAGGCACTACAAGAAGTCAGCAAGGCCACCTCCTATAATATTTTCTGTGGAGGTTCAGCCTCCTCACTAGGCAACATCACTATAGCTACCATGTGGGCCTCCTTCTCTGAGAAACCAAAGCAGGCTTTGGAACTGTGACATATTCACATGGAGTCTTAGAAATAAGATAGACAATGTGTTCCACAACTGAATTAATATTTCTATCTGGTTGGACATCCCCACTTTGAGAGGGATACTAAGAGTCTGAGCTCTCCACACCTGCACTAAGATCACAACTATAGGCAGATCCATCCCCTAAATCCCTAGTAGCACACTGAAACACCTCAGTGCGGATAGGGCTCCCCACTCGTTGATTGTTCCCCCCTGCCTACCTCTTGCAAACCTATACTCCTATTACCTAGTAAGACAGATTTATCAAGATTATCCAATTTCCCCTCTGAATTTTGGCCACTGCAATAGACCCTCGAGGGGCTGTCATGAACAACAACCACACCAGGGAAAATATTCTACTTAATTGAAATCTAGTGTCTAGAACCACATCTACATGTTGCCGACAACTGTCCCAAATGCTTGAAACCCGAACAGAATTCATCGCATGACTCATACATGACCTATAGTCTACACCGGTATTCTTCTCATATGGTAATCCAATTGAACTAAGGAGGCTTCCTTGAGGAATCGGATTTAACACACACACATGGATAAACAGGATGGCACATAATATTGGTTCGGTGATCAGAGGATAAATACCTCTCTACGAGGTTCCCAAGCATTCTAATGATTGTAGGAATTTTAAAAGGAAGGGGGATATTAGGGAAACTCACCCAGATCTCCACAAAAGGGTACTTCCACTTCATATGGAAGTCATAAGACAATATTTGGAGGATGAAAAAGTACTCGTTAAAGCTGCGAGTCACACTAGAACAAGATTTGATTGGGTCACCCTCTAAAGTGAAATGGATAAAAATTCAATTGTTTCTAAGAAGACCCATCATCGCCCTCTCTTATAGATCCCAGGAACTGAAAATGAACCCATAAAAGGAGTCCACTAATTTGTTCTTTCTATGGTAAATACACTATACCGAGGTTTGATTAATGAGTATCAAGTCGTCATTGAAATTCGCGATCTATAAAGGAAAATTAGGGATCTTAGAATAGTTCTTGGGAACCTTATGGAAATGGAAGCTCTATGGGAAAGGAGGAAGGAGGTCGGGTTTGGGGAATGGGAAGAAAGAGGCCATCACTCTCTTTGAGGATGACGGAGGTCCCTCCCCCTCTAGTGGTGGAGGGACCGTCTTAGTGGTCGCTATCATCACGGGGGGGGGAGAAGAATTTATCTCTTCTCTCTTGGATATTTCATGTGGCTGGGAAAATTTGGTCACCTCCCACCTCTCTAGTTTACATTCCCAGGGACTTAGTGGCAATATTTGGTTAAAAAAGTGATTGAGAAGATGATGATCAAGGTTTTACAAGTCAAATGGAGATCATGGATGTGGTTGTTTATGATACACAGGAAACACCATTTGTGCCTCCATCACCACCACCTTTGGAACCTCAAGTTATATTTTGAATTTCCTTTCTCTAAGAGGACTAATAAGAGAAACTAGGCAATTACAAACACTAAGAAACCTATGAAAATCATTAATTGTTGTACTTTTTGGACTATTTTCCAATTAATTACTCTAGTAGATTATAATGGCCAATTACCTACCCATATCAATGTCAAGTATGAAGTATCATCTAGTCTTATGGCCCCCTACCTACCCGAATGTGTCTTTTTGTTAAAAATTGATATTTTATTAATGTATTCTTTCATATTAATGTTCAATTTATTTCATTATTCTATTAATAACATTATATTTGTTTTTATATATAGGTTGAATTTTTTTCATGACTACGGATGCTTTGTTCGGCAACTAATACCACGAACGACAATTTTTGGGTGGGGCTAACAGATGCAAAAAAATGAAACATTAATTTTTTTAACTGTATGTTGGATAATTTTAATTGTAACCATATAAAAAATTATTTGTAATATATATATCAGTGTTTTTCTTGTATTCATGATTTGATGTAAATGTATATATCTTTGTTTTTGAAACTCTTGTAAATGTTGTTTTGTTTTTCAATGCTTTATTTTTGTGTAGGTGTTGTTTTGTGTAGCTATTGTTTGTGCAGGTACTGTTCGGTGTTGTGTGTCCAGGTGTTTTCTCAAGTGTGCAGGTTCAATTCAGGTTCGGGTTTGCTCCGGAAAAATGGCCTTTATGAGTGCTAATAGAGTGTTGATAAAGTCCACCTTTATGAGTGCTCAAAATAGCACTAATAAATGACACCTTTATCAGTGCTAAAAATATGCTAATAATGGTTTCCTTTATCAGCTATCAGAATCTGTCTGCTAAATGGGTCCTTTATCAGTGCTCAAAAAATCACTAATAAATAACCCATTTATCCACCCTAATAATGCAATGATAAAGGGGTACCTTTATCAGTGATTTTTTTAGCGCGGATAAAGGAAACCCTTTATCCGTGCTTTTTTAGCACTATTAAAGGGGACCCCCATATTTGTCATGATTAATAGCACATTTCAAGTGCTATTAAAGGCATATTTTAGCGCTTTTAAAATCCCTATTTGTTGTAGTGCATCTTAAAAAAATTATTACAGCTCCATCAATGTCCCACTTTAATTTTGTAGGATGTACATGTTCCAGACCACCTTGTATGGGAGAATGATGTTTTATGTATAACATCCATGAAGATACCTTGTCCCTTAAAATTAATTCATAATCATTGAAACCCATAATCAAACTAAAATAATGTAATAAAATGATATCTATAAATAATAATAGAATTTTAAAACTCATTTTAGTGAAAATGTGTGGAGATTTATCCCCACAATGCATGAAATAACCCAATAGTATGAAAGGGGCCATTTTATGTACATAGTACATTGTATATGATAAATATTTAATAGTTATGGTATATCTAGACTGATTTATTTCCACTTTAAATACTTGGAGGGAAGGGTAATAATGTATGGACAAACATTCTGTTAAGAATCATGAAATTTCAATAAGTAAAAACTTAAAAAGATTTCATAAAAGATTGATAGTCAAACTTTTCTACCCATGTTGTCCCTATAACTCTAATTCCATGTTTTTTATTCTAATTTCTCAAGGGGGGTTTATTATTATACTTATATACCTTAAATTTATGGATTGGGAAATTACATTGACTAATAACATATGTTGTTTCGAAATAAAATTCCTAGAAGATGTTCAGACATGTATCATAAAAAAATTACTATATATTAACAAATAATTTTATATATTAGTTTTTTAATATTGTAATATTTGAAATTAAAGGGAAGAAATATTCTCCTCATCTCCATAAAAATATGGTTTGGAGAAAAACTCATTATACAATATTCCAAGGATGGTATACCATCCTCTCAATATTGAAGACATTCTAAAAGATTATACAAAAATCTGTATAAAAAAGTTGAAAGGTGTTTAAAAGTAGTTTCCATTTAATTATTAAATTAAGAAATATTCCAAAAAATTTGTTCGAAAATGATTTAAAAAAATATGGACGCCTAAATAATGACATTCCGCATGACCTCAAATTTATAGAATCTCTAGTGGACGAAGTATGTGCAATAAAAATTGAACCTTCCACCCAAACATTGATATATTCTTTTTTCATCACCACATGAGCTAATTAAATCATTTAACTAAATATTGGATAACATTTGATATGGTTTTGGTATTTTTAATTCAATATTTAGATTATTCTTGTAAAAGTGATTAGGGTTAGACAGTGGATTTTTACATAAACCAAATTCCATTGGGGATGCTAAATCTGGATGATTTAATACTATTGGACCATGTTTTACTGGATCAAAATCCATATCCATGGACTCCATGTGTTCGTTTCTAGCTTCAAGGGTAGTTTAGTTGGAACCAAAGGAACTTTTCTGTGTAGGATGAAAAAATATAAAATTTATGAAATTAAGACAATGAAATTGATCCCACACAACCCCTATATAGAATCCCCTTAACATAATACTTTTAAATTATAAGGGTATGGATCATATTATCTCATTCCTCTTTGTGGTTGAGGTGTTGGAAGTTCCAATAGGAGACTGAATGATAAGGTAGGGGAGTCAGGATACAAAAAATCTGAAATACATAAGATTTTGTTTCATGGATCCATAGACTGCACTATAATATTAGTCATAATTGCACAGTGGGTATAGCTAAATTATAGGGTCCCTAAAATAGGATATTTAGAACCAATTCCCATAATAAGGGTTATATCCTAGGGTCATACTATGTAATTGGTCTCCCTTGGTGGTTGAGTGGATGTGATCTGGAGTGGTCAGCTATAGCACATGGGCCCTCGGGTGGAATTTGGTTAGTTCAATGAAATCTTTCCCCTTGGTATCATGGATTATAAATATGGAATAATCTCAACTTAGCTTTTTTAGGTTCTGTAGCATGGTGGTTTAGGCTCCACAATATCCCCTCATATTAATATAGGAGATGTGTCATTTATGTTTTTATATTCCTTTAAGATTCTTCTCATTGGGAAGCTATGGAATGGTCTCTCAGGGTTCATTATTGTACGTCCCATATCAGCACATCCTATTGCACAGTTCATGGTGTCTCACAATGGTTTTTTATCAACCTTATAAATAATTCAACACCCATTTGCAGGCATTTTTCACCCAATTTCCACTCTTTATCCCTAGGCACCCTGGCATAATCGTTGATGTCCCCGAGGCTCCATTTGGATTGGAATCAACCTCCTCCTTCTAAGGATCAATTCATGGTGAATCAACGTGTGTAAAGTCACTAATTATTTTTGTCTATTATTTTTTTG
Organism: Viscum album; assembly: GCA_963277665.1. NCBI lineage: Eukaryota > Viridiplantae > Streptophyta > Magnoliopsida > Santalales > Viscaceae > Viscum > Viscum album. The sequence continues at coordinate 1,452,667,334 of OY728125.1, forward strand.
ATGTGGGTTTTCATACTATTACTCTTCTCAAGCTATATTATATGATCATCTACATTGTAAAATATAATATTTTAATGCTGTTTGTGTTATTTTGGTTTTTTTTCTTCAACGTATGAAGTTTAATTGATGGACAGGACATTAGATATTTTTATATTTTTATATTCACATATGAAGAATGAAAATGTGTTAAGGTAGAAAAATTAATTATTTTATTTTTTTATATGAAATCCTAATGTAATCTTGGTTTATCCATTTGTTTTGTAGTATACCTAAACTAATTACAGATTAAAATAGTTTAATTGGAGAATTTGTTTATGGTTGCAGTGATAACATGTTGTTATTTTCCACAATGATAGTGGTTGTCCTCTGGATTTTTTAGAGAGTGTGAAATCCATGTTATATATTTTTTATTGTGTGTGTTATGCTTGGTTTATTATTGTTTAATTTATAAAATTGGTTATGACTATAAACCTGGTAATAATTTTATTTGTTTGGATAAATAATTTAATAAAATAAATGTTTAATTAATCCTTATATTCTTTTAAATTGATGAAAATAAAATATTTTTAAATTCATGTTTGGCTATATTTTTTCTTCAATAATGGGAAATGGGCCAAGAAAATGAATTGGGAATTCTTGTTTATATTGATATGAAAAAAATATTGTGAAATAGGAACAATTATTCTATAAATCATGACAAATCTAGAAAATTGTGTATATAACTATTGGATATTATAGTATCCTTTTATAATTTATAACATAGGTTACCCAGAGTTGGAAACTCTAATAATTGAACCAGTAAATTCATGAAGCAATATAATCTACTTTTTTTATAATAAAAAATGTTTGTGGATGACAGATCATGGCCTCTTGTGGGGGATTAATTTCTTGTGTTTAGGGATGAAAGATCTCATTTTCATATAAAGCCTTAATTCCATTCTTTTAGGTCCAAGTTACCCTATCAATATTTTTTGTTGTTTATTTCCGTCTATATTGCTCTGGATGCAATCCTTTTAATGAAATGTGATTTCATCCTTGGTTGGATGAATAGATATAGTTCAAGAGGCTTATAAGTGTTCCATCAACTGACACCCATGATGACGTGATGCATTGTGACATGCATAAGGGTGTCGGATATGGAAGTAGTGATGATGGGACAAGTTGAAGGTGTTCTTACCAATTATTTGACATAAATATAGGATAATTTTTAGTTAACCTGAAATAAATTTTGTATGGATTGGTTTCTTTTTTATCTCCATTAATTTCTACACTACATTTGGTAACTGGATGTTCTTGTTTTGTAATCTCATTTTGTTATTATAGAATGTTTCCTATAGTAAATGGAATTATAGAAATGTAAATGAATAAATAATTTTTTAAACCGTGGGGTTGGTGCTTTCTTGAATTCAATTTTCATACACATTTGAAACCATGGACTCCATTAGACTATTTCTTGATGGAGTGGAGTTCACTATAATGGTTAATGAAATTTAATTTTGAAAAATGTTAAGTAATCGATAATTAATTAATTAACATAAATTGAAATGTGAAAAAAGAAAGAATTTATTTAATGATAGTCTTTTAAAAATGATTTTGTGTTTATAGGATATCTATCTCCTAGTGGTGGTAGTCAGATGTATGAGGGGTGATTACATTAGTTGAAAATGAAATTAAGTTGGTTCCCATTGTATGGATGTTAGATATATTATAACCTATATGTTTTGTAAATTTTAACACTTACTCACCCTTTTCAATAGGGAAACGGATACCTAGTGGTCTCTAGGATGGTGTTTTCCCACATATAAGGTTAGTACGGGATGGATGATAGACTTCCCCTTCTGGACCTGCTCTATTTTATTGATGGAATAGTGAATTGGTATGAACAGTGGTTGTTATCCCATATATATGTGTGTGTGGGGATATAATGGAAAATGGTTATTTCACACACATGTATCTCGGGATATAGTATCCAAAGGATTAATATATGTATGGTCTTTATGGGCTATGATGGCTCAAAATACATACTTTTTGTTTGGGGTTTGAATGTTTGGTGTATAATATTAGTTGTATGATATATTTCATGTGTTTTATGGTGGATCATATAAACTATATATTTACTATAAGGATATGCGGATGGGTTGAGAAGATGATGTGATACATGAGATGAATATTGTAATATATAGCTCATGTGTCTTTAGGATGGATTATTTTCAGGAGAGATATCTAAGTACGTATGATATTAGTGCGGAAAGGAAAAACATTAGGGAATTGGTAGTGGGTTAATATTATTTTTTTAAATAATTTATGACCAAATTTATGTGATACTTTCTAAAATATATCCCTTTTTGTTTCTAGGATAATATAATACATATTTTTATGATGAGTTATTTTCAGTAGTTGTTCAAATGGCCTTAGTATGATTTCTTTATATTTTACAGGAGATGATTTAGGGGGGACCCTACTCATTACAATTGTTATGATCACCCTATGTATATATAACCTCTTATTTTGGTTAGAAATAGTATGTTGGATATCAGGATACATATTATAAGATTGTTTTTTGGGATGAGTTGTTTAGGATCTATTGTCATTATTGAGTTTAACTTTTTGGTAATTGAAGTTTCCCTTTATCATAGTTTTAGTGTGTATGAAATTATATGTATGTACACGGGATTCTTATATTTTGATGACAAGAAGTTTATCATTGTTCTATCTTATCTCTTTATTTAGTATGTTTATAAAAGAGTTTAATTCCTCCCTTTTTTGTAAGATATACTCAACATGATTGTCCCCAACTTGCGGCCTAATTGATGCGGGTTTTTGTTCGTCACTATCGTCATTATCTAAATTTTATCCTTGGAGGGGTACCTTTGGGTTGGAGGGTCCATGAAATAGAAAGATAAAAAGTTTTAGGATGAGGGATATGAATTATTTTTGAGTTAGTAACAAGTTAGGACTACAAGGGTTTGTAGGGTAGTGGTTATAGATAAGTTTAGTAAGTGTTGTAAAAAATGGGAACTTTATGAGACAATTGTATTTTGGGCCCCTTATGATATTTTTCATGACCATTTATGTTTTTCAATATTACTATGTGACATGATATTTATTTTGGGGTGGAGGCCTAGGAAAGGATCATGCATCACTCTTATTTGTGCCTAAGTTTTAAATGGGTTAACCTTGGGAATTGGATAGAGACTTGAATATATAAAATAATTAACTAATTAATGTGAAATATTACATATTCCAAGTTTAAGAGTCTTAAATAATTCTTTATTTTAAATGTATGACCCCATGATGATCTCCTCGTCAAGCTCATGGAGAGGATGTTCAATAAGATGAGAAGTTTGATCATCAAAGAGTTGAGATTGATGATGATGAAACATGGATAAGAACACTCTGAAATTTTCAACACCATATAAAATAGAATATAAATGTATTGTTTTGGACTCATTCATATAAGACTGATTATAGTATGTTTATATAGCTTTCAGTTTTATTCATACTAACAAATATAATTGGGTTTCGTTAGTTGTGGAGATTTAATTTGGGCATTTAGGGATTCATGTATCATGATCCTCAGGAATCACGATGAGTCAAATATCTCTTGGGATATGTTTAAAGACTAGTTTCGAGAAGGTTTCATATGTTAAACCACAAAGGTGTCTAGTTTCCATGAGCTATTTACCCTCATACAAGGGAGTTCCAATGTACATGATTTCATGATCCATTTTATGACCTTTCACTGATTTGATTTATACATTCTTCCAAATGAGGAGTCTTGGGAATTAAATTTTTATGATTAATTTCATCTACACATCTAGCGTCAGGTCACCTCGTTTATGGTGATGGTGTAAAAAGTGGTGTTGGTGAGATAATAAGTTTCTAAGAAGACACTAGACATAACCAAATCATAAAATGAGGGGATTAATCAATATTAATCATGAGTTAGAGTTGTATCTCATAAATCCTAATTTCTTAGATAGAATAGCTTTTGGTTATCCATGGATAGGTATTGGCCTGCATAATCTTGTTTCTATGAGAATTTAATCTCTCAAGACACATCCAAAAGTACCATACAAATGTTTTTCTAGGGTATTTTGAGTTCATCAGTGTTTAAAATGACATACCATTGTATGAATTGTACCGTATAATTTTTACTTTAGGGTCAACCATTGAGGCAGTTTATATCGAAACTGTAGAAGCATGATATTCTATCTTTGGGTCAATAGAGAGACGGTGTGGTAGGAAGAGGACAACCCGGGATGATCCTCATCATTAGACAGCAAATCATTTCTATGGATCTTATCATTGTCAGTTTCATAGACATCACAAGTAAGGTTATGATTAGCTTCATACACTAGAATTTCTCACAGTGGATGAGCTAAACATCATTCATGGTATCATTTTCTTCATTTTCAACTTTTTCACATAGCTTATTTAATTCAAGAGGTACACAATACTTCATATCACCTACCAATGTACAAGATATGGGACTTGAGGTAGATATATATTCATTGACCATGGTTTTAACTACACCTATCGGAGGTTGATATTTTATATATGAAGTTTATATAAACTATAATCTAGTGTTGGGAAAGCACCTCTCTTAGTGAGATGTTTTATGATTCCAAGTACAGCCTTATAACCTAATCTGTGGTATGTATTGGATGTATTTTTTGTAGGATAATATGGATTTCATTAGGAGGATAATTGTTTCTAATGGTGATCTCAGACATCCAATAGTACACATCAATGAGAGACACCCTAGGAGGGATTGGTGGTGTGTTCTACAGTTGTTTTCATTGAAAAATGAGAAAATGTAGAGGTCATCAAAGGTTTGGCCTTTAATTAATCTTAGGGTTGTGGAAGAGTACCAAGATGTTTTTTTTGGATGGGTTTGTAGAGTTACCCCCACAATGAGTGATCGATTTTATGATTTAGTTATAATTAATTATTTCGTTGTCTCCATATATGACGACACCTTCTAATTTTTGAGTTATTTTATTACATGTTAACAATTTATTGAAATGTGGTTTGTTCAGCGAAGTGGTCCACATTTGGTCCACACATTTTTTTCTTGAATAATTTTGATGGTATTTTCTATCTTTATATTTATTATCATTGCATTAATTTGGTTAAAAGAAAGTACCAATATCCTCTTCTATAAATTAATGAAATGTTAATTTTACTATAAGAACATAGTTGGTTCTCAATGATTCGTTTTCATTTGGGATATTATCATATAATGGTTAAAGATAAGGATATTATAAAGGCCATTTTCTAAAGTCTTTATGGAAATTAAATGTTTTTTGTGATGTCACTTAGTGTGAATATCACACCATCCATGATTAGGTGTTTGATAAATTTAGTGTCCAAGGAGATTTTGGATAATTCCATCATGGTTATCATCAATTCCATCCTTGTATACTCCTTGTGTAAGGAAAATTTAGTAGAGAATTTTCGTTCAGTTTAGGGATTTATTCACACTATAATCTATTTAGGAAGATATCGAAGTTTGATTTTTGGGCTCATGGGTTTAGTTTTGGGGTGGATTTCATATGCGAGTATATATTATTTTTGGATTAGTTAATGATAAAATTAGTGGTTTCTTAGTAAACCCCCCAGATATTTATGGAGGGGTAGAGTATCCTTGGTGTTATAGAATATTATATGAGGCTCATATTCAATTTCTATTACTTTGTGACTCCTATAATGGCCTTTTCCAGAAAAGATTAAGCATTATTGAGGATTTATTATTTTCATGAAGTGTTCCTATACCTAAACGATAGGTTGTTTATAAATTTAGTTTATTATTTTCCAGAAGAGGGATTTTAGCTCAGGGTTTTCTATGATTCTTAGAAACATTGGTTGTGTTGTGTTATAATGATTTTGATATTAGTAGTTTCATATGGTTCTCAGCATTTACACCCATGAGTGAGTAAATATGAAACATAAAATTTTGAGTTGCAGTAGTTTTTTTCTAAATGTTGGGATACATTACCTCATTAGCATACATTTTTTAGTTTTTATACATCATTAGAGTTTCCCAACCCCTAGTTTATAAATTATAGTTTTTCCTGAAATGATTGTGTATTTTATTATATTATAATCATAAAACACATTGTTTAATTGAAGGAAAACGTTTTCATTAATGAAATTATTTACATTACTCCATTAATATACTTATTAAATTTTAATTATTATAAGGGGAAAAAATAAAAAATAGAAAAAGTACAATGAGAAAATATAGAGCACCACAATCTGATTGAATAGTTCCTCCCATGAACAAAACTATAGAAAAGAAAACAAATATTTGTAAAAAAATAAATATTATATAAAATGGATATATAGAGCCTTTAGATTAATTTAGTTGAATATTGAGTGAATGAATGATGTGGTATTTATAAGAGGTAATGTGATCATTGGAATAGCTACCTAGTCATGGGAAATTATACCCTGGCCATTTGAAAAGTAAGATATGTTGAAAAATATAATTTGTTACATAAATGAAATTTATCATTATTATTTTAATAAAATATAAATATTATAATTCCCAAAAATAAATATCATAATTAAAAAACTCAATGAAAATATAACCACATTTTTAAAAAAAAATATCATAAATGATTTTTTAAAAAATCATATTTTTAATGTTAAATATTAAAATGGACTATTTTATAAATCTGTTTTTCTAAAATTAATATTGTTTTTGAAATCATCACATTGAAATTTAGAAGGTTTATTTTTTGATAATTTTCTGAAATATATTAATTTTAGGTTGAATAGTAAAAAAATAGTTGTTCACACAACTGTTGTTTCTTAAAATAAGTCATTCAAGACATAATAATGACCTTATAATTTCTAAAACAAAATTTATCGGGAGAAAAAAATTAATTTCTTAAATGATTCATTAAACTAAAATGAACATAAATTTCAAACCTAAAATTAATTTTCCAAAACTTAATGTCTAAAGTAATAACTTAAAGTACTTTTTTTACCCTTTCCTTTTTAAGAAACTAATTAATGTCGATTATTAAGGTATTTAAAGAATTAAAAAAATTAAATTATATTTATATATGATTTATATTGTTAAAAATCATTATTAAATTTTTTTACCTTCTATATAATATTTTATTCTATATTTTATTCAAAAATACCCATCTCCTCAAGTACAAATAATTCATCTCCCTCCCCATGGGAAACTAATCCTCCATCATATTCTAAAAAATATTATCTACCCAAATCCTCTCTTTCAAGACCCTTATAAAACCTGGGGGAGTTTTTCAGTATCTCAACACTAAACCTTAAGGAATTCTAGTGTTTTACAAGAAAACTCACACTAATGAAATTGTAAGATTTTCCAACTCTTCCCTCTTTTTATTCTTCCTGTACATCTATTCCTAGTTGTATTAATAATAAAATCTTATATTATTTAATTAAAAAGTATTTAAATTAAATTAATGTTGTTAAAAAAATATAGAAATTATATTCTTTTAGGTATTTTTATTTTATAACACTTTTTCATCCTATTTGGACAACTTTTCCTTTAAAAGTCATTTAAAGACCAACAATGAAGTTTCTTAATTTGTTTCTTATCAAAATTTCTATTAATATTTAAAATAAATTGTGTATTATATACAAATTTATTAATATAATTATTTTTAACTTATTCAATTTATTTTCCATACCTATATATTAACTTGACCAAAACAGACAAATTGAAGTGAAATATGGATTTTTTAGGAAATCCTAATATCAAAAGGCTTAACTTTTAACAAAAAAATATTAAATAAAACCCAATGATTATAATTGATAAACGGTGGTAATAATGAAAATAATTAAATGCTATATCAATGTTAAAAAAACCTATGTTCATTATACATGAGGTGGAAAATAGAATAAATAAAGCAGGATTTAAGTTAAGGGTGAAGTGCCCAGATCAGTGTGAATCACTGAGAGGGGGAGGGGGTGAATCAGTGATCCTTTAAAACTTTTTACTAATTGATTCTTAATCAATTAAACCTCTATGGCTGGTTAAAGCCTCGATCCACTCTTCTTGTATCTCTCAACCTTTCCCGGATAATGCAGTAATGAAAAGGCACAGGACACAAGGATTTACAAGGTTCGGCACCAAAGGCCTACATCCTTGCCATGCTCTCCCAGCATGGATTCTCCATTATAACCTGTTAAAATTACAATGGTTGATACAGAGTCCCACTGTATCTCTCCTGAGTCCCACAGGAGGGTCTTTATACTGCTTCACACAGTGTTACCAGAGTCCCACTGGCCTGCTCCAGAATCCCACTGAAGACTTCTTCTCCCTGAGTCCCACAGGGTCTTCTCTTGGCTCCTCGAGTCGCACGAGTAGCTCTTCTTCACTTTAAGTTCTTCAAGTAACTTCAACAGCCTGGGATAAAGGCTGCTGGCCTTGCTCGGTACCTCTGATCACTTCAGTTGATCAGGTCTTCTCGTCTTGCTCAGGATTTATCTCCTTCTTCTGAGGATGACCTGGCTTCTCTCCAACTACTGAATACTCAGACAAATGATGTCTTTAACTTTAGTCTGGTCCAGTCTCAGATGCACACCACTGATTTGGCTTTCTTCACGTGTGCACGCGCATGCATGCATGCATGCACTCTCCTCTTTCTCTTGGTGCAATAAACCCACAAAGGGTGTAATCAAATATAGCACACACACCTTCTTTCTCCTTCACACACTTTAACCAATTTGTTTACACACTTAGAGTGTGTTCTACTTTAGTGTGGGTCACTCCTTATTTTACTTCTAGGTGTTTACACTTTTAGTGCACACACTAGGTTCGGCCTTTTAGTTCTTTTGCACACACAAATGCCTATGGCCTTCTTCCCTTCTTGTGCACACACCTAGGCTTTGGCCAACTTCTTGCTCACTTTATACACACACTTAATGAGTGTGGTCTTCTAACCACTTGGCACACACTTGGCCTTTCACTTTATCTTGCACACAAAAATGCCCGTAGGGTGTATTTGTACTTTGCACACACAATCTTGGCTATGACCTCTTCTTTCTTTGACACACACTAACTTAGGTTTAGTTGTGGTCTTCTTGTTCACTTAGCACACACACAAGGCTACTGCCTTTTCTTCAAATGCACACACAGAGTGCAAGTCTCGGCCAAGATGTGTTCATGTCCACTTTGCACACACACCGCCCATGTGATTCTCCTCTTCTCCACTGCCGCGCAAGGCTTCGGCCTTCTTTGGCACACACAATGTGTGTAAAACACAACCCGAACTCCTTCACTTCACACACACACAAAATGAGTGTGGTATACTGCCTTGATCTCAAAGGAGGCGCGCAAGGTGTCTTGGTACAAGGGGCAGCCGCGCAAGGTGTGGTGGGCTTAAGCCACAAGGCGCACGCGTGCAAGGCACAAGCCACGGGTGTGCAAGCCTTCGAGCGCGCAAGGAGCACGGCACAGGGGCGTGCAAGACCTCGGGTGCAAAGCACCTCGGGCTTCAACCGTGGGCGCGCAGAGTGCCGCGGCCCTGGGTTCTTCCTGCCGCGCAAGGATTAGCGCGCAGGGGTCTCCCCTTCACTTCTTTCGCGCAAGGGATGCGCAAAAGGGACTCCTTCGGGCCTCAGATGGCACCGAGAACAATAGCCGCGCAAGTGGGATGCGCGGGGCTTCGGCTTCGCGAGGCAGAGCACACGCGGGACTCGGATTTTCAACAGGGTTTCAGCAAACAGCTATGATGCTCGGGAGCTCCTTTTATAGGCATAGGAGGGCTTCTAAACATCCGCGTGATAATAACTCAAGTTCCCGAAAGTTTCGGATCTTTAAAAATCCTTCAAATCTTTGTGTTTCTATTCGGTGCACGCGGGTTCCTTCTTTATTTTTCTCCTTCACGTGCATGCGATTTCGAACGCATGCACGGCCTCGGTTTTTGGTTCAAACCATGCAAACCACCAACCACGTGGCCTCGGCAGCTTTGCTTGCCTCGGCCGAACATCGAAGATCTCCATTTGTTGCATGCATGCATATTTTTATACATGAATGGGTTCGGTTTGGCCAGACGAGCATGAGGGAGCCTTCAGTTTCATCCGAGGTGGCCGGATACTCAAAATCCATCTTCGGGAGGCCTCTGGTTCGAAGGAGGCTGCGGGTGGCTTCGGGGAGGCCTCGGACGAGCTCGAGGATGAAGACGAGCTCTCGGCCGTCGATGTTTAATGATGCTCAACGGCCAGGATTATAACATCTCGGCGCTAGATGAGATAAGCGGTCCAGATCGGCGCACGATGGAACGGACGGCCGCGATTAGATCCCTGATGAATTTTCGCCGTCCCACATCGAAACGTTCCGCGGATTTTCCGCGGTTTATTACCCTGGCGTTGTCATCAGCTCAGCAATTGAATCTTCTCCCCTCTCGGTGCCGCCCCGCACTGAGTTCTCCCTGCGGGCGCGCTCTGCGCCCAATCTCTGCTCCTGCGGGCGCGCCACTGGCGCCCACTATGCACCTCTCGGGCGCGCTCCTGCGCCGACGCTGCGCGGGCTTCATCACCGCGTGGCCTCGGGGCTTATACACGGCCCCGACCTCTCTTGGCTGGCCCCATGGGATCCCCTTGGGCGTGGTGACTGGTTCCCACATGTGCCTTGGGTTGAACCCTGAAGGCTGGCCCTTGAGGTTGGCTTATTTTTTGCTTGAATATAAGTATACAAAGTACTTAAGTGTAAAATGCCAAATGCCCTTTCTCTTCTTCTTCATTTCTTCCCTTCTCTTCTTCATTAGAATTCCTCAAATCTCCTCAACATTTATTCTTCACTTAGGAGTGAAATTCCTGAAGGGTCTTCATCTTCAACCGAGCTCCTGAATCAAATATTTCTTCAATAAACTTTGTTGATCTAATCAGAGATCAAATTGGGACTTCTTCAGATTCACATGCACTAAGTGTTAGTGCATGGATTTTATTAAACCACTTCATCCACTTAGAACATGTGAATGGATAATCTTCAACTCCTCAGGCATTGTCACTACAATGCATGGTCTTCAAACATTGTTGTGACTTTGTATCATCATGATACAAGTTATTTGAACTTAAAGAACAGTTCAACAATCGTCTGATTTCCATGGAGAATGTTTCAACCATATTCCAATGCCACTTAGTGAATCTCCTAAGTGACATTCCTCTAAGTTCCATGGCCATTCTCCTTCATCACCAACACCATCACAACCTTTGGCATTCACATCTTGACAATTCTTGACATCCATTCATTCTAAGACAACAACATGTCTCATTGACAACAAATGCAACACAGTGCACTTCAATCTCCCCCTTTGTATTTGTTGTCAATACACTCCTTCAGCACATATGAATGGGTCAATATGTGTGCCAATATTTTCTCCCCCTTATTGGCAATCAAATGCAAAGGTGTGGTGTGGTTCACTTTCAAAAATCTCTTCCTCCCTTAGAGTATCATCTTCTTGAAAATCACTAAGAGAGGGATGATGCCACATGTTCTTCTTTAGCAAAGAATCTTTAGTAAATCAACTCTAAGTCTACTTGGGCTAACCCGGTGTAGAAAACAAGAGTGATGTAACCAAGGAACTCAATGCTGTCCACAATTCTCTACACATGTGAGATCATGCTTAGGGGCTTGAAATTTTTCAGATATAACAATGAATTGCTAAATCCTGCACATACTTCACAAAACTCATTAGAAAGTTCAGTGCTAAGATAAAGCACCCCCTTTCTTCCATTTGTCTTCAATTCATACTCCCCCTTAATTGTCATGATGAATGCAATTAAGAAACAAGGGATGAAAGTTTGATTGGAATACCTTTACTTTTCTCAAGATGGTATTGATCTCAGAATCCCATCTTCTTCAGATTGGCTCCCCCTCAAGGGGTGCACTCCATTCAATCCAAACCATCCTCCAGCTGAGAATGATCATCATCTTCAATTCCCTGCAATGTCAGCACATGTAAATACCAATAGTACAAGGGAATAATATGGAACCTCTTTGGTTCATCAATGTGAACAAGAAGGTTGAGAAGATTCTCTCAACCGAGATGTCCCATTTTCACCATTCTTCACACTTGCACATTTGATCTTCATTGATGATTGTGCTGGTGTGGTTCTCAAAACATCTTCATGTGAAATCTTCTTCTTCCCTTTTGCTTTAGCAATTGCCAGAACTTCATCTTCAGCTCTTCAAACTCTTCTTGGGAGCATCTTCCACTTTCTTCTGCTTGCTTCCCAAGGAATCTCTCTGAGCCAGGTTCTGTGATCTTTTCTTCTTTTGAGCTCCGGATACAGTTGGAGATTGACATGTATCTATTTGACCACTTTTGCAATCATCCCAGATGTTGTCAAGTAATCCAAATCTGTTAGCAGTAAACAGATGTCTCTGGACCTGTGGATGTTGCTTCTTTCCTTCTGGCTTGCTCCCCCTAGGCATGGGCTTCCTTTGTGCTTTGACATTCATTGGATTGTACCAACAATCCTTTGCACAATGCCCATACTTATTACAACACCAGCATTGACCCACAAATCTTGACCTCTTGAGTCCTTCTGATTGTTGGATACTTTTCTTGACCTGTTGTGCTGTTTCAGGAGAGCTCTGCTTCTTTACTGTCTTCATCCATATTTGTTTGGAATTATTCTTCCATCCTGCACTTTTTGTGGAAACACAATTAGAAGCATCAGTACAAGATGGTATGGATGGTACCTTCCTTTTAGAAGTTGTTTCCCTTTTATTAGAGGATGTCTTTCTTTTAGAATCATCCTGCTCAATGCATACTTGAGTAGCAACATTTCTCCTTTCAGCTGACTGGGAGGCTTCAGCTTTGGGTGATTGCTGATTTTTCAATATCACCTCTAGTTCTAAGCATTTCATATTGAGGGAGTTCTTCTCATCCTCAATAGTTCTTAGCTTTCCTTCCCAATTCTCCACCAGTTGTTTCATCTGGTCTTCATGCACCTTCTTTAATTCTTGTAATGAATTGTCCATCTCCTTCACCAATTTGACTTTTTCTTCGAGTTGAGCATCTCTGACATTCATTGACACTTTGTGCCTCTTTTCCAGTGCATGGTAAACATCTTTGATAATTACTTTAAAGATTTCTTTCTCAGAAAGGCTTCTTTGCAATTCTTCACAAGTGTCTTCATATCTTTCATTGCAAAGAGATACTGTTTCATCTTTGGCATTTACCAGCTTTCTGAGAGTGTTGGTTATGCCAACCCTTTTAGCCAATTGATCTTCCATTGCATTGGCTTCTTCTTCTAACTGTGATTTTTCTTCTTGAAGATCAAGGATGCCTGTAGCTATACACATTGCCACTTCCTTGGGGACTGTCTTCTGAAGATATTTGATTGCATTTAGAAGGTCATTGTTTCTTCCATCTTCATCACAGCTAGGACAGGCTTCATCAGAAGAATGATAAAAGGAATTGTCATCTGATGTGACTTTCACATTTCTTTCCATAGAAGGAGTTTCTCTGATTGCAGCAACCTTCTTCTTCATCTTCTTGGCCTGTTTCTTCTTTCTATTTTTCTGAGTCTTGGCAGATATCTCCATTTGAGGCTGGTTGCTCGTTTCCTCAAATCTGCACTTCATAAAGACTCCCTTGGATCTTTTAGAGGGAACCTCGCTCTGATACCAATTGAAGTGCCCAGATCAGTGTGAATCACTGAGAGGGGGAGGGGGTGAATCAGTGATCCTTTAAAACTTTTTACTAATTGATTCTTAATCAATTAAACCTCTATGGCTGGTTAAAGCCTCGATCCACTCTTCTTGTATCTCTCAACCTTTCCCGGATAATGCAGTAATGAAAAGGCACAGGACACAAGGATTTACAAGGTTCGGCACCAAAGGCCTACATCCTTTCCATGCTCTCCCAGCATGGATTCTCCATTATAACCAGTTAAAATTACAATGGTCGATACAGAGTCCCACTGTATCTCTCCTGAGTCCCACAGGAGGGTCTTTATACTGCTTCACACAGTGTTACCAGAGTCCCACTGGCCTGCTCCAGAATCCCACTGAAGACTTCTTCTCCCTGAGTCCCACAGGGTCTTCTCTTGGCTCCTCGAGTCGCACGAGTAGCTCTTCTTCACTTTAAGTTCTTCAAGTAACTTCAATAGCCTGGGATAAAGGCTGCTGGCCTTGCTCGGTACCTCTGATCACTTCAGTTGATCAGGTCTTCTCGTCTTGCTCAGGATTTATCTCCTTCTTCTGAGGATGACCTGGCTTCTCTCCAACTACTGAATACTCAGACAAATGATGTCTTTAACTTCAGTCTGGTCCAGTCTCAGATGCACACCACTGATTTGGCTTTCTTCACGTGTGCACGCGCATGCATGCATGCATGCACTCTCCTCTTTCTCTTGGTGCAATAAACCCACAAAGGGTGTAATCAAATATAGCACACACACCTTCTTTCTCCTTCACACACTTTAACCAATTTGTTTACACACTTAGAGTGTGTTCTACTTTAGTGTGGGTCACTCCTTATTTTACTTCTAGGTGTTTACACTTTTAGTGCACACACTAGGTTCGGCCTTTTAGTTCTTTTGCACACACAAATGCCTATGGCCTTCTTCCCTTCTTGTGCACACACCTAGGCTTCGGCCAACTTCTTGCTCACTTTATACACACACTTAATGAGTGTGGTCTTCTAACCACTTGGCACACACTTGGCCTTTCACTTTATCTTGCACACAAAAATGCCCGTAGGGTGTATTTGTACTTTGCACACACAATCTTGGCTATGACCTCTTCTTTCTTTGACACACACTAACTTAGGTTTAGTTGTGGTCTTCTTGTTCACTTAGCACACACACAAGGCTACTGCCTTTTCTTCAAATGCACACACAGAGTGCAAGTCTCGGCCAAGATGTGTTCATGTCCACTTTGCACACACACCGCCCATGTGCTTCTCCTCTTCTCCACTGCCGCGCAAGGCTTCGGCCTTCTTTGGCACACACAATGTGTGTAAAACACAACCCGAACTCCTTCACTTCACACACACACAAAATGAGTGTGGTATACTGCCTTGATCTCAAAGGAGGCGCGCAAGGTGTCTTGGTACAAGGGGCAGCCGCGCAAGGTGTGGTGGGCTTAAGCCACAAGGCGCACACGTGCAAGGCACAAGCCACGGGTGTGCAAGCCTTCGAGCGCCCAAGGAGCACGGCACAGGGGCGTGCAAGACCTCGGGTGCAAAGCACCTCGGGCTTCAACCGTGGGCGCGCAGAGTGCCGCGGCCCTGGGTTCTTCCTGCCGCGCAAGGATTAGCGCGCAGGGGTCTCCCCTTCACTTCTTTCGCGCAAGGGATGCGCAAAACGGACTCCTTCGGGCCTCAGATGGCACCGAGAACAATAGCCGCGCAAGTGGGATGCGCGGGGCTTCGGCTTCGCGAGGCAGAGCACACGCGGGACTCGGATTTTCAACAGGTTTTCAGCAAACAGCTATGATGCTCGGGAGCTCCTTTTATAGGCATAGGAGGGCTTCTAAACATCCGCATGATAATAACTCAAGTTCCCGAAAGTTTCGGATCTTTAAAAATCATTCAAATCTTTGTGTTTCTATTCGGTGCACGCGGGTTCCTTCTTTATTTTTCTCCTTCACGTGCATGCGATTTCGAACGCATGCACGGCCTCGGTTTTTGGTTCAAACCATGCAAACCACCAACCACGTGGCCTCGGCAGCTTTGCTTGCCTTGTCCGAACATCGAAGATCTCCATTTGTTGCATGCATGCATATTTTTATACATGAATGGGTTCGGTTTGGCCAGACGAGCATGAGGGAGCCTTCAGTTTCATCCGAGGTGGCCGGATACTCAAAATCCATCTTCGGGAGGCCTCTGGTTCGAAGGAGGCTGCGGGTGGCTTCGGGGAGGCCTCGGACGAGCTCGAGGATGAAGACGAGCTCTCGGCCGTCGATGTTTAATGATGCTCAACGGCCAGGATTATAACATCTCGGCGCTAGATGAGATAAGCGGTCCAGATCGGCGCGCGATGGAACGGACGGCCGCGATTAGATCCCTGATGAATTTTCGCCGTCCCACATCGAAACGTTCCGCAGATTTTCCGCGGTTTATTACCCTGGCGCTGTCATCAGCTCAGCAATTGAATCTTCTCCCCTCTCGGTGCCGCCCCGCACCGAGTTCTCCCTGCGGGCGCGCTCTGCGCCCAATCTCTGCTCCTGCGGGCGCGCCACTGGCGCCCACTATGCACCTCTCGGGCGCGCTCCTGCGCCCACGCTGCGCGGGCTTCATCACCGCGTGGCCTCGGGGCTTATACACGGCCCCGGCCTCTCTTGGGCTGGCCCCATGGGATCCCCTTGGGCGTGGTGACTGGTTCCCACATGTGCCTTGGGTTGAACCCTTAAGGCTGGCCCTTGAGGTTGGCTTATTTTTTGCTTGAATATAAGTATACAAAGTACTTAAGTGTAAAATGCCAAATACCCTTTCTCTTCTTCTTCATTTCTTCCCTTCTCTTCTTCATTAGAATTCCTCAAATCTCCTCAACATTTATTCTTCACTTAGGAGTGAAATTCCTGAAGGGTCTTCATCTTCAACCGAGCTCCTGAATCAAATATTTCTTCAATAAACTTTGTTGATCTAATCAGAGATCAAATTGGGACTTCTTCAGATTCACATGCACTAAGTGTTAGTGCATGGATTTTATTAAACCACTTCATCCACTTAGAACATGTGAATGGATCATCTTCAACTCCTCATGCATTGTCACTACAATGCATGGTCTTCAAACATTGTTGTGACTTTGTATCATCATGATACAAGTTCTTTGAACTTAAAGAACAGTTCAACAATCGTCTGATTTCCATGGAGAATGTTTCAACCATATTCCAATGCCACTTAGTGAATCTCCTAAGTGACATTCCTCTAAGTTCCATGGCCATTCTCCTTCATCACCAACACCATCACAACCTTTGGCATTCACATCTTGACAATTCTTGACATCCATTCATTCTAAGACAACAACATGTCTCATTGACAACAAATGCAACACAGTGCACTTCAAAGGGAATTGTTGACCCCAAGTCCTTTTCTTTGGGTTATCCCTCTTTAACAGTATATTCTATACAGATATTATTAAAATATTAAATAAATATAATTTCACTATTAATCCTATTTCTTTATTTTGATATACATGTTTCCACAATTATTTTTTTTGCAAATACACTAATTTTAAGAAATAATTTTCCTTCCAAAACACATCTTTTACCCCTATTGATTTATTTCTTGTTTTCTCATGAATGATTATTTTTATGAAAAATATGTTTTCCCTTATTAATTTTGAAACATAAATTTAATTCATGTAATCATTCTTTATAAAATTATTAGGAAACTTAATCTTTTCCATGGGTTTTTTCATGTTTAGAATTGTTAAACATTCTATATGGCATGCATGATTGTGTAAATATTTTGATGTCATGGGTAGGATCTAAATTATATATCCCAAAAATTTATTGTGTCCACTGATGTATCTTGCGATATAATGTGTAGTATATATGAACATCATTAAATATATTTTCACAATGAATATGTTATAATTTATGTACATGTGTTTGGCATGAACATGATGCTATGTTTAGAATTGTGTGTGGTATTTGGCCACTATGACATGATTTTTCATTTTTAATAATTTCCAAATTCAACATATATTTTAAAATTTTACCTAATGATTATGATGATTATACTATTTATATGATTTTAGGATAATAATTATGTACAATAATTATATATTTATTTATTTCCCTTATTCCTCCTCTTAGAATATTTTTAGCTCACCAATTTCATTAATTTATATCCTCAAGTGACTACATGTTCTAAGAAGAATGGGATATTTTAAGGGGATAAATAAGAATTATTTCATTAGTGTCTATGTTTTATAAAGTATAAGTAATGTATTTTCCTAATTTTTTTTCCATGCTAAACCCTTAGATCCTTGAATGTATATCTATTGTGGTCTTTATCTTTAAAAATGATGTAATAGTCATGTATGAACATGTAGGATCTATATAGCCGGACATAGAGGTATGATTGAGTTAATATGGGAATTAAGAGTAGAATTAATTATAGAAACCTCTTAGGATAATTCAATCTATATATAAATATCTTTTAAACATTATTTTATAAGAATGTTGAACAATGGGACCCCATAAGATATGTCTTTATAATTTATTTGAGAATAAGAATAAACCATTTATCCCTTATTAGTTTACTTAAAATTTTACTAAGAGAATATTGGAAACATAATAATAAAAAAGGAAATCATGAAAAGTTATTCTTAATATTAACTCATCCATAATGTATTTTTAATAGGATTCTATGCCTTTTGTTATATCCGGTATGTTTTTGAAATTTTTTGAATCGAAGCCCTGATAACCTGAAGTAGATATATATGAAAAAACATATAGTGGTGTAATCATTTGTACCCAAGTGTTGGACAATTCTCCATTTAGTTTATGTGGGATGATTCATTTTAAAAATCACATAATCCTTCCCTTGGTGGAATTTTAGGCTAAATTGAGTATTTAATGGCTCTTGTTATATAGTTTACAAATCAACTATATAGACCCGACCATAAAAAATTAAAAAATATTGAGTTAAGTTAATAATATAAAATTATCTCACATTAAATATCTTTTTATGTTTATAGTTTTAGATAATTTGGACATAACTCATGCATAAAAAACAATAAAATACAAATTGGACACATCCGATCATTATCCATTTTTATAACATACAAAATTTTAAAATATAAAAAATGATATCCTTTATGATAAATATTTCGACTATCCAAAAAAATTCTTCCAATCCCTTAATCAGCCTTCAGTATTGTGGAAAAAATGTGAGATGAGGATAAAAGAATAATAAAGGGATATAAAACAAATAATTTTTTAGTCCATTGATAAATATTAAAATTCATCCAAATATTAAAATGACGTAATACTATTCACCTTGATAAGTATTAAATAATTTTTCTTGATAGTAAGTTCAATACATATTTTTTTTATTATCAAAATATTACAATAAAACCTATAACAATCCTAGAAAATACATAAAGGTAACTTGAAACATTATTATAATCATATAAATGGAAAAACCAAATGGTCGACTTCCATACTTGTCAATATTACAAATCAAATAGCCATGTGGATGACTTTCATAC
Source organism: Viscum album (assembly GCA_963277665.1). Lineage (NCBI taxonomy): Eukaryota > Viridiplantae > Streptophyta > Magnoliopsida > Santalales > Viscaceae > Viscum > Viscum album. Next base: position 1,452,686,513 of record OY728125.1, read on the forward strand.
CCAATGAATAGGAGGTCTATCATGAAACCACATGTAATTGGTTTATCACGGAACAACCCTTAATTACATTATTATCGAACCACCAATAAAATATCCAAGTAAAATTTATATAATTATAACACATACATGATTTAAATTGTCAACATTTCACTCATAAAATTTACTTCTTAATCAAAAGAAAACATTCCATGATATTGGAATAATATATCTTTTTTAAAAGGAAATTATAAATTAACACACACAAAAAATAAGGTTTTTTATTTAAAAAAAATGAAATCATTAAAAGGAATCCAAAATTAAAATAATACCCATAATGGCGGAAAAAGACATTGTCATTGTTTATGATAATAATAGATTATACCTTTTGTCATTGTTAAATATATTCCTTATAAAGCATTTAAAAAAGAATCATTTTCCAAAATATATGAATAAAATTAATAATCAACATAATATTTCTTTTGTATAACATTTCATATCCATATAAATAAATATTAAGAATAATATCAAGAATATCGACATGAGGAATTGATTACATATTTAATCATTCCAACTATCCCACACAAAATTGAACATTTAAATCATAATCTACATAAAATAATAAAATTTAATAAAACATTAAATATCAGGATAAATGATAAAAAATGCATATATAATATCAAATTTTTGGTACTTACAACTTAAAAAATTATAAAGGTGTGTATAATCAAGAAATGACTCAATTAAAGGAGATTGAGAAAAATCCCTTACATTGGGTCTGACTTGACTCGTGTGTCATTACCTTCAAGAATAATAAACTAATTTTATTTTTCTAATTTCTTGATATCCTTTTTTCATGTTAATTTTTAATTTTATTTCTCTTATTACCGTTTTTTATAAAACTACATAAATAATTATTTTTAAACTAGCTATTTTGTTCATATTTGGTTTATGTGTCTAAAAGAATTTGGTAGGTCAACGATGGACAATGGGGTTATTATATAAACATATATAGAATAATATTAATGACACAATTATTATTTCAATAAATTGATTAGTCTTTTAGAAACATACATGAATTATGGTTGTGGAAAATAAACCAATGTTACAATCATAGAGATGGTAGGTCATATGTATGCTTGAGTAACGTTCTCATTTTTCAATGATAATTATGTATAAAAATGTGATTAAAAAATTTATCACCATAGAATAAAATTTATATAATATATTCTATATTATTTATTCATATATAAATATATATAACTCTTTTTATTTTAAATAAATCACATTACTATAAGTAGAAGGTACTCTACACTTCAACATATGACATTATAACTTTTTCAAGGTGTGGAAAAGAGTTAAAGAAAATGTTGTGTAAAATTTATAGAAAGATAATTTTGTAATTAATATCATATATAAGTTAGGTTTTTCACTAATATTTAATTAAACCCTTTCATAATATGTTCAATGTAGTGTGTGAACGAGTCACATTTCTTTGATGAGACTGTTGTCCACACTTCCACAAACAATGTTATCGTATTTATAGAAAATTTAAGGTATAATGGTATGTGTTATGAAAAAATTAAAATAAGCATGAAAACATAATAAATATCATATATATAATATATAAACATTTTTAACATCATAATTACAATAAACAAAATGTGGTAATGTAAAAACTAATAACATCCTTTCGTGAGGTAGTAGTTCACCATACACAAGAATGATAAGTCAGTTACCCATTAAATGGATGTGTGTGTAAGTGTTGGTAGAAATATTGTCATAAAAATTATATTACATTATTTATACATATTTTGTTATTTAATCATGTAATAAAAATATTTTAGAATGTTGATAATGAAAATAAAATAAAAGAGTTGAGTAAGGGTATTAACTTTTACTCAGGTAAATCATATTGGTTTGCACTAAAGGCCTTCCATAAATGGATTTATTCCAAAATAGAGGCTTATAGGTTGCAATTACGTTATTATAGATGATATATAAGTATATATAGGTCAATCTAAATTATATTTAGAGGTTTGAGTAAGTGGGAGGGGTGTGTACCTTTTTATAGTGGAGGAGGAGTGGCACTCTTATAAATTTCTGAAAAAGGGAATTCCACCAATGTCCATACCATGTAATATGGATCCCATAATGGTCCAAATTGGACAAAATTGATCATATGGTCTAAATATGGATATAAAATGTCTTTTGGAAATGTTTTGAGGTCATTTGGCACCCAATTTTTATGGTTTAGTCCCTTGTTAAGCTAATTTTTCTCTTAATCATTGTAATAAATTTTAATAAATTTCACTAATAAATTTTTTATAGACTTGGGTGAATATATTATAAATTATAAATTATTAATATTCAAAATATAGAAACCATATTTAAAAATTTCAATCAAAATAGTGGAAAAATTACTTAACATTTAATCCCACAGATGGGATGTGACTACTGGTTTTGAAAGTCAAAACATTCAAATGTTTGCTAATATTTCGAATTAAATTTCAATGTAAAATTTATTCAAATAAACTAAATTGGGTAATTTATAAAAGACTAATGTAATAAAAAAATAAAACCATTTAAAAATATGATTTCTTCTAATAAATAAATTATACAAATAAGTAGTTTTGAATTAAAATTCATTATTTTTCAATATTCATTAAAATGAATCTTCTTAATAAAAAACCAAAAATTTAAACTAACCTAATATTTATGTTTATATTTAAATAGTTAAGTTCATTTTTATATATAAAATAACTAAAAGTTCCAAAAAGTTTATTTAAAATTGGTTCTCCATTAAAATATGTTAAAACTACTTTTTAAAAAATATGGACCTTTTTATAATAAATGTTTGATTCGTTATTATTTTAAGCCAATAAAATTCAATGGATGAATATTAAAAAAATTAATAAAAATATGTTAACATAATAAAGTTATCCCTATACATTATCACTGATTAAAATACTAGGTTATAACAACAACATTAAATTATACTATTAACAATATATTTATTTTGATATAACTCAGTCTTTTGTGCACCACAATATTTTAGAGACACTCATTATTTAATATTGGGTAAAAATTAGTACATAACATTCCTTATAATTTAAAATTTCTATTTAATTAATAAAAATTAACAAATATGAAAAATAATTATTTTATATTTACTTGTGATGTTTCATCAACTATTGGAAAAAATATATATCTTTTCATATTTTGAACCATCACATGCTCCTCTAAAAATGTAAGGAAGATCATGAATCTCATTTCTAAAATTAGTCAATGCTTGGGTAGTGATACCCTATAAATAATCATGCCTTTCCAAAACTTTTATGTCATATGATGTTATAAATCTCAAGGAAATACACATTGTGAGGCAATAAACTGATTTATTTCCCAATGAGTTACACAAACATCCCCAAGATTGTGAGGTAAAGTTATCAATATAGCTCATAAGCAGAGCCACTCCTATCACCAAATTCCCCAGGTTGATTACCCTAAACAAACTAGAGGTGTTTAATAATTAATTTCATGAGAATTTAGACAAATGGTTCATAGGCCCTAGTGTATCACCATGGGGTCCATCAGTGATCTTGGTAAGTAAAAAATATAGACCAATGCCATTTTGTATCGATTAAAAAGACCTAATAAAGATCTCCATATATAAAAAGTATCACCATAATATTATTTAGGACTTGTATGATCAAATATAGGGATATACATACATTTTCAAATGTGGATCTTTCCTTTGGATATCATCACGTAAAGGTGAAGAAGGAAGATATCCAGCAGGCAGCCTTCCAAACATGGTATGTGAAATATGAGTTTGTAATCATTCCCTTGACACTTATTAATTCTCTAAAATATTTATGTATTTGATGAATGTAGTATTTAGTGACTAACTTGAAAAATGTGGTATTATTTATCGATTATATTCTTATTTACTCTAATATCAAGGATGAACATAAAGAGAATCTAAGGGTTGTGTAGGAAGTATTATGGAAAGAGAAATTGTAAGTTAAGTTAATCAAGTGTGTATTTAAGATGGAAAAAGATACTTTATTGTGGAATGTGATCAAAAGTGAGGGAAATATTAAGTTCATTCAATGATTAAATGTATTAAGTAATGGACAAGACCCACTTGTTTCAAATATTTCCATGGTTTTCATAGCATAGCTGGGTACTACCAATGTTTTGTGAGAAATTTATCAAAATTTTCAACTCTGATAACTAAGTTAACATAGAGTGGGGTAAATTATGTATGAATAGAATACTGCAAGGAAATATTTAAGGATATAAAAAAAGTTAATTCACTACACCAATATTCACACTATTAATTTCATTATAGGATTTCTCCCCCAAACTATTGGACAATCTAAATGTACTATTATGAAACTTTAGGAAAGTTTGAGAACCTCTTAAATAGAATTCAAAGATAAATGGGATCAACATATCCCATTAGTTGAGTTCTAATACAAAATATCTTCCACTCAAGTATTTAAATGGCTAAATATAAATATCTATGTGGGAATTATTGTAAAACTCCAATATGTTCAGAAGAAGTTCCACAATTAAATATGTTTGGAGAAGATCATAAGAATGAGATGATATAGAATGTTCAAACTGTCTAAAAGCATATAAAATATTCTTGTAACCAGCCAAAGTGGTATGTTGGAAAATATTGGAAGGGACTTAGAGTATGAATTTAGATACATAGTTTTCAATTAAATGTCTCCATGTAATAGATTCATGCATTTTGGAATGAATTAGATGCTTAACACAAGGTACATTGTCCCCTTTGAGATCCATGATTTCATTAGAGAAGTGTCATATCATCTTACACTTCCACTATATATATCTCATGTTAATTATTTCTTCCTTGTATCTATCCTCAATAAGTACATACCTTATCCATCACATTTACGGAAACCAAAGGTTGTAAAACTAAAGAATGACCTCTCGTATGAGTTGTATCCAGTGAAGATCATGGACAATTGATACAAATTTCCACATAACAAGGCAACTCACATTTTAAATTTCATGTTTAGGAACCACAAGTATGAAGAGGAAACAAGGGAACCAAAGTAAAACATATATATAATTACCCTTATCAATTCTCAAGTGAGAATATCTGTTGAAATTTTAGGGTTAAATTTTCAAAATGAGGGAAGAATGTTACAACCCAATGTTTATAAATGATACATGTTCATTGAAATGAATTTGTATTGTCATATATTATACATATAAATCAAATATATAAACTGACAACCCATTATTTAATTAATTAAAATAATTACACTATTCATTTAATATACCCATTAAAATAGATATTATTACAATGAGAAAAAATAGAAAATAGAAAAACTATAATAGGAAAATTTGGATCACCAAATTCTTCTAGAATCATACGTCCCATGAACAACACTATAGAATAGAAAAAAATTATTAGTTAAGCTATCAAAATTATAAAAAAATTAAATATAGAAAATTGATATGAATTCAGTTTAAATTTGAGTAAAATAATGAAGTTGAATTTATAGGTGGTAATTTGGTTATATGACTATTAAACATACCAAAGGGATTAGTAATAAAACCATTGGAATAAGTATTGAACTTGAAAATAATAATTTTTTATATAAATAATATTTATCATGATATATTTATGTGAATATAAATATTATAATTCTAAAATATAATATCATGATTAAAAAACTCAAAGAAAATATAATCACATATTAAATAAATTTCCTTTTAATTTATTTTTTAAAAACAATAATATTATTAAATTAACATTGCCTATTCTAGAAATTTATTTCTATAAAATGAAAATATATTTTGAAATCATCAGCTCAATATTTTCCAAGTGTCAGTTTTTGTTATTTTTTTTAAATACATTAATTTTCAAGTAAATAGTTATAACACCCTGACCCGAGAAGCCTAGAGTCGATGCATTATTACGTATCATAGGCATGATCACAAAAGATCAAGTCTCGAATGACTGATTAGTTTTAAAGATTTCGAAGTATTAAATACATTCGTAAGCATTACATTACATAATAAAATGGAAAACTAAAATAATATTATTTCCATAGACAACACTGAGATCCCATAGACTATCCTTGCAGGTCAGTCATAATATACTTCTTCGCATCCGAGGAAAAATAAAACATAGAAAGGGGTGAGCTCAGATGCTCAGTAAGGATAACAAAATAGGGGAAACTTTCACAAATAAGCACAAACATTTAAGTAAATGTATACAACTAAAACAAACTCCTTTTAAACTTTAACTTTAGCATAATATGGAAAATATAAAATCAAATAATATCATTTACATATTCACATGTATATTCTACTAGTCGAATAATCACATGCAATATCAATATCCACTTTCATAGTGATGGAATAGATAATTCTAGACTTTCATAATAACGTAGTCAAGGACTTGTTATAAGACTACAAATAATATTTTTTCAAGGCCTTGTGCCATGACACTAGTTTGTCTCATGAGTTCTACCGGTTCATCGAGGAGCTATAGTGGCCTGCACCCGTCAGTTACTATGTCCAATGCATTCCTCATATGAAAAGGTTTAAACATAACATAATCATTATTATTAAAACTAGCATATAAAATGTCAATGCATTATCCATAACCATGAATGGTGTAAAAATAACACGTTCATAGTCAAAAATATCCCAAAATCTTTAATACAATATAGTAGTTTTGTATCATAATAAATCAACTTCAATTAAGCTTAAAATCCATCAATGTATGTTGACATAGAAGAAAACAAACCCATTTTTTAGAGAAATATATCTTTATAATTTGAAATCATTTAAGAGTCACAGAATTATAAGGAAGACATTTATTTTTAAAACATTCTTATAAGCATGTATGGTAATCTTTGACGATGTTATAATGGCGAAAAATAGCGGCACCCTCCGTATAAGTAAAAAAACATTCTTAACTTAATTTTTTCGAAAAGGTCATACAGTACATTGTTTGGAAAATTATGGAAAGATTCCTTTCAAAACATATAAGGTGAAATAAGGGTATAAATGAGTTTACCCCATTTTCTATTAAATAGTAAAAAAAAAATTGAAATACATTATTAAAAGACATGGATGTAGATGATAAAGAGGTCCCTGTAGAAACTTACTTAAAAAAACCTCAGATAATAAATAGATTGTAAAATTAACCCTTACCATGTACTTTTCCTTGGTCGAGGGTAGTTTAAAAACTTTTATAATGGTGAAGTAATTGTTATTAAATTATAAAATAATAATATACAATAATATGATATTATATATGATCTTTTAGCATTGCTTTGTTAATCATATCTTAGTATTATCGTCGTTTTGGGTGTTAACCGATTTTTTTTCCTTCATATGATTTGTTACATAAGTAGTGTTTGTTATGTATAGGATTTATCTTATTCATATTCAGAATGATATTAAGTCTTTAAACATTATTTTTAATCATCTAATGAAAATTAGTCTTGAATGGATTATGATGGGGAATAAATCTCATCGCGTTCGTGGCGACGATAATCTCCACGTACGCACGAGCAACAACATCATTATTTTGATATTAAAATAATATATAATTGGATTTTATATCATATATACAGAATCATTATCATGTTATATTTATTATTTACATCAATTAAACATCATTAATATACCCATCCAAATAATAATGTATTGAATTCCAAATACACCACGACGTGGAGACGGTAAGTTGTACGTACACACGTATGGTGACATGTCATTAAAAGGATGGATAGATTAATTAATATGGTTGTAACATATTTATAATAACATCATAGTATATAGAATATACTAGAGTTATTATTTTATAATGAAAACAAAAAATAAAGAGGAAGTGGAAGAAGAAAGGAACTTGAAAGAGGTGATAAAATATTTACCTCTTTTTCAAGATCTTCATTTTTATTTGATCAAAATAGATCCCTAGGATGGATTTATAACTAAATAAAGGCATATAAGATGAAGTTATGATAGGTGAGATGTTATCTGGGCAGAGTATGGCTGAGCCAAATGGCTTTGAAGGTGTGAATTAGGGAGAAGGGGAAGTTCCCTTTCATAAGAGGGGTGAGGGGCACCTTAGGAAAAGCTTGAAATATTATTTTATAATAAAAACTTTTTCGGTGTCTATTGGCTCAAAAATAAATTATTTAAAGTCTAAGGTTGGTATGGGTCTAAAAACACTAAACCAATAGGTTTTAGACAGGTTTGGATCACTATATTAACCTCATCTTCTATATTTAAATCTTAGTTAATTATTTTGACATTTACCATGTCTCTTTTTATTTTTATATTATATGGTTAAAAAACATACTATATATTTCCAATTGAACCCCAAGTGGTTTATTAATGATACACCTATCATTATATAAGTGTTTGGCTGAACCTCATATTTTTATGAATAGAATATCATTTAATATTATAATATTGGTTTTAAAAAACTATTTTATGTCAATGTTGACACTATTTTGTATTTTATTTTTTCTAAATTTATAACAACATTATTACTTAGAAAAAAAATAATCTAACCAACCCTAACATGTAATAAGAACCTATAAAATTAGTGGAATTCATAAAATGTCTCAAATTACATTTATTAGGATATTTATAATATCAAATATTTTAATATTTCATTAATTAGGTAATTATTACATCATCGTTGTATCATAAATAAATTAAATATTTTAATGTCTAAAAATAATAAATAAAAAACCATTATGTAGGAAATATTTTTATATTTCTAATGAATAATTATAGTCGAATTTATCTTATGTGTAACCCTATATAAAAAATGGTTTAGTTAGTAAACATTGAATTCAACACTTTTAACTCTTCTTTGAATTAAATAATAATAAATGTCCTAATCTAATCCAAGTGGACCAAAATGATCATATTGTATTCCTAAGGTTGTTTTTGGTCTAATTATAATTATCCTATAGAATTTGGACATGTGTTATGGTAATAATAAAATCATTTTTACCTATAATTACCCTATTTACTTTTAACCATGGTAAATAAAACTAAAAAGTTACTATTCACCAACAATTATTTTCATCTCATTGAACAACATTTTACTTACTGATATCAACCGTGTCTCTTGGATTTTTGAAATTCAACTCATAGAAGTGGTAAATTTATGTTTTATGTAAATTCGAAAATGCTCCTAGGAGGTTAGTAAAAGACGGTAAAAAGTTCAATAAAATTTTATATATCTAAAATTATTATAAACTGACTCCAATGAGTTACATTAAACATGTATATGTATTATGTATCTATTTTTACCTAAATTAAATTTAAATAAAATAAATAATTATTTAAATAAAAATTTGGTTTTAGACTATAACTCTGTGTTTTTCACTATTCATCAATAATTGAATGTTTTTAGAAAAATACCAAAAATTCACCCTAAGCTAATTTGGATATTCTGAATCCAATAATGAAGTCCATTTTAAAATATAAAATTTATAAATGTTTAAAAAGTTTGTATTACTATTCATAATGTCTAGTTTGATTGGTTGTGGTGTTTTAGAACTCGAAGTTGCGTACAACACACGCTATTGTATTATTTAAAGAAAAGTGTACCATGGATGCTTGGAGTGTAACATGCTCCCCTCATTGAAATAATTTCATCCTAAAAATTTCTAGAATATTACCGCAAAAAAAGACTCGGGTGTTTGTTCATCATAAGTTCCTCGAGTTCCCACATTTCCTCTTCCGTCTTATGGTTTTTCTATAGAACTTTTAATAGACGACTCATCCGGATTCTCAACACTTGTTCTATTGTATCAAGAACCTTTACATGATCTTCACAATAAGACAGATCGGGTTCCAGTTCTAATTTTTCATAGGTAAGTACATGCGTTGGGCAAGGCATGTATTTTCTCAACACTGATACGTGGAATACATCGTGAACTTTAGAGAGACTTTGCGGCATTTCCAAACATTAAGCTACAACCCCAAGTTGTCCTAGAATTTAGAAAGGTTTGATGTACCTCAGACATAATTTTCCCTTTTTACGGAAACATATAACACCCTTCCATGGAGATACCTTAAAGAAAGCATAACCTCCTACCTAAAATTCCAAATCCTTCCTTTGGTTATCAAAATAGATCTTCTGCCTACTTTGAGCTTCTTTGATGTGGGTTTGGATTACCTTCACCTTTTCCATCATCTCCCCCACAAGTTCTGGGCCTATGAGTTTTCTTTCCCCATCATCATCCCAATAGGTTGGTGAGCAAAATCTCTTTCTGTATAACACTTCATATGGTGCCATCTAAATACTTGAATGGAATCTATTATTATAGGAAAATTTTACCAGAGGTAAATATTGATCCCAGATACTTTGAAAGTCAAGTGAGCATGATCTCAACATGTATTCTACAGTTTGAATAGTCTGTTCTGATAGTCCATTAGTTTGGGGGGTGGTAGGCAGTGCTCAAATGAAGTTCAGTATCCAGGTATTTCAGGAGACTTTTCCAGAATCATGATGTAAAATTTGGATAATGATCAGAAACAATTGATAGGGTTACTCCCTGAAGTCTCACAACTTCATTAATATATAGTCTTTCTAGACGTTCAAGTGATAAATCTTCACTTATAGCAAGAAAATGTGTTGAATTTGTAAGATGATCAACAATGACCCATATTGCATCATTCCTTCTATGAGTCTTTGGTAGTACCATGATAATGTCCATCGTAATATCATCCCATTTCCACTAAGGTATAGGAAGAGGTTTCATACTCATCCAAGTTGTTTCCTTCCATCTTTCACTCGTTGAAAAACCATACATCTTGACACAAAATCATAAATCTCCCTCTTCATATTGTCCCACCAAAAATGTTCCTTTAAATATTAATACATTTTGGTTCTCCTAGGGTATATAAATAAATTGGAGCTCTAAGCATCATCCAACAATTTTCTTTTCAGATCAGGCATATCAGAAACACAATGTCTCTTCCAAAATTTCAAAATTCCATCTTCACACACAAAGTCGCTCAATCTCCCATTATTCATAGCTTTAATCTTCTTTTAAAACTCTTCATCATCGGTGTGACAAATCATTATCCTTTCTAGTAAAGATGATTTGGAAACCATTTGAAAATGTATTGATGGTTCACCTTCAATGGTTTTCCCCATGTCCAAACTAACTAGATCCCAAAAAATAGGATCTCTTTCAACTCTCATCTGGTTCAAAACTCTATGATCCTTTTTTCTCAAAGAATATCCCACCATATTTTCCTTCCCCGGGTGGTAGTGTATAATGATATCATAATCCGTGAGTAGTTCAATCCATCTCTGTTGCCTCATGTTGAGTACTTTCTGTGAGAGAATATACATCAATCTCTTGTGATCGTTATATATCTCACATTTTTCACCATAGAGATAATGTCTTCCTATCTTCAATGCAAAGATTATAGCTGATAACTCAATACCATGACTAGGATAGTTTTGATCATTAATTTTTAGCTATCATGATGAATAGGTAATAACCCTATCATTATGTATAAGGATACAACCAAGTCCTTTATTTGAAGCATCACTATAAAAAAACCCATCATTCCCAAATGGTAGAGTCAAGATAGGAGCATTGACTAATCTTCTATTCAATTTCTTCAAAACATTTTTCACACTCTTTGTCCAAACAAATTTAACCCCTTTTGGTGTGAGCTTTGTTAGTGGGTTTTCCAACCAAACAAAATTCTGGATGAAACATCGATAATAACCTGCTAAACCAATAAAACTACATACCTCAGTTATACTGGTGTGTGTTGGACATTCTTGGATTGCTCTTATCATAGAAGGATCAATATAGATTCCATCCTTCGAGACAATATGGCCAAGAAAATAAATTTCATGAAGCCCGAATTCACACATTCTAAACATCCTATATAATTCATGTCTTCTATGAGTCTTTAGAATAATGCCCAAGTGATTTTCATGATCATCGTAGCTTTTGGAGTACACTAAGATATCATCAATATATAAAACTACAAAGTCATCAAGATATTCCTTGAAAACTCTATTCATTAGATCCATGAAGACAAAGGGTTCATTTGTCAATCCAAAAGGCATTACTGTAAACTCGTAATGCCCGCACCTGGTTTGAAATGTTGTTTTCAGAATGTCTTACTTCTTCACACACAACTGATGATATGCAGCTCGAAGGTTGATCTTTGAAAAGTATTGAGCTCCATGAAGTTGGTCGAATAAATCATCAATGTGAGGTAGGGGATACTTTTTCTTTATTATTATAGCATTGATCTACCTATAGGCAATGCACAACCTCATAGATCCATCTTTCTTCATAACAAAAAGACCAGGGGCTCCCCATTGAGAAACACTAGGGCGAATAAATCCCTTATTACTCAATTCCTCTATATGTTTCTTTATTTCCACTAATTCCACTGTGTCCATTATATAAGAGGTCTTCAATATGGGCCTTGATCTAGGAATTAAATCAATGAAAAACTCCATTTCTCGTTCTGGAGGATGTCCAGGTTAATCTTCTGGAAACACATCAACTTATTATTTCACAGTAGGTACGTCCTCTATTTGAAAATTCCATTACTCACCCAAAGTTATTTCATTCTCTTCCTCCCTAATAATTGAATTTAGTTGAGCTATTATGGGTGGATCTATATAAGAATTAGGTGGTGGTGATTCTTCTATAATGGTAAGGTATTCTTTATCATCGTCATCAAAAATTGTAACATCCTTATTCTTACAAAATGAATTTGCATCATGGTCCGTAAGACAATCCATAATGAGGATTATATCAAATTCAATCAAGGGTATGACAATGCGATCAGTAGATAAAGAATATTTATATTCCCTAATGGGGGCTGATTGACAAAACATTTTTGCAATGACACTTCCCTTGGGAGTTTTTACTGATAACTCCCTTCTTAAATAAAATTTTAAATATCTAATTTTCTTATTAAACTTGGAAGATATGAAACAATGCAATGATTGAGAATAAAATAAAACATTTTCTAAACTTGAGGAAACCATTAAATTATCTTCCAATACGTCTTTCGGAGCTTCAACCTCAGTAGTAGTGATAGAATACGCTTAGCCTTGATCCCTTTTCTTTTTCTGAGGTATGTTTCCTTGGCGCTTAGGACATTCATTTTCATAATTCCGCCTTTCACTACAATTGTAGCATTCAACAGTGACAACCTCTTTCTTCCCCTTGAAATCATGATCTTGGTGGCCTTTTCCGCTACACTTTTAATGGAATAACATTCCCTTCAGGAAAGTACTAGGGTGTTTCTTCCCAGATTTACTGCAAGATGGATATTCATCTTTTCCCTTCTTCCCCTTATTTTCACTTCTAGAATGTTTGGCAGATCACTTCTTCTCTTTCTTTACTTTAAAGTCATAAGACATAGATAATTCTTTTTCTGTCTTGATATCACATGATACAACATCTTCGTATGATGAAAAGGATTGTGAGACTAATGCTCTATGGAGATATGGTTTTAACCCATCAGAGAAATGATCAATAATACTTCTTGGGTTATAAATATAATATGAATCATTCCTTGTTAACCTTGTAAAGTTATCTTCATACATTGCGACATTCTCATCCTCCTTTTTCTCAGACTCTGAAATTTCCTTTCCATATCCGCTCGATGGTCATGAGGAAAGTATTTTTCTAAGAAAATTTCTTTAAATTATCTCCATTCCATATTTGATACTTCATCATCTTCATTTGTGTTTTAAATCAATGACCACCATTGATCAAAATCTCCCGTGACGCGGTAAACTCCCATGAAATTTTTTTCCCTTTCGCTACTCCCCCAAGGCATGGAATATTTTCACTAAAGAATTTATCCATTGCTTAGCTACTAGTGGATTTTTAACCCCATGAAATGTTGGTGGGTTTTTCCTCATGAAGCGATCTAACAATGATCCTCCACACTACGGATCAAGGTGCTTCATACGAGTAAGGTTATTATTCATAACCTGAGTGAGTCTTCCCAGTATAGTGATAAGTTAATCAGCACCAGTTGTATCACCATCTCTACTATAATTATCTTGAGTAGGAGGGCAATCCCTACATGGAGTGCGTGCATTTATACGGTTTCCATTCCTTCCACTAGGTACTGTTTCTAGCAATGGTATAAACTATATTAGTTTATGAATCGAAATACATATTTCCAAACTTATAAAACACTTACCATAAATTGAACAGTTTATGGATATAATCCATATTCATAAAAAACGTTTTCCATGAAGATGTATATACTCATAAACCCTTCATAATGATTTTTAATGAAAATAACAATTATCCTAAGCATATCCCCTAGGAGTGTCAAAACCAAGAGTGCAACAAGGCCCGTTGTCATGCACTATTTCCTGTTCGAGTCTAGATCAAAGCGGTGTTTTTGGATTTTACCCCTAGGTACATTTGTGTCAGAGCCACCTCTACCTGCTCGTATCTTGACAGATATGTATTGGTTGGAAAACTCACCAAATCTCTACAATACCAAAATTTTGGAAGTTCTTATATAATAATACTCAATGTATATCTTAGGGATATGTGCTCTAATAAGAGTTTTTCTAAATCTAGTTTCCAAGGTTTGTACCAAACCTCTTCTGATACCAATTGTAAATCCTCAACTCCAAAAGCCCAGAGTCAGTGCATTAATACCTATCATTAGGATTATCAGAAAATATCAAGTATCGAAAGACCGATTAGTTTTGTTGCCTTGGATGTAATAGATACATTAATAAGGATTACATTACATCATAAAATGGAAAACTACAACAAAATTGTTTCGATAGACAACACTGATATCCCATAGACTATCCTTTCCAGTCATTCATAATATACTTCTTCGCATCCTGGGAAAAATAAAACATAGAAAGGGGTGAGCTCAGATGCTTAGTAAGTATAACAATATAGTGAAAACTTCCATAAATAAGCATAAACATTTAAGGAAATGTATTAGACTAAAACAGTAGCTTTTTAAACTTGAACTTCAACATAATATGGAAATGGTAAAATCAAATAATGTCATTTAATTATTCACATGGATATTCTACTAGTCTAATAATCACATACAATATCAATAACCACTTTTTTAATGATGGAATGCATAATGCCAGACTTTCATAACCACATAGTCAAGGCCTTGTGCATAGAATACAAAAAATATTTTTTCAAGCCTTGTGAGAGACACTATTTTGTCCCATTAGATATACTGATGCATCAAGGAGCTAAAAAGGGCTCCACCCGTCACTTACTATGTCCAATGCATTCCTCATATGAAAAGGTTTAAACATAACATAAACATTCTTATTAAAACTAGCATAAAAATGACAATGCGTTATTCCTAACCATTAATAGTGTAAAAAATAACACATTCATAGTCAAACATATTACAAAACCATCAATAAAACATGGATGTTTTTTATCCTTATAAATCAACTTAAAATAAGCATAAAATCCATCATAGGATGTTGACATAGATGAAATCAAAACCTTTTTTTTTTGAAAAATATCTATTTCTATTTTGAAATCATTTAAGAGTCACATAATTATAAAGTAGACATTTATTTTGAAAATATTATTATAACTTTTAAGGGAAGCTTCGACGATGTTATATCAGCGTAAAATATCCGCACCCGCTGTATAAGTTAAAAAAACAGTCTAACCTTAATATAGTCGAAAAGGTCATAAAGTACCTTGTTTGGAAAATGACAGAAAGATACCTTTCAAAAAATATAATGTCATATAAGGGTATTAATGACTTTACCTCATTGTCTATTAAATAGTAATTTTTTCTTGAAATACATTTTTAAGAAATATGGATTTGGACGATAAAGAGGTCCCAGTCGATACTTACTTAAAAATAACCTCAGATAATAAAGACACTGTGCAATTAAATCTTACCTCATAATTTTCCTTGGTTGAGGGTAGGTTAAACTCATTTATAATGGTGAAATAATTGATAATAAATTATACAGGAATAATATACATTAATATGATATTATATATGATCTTTTAACATTGCTTTGTTAATAATATCTTAGTATTATCATCGTTCCACCTGTAAACTGATTCGTTTTCCATTATATGGATAGTTACACAAGTAGTGTTTTTTCTATGAATATGATGTATCTTATTAAATTCAGAATAATATTAAGTCTTTGAACATTATTTTTAACCATCAAATGAAAATTAGTCTTGAATGGATTACGATGGTGAATGAATCTCATCACGTTTGTGGAGACGGTAATCTGTATGTACGCACAAGCGACAATATAATTCTTATGATATTGAAATAATATATAATTGGATGGTATATTATATATAAAGAATCATTATCATGTTATTTTTATTATTTACATCTACTAGACATCATTTTTATACCAATCCAAATAATAATGTATTGAATAACAATTACACCACGACGTGGAGACAGTAAGTCATACGTATGCACGTATGGTGACATGTCATTCAATGGATAAATATAATAATGAATATGGTTGCACCATATTTATAATAACATCACATTATATATAATATACTAGATTTATTTTTTTATAAAGGAAACAACAATGAAAGAAGAAGTGGAAGAAGAATGGAACTTAAAAGTGGTGATGAAATATTTACATCTTCTTCGAGTTCTTCCATTTGATTGGATCAAAATCCCTCATTAGGATAGCTTTCTGACTAATGAAATTCCACTAGGATGAATGGAGGATAGTTTATAGGGTATTTGGGTAGATTTGGGAAGATCTAAATTGCTTTGAAGGAGTGAAATAGGGATAAGTGGATGTTCCCTTTTATAAGAGGGGTGAGGTGTACCTTAGGAAAAGTTAGAAATATTATTTTATAATAAAATAATTTAGGATTTATAATGGATAAAAAATAAATTATTCAAAGGCTAAAGTTTTTATGGGTCTAAAACCACTCAACCAATAGGTTTTGTACATATTTGTGTCACTATATTAACCTCATCTTTTGGATTTAACTCTTAGTTAATTAGTTTAACATTTAACATGTCTCTTTGAATTTTTATATTATATGGTTAATAGAAGTACTATATACTTCCAATAGATCCCAAAGTGGTTTATTAATGATAAAAATATCATTATATAAGTCTTTTTGAAGACCTTAAATTTTTAGGAATAGAATATCAATTAATAATATAATGTTTCTTTTAAAAACTCTTTTATGTCAATTGTAATACTATTTGGTATACTGTTTTTTTCTAAATTTATAACAACATTATTACTTCGAAAAAAATTCATCAAACCAACCCTAACTTGTCCTATTAACCAATAAAAAAATTTTAATTCACAAATGGTATCTAATTACATTTATTTGGATATTTGTAATATCAAATATTTTAATATTTCATTAATTAGGTAGTTACTACATCATCGTTGTGTCATAAATAAATTAAATTATTTAATTTATGAAAAATATAAATAAATTACCATTATTTATAAAATAGTTTTAGATTAATAATTAATATTTATATTCGAATTTATCTTATATTTAACCCTATATAAAAATTGATTTAGTTATTAAATGTTGAATTCAACACTTTTAACTCTTCATGGAATTAAATAATAATAAATGTCCTAATCTAATCCAAGTGGACCTAAAGGATCCTATTTTATTCCTAAGGTTTTTTTGTCAAATTAAACTTATCCAATTGAATTAGAAAACATGTTAGGGTAATACTATTATCATTTTTACCTTTAATTACCCTATTTACTTTTAACCGTGGGAAATAAATGTCAAAAGTTACTATTCACCAAAAATTATTTTCATCTCATTGAACCAAATTTTACTTATTGATATCACATGTGTCTCTTGGATTTTCGAAATTCAACTCCCAAAAGTGGTAAAATTATGTTGTATGTAAATTTGTAAATGCTCCCAAGTGGTGGCCAAAAGACGGTAAAAAGTTCAATATAATTTTAATATATATAAAATTATTATAAACTGACTCTAATGAATTAAATTGAAATTATATAGGTATTATATATCTGTTTTGTCCTCAAATAAATTTAAATAAAATAAATAATTATTTAAATAAAAATTCTGTTTTAAATAATAACTCAGTTTTTTCACTATTCATCAAAAATTGAATGTTTTTAGAAAAATACAAAAAATTCACCCTAAGATAATTTCGATATTCCGAATCCAAAAATGAAATTCATTTTAAATGATAAAATTTATAAAATTTTAAAAAGTGGGTATTACTATTCATAACGACTATTTTTATTAGTTTTTGTGTGTTAGAACTAAAGTTGCGTACAACACACGCTATTGTATTATTCAAAGAGAAGGGTACCATGGAAGCTTGGGGTTACACAATAGTTAAAATATAGTTTTTTTTATGGTCTATTGTATCTTATATTTCATCATTTAAGGTATAATAATTAAATAATAATTTCTATATCTTGAGGTTCAGCTAAAACGTATTTAATTTCATAAATGATTCAATAAAATAAAATAAACATAAATTTTAAACCAAAAAAACTATTTTCCATATCATAATGTCAAAATTTATCCCTTAAAATAATTTTTTTCCCAAGGTCCTTTTAAATAAACTAATTAATTAAAATTATAAATGGATTTAACATTTTAAATACTATTCTATTACATTAAAATTTTATTTATATTATCAAATATTTAGAGTTACAGGCTTTAGATTTGATATAGTATTTTATTAAATATTTTATTCTAAAATAACATTCACTTCAAGTATAAATAACCCATATCACTCCCATTGGAAAACCACTCCTCCCTCGAATTACAAATCCAAATCATTTCCAAATTCTTCTCTATCAAGAACCTTAGAATAAATATGGTAATTATGGAGAAAACCAACTCCCAAAATAAAGTAATTCATGTGTTGTACTAGAGAATCCACATTAAATAAATAGTATATTTTTTCAAACACTTCTCTTGTTTTCTTCTTCATCACTCTCTTTTTTCGACATCAATTAAAAATAAAATCTAATAAAAATTAATTAATTAAACAGTTTAAATTATATTAATGTGTTTGAAATTTTTCTATAATATATATATTTAATGTATTTATATTTTATTCCACTTTTTCATCATATTTGGTAAACATTCCAATTATTTGTCAGATTACTTCCAATATCAAAATTTCAAACA
The DNA here is from genome assembly GCA_963277665.1 of Viscum album. NCBI lineage: Eukaryota > Viridiplantae > Streptophyta > Magnoliopsida > Santalales > Viscaceae > Viscum > Viscum album. The sequence goes on from OY728125.1 coordinate 1,452,705,691, forward strand.
CTTTTCTTATCACACACCTGATGGTTGAAGAAATTAAATTATTTTTTATATATTAATGAATAAATATATGTATTTTATTCTTCATAAGTTTATTCTACTTATATATAAATTACCTTGAATAATATTTTTAAATCAAAGTGAAACTAGAGTTTTTTAGGAAAAAATTATATCAAAATGCTTGAAATTCAACAAATAAAAATAAAACATATAAAATAATGATAATAATTGATAAATATTATTAAAATGGAAATAATTTACTCCTGGATAAATATTTCAATAAACCATTTTCTATTATTCCTAGGGTTCAAATGTTAAGAAAAAAAGAGATATTTAAATTATGGGGATTCTCAAACCCAAATCCTTTTCTTTTAATTATCCCTATTTCATGAAATATTATGTATAGAAATTCTTATAATATTCCCTAAAAATAATTTAAATATTATTCTATTTTCATTTTGGGGATATGCATGTTTCTACCATTGGTTTTATGTTAAATTCAGTGCTTTTTTAAAAATACTCTTCTTTCCAAAAACATATTTTATTCCTCTTGAATTATTTATTATTCAGTCAAGAGTGGTGATTTTGATGAAAAATAATTTTTCACTTATTAATTTTGGAGTACCAATTTTATTTATGAAATCAGTTCTTTTGAAATTATTATAAAACTCATTCTATTCCACAGGACAGTTGATTATTAATATTATTAAACATTATATGTTTCAGGAATGATTATGTAAATATTTTTATGTGATTGGGGGATCAAAATTATATATTCCTACAAAGAAATGGGTAATATCATTTATCTCATGATATAATTATTAATATGTGTGAACATGATGATAAATTTTTTCATAATGATTATGTTATGATTTAGGCACAAATATTATACATGAATATGATTAGAACATTGTTCAATGTATTGTCTATTATTCAACCACTACAAAATGATGTTTCATTTTTATGAATTTCCATATTCCATTCCCTTATAAAATGTTTCCCTAATGGTATTGATAATGATTTTATACTTATTTTGTGATGATTATTATTATGCTCTCCCATGTTATATTAATTCATAACCCTTATTCCTCTTCATTCTGGGATTTTAGATCCCCTTTTATTAATTTATATACTGTTATGAATAAATTTAATAAGGGGAACTTATGTTTTTTATTGGATAAAGGTGAATGAATATAATAATTTTAATGTTTTATTATGTATACAGGATTTATGGTCCTAATTTTTCTATGATATTAAAATTTCTGATCCTTGAATGTATGAATATTATGATTTTTATCATAAAAATGATGTAATAGTCATGTATGAAAATGCTAGGTCACAATAAAGAGCATGATGCATGTCTTCAACCAGTGTAACGTGATCTTCAGGAAGTGACTTTGGATCGAATTCTTAAAGTACAATGACTTAAATATTTCATGTACACCAAATAAGAAAATGTTGTGGCTGATTCACTAATACTAGATTCATGTAGTAATTTAAAAAATGAATTCATAGATTCATGGAGTGCGATGGAAAATCTCTCGATGGTGAATATTACTATCAGAGAGGTTAGAGTAAATTATTTTCTTTTAAAGATGATTGTGTAGTCATACCTAGTTTATATTAAGGAGTAATAATAGTTGAGGGATTCTAATGGTGTTTTCTAGAGAGACTATATTATTCCTTAGAAATTCCCTAAATGGTTAGTCAAAAGAAAAAATTTCAAGTGTGTTATTATGGGGATGAATTTTAATCCCTTTGGTGATTCATTATATGGTTCTATTTGAGTTCTATAACAATCTATTATTGATAAATCTCGGTATTAGAAAGATGTACTGAGATATTAGAGTTGAACATTGGTGTCCTAGGTAAAATCTGGATGTTTCATAGTTTGTTTATTTATGTTTGGTCTTCTAGATAGTGAAGGCATGTCACTATGTTCTTAATGTTTTGATCCAGCAATTGGATATTCCTCAATCGAAATAGAAAGACAAATCAATGGATATTATAAACATTTTTCCTTGATCTCTAGTTAGATTTTATACTTTATGGGTGACAATGTTACTTTTTATGAAATCATCCCATTTGTATTGGTTATGGAGCAAAGGCCAAGAGAGGTTTTTTAATGGAAGTTTCTAGAGGAGGAGGCGAGAATCCACATTGTTCGATGGAGGATAGTCACTGATCATGATTCTCATTTTTACTCCAGTGTGTGGGGAGTTATATATCATGCATTTGGATATCAGTTATGACTTAGAACTACATTTCATCTGATGATTCATGGCCAATCATAGTAAACTATACTCTCTCTTAAAGACATGTTATATTAATGTGTCTTGGATTTTGGACGTTTGAAGTTCAGGAACCTGCCATTGGTAGAGTTTTTATACATAAAATGTTTCCACTACACTATTTGTATAGAACAATTTTAATATTTATATGGATGGCCATTAAATTATCCATTTTTTGGACTAGGGATGGAGATATAGCTATTCTCTATCAAGAACTAGTGCAGATCATGATATAGATAGTTCATGTATTTCGTGAGGGGTTGAAAGTAGTGAAAGATCATATGAAGTAATTTGTATATCATAGGAGGATACCTCTGAAGTTCAATGTTATAGATTATATATTCATGAAGGTGACTCCCCATCATGATTATTTAGGTTTTTAGTATAGAAGTAAAACATATCCATTATTTTTTTTGTCCTTCCGAGGAGTTAGTTGGCATTGGAGTAATGGTATATTGTATAACACTTCCCTTATAGATGAGCTAGATACATAATGTCATCCTTGTGGTGTATCTCCCCTATTACCTTCATGAATATCCTAATTTCACTTATTGGTGTGAGATCAATTTTGATAATGATTTGACCTTCATAGAGTGGCTTATGGAGATATAAGACCAAAAGAGAAGGTGTTTCATAGGTGTGTTATTCTATTGGTTCACATATTATGGAGACAGGGTGTAATGGAGTATTGAACCTTTAAATATGATTCCCACATACACAAATAGTTCCCCATGTTTTTTTAGATATTCTCATGTAGAATTCCTTATTTTTTAGAATTTGAACCTTTCCACTTATGATATGGTTTCATATTCTTGATTCATGTTGTTTCCTTGGTCTCGTTTGAGAGGTATCTCTCCTAGAGTGTGTTTAGGAACTTTTTTATGTTTTTGCAAGGTTTTACTCTTTGTTCCACTAAGTGAGGTCATTGATCTCCTATGATGGAGGGATTTTTAGAGGTATCTCACTGGGTGGTCATTAAGATGACTCGTTCCTTTCTTTTCTCATTGGTTTTTATTTTGAATTCTCAAGGATGAAAATGGTTTGAGAGGTATATGATGTAAGGGCCTAAATCGAGGTATCCCTTCCATTTATGTGCAAGAACTATTACAGGTTTCAAGAGTAGAAACTAGGTGAATTAAAGGATTTAATTTTTATAAAATCATAAATTCAATGGATTCTACACCATGGAGACTTAGGTTACCTCAATATCTTATTCGGTGTGGGATAGTTGGGATGGTTATTGAATAGGGTCCTGAGAATGAAAAATTCAGGTCCACTACCATTTTTTACATGGATATGGCATCTAGGAATGTTTTTTTATAGGACTTCCATTGTAGTCATCTATAGGAAGCATTGAGTTGATGTTTGTGCCAAAGTGGACCTATAGATGAATGTGTTTAGTTATTCAATATTTGGCACCCATATGGCATGGATTCTAACATTAGGATAGAATCCACTTAGTGTTGATGGGAATTTTTTTGTGATGGTATAAGCTACATCATATCCCCTCCCAACAATATAATATCTATGTATTCTTAGTGAACACATTCCGTTGACATGTATTTGAGTATTCAATATAGAGAATCATCCCTCATTTTTTTCCAAAGTATGTCATGTTTCAACACATACTACCACATAGTGTTGGGTGTTGTGTCAAAGAGTGGTGATTTACATGGTGTAAAAAAATAAATTAATCATCATCCTAACCAACATTTCTCAAAAGTTTAAGTATCATACCCTAGAAAACCTGATTTTTCTGCAAAGGCCATGAATACCCTTTTCGATCAAAATCAACCCCTACCTTTATGGGATTGATAAGTAGTGATTAATTGTAAATTCTACTAATTATTCTCATACTTTCTTCTATGTGTTTTCTCGATTTCCTCCCAGTTAACTTTCAATGATATAGAATATGGTCTCATTCATCCTAAGAGATTTCATTATGATTTTTTTGATGTATTTTTGGCATGAAATACTTGGACGGATGTAATTTCCTTATGTGAGATGTGATAGAGGATCTAGAAGTTTTTTCTCCATTCTTGTGTAATGAATTTTTATGTCTTGATGTAGGGATTCATTTTCCCTTTTTTTTACAAACATTCAATTGTAATTTCATTATGGTTTATCCCTTTGGTTGGTGGTGTAATTAAACAAAATAATGATTAAATTAGATTTATTAATGAATAGGTTTTTTTCTATTGTGATTACATGTCAATGTTTTCGACTTTGATAATGGGTTGCCTCTTGATTTTCTTGATATTGTTCTATCTTTAATAGTATTTTTTTGGAATTTATTTTATTCTTGGTCTATGATTATTTAATTTATGAAATTCATCAAGAATAACAATCCAGTAAAAAAATTAGTATAATAATGAGTTAAAGAGAATGAATTTTTAGTGAATCCTTATATTCTTGTATTTTAATAGGAATAAAATTTATTATTAATGTAAATATAATTTTATTTTATCTTATATAAGTTAATTAAAAAGTCTAAACACATAATGTTGGAATTCTTGTTCATGTTGATAAGATAACGAGTCATGTTAAATAAAAAAATTATACTTTAAATCTTATTAAAGCTGTCAAAGGATAAATATAATGTTTAAAAAATTTAGTAGCATATTACAATTTATTCCTTACGTTACCCTTAGTTAGAAACCATGATAATTGAATCAGTTAATTCAAGATGGAATAAACCACCACTTTGAATCAAGATAATAGTTTGGAGTTGAGAGAGACCATTTTCTAAGGCTGGGAAAATTTTTTATGTGATGATCTAAGAGAGAATGTATCCATATGAAGGAAATATTTCTTATTATTAGGTCCAAGTAGTTTTTTTATTATATTTTATGTTTTCATCCTTTTAGGTTTCTATGGATGTGAGCCTTGCAATAAAATGTGATGTAATCTTTGGTTGAGAAATGAGATATGTGGGGGAGGCCCAGAATTATGGAAGCATTTAACATAAGTTACAAAGAGATGCATGGTGATATGCATGAGGGGGTCAGGGATGGAACTAGAGTTGGTGGAAAAGGTTGAACTAGGGCTCACTCGTTGTTTTTGTTCTTAAAGTAGGGTTGCATAATTATAAAATATGTTTAAACGTTCAATGTCTAGTTTTATGATTTATTTATATTCTTTTATTCACTACTTGAGGTAGGTAGATGTTCTTGGTTATCAATATCTTTATTGTATCATAAAAAATTTCCTAGTGTACTTGTAATTATGGAATGAAAAACAAATAGTTATTGTTTTAACTCATGTGGTTGGTGCTTTCTAAAATCAAATAGTAACACTATGAACTGTAATCTCATATGGATTATTCTTGGTGTCTGTATACTTCACATTGATGGTTACTAAAATATAATTTACAACAATGTTAATTAATGTATAATGAATTAATTAAAATAATGTTAAACGTGAAAAAGAAAGGAAGTGATTTAATGAATGTCTTCTAAAAAGTTTTGTATTCTTATAGGATATATTTCACTTAGTGGTCGTAATAGGGTGTCTGATTTATGATAACTATAGTTGGGACTGATAATAGGTTAGTTACCATAGTCTGGATGTGAGAAATATTGTATCATATATGTTTTATTTTGGTAGTATACCCCAAACTTGTTAGTTGGTTGACTGAAACCTAGTGGACTATGGTTGGTTGTTTTTCACAAAATCTAGGATTAAAAGGGGTGGATGGATAACAACCCCCTTTGGATCTACACTCTTCTCATGATAGTACTATGTATAGGTATGCATGGTGGATATCTTCCCATGTATATGTGTTTATAGGGCTATAATTTATTTTTGTTACATCACAAACATGTATCTCCATATATTACATCATAATGATTATTAAGGGTATAACGTGTGCAGGCTAGGATGAATAAGGTACATACTCAGTGTATGGGTTGCCATGGCATGAGGTACAAAACCCATTATATAATACACAACATGTGTTTTACAGTGGATCCTAGAAACAATATTATTACTTTATATAGATGTGTATTTGATGATGAGATGATGTGATGTAATAGATTCATGTTGTAATATTTATCCCAGGTTTCATCATGACAGTTTCAATTAGAGAGTGTTAGATCATGCCATACAACATTGGGTAGAGTGAAAAACCCTTGGGGAAGTGGTTTCTGAGAACCCTTGTTTTTATTATTGTAATACATGATATCTTGTTTACTATACTTGGTGAGAAATTTCCATTGTGAGGTTGGAATCATAGAACAACTATTTTGTTTAATATTTAGTTTCCCCTATTGTTCATTGGGATTTACTATTCATTCTTTATATTTTTTATGACTGGATATAGGGAGGATCCTAACAAGTATACAAGTTATGATCACAAAAAATATATATATATATAATCTATTTTATGGTATATATGTAAAATTTTAAGATTTGGATAGATTTTACAAGCTTATGGTTCTTCTAGACATTTTTCGGATTCATGGTTGTTACCGAGTTTATATTTTTGGTACATATATTTTTACTTTTTAGTAGTTTTAGTCTATTTGAAATTACATATTTGTACATGGGTCCCTTTTATATTTATTAGAATGTATTGATTGGTGTTCTATCATTTCTCTCTCTTCTGCATGATTCTATTAGAGGGAAATTCCTCCCATTTTTATATATGATATACCCTTGGAGATTTTACCAAATCATAGCCCATTGGAGCCAGGCTTTATGTGGTCTCTATGCTCTTTCTCTCATTTTTTCCGAGGGGCTTAGCTTTGGTGGGAGGGTATGGTGACACAATGTCTTATCAAAACATTTTTTTGATGAAAATACTGGTGAATTCCCTTAGGAAAATAGCTGAATAAGAATCATATAATACTTATATTATGTGAACAATATATAATATCTATGTTCTACCAAAAAAATAAAATTAATTATCCAATAGAGTTGTCCTACTATATTTCTATAAATTTTATGATCATATTGTGTACCATGTTCCAAAATATGATGAAAAATACCAAATATCATTTTCATATTAAAATTTAATCGTTTAATTATGAATGCATCTAGTTTTAATTGAAGTAATTTCTAAACACCTAAAAAATTAACTGATGTTAACAATGCTGAAATGATATTTTGATACCTCTTTATGGATAATGAATATATTTAAAAAACTAAAATATAAGGATTAAACTATCAAATTTCATGGGTTATTTGATTCTGATTTAGTATCCCTCAAGGTTATGTAACTCCCTTATTTGGAATTTATGTCTTGATTTATAAATAAATACTTTAAAAATAAACATTTTAGGGATCTATACATTTAGAAAGTTTTTAAAGAGACACACAATATTCATGATTCATGATTCACTTTATGGACTTTCTTATTCTCCTACTGGTAAACACATGGTATAAGAAGTCATGGGAATTGGCATGTGATTTTTGTGACCTCTCCCTTCATTTAAAATATTTTATCCACAAAACATAGTGTTTTCCATTTATCGAGGCCCCAAAAAACCTATAAATTGATGATTGATTCATGAAATACAATAACTATGTACCCCCATTGCAAGGGATAATGAACCATTTCATAGTCATTATTTACAAATCAAATTATCATAAAACTATTTTTCCTTTATTAGATACATCTATAGTTATGTATCCAACATTGGGTTTATCCACAACAACGTTACTATGGAATTATCCACAACAGCATATCCAATGGGTAGATCATTTAGGACATCATACCCTAGATAAGTGGTATATATAGATGTATACCTCTCTACTTACCCTAATGTGATTTCCACCCCCAACAACCGTGTACCCCAAAAACATTCAGCCAATAATTAATGTATGAAAATCCAAATCTAACTTAATTTGAGTACTATGGAATGTCTATAAAAAGATAATTTGATTTCTTATCTCTATAATAAATGAGATTCTATATCTTGAGAAATATCACCATCTTGGGATTCATATTCCTATCAATAGTTCTCTGTGTTTTAATAATTATATAACCACTAGATAATAATGGTCATTCACCTTGAAGATAACTAGATTTTCTAACCTTCATGGATTGTCCCATGACCCTTGAGGTAGAAAAAGTCTTTCTTACGATTCAAGTATGATCTAAGATTCCAAATTTTCTCCGCAATATTTACTTAGACTATGTATAATACTTTATAAATCGTGGTATATTTCATAGTGGGACTCACTGTTATGGTATCCTAATGGAAACTGATATATCCTCAATCTAGTATTTATTCTAGTAAAAGGCCAATTTTTTTACTATTCCTTCCATCTTCATGGGGTTTTAACATCCTTAATCTATTTATGTTTTAATAGATATGGGTTTTTCTAAATGGAATACCATTATGGTGTTACACTTATGAGGTTATGTCATCTATTAATACTAACATATTCGGAAATATATTCCAAGACCAAGCAACAAACCATTTATCTGATGTTTTTTCCATGTATTCCTAGTCATATGTTATTTATATTAAAGTCACAATGTCTATAGTTATATACTCGTAAAAGGAAAACCATAAATACTCATCACATGACCTTCAATTTTATGACACACCTTTTCATATACTTCAAAACCATAATAGAAAACTACATGGGCATTGTAACGTCCCAGACCTGGGTGCCACGCAATGGGTTCCCTGAATTTGGTTCACCATGTGACCTCAAGCGCATTTCCCCAAATTCCAGAAGCTGCTAACCAGCAGCGAGGGACCAGGTCTGATAGTAGGGAAACTATGCCCTCATTTTTCAAAGTGTAGCGCAACAGAATACAAAATAAAACGTACAACGAATAGAGGAAGCAGTAAACCATACACAAATGAAACAAACAACAGTAGTGGATATAACCAACAGTATGTAAATGATGATGCTACATGTCTCAAGTTCCAAAAAAACATCCAGAACATGTTATACATCAATACGATATAATAAAAAGCAGAGTACAACCAAACAAGAAAAACCGCTAGCAGCGGCAACGCGAGCCAAAGCTCGGTCCCATGCCCTCCTACTCCTCAGCAGCAATCATTTACATGTATAAGGACTCTTGTCCCTATCTACACCTGTAGCAACGTAATCTGTTTGGGCCAAAAAGAGTGACCCAAACAGGGTGTGAAAATATATCTCAGTAGGCACCCACCAAAGGCATGTTCCCAACTACGTGTAATCATGCAACGATAGTGTGCATTAGTAAAAATCAATAAAGTAAGCAGCACTCAAAAGTAACTAATTACCTGTTATATTGCCATTTTATTATTCATTTAATTCATTAAATATTAGAAATCACCACAGTGCATTTCTAAGGAAATAGTCCACGTCCTCAGACAAGCAAAACCTTACCCTCTGGTAAGCAGAATCCAACCCGCAGGTATATCCCTCAGGCATAACATAATTTTCCCACAGGCGTAGGAAGTGTCACCCTCAGGCACAAAATTCAAGCCCTCAGGCACAAAAGGTTTCTCTTAGGCGAAATACTACTGCCCTCAAGCTAAATAGTGCAGTTCCCTCAAGCAAATCACAACAACGCCCTCAGGCTAAATACAACAATGCCCTTAGGCTAAACAGGTAATCGAGCCATTCCCAACTGGTAAAAAAATAGTAAACAAGAAATTCCTCTCAAGGAAATTCTACAATTACTACTTTAAAGGCATACCCTCTGGTATCTTGGCCAAACGGCTAAATAATGAAACACACCCCTGGAGTGGTTTCAGATCCAAGCAATGATCCCAACCAGAATTTTAATATAATAATTAAATACCTAATCATTTCTAGGAATTAAATATAGAAAAGGCCTCAGCCACACGGCACCCCAATATGGGTTCGTGGCACAAAAACACACAAAACACACAGTAGTTGGAAAACTAAACACCAAGCCACCTACCTTATACGCCAACGAACGATATACCCTAACACCGACTCTAGAAACGCCCAAGAATGGCATAGATATGACGAAGAACAAAACCCATTAAAATGTAAATAACTTCCCCTCGAGAAATAATTGGTAGGAATGGTACCAGGAGAGGAGAGGGTATACTCGTTCAATTCCAACGAGATCGTCCAAAGTCGAATCGGATTCCAGACGAACACCCATCGGATATTCAAAGTTCTGACCTCGTCCTTTGGCTCCAAATCGGTTGAAGTGTCTCTTCTTCCAAATGAGGAGGCTACTACCTGTTTTAAGACGAAAAAACAAAGTACATGGCGTGTACTTCTGAGTACACAGTGTGTAGTTCTTTCATTTAACTGTTCATTGGGCGGCACCGCCACAATGTTCATCCGTCGACATGAGTACATGGCATGTACGTCCAAGTAGACGGCGTGTACTGTCGCCCAGCTGTCAGCTACTCCAATGCCTTAATGTTTTGTCAAGTCGACTTACTTCACGGCGTGTAATTAACACTACACGGTGTGTAGTCAGTTCTTACACCCCTCATCGCCGACAAGGCTATATGCCCCGTGTACTCATCCCCACACGGCCAGAAGTACATGACATGTGTAAAAAGTACACGGCGTGTAGTCCCAAAATATAATATTTTTCCCCATTTTCCATATTTTCTCAAAACACTTACGGAAAAGGAAAAGGAAGAAGCTCGTACCTCAAAACTAAGAACCAGGTTCTTATAAACTTACCCCCTTATAGCAATTGGTCCCCGAATTTCCCTTCCAAGGGTGGCGAATATGAATCTCAGAACAGCTCTGGCCACTGAGTACGTACATCGGCCTCCCACTCCCAGGCCTCATCCTACACTCGTCCATGCTGCCATAGAACCCGTACGAGAGGAAATGACCGGCCTCAATGAACCTTCGTGCTCTTGTCAATGATACGAATCGGATGCTCCTCAAAGGAAACATCTTCCTCCAGCTCAACTTCCTCTGGCTGAAAGGTGTGAGATGGGTCTGAATGATAGCGACGCAACAGAGATACATGGAAGAAGTCGTGCATGGCTCGGTACCGCTGTGATAACCGCAACTGATAGGAAACCAGCCCGACTCTCTCATGAATCTCAAATGGTCCCACATACCACGGTGATAGTTTACCCTGTCTCTTGATCAGCTTGCGTCTCAGCCTCGACGAAACACGCAAGAAAACCTGATCCCCGGCCACGAACTATAGAGGTCGTCTACGGCGATCAACATAAGACTTCTGATGAGACTGCACAGTAGCCATCTTCTTCTGAATCAACTGGACCTCCTTAGATGTCTCCTGTACGAGACGTGGTCCCAGTAAAGTTGTCTCACCTGCCTATAACTAGTACAAGGGTGATTGGCATGGCCTACCGTATAAAACCTCGTATGGTTCCATCTCAATACTCACATTAAATCTATTGTTATAGGAAAATTAGACCAAGGGTATATGCTTCTCCCAAGAGCCCCCAAAGTCTAGGGTGCATGCATGCAGCATGTCCTCAAGCACCTGTATCGTACGCTCTGACTGGCTGTCGGTCTGAGGGTGGTATGATGTGCTTAGAAGCACCTGTGTACCCAGCTTCCTCTCAAACCTCTTCCAGAAATGAGATGTAAAGAGGGAATCCCTATCTGAAATGATAGAACGAGGGAACCCATGAAGACGGAAGATCTCTCGGATATACAGTCGTCTGACCTCGTCAACACCGAAGGTTTCCTTGATCGGCAGGAAGTGACATACCTTCGTGAGTCTGTCCACAACAACCAACATGGTGTCATTTCCTCGAGGTGACCTCGGCAATCCCGTCATGAAATCCATCGCGAAATCATCCCATTTCCACTCTGGAATGGGAAACTGCTGCAATAGCCCAGCTGGCCTCTGGTGCTCTGACTTCACCTACTGACAGGTGGAACACCTCGAAACAAAACCAGCTATCTCTCTCTTCATACCCGGTCACCAGTACTGACGCCTCAAGTCACGGTAAATCTTGGTAACCACGGGATGAACTTCCCAGGCCGAAGAATGAAATTCCCATATCATCACCTCGTGTATATCCCCTAGAACCCATAATCATCCATGGAAATGAAAAACTTCATCATCTCCTATCGTCCAACCAGGAGGAGGGTCCCCACTTGCCACTGACTCCCATAAGACTAGGCCTTCTGAATCAGATAGTTGTCTCATCCTCACTCTATCCAGGAGGGTAGAAGTCACAGCTAAAGAGGAAAGATAAATCTGCCCCTGACTGTCGTGAACCTCCAGATTCATCTCAGAGAACAAGGCCATAAGCTACCACTCACCGCTAGCCTCCTGCACTGCCTGTATCTGAGTCTTCCTGCTCAGTGCATCAGATACTGCATTACCTTTACCAGGTGTATAGGAAATCTCAAAATCGAAGGACTGTAGGTACTCGACCCACCTTCACTGCCTCAGATTCAGGTCACGCTATGTAAATTTGTACTTCAGGCTTTTGTGGTCGGTGAAAACCACAAAATTCTCCCCCAATAGATAATGTATCCAAGAGCGCAACGCATGAACAACTGTTGCCAACTCGAGATAATGTTTCGGGTAATTCCTCTCATGTGGCCTCAACTGCTGAGACCTGTACGCAACAACTCAGTCTCCCTGCATCAAAATAGATCCCATCCCATTCCCTGATGCTTCATAGTAAACTATATAGCTCTTTCCCTGCTCAGGGAGTATCAGGATCAATACTGATGTCAACCTTCCCTTCAGGTATTGAAAAGCTGTCTCACAAGCTTCTGACCAAACAAGCTTCGTACCCTTCTTAGTCAGACCCATCAACGATGATGCTAAGAGGGAGAATTCCTGTATGAAACACATGTAGTAACCAGCCAGCCCTAAGAAACTTCGTATCTCAAACACGTTCTTAGGCTGATCCAAGGAAACTACTGCTCTCACCTTCTCTAGGTCTACCACAACTCCTTCCTCTGAGATGACATGACCCAGGAAGTAAATCTGGTCCATCCAAAAGTGGGACTTTGAGAGCTTAGCATATAGTCGATGCTCTCTCACTGTACTCAATAAGATCTCAAGATGGGTGGCATGGTCGTGTCGAGTGTGAGAGTACACCAAGATGTCGTCCACGAACACTACCACAAAAGAATAAAGATACTGATGAAATAGATGATTCATCAGAGCTATAAAAACTGCTGGCGCATTCGTGAGTCCGAACGGCATAACCGTATACTCATATAGACCATACCTAATCATGAATGCTGTGAGAGGTATATCAGATGGTCTAACGTGCAGCTGATGATATCCTGATCTCAAGTCAATATTCGAGAACACTTATTCTCTACGAAGTTGATCAAATAGATCATCAATCCTCGGCAAGGGATATCAGTTCTTAACTGTCAACTGGTTTAGCTTCCGATAATCCACCCAAAATCTAAGGGCACCGTCCGCCGTCTTCGCAAAAAGGATCGGTGAACCCCAAGGAGAAGTACTGGGTCTGATAAAGCCCTTTGCCTGTAACTCCTCTAACTGCCTCTTGAGCTCCTGCAACTCAGGCGTAGCCATCCTATAAGGAGGAATAGACACCGGTGCTACTCCTAGAACAAGATCAATAGAGAAATCCACCTCTCTCTCCGAAGGTAGACCCGAAAAATCGTCCGGGAAGACATCCCTGAAATGATCAACAACAGGATGGAAATATTCCTGACAAGTCCCAGATCATTCAGATAAAAGCTCACTATCTGGGCTTGGACTCCACCTCGCCCATGAGGCTCTGGTCCTGCTCGACCTGCCTGAACATCCCATTCACCCTTGAATAGAAACTCTTCGCCCTCTGGTGACGTGAAACTCACTATGCGATGATAGTATTCTACAAAGGCTCGAAAGGGAACCAACCAGTCCGTCTCGAGAATTATGTCATAGCTCTTCATCTCTAGGACATAGAGGTCCCAAAGGAAGTGAAACCCACCAACCTCAAGGGGGCACTCCTTGCACTGACTCACACCTGTCGTTCTAGTTCCCGACGAAGTTTCTAGCATCATAATAACAGAAGAAGTAGAAACACAGAGACCAAGGCCCTCCACAACGGGTACTGATATGAAACTATGAGTAGCACCCGTATCGAAAAGTATTGAAGATAAGACAGAAGCTACTATAATAGTACCTCTGACTGTAGAAGGTCTGAGATCATGCTCATGCTAGGTCTGTTGCACTGCATATGCCTGCCCAGTGTCGTGGCCCTACGACACAGCCTGGCTACCCTGAGTTGTCCTGCCCTGCTACCTCTGAGATCCTGGTGTCTGGTTACCACCGCCACGACCACCATCTCTACCTACACGCCATGACGTATTCCAGTTCCTTGATTGGTACGAAGCCACAGATCTCGCTCCTGCATGAAGAGTCTGCACAGAACCCATCTCACTAGCCATCGGTGGAAATGCCATGAAAAAGTGCTGTAGATGACCCATCTTACCGCAAGATCGGCACTCCACTGGGTATCATGGACACTGCGGTCTCATGTTCCCCTCTCGGCCACACTGTTAGCACCTGATCGGACCACCTAAAGTAGCTGCATGGATGGTACTTCCGCCCTGAGAGAAGTCTATCTATCTCTTCCTCTTGCCAGAAGAAATAGTACTAGTTACTGGTGCTGAACCGCCCTGGCCCACACCACTAGATTCCTACAGGTTCCTCTCCGTAATCAGTGCCAGGTTCACGATGGCGTGTACATTAGTTAACCTGAACACATTCACCAGCGCTCGGATGTCATACCGTAGACTATCCTCAAAACGTCTGGCTCTCAGCGTCTCATCACCCACCAGCACGGGTTCAAAGCGATGAAGCTCCGTAAAACGAGCAGAATAGTCCATCACTAACATAGCACCATGTTGAAGATTCATGAAATCTCGAGCCCTATCTTCCCTCAGCGTCTTGGGAAAGAAAATTTCCTAGAAGACTGCCTGAAAATCTTCCCACACCATGTCCCTGTGATGGTCTAACTGGGTGGTAACATCGCCCCACCCTTTGGCGGAATCACGCAGCATGTATGTCACAATCTTGACCCTCCGCCCTGGGGGCATATCAAGATGCTTGAAATAGTCTTCATCAACCCCAGCAAAGACTCCACAGCCTGTGGTCTGCCATCCCTTGAGAACGTTGGCAGATGATGCTGCTGAAAAATACGCCTCAGCTCGACCATTCATGTAGCAGCCTGCGGTGCTCCCTGAAGGGTCTACATGAACCATAATAATCCTTCACAGAATTGCGCCTATGCGCCTGTGTCTGGTATAATAGCTAGTGCCGCATCTGGCACTACTAGAGGATCAACCTGTAACCCATGTCCCACCATCTCCAGAGTATAATCTTTGCAACTCTCCTAGCGAACAATTCGCAGTCGTCTAGGAAGCATGAAACTATAAGGTCAAAATCATGCCTTAGATTCAAGACTATTAAGGCTGAGGGGAAGAAACCACAATGGGAACAAGAGGAAGAAGGCATCTCAAAAATTTCAAAACAAGACTACAAGGCGTGTACACTGACTACACGACGTGTACTTGACTTCCCTTCCCCTGCCCGGGTCCTTCTGCATGGCTAAGCCACACGGCTCCCGTTAAACAAAAATACACGACATGTACTTAATATACATGACATGTATGGTGTTATTTTCCAACTCCCTGTGTCACTTGTGACATGGTCAACTACTCGGCTTGACACTACATGGTATGTACACCATCCCGTTTCCCAGCCAGACAGCTAACTCCACACGGTCTATCCTTGAACAAGACTACACGGCGTGTCCTACAGGTACACGGCATGTTCAGGGAGAGGTGACACTGGCCTGTGTTGTTAGTTACACAGCTGAGTCCCTAGGTCGCACTACACGGCGTGTCCATCATTGACACGGCATGTTCTGTCAAGGAGTTCACCGACCTGTGTTGTAAGTTACACAGCCAGACTCCGGGTCACACAACACAGCGTGTTCACTAGGTGCACAGCGTGTTTTACCCAAGAACATCCCTACCTCGTGTCGCCGCCCACACGGTTTGTGATAGTGGAAGAGACTACACGGCGTGTACTCAAAGTACACGGCATGTTCTTAAAAAGTTCATTTTTCTTCCCGAACAGAAGGCCATACACGTCGTGTTTAAAATACGACACGGCGTGTATACTGGGTTTCCAGACAGTATGCCTCAAAAACTTCCCCAGAACCTAGAAAATACCGAAAAACAACCCCTAAGGGTCAAATTCCAACCCGTGAGGCCCCATACTCTCCAAGAATCAAAGTTTGACAGCTTATCTGTGATATAACATAATAAATAGTCAATGATCCACCAATTTCTGGTAAATGGGGGCCCATACTCCCCAAAAACCAAATATTGGCATCCATTCTATGAACAAGATCAAACAAAAATACCAAATAAAAAGGCAGGTATTTATCCAGCAGCTATCAGAACATCATGCTTTATTAGCACTACAACTACCAAAACAAAATGGAAATTCTAATGCACCTACATGGAATGGAATCTATGCAAGGAATGTGATATCTAGAATGTTCCTATATAATGCATGAGACGGCATACCCTCATCTCATCGGGCTGCAAGTCAAGAGAACCCATAGATAAATTATAAACATCAAAACCTCAAAGTGCATCACCCAACAGTGAAACATATAAACCATAAAATTTCAAAATCAAAAGAATGAAAAATACGAGATAGACTGGATTTTCCCAGTACATGGGTTAGCTAAGCCTGGTCACAACTTATTACCAACTACCGTTCCGTTCTATCCCTGACTACGACTCCAAATAGTAAGTCAAAGAAAAGAAACACCTCTGATACCACTTTGTAACAAACTGGACCCGGGTGCCATGCAACGGGTGCCCCGAATCCAGTTCACCACATGACCTCAAGGGCATTTCCCCAAACGCCAGAGGCTACCGACCAACAGTGAGGGCCCAGGTCTGATAGTGGGGAAACTATGCCAACATTTTTCAAAGTGTAGCGCAACGGAATGCAAAATAAAACATACAGCGAACAGCGGAAGAATTAAACCATACAAAACTGAAATAAACAACAGTAGTGGATATAACCAAAAGTATGTAAATGATTATTCTACATGTATCATGTTCTAAAAAACATCCAGTACATGTTATACATCAACACGATACAACCAAAATAAAAGTTCAACAAAACAAGCAAAACAGCTGGCAGTGGAATTGCGAGCCAAGACTCGGTCCCATCCCTCCTACTCCTCAGCAGTAATCATGTACCTGTATAGGGACTCTTTCCCCTATATACACCTATAGTAACATAATTTTTTTGGGCCAAAAAGCATGACCCAAACAGGGTGTGAGAAATATATCTCAGTAGGCACCCACCAAATGCTCGTGCCCAACTACGTGTAAGCATGCAATGATAGTGTGCAGTAGTAAAATTCAATAAAGAAAGAAGTACTCAAAAGTAACTAAATACCAGTTATATTTCCATTTTATTATTCATTTAATCCATTAAATATTAGAAATCAGCACAGTTCATTTCTAAGGAAATAGTCCACGTCCTCAGACAAGAAAAACCTTACCCTCAAGTAAGCAAAATCCAACCAACAGGTATAGCCCTTAGGCATAACAGAATTTGACCTCAGGCGTAGGAAGTGTCTCCCTCAGGCACAGAAGTCAAGCCATCAGGCACGAAAGTTTTCCCTCAGGTAAAATACTATAGCCCTTGGGCTAAAAAGTGTAGTGCCCTCAGGCTAATCATAAAAATGCCCTCATGCTAAATACAACAATGCCCTTAGGCTAAACAGGTAACAGGACCATGCCCAATAGGTAAAAAAGTTGTAAAAAAGCAATTCCTCTCAAGAAAATTCTACAATTACTACTTTAAAGGCATACCCTCAGGTATCCTGGCCAAACGGCTAAACTGTGAAACACACCCCCGAGGTGGTTATGGATCCAAGCAATGATCCCAACCAGCAATTTAATAACATAATTAAATACCTAATCAATTCTAGGCATTAAATATAGAAATGCCCTCAGCCACACGACACCCCAACATGGGTTCGTGGCACAAAAATGCACAAAACACACAGCAGTTGGAAAAATAAACACTAAGACACCTACCTTATACTACAATGAAAGATATACCCAAACACAGACTCTAGAAACGGCCAAGAACGGCGTAGATATGATGAAGAACAAAACCCATTCAAACATAAATAACTTCCCCTCTGGAAATAATTGGAAAGAAAGGTACCAGGAGAGGAGTGGGCTTACCCGTTCGGTTCTAACGAGATCGTCCAAAGCTGAATCGGATTCCAGACGAACACCCAGCAGATCTTTAAAGGTCCGGCCTCCTCCTTTGGCTCCAAATCGGCTCAATTGTCTCCTCTACCAAATGAGGAGAATACTGCCTGTTTTAAGCTGAAAAAATAAAGTACACGGCGTGTACTTCTGAGTACACGGCGTGTACTTATTTCATTTTACTGTTCATTTGGCGGCACAACAACACTGTTCATCCATCGACATGAGTACACGGAATGTACTCCCAAGTACATGGTGTGTACTGTCGCCCAGCTGTCGGATACTCCACCACCTTATTATTTTGGCCTGCCGACTGACTACACGGCGTGTAAGTACCTCTACACGGAGTGTAGTCGGTTCCTACACCCCTCTTCGCCGACAAGGCTACATGCCCCGTGTACTCATCCCCACACGGCCAAAAGTACACGACATGTGGAAAAAGTACATGGCGTATAGTTCCAAAATTTAGGATTTTTCCCCATTTCCATATTTTCTCAAAAACACTTAAGGAAAAGAAAAAAGAATAATCTTGTACCTCAAAACTAAGAACCGGGTTCTTATAGGCTTTGATAATCTTCATAGTGATATGTAAGATTCTATTTCATATGCCTAGTCCCAACCCCATGGAACCCACACAACTCATCCTCTTATGATATATTAGACCCCGTCGTAAACCCTTAATCCTTTCTCAATAGAATGAATCTCTAGAATAAATTTTTTATTGGAATAAAATAATCTCTATAATACCCATTAATCCATTTTGGATGACGTGAAACACTAGAATAACCTTACATATTCTTTGATGGATCGAAACTCTAGTATAACTATCCTATAGACCCATAAAATCTTTCATATCCCTTAACCCTTACTTGAAGGAATACATCTCCATTATAATATGATGCCCTCTTGGATAATACAAAATTATTGTGAAACCTTATTTCATCTTGGGTGATCTTAATTACAATCATTCAAAATTTATTTGGTTATCTTAGGAAATTATATCAAATTTCTAAGAAAAAATATTTCTGGATATCCACTAAACCCACAAATTCATCGGTGGTGAGATAATGAACCAGTTTACAAGTTATATCAGAGTAAATTCCCAAATTTTTTAGTGGTCACCCAGATTATAAGTGACAGAAAAATATATCCCTAAACATACTGGTGGTGATCTAATAACTTTTAATGAAATAATTATATAAAAAGTAAACTGATTTATTATGGATAATCCACTAAATTATAAAATTTGTTCGTAATAAGGAGACATTATAGTGATTAACCAACCCTAAAACTAATAATTATTATCTACTAAATCAATAAATTCATTAGTGATAATCCAATGACCAGTTTGTAAGGAAAAGATAATAAATTCCTAAAATAGGTTAGTTGTGAACTAACCTATTGTTATAATGATAGTATATCAGTAAAACTGATTATGATAGGATTGTGGCCCCATAAATTCATTATTGATGATCCAATGAAACAATTTCTTAGTTATGACCTGGTAAATTCTAAAATCCATTAGTGGGGATCCAAACAACTAGGTACGAGTTAGTAAATTCTCAATCCTATAGGTGATGAGACAGTAAATCCAATAATAATATTTTGTGATGAGATAATGAACTAATTTGTTGTAATGAGACTATAAACCAAAAAACACTATCTTTGGTGGGTGAAAAATTCTAAAACATCATTAATTCTAATCACAAATTATTATTATTTTAATTCAATGATTTACTATATTTAATAAAACATTATTGTTAATTTTTATATTGATTTAATCATTGATACGTCATATAAATACTCAGATGGATATCGTGAGATTCCTCCCACATTGAACATTGGATGATTTAAATTGATATAGTGTATATTAAAAGGCATAACATTCAGTTTATATATTTTTAATATGTGTCCACCCCACTTTGATAGAATGATATACTGAATAAAATTGCATTATTTCTTTGGAGAATTTTATAAACATGTCCAAATTCTATAATATATTATTAAACAATGCAACAATCTCTTTTGTGAGATAATTCAGAATCCCTTCCTCTCATGTTTAGCATGTGAATCCCAATACAATAATGAGTATGTTCCCTTAAAGAAGTTGATAATGAATTAAAGAAAATGAGTTGGGTGGAGATGGAGATATAATTTAAATTATAATTTTATGCACCATGGAGTGAAGGGATAAGTTGTATGGTACCACTTTATTCAAGAATCATCATTATCAATATATCACACCAATATAAATGTTCAGACCGGTCTACCAATGAATATATATCCTAGATAGTGGTAATTTTCTCCCCAATGTTTTGATCATAACATAACAAAATATAATTTTATGGTCATATTCAGTTATCATATTGAAATAATAAAATGTAAATTATCCATGCAGGAATATCAAATATCCCAACTAACAAAATACATTCAACCAACCTCACATGAAATTATTTTTTATAAATCTACATAAAAATAAACCTCTCTCACTTAGATAATCATAGATAGATTTTCCCTTTGATCAATTGAACAAAACAAGTTTCTATCAGTGAAAAAATTTAATTAGAGGGGATTTCGCTATCCCATGTCTAATCTAATACTCTAATGATTTAAACATTACATTATCTATATCTATAAATATTTTTTTAACCATGTATTTTTATGTATTTCATTTCATTAAATGATCTTAATTAGATGTTCATATATGAAATTATCCCATGAATGTCCTCTAATTTAATACTTCACTTATAGAAAATTAGTTTCATAAATTTGTATCACACTATCCCCCATACTCAAATCACATATAATTGAAAAACTAAGAATCAATCTAATTCACATGAGATCTCATTATGGAGTTATACATTCTAAACCTATTTATAATACTCAGGAATTTATAATATATGATAACTCCATCCCAGTATACTTAGGGAAATATTTTTTCAATACTATATTACTCATGTCTGATATTCCATGACATTTATCATCAACCCAAGTTAAATCTAGCAAACTTTCCTCAACATTAATCAATATAGATTAATCATTATGCAAATTGATCAAATAATTAATACATAGATAACCATTAGATCAACGTTTTTCAAATATAGTCCAAAATATTCAACTATTTTCCAATGATTTAATACTGCCCTTAAAAATTTCATCAACATATTTAAAAACCATTCAACTGTTATTCATTCTACATATTCTTATATGACTCCTGTATCTTATACCAAGGCCCTCTTAAATTTAAATTTAATAATATTATTTTTATATCATTTAATAATCTATAATATTTATTTTTTACTACATATTGTATATAATTTGGGACAAATTAATTACTTATATGGTCTAAAAGTATTCTAAATTTTCCAAAAATAAAAAAATATATATATTCAAGGGGTATAAAACCACTAATTGGAAATAGTGTAAACCATGCAGCATAGATTGTTGTCTTGTTAGGAACATATATTATAGTAAGTCATGTCAGAAGTATATATAGCATAGTAGTGTATGAGGGAAATGTGTTTCTTTATCATTAGGGAATATCAATGTAATAAGAAAACCTCGTGTATAAACACTAAAGTTCATACTGGTTCTGAATGATCAAAAGAATTTTTTTTTATTTTTTGATAGTGTCATTTTGAAATTTCTGTTTTGGAGTTTAATTTAATTTATCGATGCATCTAAATAGATGTATTTTTCATTTTGTTAAACACATGGTTCATGGAATGTTTATTTGGGTAAGGGGAAAATAAGGGTAAAGTGTAATAAGATATGAAGTCTCAACTATATATCCATTCAAACTTTTAAGAATGTGGTTCATGCAATGAACGAGGATGGCTATGGGGTGTGGCCCTCTACCTCAAGGATTTCATGTTTGGAACCATGGTTACTGTCATGAATGGAGTTTATTCAAGGTATCCATCATACCAACTAATTTATGGATATTGAATTTTATTCACATTGTCATTGGTGCGTTGTGGCCTTTTTAGTTAGGCAAGACCCTTAATTTCATGGGTGGCCCCACTATTTTTTTTCAAACTACCACACAGGGGGTGTCCATTTATTATCATTCATTCCCCCATGATTCCAATTGTTTCCCCTCAATATAGGTGAGTTTATTTGTTGATTTTTTTGTTTTAATGTATTAATATTCTTCCTTATTTGTAATATTTATTTCCCATCAATCACCGTTAATTCTTGTGTTTTTTGGCATCGTATTTCTTTGTTAATTTCCCTAAATTGTGGTTAAAACAGTCATTAACGATTTGTATGTTTTCAGTGGTTTTGACATGATATCATGATACAATGTATAGATGTAATTTATAAGGGTTTATATTAAATTATGTTGACATATGAATTCGATTAGTTTTTTGGTTTAAATTTTAAGAAATTATAGACTGAATCGATGATGGTTGTTTGATATTTTCAGTGGGGATGTGTCAGGAGCCTGTCATAGGATGTTTTCATGTTTTTTTCACTATTTTAGTATGATGAAATTGACTGGTAATTTTTAGGAAAAAAGTTCAAAGAGTTTTAATTTTAAATTAATTATTAATTATTATAATTGAATTGGATTATTAATTATAAATTAATTATTATTATTTTGGAAGTGCTGGCTTACGGTAGGGCCTCGGGGGGTTAGATAAAAAACCATTTGACTACAAAGAGCTCGAGAAATAATTTTGGGTCTTAAATCAAAGGGAATAATTTCGATCACTATGAGAAATTTGACTATTTGATATGGGATATTTGCAATGGGCATGTTTCCTGTCATAAATAGTCCACATGGGGAGACTATTTTTGGAGAGACTCATTTATTTGCATAAATATCCATAAATAAGAAATTATTACTGATGGGAAAGGTTTTTTGTCATAAATTATTTTGGCACATGGGAATTAAAAATGGATGGAATAGTTATTTTTTATGGTATTTTATCTCATTGTAAAACTATTCATCTTAATTCTTATTTGTGACAAGAATTTATAACTTGATGTAAATAATGTGTCCACAAAAGAAAATTTGTGTTAGAACATGACACAAATAAATTATTCATCCCCAAAACCTTTATTTACATTATGTACTATTTATGATGAGCATCATCATAAATAATAATATTTTCAATGGGTATACAGTCCCAAATAGACCCGTTGTTACAAATTTAACCTACATATATACCCCCACCTACATTCTATATCACATTCCTCCTCAAGCATTTTTTATGTTTTTATTTCCTCTACTATCTTCTTCTCCTCTTAATTTTTACCTTTAAATTATTAATTTTAGAGGGAAGAAACACTTTTATATTTTCCTCTGATAAAATCATCAATTTTGAAGTGTTTGTTTAATTTTTTTATTTGAAATTTATTTATTTTATTTGATATTAAAAATTAGTATTATTAATTAGTAGTAATTGGTTTTAATAAGCAGTAATTATTTTTAATTAGTAGTAATTATTTTAAAATATAAAAATTTAGTTTTATTATAAAAATTATTTTTAATTAGAATTAATTAGTATTTATTAAGAGTAATTAGTTTTAATTATTAATCAGTAGTTGTAATTAGATATAACTACTTATAATGAATATATTAGTTGAAAAATTAAATAATAATAATAATTCACAAATCCTAGTAACAAGTAATAATAATTTATGGTAATCTGTAATTAATAATAAAAATACTAACTTTTAATAATTAATGGTAAATATTAATAAATTTAATCCATAAGAAAAAATTTAAATTAATAATTAATGATTAGTAATTACTAGTAAAAATTTGCAGTAAATATTAGAAATTAGTGGTAGTTATTAGAAATTGTCAGTTAGTAGAGAACAACAATAATTATTATAAATGATAAGAAATGAGAAAAATTAGTGGAAATTACCGTTAATTAGTTAAAATTAGCATAAATGTGTGGGGATTAGTAAATATTACTGAAAATGGGTGGTAATTAGTATAATAGACTAGAAATGATTGTTAATTTGTAAAAATTACTAAAAATGAGTTGTTATTTGTAAAAAATATCGTTAATAAGTGGAATTTATTGAAAATTCACATAAATGAGAGGATGTTTGTAAAACCTAAAATAAATGAGTATTAATTAGTTTAAATTAGTTCATATAGGATTCAATTATTAAAATTTATAGGTAATGAGCAGTAATTAGAATGAATTACAGGTAATAAGTAGTAATTAGTAAAAATTACTTGTAATGATATGTAACTAGTTCAAATTACTAGCAATGAGAGATAATTAGTAAAAATTAATGATAATGAGAGGTAAGTTGTAAAAATTAACAGAAATTATTAGAAATTACTAAACATTACTAAAAATGAGTGGAAGTTAGTAAAAATACATGCAATGAATGGTAATAAGTAAATGTTGCTGCAATGAGGGATGATTATTAAAAAATAACAGTATTGAGTGACAATTATTAAAATTATAGGTAATAAGAGGAAACCAGCAAAAATTAATTGTAATGAGTGGTAATAAGAAAATATTAAATGTAATGAGTGGTAATTAGTTAAGATTACCAGTAATGAGGATTAATGAGTAAACATTGTTTGTAATGACTGTTAATTGGTAAAAATTACAGGTAATGAAGAGTAATTAGTCAAAATTATTGGAAATGAATAGTAATTAGGTAAAAGTAACTATAATGAATGGTAATTATAAAATATTACAGGTAATGAGAGGAAATTCGTAAAAATTCCTGATAATGGCATGAAATTTGTAAAAATAAATAAATGTACTAAGTGGTAATTAGATAAAATTACTATTAGTGGGTGGTAATTTGTTAAAATTAAAGGAAATGAGCATTATTTAGTAAAAAATAATGATAATGAGACGTCATTAGTAAAAATCATTGGTAATGTGTGGTAATTAGAAGTAATTATTGGTAATGAGTTGTTAATAGTAAAAGTTAACATTAATGGGTTGTCATTAGTAAATTTCATCAGTAATGAGTGGTCATTTGTAAAAATTTCTAGTATTGATTAGTCATTAGTTAAAATTATTTTTAATGAGTGGTCAATAGTAAAAAAATCACAGTAATGTGTATTCACTAGTAATAATTACTTGGAATGATTCATCATTACTAAAAATAATAGGAAATGAGCTATAATTAGTTAAAATTTCCATTAGTGAATGGTTATTAGTTAAAAAATAACCTATAATGAGTGGGAATTAGTAAAAAGTTCTTGTAATGAGTGGTTATTAGTAAATATTTCAACTAATCAGTGTTCATTAGTTAAATAATAGATGAAATGAATGGAAATTAGCAAAAAAATACAAGAAATGAGTAGTAATTAGTAAAAAATATAAAAAATGAGCAGTAATTTGAAGAAAAAAATTTGTAGTTAATATAAATGAACTGAAATGAGCATTAGTAAGAAAATATTAGTGTTAATGAATGTTTAATAGAAAAGATTACTGGAAATGAAAAGTAATTAGTAGAAAAATATTATTAATTAATAGAAAGGAGTGTTAATCAGCAGTCATTAGAAAAAAAATTCGACATAAGAGGTAATTGGAATAAAAATAACATTAATTAATAGAAAAGATCATTCATGAGATAGAATTTGTAAAAAATAGAATAAATTAGATGCAATTTGTTCGAATTAGTGGAAATGATCATTAATTAGTTTCAATTAATGGAAGTGAGTGATAAATAGTTAAAAATACCCAAAATTAGAGGTGATTAGTAGAAGAATCATGGAAATTAATAGAATTTTGTGGTAATGAGTTGGAATAAGTATATATTACTGGTAATGAGTGGTTATCAGTTAAAATTATAAAAATGAGTTTTAACATGTTAAAATTAGTGTAAATTATCTTTATTTATTAAAAAAATTAGAAATGAGCTATGGTTAGAAAAGATTACTCGTAATGAGTGGTAATTAGTAAACATTGTCGATAATGAGCAGTAATGAGTAAAAATCACAGCTAATGAGTGGTAATTAGTAAAAATTACTTAAAATTAGTGGTAATTAGTTTAAATTACTAGTAGTGAGTAGTAATTTGAAAAAATTACCGGTAATGAAAGATAATTAATAAAATTACTAGTAATGAACAATCATTAATAAAAATTATCAATAATTGGTTAAAATTCGTAAAGAATACCCATAATAATAGGTCAATACTAAAAAATACCAGTAATAAGTGTTCATTAGTAAAAATTACAAGTAATGAATTTTTATTAATAAAAATTAATAGTAATGATCTCTCATTAGTTAAAATTTCCACTAATTAGCATTCATTAGTAAAAAATTCTAGTAATGAGTGGTCATGAGAAGAAATTATCCATAATGAGAATTGATGAATAAACAATTATGGGTAATGAGCAGTAATTAGAAAAAAAATATAAGAATGAGAGGCCATTAGTAATAATTACCCATAATGAGCAGTCAGTATTAAAAATTACCATTAATGAGTATCCATTACTAAAAATTATCGATAATGATAATTCGTTGGTAAGCATTACCTGTAATGAGTGGTTTTTAGAAAAAATTAATGATAATTATTTTTCATCAGTTAAAATATGTTAAATGTGTGGTAATTTTTATATGATATCAGAAATTAGCTTTAACTTCTATAAATATATTTTTAATTAATTAAATGAGAAAAAAATTGCATAAATTAGAAATGATTAGTAGTAAAAAGCAATAATTGGTATAATTTAACAATAATGAGTTGTAATTGGTATAAAAAATATTGATAATTAATAGAAATGAGTCGTAATGAGAAATAATTAGTAAAAAAACAAAAAAACTATTTAATTAGAAAAAAAATATCGGTAATTTATAGAAACAAGCTTTTATGAGTGGAAATTAGTAAAAAATAGCTGAAATGAGAGAAAATTAGTCAAATTTAGAATAAATTATCATTAAGTTGTTATACTTAGTGTAAATGAGTGTTAGTTATAATAAATTTACATTAATGAGCTTGTAATTTTTTAATTATAACTGAAATGAGTCGTAATTAATGTAAAACTATCCATTATTAATGGAAATGAGTGATAATGAGTGGGAATTAGAAAAAATTATTAACAATGAGTTGTTTTTATTTAAAATTACTAAAAATGAGAGTTATGTTGTTAAAATTAGCTAAAATGAGGGTTTATTATTAAAAATTTGTTGAAATGAGTGTTCATTGGAAATATTTTAAAAAATTCATGGTAATTATAAGAATTAACAATAATTAACCCCAATTAACCATAATTAATAGCATTTAACCGTATTTACTAATAGAAGGCGTATAATGGGATGCAAGGGAAACATGGTGTAGAAAGGATGAAGGTGAGGGTGGGGTGAAAGAAAATTCATCTATTTGAGTTTATATTATTTGGAGGAGATATATTCATCATAATACTTATGAGTTTAAGAAAATGAAAATAATGTGAGAGATTGGAATGAAATTCATAGTGTTTTTTATCAATTTTTTAGTTCAGTTTCTTTTTGTCTGAAAATTTTTTTCACTGATAATCATAATGAAAATGAAAAATTGTCAGTAAAAAATTATATTCCCATGATGATAGATTTATCTAAAAAAAGATAAATTATTCATTAATTGTTTCATTATTATCATCAACATCTCCTTCCTCTTCTATCCCTTACAACTATATCAATGCATATCTCTCCTTTAATTGATCTAAACCCAGTGGTGTAGAAATTATTTCTATATACTATTAACTATATCCCATCTATTCCCTTAAGAACTCTATGTAATCATGGATTGAAGAGGATACAGGAGATGATAGAGTGAGATAATTCCAATGCCCCTTTTTTAGACCATTTGGAGAGGTGTTTGTCATGGGTAAACATGTGAGTTTATTCATGTATGTATCACCTCCAAATTAGTTTGAACATAGGGTCACTATATTTCTTTCACATTAACATCCCTATCATCCCCTCCACTCAATGCTTCCCACATTCCCCTAGGTAAAACATCTAATTTTGTTAATGTAAATTAAACAAAATTTTAAAAAATTAATGGTGATTAGAAACAATTATCATTAATGTAATTAATTATGAAAAAATATCTTCAATTCGATAGAATTTATAATATTTACATGAAATTTGTAATTTTTTTATTTTCTAGTTTATGGACAGTCTCTTACGTATATTAGAATAATAATAATAAATATTTATTAATATTTATATTTTTTAAAATCATGGAATAGTGAAGTAAACAACAGACTATATTACAATAATGTGATTGGATAAATCATCACAAGAATCTGTATAGTTCTAGTGTAGTTAGTTTATATATTGAGGTTGTTGAATCTTTTTTATCATTATCATCATCTGAAGTATAATGTTTTGCAGAAGGAATAATTATGTGTCCATGTAAGAAATGTAAAATGAGGATATTTGTAACATTTGACAATATTGGGGGTAATCTATTTTGTTTTGATTTTCAGAATGATTATTTTTCTGGTATCAACATGGTGAATGATGTTCTAAAAAAGATACTAATAATTTGGTTCTAGATCCACTGTGGGTTCAAACCATAGTATATAAGTTTTTTGATCTGTCTTTTCATCAAAGAAACTCGTAATAATATTGATATAACTTCTATGTTAGAACTTTATATATTAATGAGTTGATAAAGTCTATTAAAAATTCCTTATATACTGGTTCTAAGATAATCAACATTGATTTAGTTACAGAATTAATGTCTATTAAATCAGATAATAAAATGTTAAATAGTTTTTTCAATTACATATTCTCTTTTGTTAAATAACTATTACATAAATGAAATTCTTTTCCTATCAATTTCTATGAGATTAAGTGTCTGGTTTATAATTTGGGTCTTCTTTATCTGAGGAATCATGCATGTTCAAATGATTTCATCTAATATTGTGGTGAAAATTATTCGTTAGTTATTTTTCCTTCATGTGGACAATTGATGTATTATGAGTCTTAATAAGGGAAGTTTGGACTGGTTCATGTTAAATCATTGCGGTATTTCCCTCTTACACCCATATTACAGCCTTTATTTATGTCTTAGAGCACAATTTTATTGATTTCATTACAAAAATACAATATTTAAACTTCTAGAAAATTAAATATTTCTTATAATGGTGATTCATGGAATCATTTTTACCATGTATATCCTTTTTATATTCAGATGCCCATAACTTGTGATTTGGTCTTTCTAAAAATGGTATATATCCATTTGGTTCTTTCAATAGTTAATATTATTATTGTCCCTTCTTTATCACATTATAAAATTGATCTCCCTGAATGTTTATGAATGAACCAAATTTCATTTTTATATTAGTAAATCTAGTACATCCAAAAAATAATATTGATATTTATTTGAAGCCATTGATTGATGAGTTAAATTTATTGTGGAGTAAAGGTGTAAGTACATCTGATTTTGTTGTGAAGAAAAATATAATAATGAAAGATGATTAATTTGTACAATTAGTAACTACACAGTATATTGTATGTTATTTAGTTGGAGTACACATGGTCAAAAATCATTTCCATACTTTATGAGTGACAATAAATCATTATTTTTTTCGATGGGAGTAAACCATTATTTTTCATTTTTCAATGAAGATTCATTATAATTTATAATATTTTACGAAGGAACATAATTAATTCCAAAAATGTAAAATTTAAATATATTTTCATCTAGAGATTATATTAGGTATTGATTTAAAATCTATTGTCTCTCGTGATCTCATAATACCTTTTCACTAACTATAAACTAACAAAAAATGAAGAATTTGGAGAAAATCACCAATGGATTAAGAAAATTATTTTTTGGGATCTCCTATAGTAGATTTATTTTTTTCTACCTCACATATCAAATTTTATAGATATTGATAATAACTATTTTGATAATATATCGTATATAGTTTTTATAACACCCCATTTATTAAAAAATAATAACATTTTCTCAATACCATGTATGACACACAACACCATGCATAGTAAAGATTATAATAAAAATATAAATTATATTATATTAAATTTTTTAAATAAATTCAATGTATGATATATCTATAAATCTTCACAACACTGAGTGATCATGGATTACATGTTACAACGACTTTCATTGATAGGTTATGTTTCACAGAGTCCTGGGATTTGACAAAAAATATTAATATTATTATGAAAATTATCTCCTAGATGTTAAATAAAATTTAATTAATAGTATTATCTAAATAAAAAATATATGTTTTAATTTATTGGTTACTAATTAATTATAAATTAATATAAAGAATAATTTAATAGAAAGGTAATTTTTTATAAAAAAAGCTATTCTTATGCACCAAAGGTGTTTTATATTGATAAATTAAATTAAGTACTATTAAAAGGTGATATTAATGAAATTTAAATATTATATATTAAACAAAATTATTTTACATTCATCTATATGATTTTATAGTCATAAGATAAGAACAAAACCAATTTTACGCATAAAAAGGTGTATTTTTCTAAAGGCGGTTTTCCCACCATTTAATAGAACAATTATTTTATAACTAAATTTTGATAATTTTAAAATTTTTATTTGAAAACATAAATGAAATTTTGGATTTTATAATTTAAAAATTATATTAGGGTTTATTTTTTGTTTTTTCTGAGTAGTTTCATTTTCTGATTAATAGTAAAAAATATTGAATTTAAATGAAATCTAATATATCGTATAAGTAATTTATATTGCACAATAAAATTTTAAATTTTTTAAATGTTAAATTAAATTAAATTTAAATTTATTAATCTAATTTAGGTGATTGGAATAAATTTTATAGTGAAATTTAATATAAAAAATTTTCAAACTTTTAAACATTTTCACTATTAAAACATACTTTGTCGACACGTCTGCTGGGTAAATTTTAAATTCAATTCTGTCACTTTTATATGTTGAATTTGGAAAAAAAAAATTAAACTATGTATTTTGAATCCTAATAATTTAAATTGTAACATAATTTTAATATAATTTTTTACCACAGGGTTCAGCGAAAACAGTTAATGTTAATCACAATGATTAAGGTAAATATGAGTTTTCTTAGTGGTTAATATTAATAGATAATGTGTGGAAATGACCCAAAACTAATCCAAAACATATTAAATGGACATATTTTTAACATAACCCATATTTTCCTGAAAATGGTTCAGTATGGATGTCAAATATGATAAGGGAGACCACCCAGTCTTGTTTAGTATTTGGTATTTATAAGAATATTGATCATCCTCCATAATAAATTGTTACTCGTTACCTACACATTTTCAAAACTCTCAAGTCATTGGTCTCATCCCAACCCTACCCGATTAATTTCCCAAATACTCTCTATACATCATTGAAGACTTAAATTTGTAATAAATCTAACCAAGAAAGGCTTTTGGTACAATGAAAAAGTAGACACTAGAAAAAAGATGTAATGTTTATCAATGAATATTTTGTTTTATTTCTTCATCAATCCCATTAAACTATTCATGTACCAATCTTATATTATAACAAAATTATAATAAATATTATTATATATTATTATTTTTTGTCTATGAACTGTAAATTTACAAACATCCATCAAATGCTTTACAAAATCATCATTTGTTTGTACGGTAGACAACCACTTCATAAATTGACTTCAATCAATGATTTCATTGCCGCATTACAATGTTTGGAATAATAATAAAAATTCTATTTATATAAGATATTTAGGGTGTTTATGATTTTTTATTCTCTTTTAATTATTATATAACACATACTTTGATGCATTCCATTTTGTTGGAATATGATAATATCGCTCGTGTGTATGACAAAATACCATCCCTCAAAGTGATGTGACTCATTCAAGCATTACATGGATTGTATTAAGGATGGGTTAAATAATAATATTAAATATATATGATATAAATATTATTCTATAATAATATATGTACATATATATATATATTGTTTTTTGTTTTAATACTAAAATAAAATACAAGTAACATTCATGCACACGTATGTTTAACTTTTTCCATGAATGGTGTATTTCATTCCCCATACCGTGAATCCTTTTTATTTTAAGATTATATTTACATTAAAGGCAATTATTTGATCATTTTTTAATAAACCATTTAATTTCATTATTATATGGTTATTCATGTTCATTTTCAAGTAAAAGTAACATCTTTCTCTTTTTGTTACTTAAACTGTTTAAAAAAACGTTTTCTAGAAAACTAGATGTCATTTCTCTCTTCGGTCAGACATATATTTTCCTCTAGAGCCATCTTTTATTAAAAAAATAAAAAAAATATTTAAACCTCTAGACATTATTTATTAAAATACATTTTTATACATTATTTCTTCTTAAATAATGTATTAAAATTATTATTCTTATCTCTTTGTGAACAAGGGACTTTTCAATCCTTTTTATAATGAAAACAGTATGTTGTTTTTACCTTGAATGGAATTACCTGATACCATTCCTATAATGTTTACTTTGAAATTTCAATAAGATATTTAAAAAAAATATTTTCAATTTATTTTCAATGAAAACGATTTTTTAAACTACTTTTCAGAATGAAAAATGATATTTTTATCAAGAATATTTTAAAAAAAAAATTATTTTATTTTTATTCATCAATGAAAATAACCCTTATTCATGGTTCTATAGGTATAATTCATATTGTAACAACCCTTATTTAACCCCTAGATGTTTTATGACTTTTTTTACCAAGGATAATATTGACCTTCACTTCCTTGAATAAATTTTATATTCATTCAAATCCCCTTGAGCTATTCACTTTATATTTATCATTGAATAATAAATTTCACTGGAATATCCAAATTATTTGTCATTTATATAGTTTTTTCATAAACTATATACCATATTTTTTTAATATAGTGTTATCATTAAAAGTTATTCGGTTATCTGGTGGAATGTTGATGAAAATGTATTCTTTACTCAAAATAGATAATTGATAAGGAACATTGTTTATGAATTAAATTTTTTATTTGATATATGAGTAATGGTATGAAATGGTTTGGGGAAATTTTATGTAAAAACCATGATCCATCAGTTTTATCTTGAGATGAATCAGTTTTAAAAATTATATAGGTTTATGCCTTATATGTTTTAAACCATATTGTAACGGATGTTGATAAAAACAGTTTCATGTTCCTGGGAAATTTGGAATCTAATATTTATGCTTTAAAATAATATAAGATTAATTTATTATTATTATTTGTGTGAATTGTTTTTTGAAATTTTCTATGAATTCATTTAATTTTCAGTTCATTGATTAAATAAAACGTATTTCAGTAATTTACCTTTCCATATTTATTATTCCATATCAAGATATTTTTGGGTTATGTGTGTTTAGTTATCTTCTTTCCAATATAGATTATGATTATTGAATAATTATATCTTTCATTTTACTTAACCCTTACCGACCATTTTGGATAACCATTTTTTTTCATTTACCTATGATTCCATGAACTATACTAAGAAATATATACAAGGATATGATAAAAGGAATAATTTTATTCTCAAAAAAGTAAATAAAAATGAAAAAATAATGTTTTAATTTGTGTATTCATTTATAAAACAAGACTAGTGTATGTACAATTTTTACCAAGTCTATTATACTATTATGTCCTTTGGAAATAAATTTCAGTTTATCTAATCTAATTTAATAGTTGTAGGAACCGACTCTCGGCTATCGGGGCCAGGGTCATAATAGTAGGTCATAGAGGAAGTTCAATAGAAACCTTAGAAACTAGATTTTTTAAAACATATATTAGTGAAAATAACCCAAATATAGACTTTGAGGATAATTATATAAAATCATCTTAATAATTTGGTAAGGAAGAAATTATTTGGCTCCTCATAAAAATACATCCTTGTTTTGATTCTATAAGTGGATGTGGTTCTGGAATGGATGTACTTGTGGGTAAAAACCCAAAAAATGGAATTTCTATCTTGACTTGAGTGTAACTTGGTACACAAAAATGGGTCATACATCACAACAGTTTGGACACTCGTGAGGTATTTTCTTTGGAAAATTCATATTTTCTTTAAAAACCATTATAATGGATATGAAAATATAGTGACAATTAATGACCCTTTTAAAACCTTATACCAAAAAAAGTTCCTATATTAAAATAAAATAGATGATGTTATAATGTATTATGATTCACGAAATAAATATGTTTAGTGTTTTATCAATACTAGTTTGGTTACAATAATAATGAAACATATAAGGATTCTCAGTAATTTTAGAACTGACTACGTATTCATTAACATAATGGTTAAAGATGCCATTACGAGTTAATTAGTTTAATATTGAAAATAAGATAAATGATTTAAACAACTATTTTGAATTTATTTCGTGGGATTCCACCATGATTAAGGATATGTAATATTAAATTTATGAGAATACAACCCATTATTTTCATACAATTTTTATTGTAACAGTTATTTCAAGAATAATTATGTTATATTTTATAAAAAAAAAATTTAAATGTATTGATAAACATTAGACTTGATATATAAGTAATATTATTATACTTTGTGGGAAAAAATATTTCTTCAAAACGTTAGCATAAATTATATTTAACAAGTAATTTTATTTCAAAACATTCTATAAAATTTTTGGGAACATTATAGTAATATAGTTTTGTAAAAGGAAAACACATCTGTAGGGTGACAACCCATCATATCTGGACAATCCATAGGGAATGAACCCAAAAACAAAAGACGATGATGGTTTTGTACAGACCACTAAACTACACAATTTATCGATTAATATGTCATTATTTTTAGTTAAACAATTCAATTAATTAATATTTATGATGAACTAGTAGTGTTATTTTTAGGGTTATGAGTAAATTTTCCAACCATATAAGTTTTTTAAAATGTTTAGAGATAAATGGAAACACTTTTCCCTCCTTTATGAATTTTCTGATATATTAAATGTGAATTTTAGTGCTACTGGTATAAAATACACTTTTTTGATATTTATTTCATAGAGTAAAGGAATAGATTATAAATTAGAAAAAAGAACAACCGAGGGATAAAAAATGTGTTCATTAATTAGAAATCATTCAAGTAAAGATATTTACTAATATTCATAGGTAAAAATGGAATTAATCATGACTAGGAAATTGAGATTGAAAAAAAAATCCTAATACATTAATTATTTTTGAAACGATGGAATTTTAAATCAACATAGATTTTCAGATTTGAGGCCCTCAAATTTCTATTGATCATTCACTTGTTTATGATCAATTACCTCAATTACTAACTATAATTAATTATATTTTTCCTCTAATATTATATTTTCACTTTCCATTAATGTTCTCCTATGTAGAAACCTAGTAATGTGTAATTTCAAATGACTCTTGTGTTTCTATTTATCTATTATTAAGAGGATATTTTATTAATCCTTTTACTATATCGGGCTTTCAGAAAATTTGTTTTCAAATGTCAAAAACTTAATTACCATGTTAATTCTTAAATTACAAGGATGTAATTTATTTTTATAATAGAGAATGTAATAACATAAATATTATAAAAGAATGAGTTTTTATACAATAGCATGAATGACACAAAACAGAAAGAATATAAATAAATATAACAACAAAATACATTAAAATGTATTTAGAATTTTAAATAAATTCAAAAAATGATATATCTTATAATGAACACAACAATGAGTTGTCTTGTGTTATACACAACAACTACTTTCTTCAATTGCTTGTGTTACACCCAAACCAGCATTTTACCGAATACTATTAAAATTATTGTTAAAATTACTTCATTGGCATTAAATTTTTTTAGGAATTGGATTATCTAGCTTATTAAGATATATGGTTGACTTAATAAGTTACCAATTAATTATAAAAACTATAATGACCAATTGTAAATAAAGGAACGTTGTCTAATAAAAACACTATTTTTATATTGCCAGACATTTTATCATAATAAATTAAATTAATTATTTTTAATTTATGGCCTTAATGAAATTTATATATCATATATTCAATCAAATTTTCTTAAATTATTCAAATATATTATATAGGAATAATATAATAACAATCCTAATTTTATGTAGAAAATGATTTAGTTTTCTAGAGCATGTTTTTCTGCCTTTATAAAGTTCACTTATTTCAAAAATAACTTTTTAAACATTGATAAATTTCATTTCATAAAATAAAAATTAGTTATTAAATTTGAATTATATAAAAGATAAAGGTGAAATTTTTTTATTTTGTTGAGATATTTAATTTTTTATGAATAGTAAAAACAATTAATTTGATTGAAGGCACACTTTTGATATGAGTAATTTATAATTTAAAATCATATTTCACATTTTTTAAATTTAAATTACATAAATTAAAAATATATATTATATTTTATTTCATTACAATAAATTTCATTGTTAATTTTAATATAAAAACAATTTAAACCTTTGAACATTTTTAATTAAAAAACCCATTCTCTCATCACATCTGCGAGAGAAATTTTAAATTAAATTCTACCACTTATGTGAGTTGAATTTAGAAAAAAACTATTCCATAATTATAATAAAAAAAATAAAATGTCTAATAATTTCATCATAATTTTTTTACAAATGTTATTATTGAAAATAATTAAGGTTAATCACAATGATTAAGGTACAAACGTGTTTTCTTGGTGATTAATATTTAAAGATATTTTGTAAAAATGACCCAAATTTTCAAAAAAAAACTAATTTCTAGAAATATTTATTCCATAACCCATATTTTCTATAATATGTTTTATTATTGGAGTTAAGTTAGGTAATAAAAACCTCTAAGTAATGTTTACCCTTTGGTATTTACAAGAATGTCACTCCTCTCCACTATAAAAGGTCACTCACTAACCTAACTTATTCAGACCTATCAAGCCATTTATCTCATAAAAACCCTACCAAATTCACATCCCATAGCCCAAAATTTCATCCTAGAATCCTTAATTTGGGATGAAAATCCAACCATGGAAAGCCTTTGGTTCAAAGAAAATGGTGATAGCCAAAGAAGAGGTAACATTCAACAACAAGAGTTTTGTTCTATTTATTCCTCAGACCCCATCAAATAATCATATACCAACCTTATATAAAATCTTAATAATCCTATATATTTTTATATGATCATATGTTATGTTTAATACCTAAAATTTTACACACTTCCATCAAATTATTTACAAAATCATCAATTCTGTGTACGGTGGAGTACCACCACGCAAACTGACGTCATTCATTTTTTCATTTCCTCCTTTAATGGTTGGGAATAATTATGGTCATACTGTTAATATATTATCTTTATTATATTTGTTTTGTATTTGTGTTTCTATAATTATTATATAATACATACCTTCATGCTTCTCATTTTGTGGGAATACGACAATGTTGCTCATGTGTACGGCAGGCTACCATCTCACGAAGCGATGTGATACATTCACGCATTACATATAATGAATTAAGAATGGATTTGATAAAAATATGTAAAATATAAGACATCCATATTATAAAATAATTATATATATATATCATTTAATTTTGAAACTTTTAATATGAAAATAAAATGGAAGCAGTGTTCATGCATTCATATGACTTAATGTCTCCAAGAACAGTGTCTTTAATTTTCTATCACCGCATTTTATGGATCTCTATAAATATGTGTGTAATGAATATATATTATATTTAAAAACGTTTTATATTATGATTATTATTAAATCATGATTGATTTAAGAGGAACAAAAAATAGCAAGTCAATACATACTCGAAAAACAAAGTCGGTTATTACCTAAAATTAGGAAATCAATAAATGATTGTTAATTCAAGGGTAATGATATGTTGTAAACGGATCAT
Source organism: Viscum album (assembly GCA_963277665.1). NCBI lineage: Eukaryota > Viridiplantae > Streptophyta > Magnoliopsida > Santalales > Viscaceae > Viscum > Viscum album. Next base: position 1,452,743,986 of record OY728125.1, read on the forward strand.
ATAATATTTTATAAATATTAATATGGTTCTTTTATAAATTACTAACATTTTTAAAACTAATATACTAGTGATTAGAGCAAGTAATACCAAAAGGAAAAGGTAAAGTTAGAGATTTCGTCTCAATTTCATTTTATTAAGGAATTTTATAATGTTCTCCACCAAGTTTCCTTTATATAGTGTATATAAATCCCATTTTATATATAAGATCATGAATAATGCCTTCTTCATGGTATTATTTGTTTAAATATTAATTATTTCATCTAATAGGTTTTTAATTATTAGTAAAAAAGTTGTAAATAAATTCATAACTCAATTTATTTTCATTTGGTTATATTATTTCCTCATTGTAAATAATATTATAATATTATTATTGAAATTAATTTTGGCTATATATTTTTTATTTCCAATTATTTTATGTATATTTATAGTTTTCACACATAATATCTTCATTCGATGGATTCTCACTTCAACATTCTAATATGTACAAGGATTTAGATCACAATATCATTCTATTTGAGAATGTTTAAACATGGATTTACATTGAAGGAAATTATATGATAATTTTAAATAAAGCCTTTTATTTTATTATCCTCTATTTATTTATTATATTATTCATGTCATAAGAAAATTTACTACTCTTTCATACATAAAATGTTTTCATGAAAACCTTACTTCATTTCTCTCTTAGATCGGAAATTTGTTCTCTTTGAAAACCATTTTTTCTTAAAAAATCAATTTTTTTCTTTACCCTTTTCTAAAACAATTATTTTGAGACATTTTTACCCATTTTTCAAAATAATAGAAGGGAATCATCTTATTTATTTCTTAAAATGAAACTCTTCTATCCATTTTATAATATAAAATGAATGTTGTTTTTACCTTGTACAGAATTACCCACCTTAATTTCATTGAAGCTACCTTTGAAAATTTGAGCATTTATTTCTAAAGGAATGGGTTTTAATAGTTACTTGTAATGAATTTTTTTTTCAAAATATCCATAAAATGAAAAGGATATTTTTTAAATTATTATTTTTAAATATCTTTTAATTATATTTCTATTCATAAATAAAAAAAATTATTCTTACTCAAATTGGTATAATATGTACTGATTTCATCATTACTCTTCCTCAATAAGGATTGTGATTATTTTAACCAAGGTTAATATTGAAATTTACTTCCTTGATTCATATTCATATTCATTTACTTCCACTTGAGTTATCCACATTCCATAGATCATTGAACTTTAAATTTTCATTAAATATCAGCATTATTTTTCATGGTTAAAAGTTTTTCCTAAACCATGTATCATTTTATTACATGTGTTGTTAATTTTTAATCTTATTCAATTATCTAGGAGAATCTAATTAAATCTATATTCATTTCATGATAAGATTAATTGATGAGGAACATTTATTCTAAATTTAATATATTATCCAATATAAGAGGAGTACATTGTGATAGCATGACATGGGTTAGAGATCATTAAGAGTAATCCCCTCATTACATCAGCAGTCTCATGAGATGAATCAGTTGGACAAATTTTATGGGTTTCCTAGTGTTTTCTATTCTGTATTGTAAAAAGTCTTGAAGGTGAAGGTTCCATGATCTTGGGAAACATTCTCTCTAATATTTATGTATTTACTTCTTTTTGAATTTAGTTATTATTATTATCTATAATATTTTTTCAATGATATTATCTATTGATTCATTTAATCCTCATTTTATGGATTAAATAGCATGTTTTTCCGTTATTTACCTTTCTATATAGATTATTTATTATCCAAATATTTTTTTGTCATGTGTGTCCAATTATCTTCCTTTCTATGTTGATTGTGATAAATGATTCATAATACATTCCTATATACATAACCCTTATTATGAATTTAGGTTCACCCGTATTTTGTATCTCTTCCCAAAGATTCCATGATGTGTACTAAGAATGATATTCAATAATATTTTAGATGTAATAATATTATTTATTTATAATAAAAGAAAAAGTATAAAGTATTATGTTGTAATTTTTTATTCATTTCTAATTCAAGACTCGTGTTTGTATATAGTTTACCAAGAATTCTAACCTATTAGGTCCTTTAGGACTCAATTTCCGTGTATCTAAGCCAATGTATTGTTATTAGGCAATGGCTTTGAGCTACCTGGGTTAGGGTTTTTATATATTTTGAAAAACCATGTAATACTAAAGATAATATAAAGGAACAATTAGATATTCTCTAAATTTGTAGTGACCATAACATGTGTTTTTTGAAAATGATAGATCATAGAAGTTAATTAACAAAAAATTGTCATACACACTTTCTAAGAAAATAGTTTTTTATTTTTCTAGGGTATTACAGATTTGAAACTACCTGATGGTTATGTTTATAATTTGGATACTTGTGTAAGAAACAATAATATGACCAAATTAAAAACTATTTATTTTAATGTTATTGTGGAAATACTTATACCTATTGGTTTTAATGTTTTCTTTCACTACCTACCTTCACCCAGATGAGTGAAGGGACAAAAACTGTCAGATCCTTCCTCAAGTTAAAGGAGAGATAAAGACCCCGAAGTCCCACATTCAATAGGCCCCAAAGTGGAGACTAGCACCAAGGGTATAGAATAAAAAGTAATATGGAAGGAATTAACCTTTTTATTATAGTATGATCGGGAGATACGACAACAAAAACCCAAAAAACTCCAAAACTGAAACTAAAAGTAAATCCAAAAAACATTCCCCTATGCATGTTCAAAGATAAACCCATAAAAGTTCATGAAAAATCCAAAGGGAAAGTACAAAAATAATGAAAAACAGTAATGGCAACAATCCCGACATTCGAGCTAGTATGGTCCCGAATGGTCCACAATGTCCTCCTAGAATCCTGAAACCAGTTTTATATATGTAGGGTGAGTATACAGGGATACTTAGTAGGGATAACCAAAAGATCTTGTGCACAAGGGGGGAGGCATTATAATGCCTCGTGAAAAAATGAGTATTCTGAAGCACCTAGAAAGGAAACTATCCACCAAAACCTCACTAAAGAAAATTCCCCAAATAATGAAAGAGAAGTAATTAATAGTATTATCACATCGATATTTAGGTACCCCGCACCACTTCCCCCTGGTCATTGAATACATCCTACATGTTATACCTCCCCTACCATTCTCACCGCAGTCTCACAACCATAGCCTATCGGCACACACCTGTGCCACAACAACCACACATCCCTTCCTGCAAACACCTAGCCCACCACTCACATCCTTGACCACAGACACCTAAGACACAACAATCACTACCATGCCCAAAGACACCTGGGCTAGAATAACTGCTGCCACGCCTGAAGACACATGGGAATCAACCCAAAGATTCATGGGAAACAACCCATTCCCACACACACCTGGTCTGACCACCAAAATAATGCTACCCAAATAATAATAGGGTATAATGGACCTCAGGCCATCACAGCCTATCCAATGAATCTTGGGATTCTTGGGAGAGGGACTACTAAAAATATAATAACCATCCACCCAATACTATGTATGTAAAAGCATGCTCCCCCTTGAAATTAGTGTGTTTGGCATGAAGTTCTCAACATGGGTGGGTGAGAATAAGAAAAAAATCTAAATTTATATGTATAGATAAAAAATCACTCATCCAAACCTAAGAGTTCCTAAACCAGACCACACACAAAGACCCTCATTACTATTCATTCATACAAAATCACAACGAAGAAAACCAAAGCACAACTCATTCCTTGAAAACAATTCCACATTGATCCCAATCTTGTTATCGTATTCAAGTGACATCATTTTAATAATTCTTCTCTACCATGAAACTAACAGGAACAACCACAATCTAACGAAGGAAAAATAGCTAAGCCGTAATTTAAGAATTCACAACTAGTTCTCTTGTAATGTCACAAGAGAAAAAGGGATTCATGGGATCCCTCTAAGTATTAGAACCCAACAGGGTCCCAACGTATGGCCCCACATAGCCCCGATAGACAAACAAACAACTGCACAATAAGGGATCCCATCCTCATCCATTTCATCTCAAAAGCATCAATTAGAAAAACCATACCTATCACCCGAACCGAGCAAGGGAGTTTTTGGATTTTAAAACACACAATTTGTTAAGTTCCTCCTTTCTGTTTGGTTAACTGGGGTGGTCACGCACGGATTAGTGATCATTAGGAATCCATTTAATCAACAAGGATTACACGATTGATTAGTTTCCAAGTTACATCCATTAAATAATAAGATTATATAGAAAACAAAGGTTCATTAGTTCACAATAAATGACCACCAACGACAATGATTTTCAGTGGATGCTTGAAATCCACAACATATAAGCAATGATAAAATATTACAACATCATCATCAATCACACCAATTCCTTCATTAAAGGCTATTTATAATATTTTTTATGGTTTGGTTTCATACATCCATGATGGAACATTATCGTACCCACCCTTCATTATACACAGTAAGGAGATGCGAAGTAAAAACCCTATGTGGATGATAAATGATCAATGATTTCTTCCTCACCCCAAGAACTAGGGATGAGCAACTTGTAGGAGGATAACTCAAAGTATTTTAAGATAGTGTATGAAAGGATCCCACACTGGTTCACATATATCCTTGAAAAAAGGGACTCCAAATGGACTAATGGAAGGAAAAGAGACCAGAAAAGAAGAAGAAAGAAACATTGTGTGATAAAAGGTGGGATCCTGCAGTTATGGGATATGAAATCTTCAACAGCTTTAAAGTATTATCATGTTTTCTCCGTGCAGTTGGGTGGTTACCCATGATGAAATTAATTTTTATTTAATAATTGAAATTAGAGAGGTGGCCATAATAGCTGGGAGTTAATGGGATTCATTTAAATAGATGAAAATGTGTTACACCAACACATAGGATTGGTCCGTCGAGGGTTTCCCAACTCTTGCGGATTAGAACATCCTTTATGGTCTTTAAAAAAGCCTCATATTACTTTAAAGAGGTAATAATCCTTAAAGGAGTCATTACGAGAAATCTAGTGAAAGAAACCCCTAACAACACCCCCCCCCCCCCCGTGGTACGGATTAGTGACCCACTGGTCGGTGACTCCCCGATCGGTAAGACCGATCAGTGACTCACCGATCAAGGACACATCGATTGGTGAGACCAATGGGTGACACCACGGTGACACCCTGCCACTAATACAACCACCCTCACAACTTACTAATGGGGTCCAGGGTGCCCCAAACACCTCAATTTGGTAATACAATAGACCAAGATGGTCTGATCCATTAAATCAGATACCACTAAAACTATTATCGTCCTTGATAATCAAAAATAAACCTGACAAAAATAGGGGGTCCAAACAACCACCTAAAAAATTACCTCTCAAATCTGAACCACCATAGAGTTTTTTCAAATCCTGATCAAACATCGATCTCTAAGATAACTTCTCCCTCATCTATCTCTTGGACAACTATGGATACACTACCGCTCCCCACCCTAAGGTGACCACACAAATATACAAAGGACACACCATCCCTTCATATAGATTTTGAAGTCCCTTCCTCCGTGTTAATATAGTATCCTATTTGGGTGGCACTGAATCGCCCACTCGGGTTTAATCACATCCACTTTAATGCGTCTTTATTAGGGATCAGGTCCTCCCCTCTCTATAGTCAAGACTCTTCACACATATTCATAGAATAAGGGAAACATCCCATCTCATAGATAACAAGTTCAAGAAACTCATCACAAACAAGCGCATGACAAAACAAAACAAAACACCAAATAGCTCTGGTTACTTGGCACACATCTATTCCTCTAATTCCTAGGTACTCTCCTCAAGAGGACCATGCATCCATAATATATGAAACAAGGAAATGGTTCATCCACAAATCACATTCCCCTTACGATCCTCGATCCTCACTGGTCTCTCTATGATTGTTGATTCTTCCTCGATATCTAGATTTCCTCAATCAAGAAAGAGTGAATCATCATGTAGATACTAAAAGAGACGAGACACATGGAATACGTCATTAACCCTCTGTAGCAGTGGTGGTAGCACCATCTAATAAACCACTTCTTTGAACCCCCGCAACACCTCGAAGGTTCCAACGAACCTGGGAGAAAGCTTAAATCCCATGCCAAACCATTGTTGCCTACACCAAAGGGATTCCTTCAAGAACACATGTTCTCTAACCTCAAACTAAAAGTTTTCCCTTCTATGATCGACAAAAGACTTCTGTCGGTCTTGACCCACCTTCATCCTCTCCCGTATAAGCTGAAGATTATCCGTTATGATCTGCACTACCTTTGGTCCAAGAACATCTGCTTTCCTAACCTTTTTCCAACACACAGTTGAATGAAATGGTATCTCATGTAGGTATTTGAATGGATCCATTCCAATGATTGAGAGTTAGATATTTTTTTAGGGAAACTCTACCAGATGCGGGTGTCACACCCATGATCCCCCAAAGTCCAAAACACATGCTCGTAGCATATCCTCCAACGTCTGGATGGTCCGCTCTGTGTTCCCATCTGCCTATTAGTGGAAGGTAGTTTAGAGGAATATATGGGTGCAAAAATCATGTTGTAATCCTTTCCAAACCCATGAGGTAAACTGTGTACCCTGATTCGAGACTATGGACTTGAGAACTCCATGAAACTACACCACCTCTTCCACACACCATTGTTCTAATGAATCCACCACACTAAAATCCTTAATTTCTAGGAAGTGAGAATATTTTATCAGTCAATCCACCACTACCTAGATACCATCGCAAAAACCTTGAAACCTGGCTAGTCCCAAGAAAAAAATCCATCGAGACATCATCCAACTTCCAATCTGTGACATCTAAATGTTGTAATAGACCTCCTAGGGAATAGTGTTCATTCTTCACCTACTGACGCATGAGGTACTTCACCACAAACTCTACCATTACCCACTTACCCAAGGATACCAAAAATGACCCCTCATTCCTTAGTACATCTTTGAAACCATTGGTTGTACCTCCAGGCGTGATTTTTGGAACTCAGAAAAAATTATCTTGCGCATTTCCACTATAAAGAACAACATTCTATGAAAAAGAATCGGATTCTATCCATATTCCAACCATCCTTCAATAGCATTGCTATGGATAACACGATCCTGTATCACTTAAGTGTTTATGTCCACCACTGGGACTCCTCCACCTTCCAAAACAAAGTGTACTGGACTTTCATTTGGAATAGACAGCCTCTGTCATCCTCTTCTCTTGCATCCAGGTGTAGGAAAACCAACTCTTCCATCAACATCAAAGAATCTTATGATTCTTGAACCACATCCTTCTGTGGATTCTTTCTCAATGGATCGGCCACCACATTCCCATTTCCTGAGGTGTAGGAAATTTCTAAGTCTTAGTCCCAATGAAATGACATCCTCCACTAACTTCACAAGTTCGGGTCTCACTGGGAGAAGATATACGTCAAGATATTATGATCTGTGAAGACCATAAAGTGTTCCACAATGAGGTAATGTCGCGACAATTTTAGTGAGAACATGACTGCTGCAAGATCCAAATTGTGTGTGATGTAGTTTTTCTCATGGGGGTGTAACTTCCTGGACCCATAAGAGATCACCCCTTGTTGTTACATCAGTAAAAACCCTAATCCTTGGCCTGAAGCATCATTAAACACCTCAAACGTTACCCCTTCTTCTAGAAACCCCATCACAGGGGCACTAACCAACATTCCCTTCAGATAACTGAAGGCTTCCTGGCACTTCTCACTCTATAAAAATGTTTGTTTTTTATTATTTAAGGCTATCAAAGGTGCTTCAAATTGAGAGAAGTTGGGCATAAATCTCTGGTAGTAACCTGCTATACCAAGGAGACTAAGAGATTCTACCACATTATTGGGTTCTTCTCAAGAAACAATTTCTTTGACCTTCAATGGGTCCATTTCTATTCCTGACTCGGACACCACCTTTCCAAGGATGTGAACCTCTCATGTCCTGAACATTCACATGGAAAACTTCTCATAGAGATGGTGTTGTTAGAGGTCCTATAAAACTCTCCTCAGATTCTCAACTTTATCTTCCTCTGATCTTGAGTAGTTTAGGATGTCATCAATAAACATTACTATGAATTGGTCTATATATTCTCAGAAGAAGGAGTTCAGGAGTCCCATGAACACTGCTGGTGTGTTTATGATGCCAAATGGCATGACCATGAACTCAAAGTGCCCATATCGGCACCTGAAGGCAATGTTTGATATTTCACCCTCCTTCACCCTCAACTGGTGATATCCTGACCGCAGTTCAATATTGGAGAACCATCCTACACCCTTTAACTGGTCAAAAATTTCGTCGATCTTAGGGAGGGGGTAATGGTTCTTGACTATCATCTGGATCAGCCTCCGGTAGTATATACACTGCCTGAGACAACCATTTGCCTTCTTTGTGAACAATATTGGAGAAACCCATGGTGATATACCTGGTCAAAAAAACCCTTCTTTAAGAGATCATCAATTTGAATCTGTAACTCCCACAATTCAAAAGGTGACATCCTATAGGGAGCTGTCAAAATCATATGGGCACTTGGTTGAAAGTCTATCCAAAACACAATATCATGTCAAGGGAGAAGAGTAACCACCTCTCCAAGGAATATGTATAGGAAATCACAGACGATCCCAGTGACTTCCACCATCATTGTATCTACCAACTCCACTGACAGATCAGCTAAAAAGGAAAGAAGGTGATCCACTCACCTGCTGCCCTCCTAGAAACCACCTCGTTGATGAATGTCACACGGTATCTACCCATATTTGAAAACACAACCCTTATTCAGAAGCAGTATATAATTAAACACACTAATAATAGCCAGTAAATTACTAAAATGACATCATACGACTGCATCTATATAAAAATAAGGTCCCCACTAGACTGATGTGGTCTCAAAAATTAGTCTACATCCCTATAAAACATGAGGGAAGGTGGTCTGACCTCTGAATGGAATACTCAAAACTAGGGCACGAGAAGAATATCTATGTCTAGACCCAGAGTATGGGCTAGTATGGGTGAAATAAAGGATTTTGAAACTCTTGAATCAAACAAGTTGCATGCGAAAGTGCTAAACAAGATGATTATACCTCAAATGACTTCTGGCCCTGTTGGAACTGCTTCCATTGCGGCGTGTAACTTCCCAAACCCAGCTCCTCTACCCCTCGTATGTCATTCACCTCCCCAACCACTCCACATTAGAGTTTTTTTAGGAGCACCCTGAGGTCGGCCTCCTCCTACAATGTCTGGTCTTGGAGGAGCGGGAGCTCGCTGTCCCAACCAGAGCTGCTGAAAGAGCCTAGTTGGAAACTACTACTACTGAGGTGGGCGCTAAACCTGTCCACCCCCATTGTACTTCACTCAGTCTAGTTACTAATTAATAAAGTTCCCACAACTTCCACTGATGATGCATCTCATTCCTCAGCCCGTAAAGAAATGGTGAGTACCGGGAGATCGAAACTGGAACTGCAGGGGCCTACTCCAAATTGGCTAAAACCTAGAAGGCTATGATGTTGGATGTCTTTTTCTGATGGCCTTCCCCTTTTATGAGCCCAAATGGATCCCCTCTAACGGTAAACCTCCCAACATGTGCATCCTCTCCACCGCTTCATCCTTCTTCTGATCCTCCATGTACATTGGTAGACTGAAGGGAGTAATAGAAAACTGAAGAGAAGGTCAGATTGCCTCCTCTAAACGTCTCGCCCAAGACTCCTCATCCATAAAGAGGTCAATAGAAAAATGATAGAGATCCTTGAGCTTGATCCCCATCTCCCTCACTGATATAATCCCTTGTTTACGGGAGAGTATCTCCTACGTCTTCTCAGCCTTTATCATAGAAGAAAGGAATTCCACCCGAAACTCCTTCTCAAAGTCATCCCAAAAAAACCTCAGCCTCTCTCTTCTCCCCAAGATAAGAAATCCACCACTGAAGTTTCTGTCCCTATTTCTTGAATACATCTAGAGGAAACCAATACTATGTCGGAGCCCAGAACAAGTTGAAATCTATCACTATCTCCTCAAGCTAGTTCTCTATCTCCATGTTCGAGATACAACACTCATACTTTCTGAGGGTCTGCCGCTAAAAGTGATAAATAATCCTCTGTCACTGGTCATCCTCCCCCACACGATAACCCTCAGCTGATCATCCAAATCAGCCTCCTAGGCATCGATCTTCCACACTACTCATGGTCATCATCTATGTTCTATAGCTGCTAGGTAAACAAGGAATACCTAATCCCATGTAGTGTAGAATATCTCTTTTAAATTTTTCTTAATCATATAATTTTATTAAAACTCCCCAAACACCAAGAACACAAAAGAACACGAGTAATTATGATGCATGTACCCTTACTAGTGTCTCTACCCTACAACCAATGGAACCTCACCCGGTTTTTCGGTAGGTCCATTGTCCTGGCATCAGATCATGGGGGGCCTAAAATCTCATGTCCTATCTGGTCTCACGTGGCCGTTTTCACGCACCACGATTTCCGAACACTGGTTCCCTACCATCCCATGAAATATTCACTATTCCAAACTTCTAACATCATCCTATCTCTCAACAACTGACTCTGATAAAATTCTCTCACAACCGGCGTTCACCAAGATGAGGGAAGGGACCGAAAATTGATAGATCCTTCCTTCCTCAAGTTCAAGGGTAGATAATGTCCCCTGAGTTTCATCTTTAATAGGTCTCGGAGTGGTGAATAATAGAAAGGGTATAAAATCATAAGAAATATTGAAGGAATTAACCTTTTTATTTAGTAGGATAAGGAGATATGATGGAAAACCCAAATAAACTCCAAAATTGAAAGTAAAAGTTATACCCAAAACCATTCTCATATGCATGTTCAAATATAAAACAATTCAAGTATAAAATAACTCTAAAGGTAATGTACCAAAAGAAATAATTATAGAAACAGAAACTATCCCAATGTCTGACCTAGTACAGTCCCGCACAGTCCCTGAAGTCCTCCTAGAAACCTGAAAGTAGTTTTATATATGTAGGGTGAGTATACATCTATACTCAGTATGGAAACCAAAATATCTCATTCACAATTGGGGTGGTATTCTAATGCACCGTGAAAAAGGAGATAATAGAATCACCATTAAAACAAACATTCCACCCAAACCTCACCAAGGAACACTTCCCAAATAATGCAAGACAATTATGTAATATTATTAGCACATCGATATTTTGTTACCCCACACCACTTCTCCACTAGTTATTGAATATATCCTATGCGTCAGACCTCACCAGAAATTCTCACCATATTCCAACTGCCATACCCCCCCCCCCCATACACACCTGGGCTACAATGACCACATGTCCCTCCCCGTAAACACCTGGGCCAGAATAATCGCTGCCACCCCCGATGATACATCGGCCTCATCCTGAAGATTATTGATAAATAAACCCTACCCACACAAAACTGGGCTGACCACCACAACAACAATGCCTAAAGAATTTTTGGCTATAATGGATATCAGGCTGTTATATCCTACCCTAATAATCATGGGATACTCGGTTGATGGAGTAAAAAGGTGTTAATAACCTTCCACCCAATAGGATGTTGGGAAAATCACCCTCGCCCTTTAAATAGGGGTGTTCAGCACGAAGTTCTCAACTTGGGTGGGGTGTGAATAAGAAACACAAAACTAAATTTATACATATTGGTAAACAAGAACTCATTCCAACCTAAGGGTTCTAAAACTAGCCCACACACAAACACCCTCATTACTATCCAATTGTAAAAAATCATAACCGACACAACCATAGAACAAAGCATGCCTGGAAAACAATTCTCCATTAAACCCAATATTATTATCATATTCATGTGACTCCATTTGAATAATTCATCAAAACAGAGAAAATAACATTCATATCCATAAGATAAAGAATGGAAAATAGACAAGATTCAATGTAAGCATTCACACCTGGTTCCCTTGTAAAGTCACAACAAAAAAGGGGATATGTGAGATCCCTCTAAGTACAGGAACCAAACCAGGTACCAACATATGGCCCCACACTTCCCCAATACACATACTAACGACTTCACAACAGGGGATCCCATCCCCAACCATGTCACCTCAAAAGCATCAAGAAGAATAGCCATACATATCACCAAAAAAGAGAAAATGAGTTTTTGTATTTAAAAACACACCATTCGTTAAATTCCTCATTTTTGTCTAGTTAACCAGGTTGATCACACATGGATTATTGTTCATTGAGATTCCATTCAATCAATCGGGTTTATATGATTATATGATTTCTATGTTAAAACCATTCAATCACAAGATTATCAAAAAAAATAGGGGTTTATTAGTGCGCAATAAAGGACCACCAACAACCATGATTTTCAGCGGACGCATGCAATTCACAACATATAGGCAATGATAAAAGAGTGAAACATCATCAAGAAACACATCCATTTATTCATTAAATACCAGTTCTTATCTTATTTAAGGTTTGGTTTTATTCATCCCTGAAGGAACATTATCATACCCACCCTAAATGATACACAATAAAAAGAGAAAAAGGAAATAACCTACTTGGATGATCAACAATCGAAATCTTCTTCATCACTCCAAGAACTGGGGATGCACAACTTGTAAGGGGAGAACTCCAAATATTCCAATAGCCTGTAGGACCAGATCTAGCATGGGTGCACAACTAGCCTCAAGAAGAGGGAATCCAAATGCACCAACGTAAGGAAAAGAGACTAGCCATGAAGAAGATAAAAACTTTATGTGATAAAAGGAAAGATCCAAGAGTTATGGGATACAAAATCATGAACAGCTTTAAAGGATGATCATGGTTTCCCCAAGTGGTTGGGCGATTACAAATGATGAAATTAACTGTTATTTAACAATTCTCATCAGATAGGTGGCCAGAATAGCAAGGAGGTAAAGGATTTTATTTAAATAGTGGAAAAAGTGTAACAATGACACATAGTTTGGGTTCGTCGACGATTTCCCCACTCCTGGGGATTAGAATATCATTTATGTCATTTAAAAAAACCTAATACTACTTTAAAGAGGTATTAAACCTAAAAAAGATTCATTATGGAAAATCTAGGGATAGTAACCTTGAAAACCCCCTGTGACACTGATCGGTGAGACCGATTGATGAGACTGATGGGTGACACAATAGTGACACCATTCAACTGACTTTTCCTCCCTCACAACTTGTTTATGAGGTCTAGGGCGCCTCAAACACTAGAATTTAGAATAGTAATGGACCAGGAGGTTCCAGGACATTATATATTTTTGAATTCTAATATTGGGTATGAACTAATAGAAATATCAAATCTTGTATGATACATTTTTTGTGTATATAAAAAACTATGATTCACGTTGTAGATTGTAAGAATATTTTGATTTAGTTTTATATAAACTGTGAAAAAAATATACCATATTTCTTTGATTCAAAGGAATATTTGATATTATATTTTCAACTTCAATAAAATACTTGGGCGTCTGGCATAGTTTTTATGGATGTACACATATGAGAGATTCATAAAAAAGTTGAAAGAAAAATTATGAAATAAATAATCAGTTAAAGGTTCAATTTAATAATCTAATTTTCATAGGTGGGGTTTCATTTTTATTTCAATTATTTCCAACATGAATATCCTTCAAAACATAAAATTTTGGGCTATAATAAGGTAAATTTTGAAGAATAATTTAATATCTAATTATTTGTTTTTAAAAAGACTGAACTTTCATTTAGTAGAGTTCATGAACCATGGATTTCAGATGAAACGCATAACAAGGCACATACAAATGTTCTGCTCAATTGTAAAGAGAAAGAATTATTTTCACAGTGAGTGATGATATCACCTATTCATTAATGTTTTTAAATTATATTAATATTACTTTATTTTTAGATTATATAATGACCATGTAAATAATCATTTTCCACTAATTAAACCTTTGTTCCTTTGAAGAACAACAAAAACACAAATTTTCACACTATTTTTCAAAAACTATGAAACTAAATTATTTAAATTTCATTATATGCAATCAAATTATTACTTTTCATATTTATAATTGGTTTTACTTTTTTAGGTATCGAAATATACAAATAATATTGACAATTGATTGTGTTTTTTGAATAATCCACCATCCCAAATGTTTAATTCTTATAATGCATATGTGGTCGATGGTTTTCGATTAATAAACATGCATATAATGAATCAAAAAATAATGAATATAGGTTTTTACATAAGAGGGTCTCATCATAGGGAATGTCAAGTTGACTTTTATGGAATACAGGTTGAAATAATTGAAATTTATTTTCAGAGATAGAATTATGTTATGTGGTTTAAATTCTATTAGTTTGATATTGATAGAGGGGATGCATGGTTATCTATTCCATGGAATCATCAAAATTAACTGTAAATTTATTATTTCATTAAATGAACCATTTTTATAGTATCATTAATAACATAAAATTTAATATTCAAAATATTATGCTTCTTCATGAGAGTTAAATGATTATAGGAGCATTGTAAAAATAAAATGCCATGAAAATCAGTTTATACAAAGTGAATGTTATTCTATCAAAGTTCTAGGAAATGATATTTTTCAAGATGCATCTCCAAATACATATTTTCAATAAAGATGCATGATTATGAATTATGACACCCCCCAGTTATGGGTTGAAAATGATGATTATGTTGATGGTTTATAAAATGATTTTGAATTAAAAAGATATGATGTAGATGAAATTCCTTTGTAAATTGATTATATTATGGAGGAAGAAGAAGATATTGACCCCATTGTATAAAAATATGAGGATGAAGATGAATATTTACACAATTATATGTTGGTTATGGTAATAATAAATGCATATATATGATAATCATTATCAATTATTTAATGACAACATTATTTTGATGAATTAAATGGATGGTGATATCTTTTATGAGATGTTCAAATACCCTGAGAATTTTATGCTTCTTTGTGATAATCCTGATGATTTATCATCCTAACTTCTAGTTTCAAGCGGTTTTCTATGGACTCGGAAGGTTTGTGGTCTTGTCAGATTGATGATTCCTAACCCAATTCCTAAGTGATGTCCACGTATTGATTTCAATCGGGGCATTATAAAAAAATGTTTATTTCTGTTATTTATTTAATTTACATTATCATTAAATTATAGGGATTTATTTTTGTTCTAATTTTTTTTATTATTTTGTCTTTTTTCTTTAGTATTTAGCATATAGATTGTGTACATTGGATTTTTATTCTATAGGATAGTTTGTCCAGAGAATCAATGATCTAGAATCAAATTCTCTGAGATGTTTGGAATCACATATTTTATCATTGGTGGTATGTAACTTTATAGTGGTTATTTTGAAAATTATTTAATTTTTAGATTTCAATTATTTATTATATGTACATTTTATGGTATCCTATCGATGATTTCATGAGGAACACTTTATGGTAGCCCTACATGCATGAGTTTTGTCATCAGTATTTTCAAAATCTGAGGAAGTGAGTCATGAGGAATGCTGCAATCATAGTTTCTTTCTAGCCTTGATATAGACATCGACCTGATTACATCTCCCCTAAGGTTTGTCATGAGTAATTCTTATACTAGATGGTGTATATTTTTCATAGAATATCATTGATAGATCAGAAAAACCAAGGGAGGAATGTTGTCACCCATTGTGGTAGTAGTCATATGTAATTTACTTATTGATGGCATCTTGTAAGAAATTTTATCTTACAATTTGTCTAACTATAAATGTAAAATGTTTATTCTATTATTCAAATTGGCTTTTGAGAATCCTAATAATATTAATATTGATTTTCAGATGATTATATAGATTGATCCAATCATTGGAGATATTGCTTATGGTCGAAAGAAATAGATCGTTCTCAATATAATTATTTTGAGATTTAAAATTAACTAAAAATAATATTTTAATTACATAAATTAAAATTAAAATTGAAGGTTTCATATGAGCCTTTGAATTCTCACACACATGTTGATAATCATTTCAAGACTGAGGTTTGAGCAACTAGTCTATCAGGATTTGATGATACTACATTGATGAATGTGACTTAGTTTGCATTCAATAAATTCTGAATTATTCATATCAGTTCTCAATTTTCACCTAGGAGTTACTATGGTACTATAGCGTTTTAACACCACAAGGTTTTTTTAAAAAAAATAAATTGAAATGCATGAAACATTGTTTTAATTAACTATAATTTAAACATAATTTTGCATCTTCTACATTTTAAATTCCAAAAAATGGTCATCTAAAATTATGTTTAGTATGTTATTTGGAGTCTAGTGAAACAAACTTGTTTTTTTGTTAATAGTAACATACCCTAATTAATAGAAATTTGAATAGTAATATGACCCTAATGAATAGTAAATCGTATTATTTTTTTAAGGATATTTATATTAGTTTTTCAAGGTGTTAAAAAAGAGTTATATATATAAAAATGTTATTTTTGAATAAATGATGATTTTATTTAAAAATTAAATTATTTATAATTAGAAAATTATTTTCAAAAAATGGAGTTCATTTTTGTATTCTACAAGTTGAAAAATGGTTAGGTTGAATTTTTTTATTTTTTTGAAACAATTGAATTTTTGATGAATAGTAAAAATATAATTTTGAGGTTTGGTGTGTTTAATGACATAGATAATGATGTAATAATTATTCTCGACTTGTATAAGGAAAAATATGTTATTAGGTGTCCCAAGTGCCAATTCCATGGAAACATAACGTTGTAAATCCCATGGTTTTGCAAATACCACTAATAAGGTGTCTGTTGGAAATTAATAAAATATTCCTTCATTTTTTCTATAAATACCATCTTATTACTTCATTTAATTCATTCCAAATTCCTCCTTAATGAAGTGATATACTTCTTACCTCCCTAGTAGTCCTCCCAAGTTGTCCCCAATCCCCCATGGTCTCAACCATCAAGTCTTATGAGTTACTCTACAATGTAATAGAATTCTCAAATTCTTTCTTTTTCCATTCAAAGTTCTCTTTTATGTGGTATAACATTCATGTTTCCCTGTCATGTTCTTATTTACATTTTATTATAGCTCTATACTATATTATGATTCATTTCTGTATGGTTTAATCTTGTCCCCTCTCTTTTTAATGTTTTCTAAAACCATGTTTTATAGTCGTCAGGTTGCGGAATTTTCATAAGGGATTTCTCAACTATTATATTATTTAGAGAACATTTTTTTCTTATTATTTCCTAAACACCCCTTATCCATGAGGCCCAAATGATGAAATATCTTTGATATTCTGGATTTCATTAGGTTCTTGTAAAATTAACCATTATAACTCCTCTCTTCTTCCACTTATTCGTGATATTAAAACACTATCTCTGATGTGTCGATTCAAAATTATGAATTATATATTTTATAAGGTTCTAAAATCATTTTTTACCCATGTTATTAATTTATAAAACAAAATGAGTTATTTACGATCGAAGAATCGACAAAATGGCCTAAACTAATATCAATAATGCTTTAACTTATGAATCATACACATGTAAGAATTAAAAATGACAAATGATATAATTTATGGTTTGGAAAATATTTTAATACCACGCAATTACAATTATAGAGTTTCATTTCCAATCGACAAGAACATCTATCATGAACCGATCATGGAAATCATGTAAATAACTCACCCAAAACAATGCAAGGAACAAAATACTAAAAATTAAAGGGTGAAATGTTGTAATTAAATATTTTTATAAGGTATTTTAAAGATGGATATGTTTCTTTAAGAAATTAATAACACACTTTTAACCATTAAATATTTAAATGAGTTTGATATAAGAAAAAACTGTTATAAGGGAATTCTTAACCCAAATTCAATTCTTTGGGTAAAAATTATGCTTCATTATTTATGTAGTTTAAAATTTATTATGTGATGGGTTTTGTTTATATAATGTTGAATTATGTGTATGTATTTTGTATATAAATATACTATCCACTCTATTGAGTCACTCTTTAATTATATGATTTATTTAATGGTCTTTTCTTTTTAAATTCACTTTTAAAAATATTTTTTACAAAATTCAAAATAAAATGTTTATTCAATTATTAATGTTTTATGATTATTATATGTTTCTTGGGAATTGTTTATGATGAAGGTTGGGACCTATGTCTCCCTATAATTTATTAGGGATGTATTTGTTGGTGGTCGGTCGTATGGTTACTCCAAGAATAACTGTGATGGCTACACAAATTATAAGGTAGTCGTGGGGGTTACAAATTATAAGGTAGATGAGAGGGTTACAATATTATGTATGTAATTTCCTAAGATACCTTTATGATTCTATTTATGTTTTTATGTATTTTGGTAATATTGGGGGAAATATCATGTTTTAAAAAGTAAGTATATATGGGTTACAGGTGTGTCTTTTGAAAATGATTTCATACATTACAAGTATTAATGTACTAATGTGTTCATTCCTTTTTTTTAAATACCTTATTGAAATTTTTGTGCTCATCCCATGTTTTCAAATTATTTTCATAGGTTATAATGACCTGTAATAAAATGAACTATATCCTGTTAAATGTTTTATTTATTTTCAAATACATCATGTTTTGTTTTTGAAGAGTTTTATATTTTGGATGAAATGAATGTTTTTTTGGTATCCACTATATATTATGTGTAAGGTTATTAATCTATTATGTCCCAATTATCTAAATCTCTAAACCTGAAAATATCATAAATGAGAAAATAAGTGTTTTTTTGACTAAATTAAAAATTATGAAATGTAAAAAAGTTGGGTCCTTATAGATGGTATTAGAATATGGTTTAGATACCTTTAGGGGTTAGGGTGATGCTCATAAGAATACCATAATGATTTTTAATCTATGACTAATTTTAAATGTTATAGAATTTAAAGATTTTTATTTTTATTTGACTAAGATATGTTTGTTCAGAATTTTTGTCCGTAGAAGAAAAAAGGAAGATGAAGAGGAAAGGCGCTGACAAAATGATATACATTCAAATCTATTGCCTGGAACGGTAAGGATTGGAACTGAGCAGTTTGTAACAATAATGGATCAGATAACATTGAAAATGTGGTTTCGGAATCCATGAAAGATAACAACTAGATATACCACAATAAAACATGAAAATAGTGGAACATTTTATGAGACAACACCATCCTATATTCAATGGATCATATGACCTCGTATGGGCATAAGGATTGATTAAATCCCTAGAAAGGATATTTTATGTTATGGGATGTTCAGATAATAAAAAGGTAATTCTTTTTGTTTATTGTTTTGAAGGTAAAGCGTATCAGTGGTGGTCATTGGTAAATAATATTCAAGATAGAGAGGGTGTTGATTCCTTAGAGTGGGATGAATTTAAAATTCGTTTCCTTAAAAAAATTTCTTAAGGTGGTGAGACTTAGGATGGAGAAGAAATTCCTTTAAATGAATTCAAAAGAAGATGATTCAGTGGTATTTTGGGAAAAAAAACTTCACCTGAATTGTGAGGTATTCTCCAAATATTATTCTGGATCTCAATAGAAAAATCAACCGCTATAACTTAGGATTCAAGAAAATGTATTAAAGGGCATTGGCCTCCCGTGAAATCTAGATTAATGAGAAACTTGTATGATGTACTGAGAGGGTAGAGATAGAGTTTCCAGATAGTCACATGCATTTTGGCAACATGGAGAAGAAAATTTCCATATAGCATGAGATGGGTAAGAATAAACCAATAAAATATGATGGTAATAAAGTCTAATTTTCTATTTGTGAAAAGTGTGGAAAGAAGCACCTGAGGGAATGCCTTAACAAAACTAGGAAGTGTTTTATATATTGTAAGTATGGTCATATGGCCAAAAATTGTAATGAAAATGAATTTAATACTAATCCTGATAAGAAAACTGTAAAGTGTTTTTAATGTGGGGATATAGGGCATTGTGAAATTGTTTTCTCAAATATTGATCTGAATGAAGAAAAGAAGCTACACTATAAGAAGAATGGTGGAGTGAAATCCCTTGCATCTACATCAATAGGCATCATACCATCTAATGATGTTGTATCTGTTACTTTTTTTGTTTACACATATTTTTCTTATGATTTCATTGATATGGGGTCTACCCATTCTATTATTTCTAAGTCATTTTCTGGTAAATTGGAAATATCACCTCAACAAATAAGACCAGAACATCTTTTTAAAGTACCAGGGGTAAATATTATTGAAATGATGAATTATAAGAATATTTCTATTATGGTCAATGGAAATACTTTACCTACAAACCTTGTTGTTTTTTCCATATTAGAGTTTGATGTAATTCTGGGAATGAATTGGATTTTTTTATCATGAAAAGATTGACTGTAGAGATAAAGAAGTTATTTTTTAGAAATCATTTCAGTTTGTATACAAGAATGAACCAATACAATTTATAACATATCAGGAAGCTGAGAAACTATTGAAATATGAAATGAAATTTATCTTGCTCATATTTTTGATAACAAGGGAAATGTTCGTATTAATAATGTATTAGTGGTTAATGAATACCTTGATGTTCATCCTGATGAGTTACCCAATTTCACACCAGACCGGGAAATCGAATTTACAATTGGATTATTTCTCGATGCTAAGAAAATTTTAAAACCCCCTATATCATATGGCTCAAATAGAACTTCTTGAATTGAAAAATCGGGTGTGTGATTTTCTTGATAAATGTTACATTCATCCTAAAACTTTACAATGGGGTGGTCCTATTTTTTGTTAAAAATAAAGATGGTTCCATGAGACTATTCATTGATTATAGAGCTTTGAATAACATCATTATTAAAAAAATATCCTTTTCCTCATATCGATGACTTGTTTGATCAGCTCGAGGGAGCTTAGCAATTATCCAATATTGACTTGAGATCTGGATACCATCAGCTAAATGTTAAGGTGGGTGATATCCTAAAATTAGTTTTTTATATAATATACAGGCATTATGAATTTGTTGTTATGCCATTTGGGTTAACTAATGCAACTACTGTGTTCAGGAATCTTTTGAAGGGCATATTTCAAGAGTTCTTGAATAAAGTTGTGGTTGTGATTATAGACGAAATTATGGTATTTTATATGAATTAAGAGAATCACGAAAAACATCTAAGAGTTTTTTTGCAAACCTTAAAAGATATGAAACTATATGGAAAATTCAGAAATTTTTATTTCTAGTTGCAACAGATTTATTTTCTTGGGAACTTTGTAATAAGGATGGAATCAGAGTTGATCATGCCAAAATAAAAGTTCTTGATGAATGGTAAAGATCTACAAATGTAACCAAGATTCTTAGTTTTATTATATTAGCAGGTTATTACCAATAGTTTTTTAAAACTATTGTAAATTGGTCATTGTCCCCGGGTCTACTTATTTTAAACCTATTGAGTAAGGAGGCTTTTCATTAAGAATCTTATGATTTTTAGTGAATCTCTCCAATCCAGACTCATGTGGTATCTTATAAATAATAAATCTCACTCAATGGGTTTTCTTAAGACTCACTTTATAAATAAGCCCAGGACTGGTAAGATTCATTACATGACTTCTTCTATTTGTCCTTCTATCAAATCTGCTTTTTCCTCCATTTTAGCCAATTCTTGATGGATTTTCAGTTAGGAATGTACTTTAAACATTTGTTTGGTCAAATGGACTGTCTCCTCCCTTATTTTTACGATTCCCATTACTTGCACTCATGCCCCCACTAATTTCACCATTTGGGACATGATCTCTGTGAAAAGTCTTGACTTACCTAATAATATCAAAGAGGTGGTTGATAATTATTTCTTCACAACTAATGATGATCTTATAGTTTTAGAACCTTCTCAAAATGTCATGCATGATTGTACGAGATACTACAAGCACTTCTTTTCCAATTTGGATGAAAATATTTGTTACATAAACAACTTCAACAGATCTTGGATAAAAGCATCTTGTTTCTCTCTTATTTGGAGAATAGTGCACCAAAAAATTCCCATTGATTGTTGTCTTCAATCCTATAGTTTTAATCTTTTCCCAAAATGTAGAATGTGTAATCATCATCGAGAAGACATAAATCATAATTTTTATCCTACGGCAATTCTACTTCTCTTTGGCATTACATTTTTGATCTTTTTGAGTGCAGATGGCATTTGGACAGTTTCATTTTTCTCAACATAAAAGGATGGTAGAGTTCCAGAGATCTCTGTAGATTAGGTACTTATTTCCCATTGTTTTTGCGGATCTACTCCATGTCCTTTGGTATGGTAGAGATTATTACATTTTTAATAATAACTCATTTATATTAAATGCAGGTAAAAAGATGATTATTCATGCCATTAAAGAGGTCGCTATGATCCAAAAAAATCATTGTGACAACTCTTTCAAAGATCATCAGACTCTTCGATGTATTAGATTTCATAGAATCTATCAAAAGATGAACTAAACTATTGATGTTTTTTGGCAAGCTCCCCTTCCAGGATGGATCAAATTCAATGTTGACGGATCCTCAAAGGGAAACCCAGGCCTTTCAAGCTGTGGTGGGGTCTTTCAAGACCATCATGATCAGATCTTAGGATGATTCTATGGAAGCTGTGGTATTGCATCAGCCTTAGAGGCAGAAATGATGGGTGTCATTCATTCCGTCTATTTTTTCAAGAAATTTTACTGGAGTAGCATTTCTATAGAAAGTGACTCGACTATTATTGTGCAAGCCATATGGAGTGGTGTTACTCACCTTGTGTGGTCCCTCTCCCTCAGATGGATGGACTGCCTACACTCTCTCATAAGCCTCAATTTCAATGTCATGCACACTTATCGTGAAGTAAACAAGATTGCTGACGGTCTTTCCAAAAAGGGAGTTCCTCATGACTTCATCAGGAGGTATGACCTCCCTCCTAGTCTACTCCCCTTTTTTATTATAGATACCAAAAAATTGCATTCTTTTCATCTTCTGTAATCTTTCTATGTACTCTTTATTGATTTAATAAATTTTAGGGTTCAGGTCTTTGACCAGAACCCAACCATTATTAAAAAACCAACATTTTGTTAAAAACATTTCTTGGTTACCTAGCCCGCTAACTAAGTTAACACGAAATGAGGGTTAAAATTTATTGGATAGAATAATGTGAAGTTTGTTTTCAGAAATTAAATAAGGGATTGGTGAATGATCCATTTTTGGCCTTTCCTTCCTGAAATGGTGAGTTTGTCAACTACAGTGATGCTTCATTGAAAGGACATGATTTTGTTTTGATGTAAGATGATCAAGTAATTTCTTATGATTCAAGAAAACTAAAACCTCATGAGATAAATTATCAAACACATGATTAGTAATTGGAATTTGGGTTTTTTTCTTTGAAAATTTGGAGGAACCATTTATACTATGCCAAATGTCAAATATATACTTACCGTAAAATTCTGAAGTATATATTCACTCAAAAGTTATTAAACATGAGGCAGATATGAGGGATTGAACTGATAAAGGATTCTGATTGCACAATCAATTACCATCCAGAAAAATCAAACAAAGAGGTGAATGCCTTGATTCGAAAACATCATGCATCATTAACCCTGTTACAATTGGGACATGATCCATTGATTAATTAATTGATGGATTTTGGCTTAGAATTTGTGGGTACATGAAATAGTTATTCTTTGTTTCAGGTTCCAGTGCAGACATCATTATCAAATAGAATAATGAAAGAGTATAAGGAATACCATGAGATACATAAAAATTTAGAATTAGATAAAATGGGTGTGTTTCATGAAGTTAACCTTGATAAAGATTGTGTTTTACGATTACGTTAATGGTTGTGTGTGCCTTGTGATTCCCAGTTGAAGAAATATTTGTAGTGTGAATCTCATAGTTCTCCATTTTTAGTTCACCATAGATGTACTAAGATATATAGATATCTTTGGATGTATTACTGGTTGGATGGAATGAAATGGTATATTGCAGAATTTGTTGTAAAATTTTTGACATGCCAACATGTTAATTTAGTGCGGCAGTTACCGAAGGGGGTGCTTCTGACTTTTCCAGTTTTGGAGTGGAAATGAGAGAATCTCTCGATGGACTTTGTGCTGGGACTACCAAAGACAATCAAGATAACAATGAGATTTGGGTTATTATTATTTGGATGAACAAATCTACACATTTCCGTTCTATTTGAGATACAATGTAGTTCGAACATCTTTCTCGATTTTACCTCAAATGGGTTGTCAGGTTACATGGATTTCCTCTTTCCATTATACCTGATTGGGATCCCATGTTCTCTTCTAACTTTTGGAAGGGCCTTCATAAGTCGTTTGGCACAAAATTAATTTTTATTACATCTATTCATCCACAATCACATGGCCACTCAAAATGAATGATTCATACTTTGGAAGCTATTCTTTGATCCTGTTCAATGGAATACCAAGGAAGTTGGGACAAACATCTTCCTTTAGTTTAGTTTTCTTATTATAAAAGTTTTCATTTGAGTATAAATATGTAACCGATTGAGGTATTTTTTGGGATGTAGTGTCGAACTCCATCATTTTAGGATAAACATGGGGAAATTATGTTTCTGGGACCACAATTAGTAGAGGAAGTGGTTGAGAAAGTGAAGATGATACAGCAACACATGAGGACAACTCAGAGCATGCAAAAAAGTAATATAGATAATATAATTAAGGACTTGTATTTCAACGTAGGTGACCATGTTTTCCTTAAAATATATCCTTGGAAAAGATTGATGATTTTTTGTAAGGAAAGGTAATTATGTGGTTCATTGGTCCTTTTAAAATCTAGGAGAAAGCTAGACCATTTTCATAACGATTAGCTTCACCTCCATGTTTAACTCATGTACACAATGTTTTTCATATTTCGATGTTATGAATGTATGTTCCATATTCAACTCATGTCTTGAGCCCAGAATCAGTTCAGCTGGAAGAGAACCTTTCTTATGAAGAGAAATCAGTTTTGTAGAGACCCGAAGCCTGACGTACATTGACAATACATTACTTTTGCGGAATACTTAGTACATAACAAAAACACACACACAAGGATCGTAATAGTTTAGTGTCTTTGGAAACTCGAAATATAAACTTCTAATCGTGGTGAATGATCTTCAACATCTCCCATAAAGATCTTCCTTTTTTTTTCCTAAATCCTTTCTTTATATCCTGGGGAAAAGAAAACATAAAAGGGTGAGCTCAAATGCTCAGTAAGGGTAAACAAAAGAAATATCAATCACATCATATTCATAAGAACATAACATTTTGTAAATCTTAGCCTGAAAAAGAGAGCATAATTTCATAACATGGGACAAATCATTGAAGTGAAATAAATACCAATAAACATAACATAAAACATGAAACTTTGTGTCATACACACATAATCATAGAGAATCATTTCTTGTTAGTCAAGACTCATTTCCAAGACTATCTTAGTGGACAAATTCCATTTCTGAACCGAGTTCATTCCTCGTTTCAGTCATGTTTCACTAAACCGGTATAACCTACCGTTCCAGCCATGTCTATCTCATGAGATATAAAATCTTTACCCAATGCATTGGAGGTAGATATAGGTCCCACCCATCTCATAATGATACCATTCTTATGTGGGACACAAAATCATAAACCATACATCATAGCATAACCCATGTAATAAAAATGGGAATCTTAAACATCATGACATCATAAAAAAATTCATATAAGATAAAGGAATTCATTAAAATAATTCCATCAAAACATAGTCAAATCAATGTAATAATAGGGATAGAAACAGAACCCTTTATTATCTTATATGTAAAATAATTTTGATAAAACACTTGAACTCCATTCTTGAGGAAAATATCATTTCTTCTTCAAAAACACTTTTCCTTTCATAACATGTCATACAATTCTAAACTAAAATAAGTGGATTAAAAATAAACTTGATAACTTTTAAAGGAAGCTTCTTGGAAATAATGTTTTAAAAATCCATTCATGTCGTATAAGTTAAAAAAACATTCTTCTCGTACTTTTGTCGAAAAAGTCAAAAAGTACCTCGTACGAAAAAAGACAAAAGATTCCTTTTATATCTTTTACTAAAAACTCACAGAAGGGTAAAATTGGATATAAACTATTGTATAATGATGTAAATATTACATATTTAGGAAACATGGATGTGGATGATAAAATTCACCTCAGTAAATTCCAAAGTATAAACAATCTCGGATAAAAATGAGATTGTGATATTTCCCTTACCTTAGGTCCAATTTGCTTCGTAAGTGTCTGAACCTCCTGTATATTGATTTAAATAATGTCATTGACTTATTCCAGAATCATACTGATTGTTATGATATCATATATGGTTCACTTATGACTTTATATTACCCGTTCTTTTGTAAATTCCATGTAAAAGAGTGTTTTGGGTAAAATCGTCTCATTTGTCGTTCGTGTTTTAACTTTTAATTATTCATATGATTACATAGATCATGATTAATTAAATACAGAATGTAAAACAAGATTTATATATAATATATATTAATAATATACATATATATAATAGATCAGTAAATGGAAAGAAATACACCGTTCATGGAGACGGTAGGCCGTACGTACACATGAACGCTGTTTTCGTTTCCTTATTGAGTTGAATGGAATTAAGTAGATAAAATACATATATATACACATAAATCTAGTATTATTATGTCATATATTCCATTATTACTTATTATATATACTTTATAATCATTCATGAATGGTTAACATGGAGAATGAATCTCATCGCGTCGTCGAGACGGTAGTCCGTATGTACGCACGAGCGATGATATCGTTCTCATGATCGTGGGACTGTATTGGAGTGTATGTATACTATCTCAGAATAAATATCTCTTTAAAATAATCGTATACAGTTATTATTTACACCATTATACCCATCCAAGTAAGGTGGTGGTGGAAAATAGATTACACCACGGCGTGGAGACGGTATTCCGTACGTACGCACGTGCGGTGATTTCCATTTCCGTAGGATGGATAGATGGTGAAATAGGGTTCATTCATACATATAATAACATATCAGTATATGAGTGATACTGATGTTATTACTTCATGACTAAAAAACTAAAGAAGAAGAAGTGGAAGAATAAATAAAGATGAAAGAATCGGTAACCGGCATTACCTCTTCTTTGAAGCGCTTCTTTGAGACCTCCTTTTAGGCCACTAAAATTGGTCTTTTAAGGAGACCAAGACAACTAGGATGTCTCTAGGGAAGTGGAGAGAAGAAATTGGCAGGTTTTGTCCGAGCTTGAAGGCTCAATGTGGTGTGAGGAAGAGAGGGATGAGGTGCCCTTTTATAAGGGAGGAGAGGGGCTCCTTTGGAAAACTAAAACTATTATTTTATTATATAGTCATATTCGGTTTTAAATAGCTCCAAATTGATTTATATAGAAGCTAAGGTGGATATGGGTCGAACTCCTCTCATAAAATAGAATTTAGACAAGTTTAGGTTCCTATTGTAACCTTATCATTTAGATTTAACATTAAGTTAAATATTTTTACTTTTACCGTGTCTTCTTGTGTTATTACACTATAAGGTTAATAAACTTACTATATCAAGCCACACGAACCCCAAGATGTTTATTATTAATATATATAACCGTATCTAAGTCATTTGGCCAAACCATAGATTTTTATGAATAAAATAACAATTAATAATATAATATTTATTTTAAAAACTATTTTATGTCAATTTTGACACTATTTGGTAATTGATTTTTGTAAAAATCATAACAGAGTTATTAGTTCACAAAAAGTTAATAAAAGAAATACTAACATGTCATATTAACCTATAAAATTAGTGGAATTCATAAAAAGTCTCAAATTACATTTATTTGGGTATTTATAAAATCAATTATGTCAATATTTCATTAATAAGATAATTACTGCATCATCGTTGTGTCACAAATAAATTAAATTATTTAATGTCTAAAAATTACAAATAAAATATCATTATGTAGGAAATCATTTAGTATTTCTAATGAATCTTTATAGTCGAATTTATCTTATGTATAACCCTATATTAAAAATGATTTACTTATTAAACCTTGATTTTAACTATTTTAACCCTTCTTTAAATAAATTAATAATAAATGTCCTAATCTAATCAAAGTGGGCTTAAATGGTCATATTTTATTACTAAGGTTGTTTTTGGTCGAATTAAACTTATCCAATAGAATTAGGACATTTTTTAGAATAATAATAATTTCATTTTTAACCTTAATTACCCTATTTACTTTTAAACGTGGTAAGAAAAAGTCAAAAGTTACTATTCACCAAAAATTATTTTCATCTCATTGAACCAAATTTTAGTCCTTGATATTAACCGTGTCTCTCGGATTTTCGAAATTCCACTCACAGAAGCGGTAAAATTAAGTTTTATGAAAAATTCAGTTTTTTAACTACCACTTAGTGGTTTCACTATTCATCAAAAATGAACGTTTCCAGAAAAATACAAAAAATTAGGCCTAAGATATATTTGATATTAAGAATTTAAAAATGATGTCTATTTTACCAAATTAAAAACATATCAGTTACATTAATTAATTTAAAAATTAATTCCCGTCGTCAAAACAAATAGTGTGTTTTTAAGAGATAATAACTATCAAAAGATTGACACTTGTTTATGTCTGGTTTAAATGTGAAATTACATCCAATGACCAACATTGTATTAAATTGTAAAAATATATTCTAAATATACTTTAAAACCACTCAAATTAATAATTTATCACTATTAATTATTTTTATTAAAAAAGTTGTTTTTAATTAAAATTTAGTAATTTTCACTATTCATCAAAAAATGAAAGTTATCCGAAAAGTACCAAAATTTCACCCTAAGCTAATTTCGATATTCCGAATCCAAAAATGAAGTCCATTTTGAAAAATAAAATTTACAAAATTTCAAAAAGTGGTTATTACTATTCATAACAGATAGTTTTTATAATATTTTAATACCATATCGTTGTTTAGTGAAACTCAGTATTGCGTACTACACACACTATCGAGGAAGGTAATGATTGCGTGTAATGCAAGGTAGGTCAAGGATGCGTGTTGTGCAAGCCCCTTTTGGTGTAGCGTACAACAGAAGACATGAAATTAAAAATAATATTTTTCATAAAATCTTGGGGTGTTACATTCTACCCCCCTTAAAATGAATTTCTCCCTCGAAATTCGTCGGAGTTATAAATGCTTTACTACTCAAAAGTTTCTTTAATATAAACCCACATCGTAAAAAGGAATACCAAAACCAATATTTAAAAACAAAACTATGAAACGTAATGGTTACCAAAATAAACTATTCACTGGGTTTCCACATAAGAGAACATAGGTGAAAATATGGATATAGAAGAGAAATCTAACTGTCATGTTCTGATGGAGAGTGTTAGAGAACATGGCTATGAAAAAGTCAACAATCACAAAGCTATTGATTTGTGATGATCTAAGGTACCATCTGATTAATCGGATATAAGGGAACTAGGACAATATTTTTGGTTTTCAAGATCATTTCTCTAAAGTTGATGAATCAAAAGAAATACTTGCATGATTTTGGTACAATCTTACTGTTGTTCATGAATTGAACTATTTCCACTTCATCCCTTAAAGAAATGAAGTTGAATTTGTTATTCATGATGTGTTAGCAGATCATGTGATAGAATGATGGGTCATTCCATCTCTTTCAAAATGTTAGAAAAAGTTATAAGTCCATCTTATGGTTAGATTAATCGCATATGGTTCCAAAAATGAACTTATACTTCATATATCATTCCTCTTAATAAAATAAAACTAGATTATACTAACCAGAGACTTCTTGTAGGCCAGTTGTAGGAGATAAAGGCCAGTCGCACTTCAGTTGTGGGTTCGATTTCCACAGCCTTGTCTGACGCGATGGGCTGTCGCCCATCCTACAGGTTGTCCTTTTTCTAAAACTACATTACTATATCATCCCATCAATAATATCGAAAAAAGGTTCTATCCTTAAACAATACTAACTTATTCCCAACATAATCCATTCCAATCTTTAGTCTTATCCATAATATTGCAGTCCATTGTCATATTATAGTAGAAACGATTACCAGATATTTCATATAAGAAGCATGTTAATACCATCGTTGATCCCCGTATATCATAAGATGTGTCTTGTTGGTCATATTACAAACGTTCGAAGGCCTTAATCATGTATTCTCTTGAAAAATGAATACCCATTGAACCTTAGTGAAAACATGAATGCAGTTAAAATTTAACACTTTCCTCATACAAAAATCCTTAAAGTTCTATATACTAAACCATGATATCACTTAGTCCTTATATCAATCATGAGCTCATGAATACTGTCAAACATTTCATTTTTTTCCTTATCCCTTAATTATGCGCATATCATCTTTTTTCCAAAAATATCTCAATCACTTTCCATGGTTATCGGTACCGTAAAATTATTGAAAACCACAATAGACTAATTCAAAAATATTCTAATAAGCCATAAAAGTACCTCAACAACATTGTTCTTGAATACCAATACATAAACACTTCAATCCATCCTCTTCAATGATTGTCCTGGAATAATTCCTTCCTTGATTTAGAAGTAACTTTTTAGGTCAGGGCATTGAATTGGGTAATGCCTATGTTCTCCACAAATAAGACTTTGAATTCCATAACAGTCTGTCACTCTATGACCCTTTTCTCCACACAGATAACTTTTGTCCCTCCATTTGAGGTATTCCTCAAGCTTCTTCTTCCCTTCTTTAGAAATCTAAATCTTCCTTTCTTTATGCTCCTCCACATGCGAACATGTATAAAAGTCAATCTTCCTCTTATTTGATGAATTAGGCATACCACTCAATTTCACCTTGTTAATCATATATCGCGATTACTGATTCGACATAATCATAACATCTTTCTCTCTAGGAATTACACAATTTTGTTGCTCATAGTCACCAATTTGTCCATTGGATTCAATGTTAACCGAATTCCTTCTGGTTCCCTCCATTAACTAAAACACAAAAAGAATTCTATGAGAGGAAAAATTCATACTAGAGAAATCAACATAATAAAGGGGGAGTACCTTCAATATCTAACATCTTAGGATTAATTCTAAGATCGTTAGCGCAATTCTAGGACTATAACCTATACTTATACTTAACCTTAGGAACATCCCTAGACACACCTTAGAAATATCTCTAGGGATCTCACTGAAGTTCTCGCATCCTAGTTTCCAATGGTTGACTAAACCTTTCCTCTGATACCAACTATAGATACCCGAAGCCTGACGTACATTGACATTACCTTACTTTTGCGGAATACTTAGTACATAACAAAAACACACACACAAGGATCGTAATAGTTTAGTGTCTTTGGAAACTCTGAATATAAACTTCTAATCGTGGTGAAATATCTTCAACATCTCCCATAAAGATCATCCTTTTTTACCTAAAACCTTTATTTATATCCTGGGGAAAAGAAAACATAAAAGGGTGATCTCAAATGCTCAGTAAGGGTAAACAAAAGAAATATCAATCACATCATATTCATAAGAACATAACATTTTGGAAATCTTAGCCTGCAAAAGAGAGCATAATTTCATAACATGGGATAAATCATAGTAGTGAAATGAAATCCCAATAAGCATAACATAAAACATGAAACTTTGTGGAATACACACATAATCATATAGAATCATTTCTTGTTAGTCAAGACTCATTGCCAAGACTATCTTAGTGGACAAAGTCCCTTTATGAACCGAGTTCATTCCTCGTTTCAGTCCTGTTTCACTGAACCGGTATAACCTACCGTTCCAGCCATGTCTATCTCATGAGATATAAAATCTTTACCCAAGCATTGGAGGGAGATATAGGTCCCACCAATCTCATAATGATACCATTCTTATGTGTGCCAGAAAATCATGAACCATACATCATAGCATAACCCATGTAATAAAAATTGGAATCTTAAACATCATGACATCATAAAACAATTCATATAAGATAAAGAAATTCATTAAAATAATTCCATCACAACATAGTCAAATCAATTTAATAATAGGGATAGAAACAGAACCCTTTATTATCTTATATGGAAAATAATTTTGATAAAACACTTGAACTCCATTCTTGAGGAAAATATCCTTTATTCTTCAAAAACACTTTTCCTTTCATAACATGTCATAAAATTCTAAACTAAAAGAAGTTGATTAAAAATAAACATGAAAACTTTTAAAGGTAGCTTCTTGGAAATAATGTTTTAAAAATCCATTCATGCCGTATAAGTTAAAAAAACATTCTTCTCGTACTTTTGTCGGAAAAGTCGAAAAGTACCTCGTACGAAAAACGACAAAAGATTCCTTTTATATATTTTACTAAAAACTCACCGAAGGGTAAAATTGGATATAAACTATTGTATAATGATGTAAATATTACATATTTAGGAAACATGGATGTGGATGATAAAATGCACCCCAATAAATTCCAAAGTATAAAAAATCTCGGATAAAAATGAGATTGTGATATTTCCCTTACCTTAGGTCCAATTTGCTTCGTAAGTGTCCGAACCTTCTGTATAATGTTTTAAATAATTTCATTGACTTATTACAGAATCAATCTCATTGTTATGATATCATATATGGTTCATTTATGGCTTTATATTACCCGTTCTTTTGTAAATTCCATGTTAAAGAGCGTTTTGGGTAAAATCATCTCATTTGTCATTCGTGTTTTAACTTGTAATTATTCATATGATTACTTAGATCATGATTACATAAATAAATAATTTAAAACATGATTTATATATAATATATATTAAGAATATACATATAAATAATAGATCAGTAAATGGAAAGAAATACACTGTTCATGGAGACAGTAGGTCGTATGTACGCTTGAACGCTGTTTTCGTTTCCTTATTGAGTTGAATGGAATTAAGTAAATTACATACATATATATACACATAAATACAGTATTATTATTTCATATATTTCATGATTACTTATTATACATACTTTATAATCATTCATGAATGGTTAACGTGGAGAATGAATCTCATCGCGTCGTGGAGACGGTAGGCCGTACGTACGCACGAGCGATGATATCGTTCTCATGATCGTGGGACTGTATTGGAGTATAATTATACTATATCAGAATCAATATCACTCTAAAATAATCATATATAGTTATTATTTACACCATTATACCCATCCAAGTAAGGTGGTGGTGGAAAATAGATTACACCACGGCGTGGAGACGGTATTCCGTACGTACGCACGGGCGGTGATTTCGTTTTCCGTAGGATGGATAGATGGTTAAATAGGGTTGTATCATAATTATAATAACATATCAGTATATGAGTGATACTGATGTTATTACTTCATGATTAAACAACTAAAGAAGAAGAAGTGGAAGAAGAAATAAAGATGAAAGAATCGGTAACAGGCATTACCTCTTCTTTGAAGCGCTTCTTTGAGACCTCCTTTTAGGGCACTAAAATTGGTCTTTGAAGAAGACCAGGACCTCTAGGATGTCTCTAGGGAAGTGGATAAAAGAAATTGGCCGGTTTTGGCCAAGCTTGAAGGCTCAAAGTGGTGTTAGGAAGAGAGGGATTAGGTGCCCTTTTATAAGGGAGGAGAGGGGCTCCTTTGGAAAACTAAAACTATTATTTTATTATATAGTCATATTCTGTTTTAAATAGCTCCAAATTGATTTATTTAGAAGATAAGGTGGGTATGGGTCGAAATCCTATCATCCAATAGAATTTAGACAAGTTTAGGTTCCTATTGTAACCTTATCATTTAGATTTAACATTAAGTTAAATAATTTTACTTTTACCGTGTCTTCTTGTGTTATTACACTATAAGGTTAATAAACTTACTATATCAAGACAAAAGAACCCCACGTTGTTTATTATTAATATATATAACTTTATCTAAGTCATTTGACCGAACCTTAGATTTTTAGGAATAATATAACAATTAATAATATAATATTTGTTTTCAAAACTATTTTATGTCAATTTTGACACTATTTGGTAATTGATTTTTATAAAAATCATAACAGAATTATTAGTTCGAATAAATTTAATAAAATCAATACTAACATGTCATATTACCCTAGAAAATTATTGGAATTCATATAAAGTCTCAAATTAAATTTATTTTGGTATTTATAACATCAATTATGTCAATATTTCATTAATAAGATAATTACTGCATCATCGTTGTGTCACAAATAAATTACATTATTTAATGTCTAAAAATTACAAATAAAATATTATTATGTATGAAATCTTTTTATCTTTCTAATGAATATTTATAGTCGAATTTATCTTATGTATAACCCTATATTAAAAATTATTTACTTATTAAACTTTGATTTTAACTATTTTAACCCTTCTTTAAATAAATTAATAATAAATGTCCTAATCTAATCCAAGTAGGCTTAAATGGCCATATTTTATTCCTAAGGTTGTTTTTGGTCGAATTAAACTTATCCAATAGAATTAGGACATGTTTTAGGGTAATAATAATATCATTTTTACCCTTAATTATCCTATTTACTTTTAACCGTGGTAAAAAAAGTCAAAAGTTACTATTCACCAAAAATTATTTTCATCTCATTGAACCACATTTTAGACCTTGATATTAACCGTGTCTCTCGGATTTTTGAAATTCTACTCACAGAAGCGGTAAAATTAAGTTTTATGAAAAAATCAGTTTTTTAACTACAACTTAGTGGTTTCACTATTCATCAAAAAATGAACGTTTCCAGAAAAATACAAAAAATTAGGCCTAAGCTATATTTGATATTACGAATTCAAAAATGATGTCTATTTTAACAAATTCAAAACATATCAGTTACATTAATTAATTTAAAAATTAATTCCCATCGTCAAAACAAATAGCGTGTTTTTAAGAGATAATAACTATCAAAAGATTGACACTTGTTTATGTCTGGTTTAAATGTGAAATTACATCCAATGACCAAAATTGTTTTAAATTGTAAACATATATTCTAAATATACTTAAAAACCACTCAAATTAATAATTTGTCACTATTAATTATTTTGATTAAAAAAGTTCTTTGTAATTAAAATTTAGTAATTTTCACTATTCATCAGAAAATGAAAGTTATCCGAAAAGTGCCAAAATTTCACCCTAAGCTAATTTCGATATTCTGAATCCAAAAATGAAGTCCATTTTTAAAAATAAAATTTAAAAAATTTCAAAAAGTGGTTATTACTATTCATAACGGCATGTTTTTTATAATATTTTAATAGAATATCGTTGTTTGATGAAACTCGGCATTGCGTACTACACACACTATCGAGGAAGGTCGCGATTACGTGTAATGAAAGGCAAGTCAAGGATGCATGTTGTGCAAGCCCCTTTTGGTGTAGCGTACAACACAAGACATGAAATTAAAAATAATATTTTTCATAAAATCTTGGGGTGTTACAAGTTTAGATTCTTGATCAAAGGGAATATGTTTTTCAGAATAAGGTAATCCATGAAGTAATGGTTTTGTGGAGAATCCTCATGGGTAAAGAAGCAACATGGGAGTCTGAAAATGCAATGAAGGAAATGTACCCTCACTTGTTTAATGAGTAAATAAAATTGTGAGGATGAAATTTCTTAAAGGTGGGGATAATGAAACACCCCAAGGGTTTTTTTTAATAAATTGAAATGCATGAAATTTTTTTATTTAACTAGAATTTAAACATAATTTTACTGCCTCTATATTTTAAATTTCAAAAAACAGTCATCTACGATTATGTTAAGTAAGTTATTTACAGTCTAAGGGAATGAAATTGTTTTTCGGTGAATAGAAACATACCATAATAAATAGTAATATGAATAGTAATATGACCGTAATGAATAGTAAATAATATTATTATTTAATTTTGTTAAGGATAAAAGATAATTATATTTCGATAAATTTTTCAAGGATTTAAAAAATGAGTTATAGAATTAAAACTGTTATTTTTTAATAAATGATGTTTTTATTTAAAAATTAAATTTATAATATTAAGAGAATTATTTGCAATAAATGGTGTTCATTTTTTTATTATATACATAATGAAATTATTAGGGTGGATTTTTGGGTTTTTATGAAATAGATGAATTTTCATTGAATAGTAAAAATACAGTTTTGAGTATCGTTGTGTTTAATGACATCATTAATGATGTTATAATGATGTAATAATTTTGGTCAGCTTATGTATAGTAAAATATGTTATGAGGTTTGACAAGTGTCCAATACCAAGGGCAAGACCGTGTTTTTTCAAATACCACTAATGAGTTGTCCCTTGGAAATTAATAAAACGTTTCGTCACTTTTTTTATAAATACTATCCCATTCCATCATTCAATTCATTCCAAATTCCTCCTCAATGATGCTCTGGACTTATTAACTCCCTATTACTCCTCCCAATGTGTCCCTAATCCCCCAATATCCCAACCATAATGTCATAGGATTTACTCTAAAAGGTAATATAATACTCAACTTCCTTCATTTTCCATTTAATGTTCTCTTTTATGAGATATAACATTCAAGTTTCCATTCTATGTTCTTATTTCCATTTTATTCTATCTCTATAATATTTTATGTGGTATAACATTCAATTTTCCATAACATGTTCTTATTTTCATTTTATTTTATCTCTATATTTTATTATGATTCATTTATATATGGGTTACCCATCCCCCCTCTCTTTTTTATGTTTTCTAAAACCATGTTGCATAGTCGTTAGGCTGTCGAAGGGATTTCTCCACTAATCTTTTATTTCGATTTCCATTATTTTCTTATTATTTCCACACCTCCCCTTATCCAAGAGTCATGAATGATCTATTATATTATATATTCTAGATTTCATCATGTTCATGTATGATTCACCATTATAACTCTTCTCTTATTAAACTTATTCAAGAAATTAAAACATTGTCTATGATGTGTCGATTTACTAACATCATGGACGATGTGATTTCAATTTATATTAATTCCTTCATGACTGGTCATGAAACAATTTTTATGGTTGAACCATATTATTATTTATGTATTATATATTATATAATGTTCTGGAATCATTTTATACACATTTAATTAATTTATAAAACAAAATGTCTTCTTTACAATCAAAGAATCACCAAAATTAGCTAAACAAATTTCAATAATGTTTTAACATATGAATCATCATCATATAATAATTAAAAATTATAAATGGTATAATGTATGGTTATTTAAATATTTAAATACTACTCCATTCCAATTGTGTTGTTTCACTTCTAATCTATAAGAACATCCATCATGAACCGAAGATGGAAATCATGTAAAGAACGCAAACAAAACAGTTCAAGGAACAAAATACTAAAAATTAAAGGTTTAAATGATGTAATTAAATGATCATATGTGGTATTATAATTGTGTATTTGTTTCTCTATGATATTAATAACACTATTTTAACTAGTATACATGATTTATAAATGAGTCTGATGTAAAAAAACCTGATTTAAGGGAATTCTTTACCCGATTTCCATTCATTGGGTTAAAATTATACTATATTATTTATAAAGTTTAAAAAAAATTTTGTGTTGGGTTTTGTTTTTATTATGTTTAATTATTTATATTTATATTCTTTATACATATTTAATCCCCTATATTAAGTCTTTCTTCATTTATATTATTTATTTAATGGGATTTTCTATTAAAATCCTCTTTTAAAATTTTGTTTTATAATATTCAAAAGCAATGTTTTTGTGCAATTATTCATATTGTATGATTATGTTCTTGTTATTTGTAATTTTAAATGACTAATAGTGGGGCATATATCTCCCTATAATTAATTTGGTATGTGTGTGTTGGAGGATGGTCTTATGGTTACTCCAAGTGTAACTGTGATGGTTACACAAATTGTAAGGTAGTCGTTAGGGTTAGAAATTATAAGATAGCCGAGATGGTTACAGGATTATTTAAATAATTCCCCAAGATGTGTTTATGGTTATATTAATGTTTTTATATATTTTTGGAATCTTTTATAAATATTATGTTTCAAAAAGTATGTATATATGGGTGAAAAGTGTCTTTTAAAAATGATTTCATACATTATAACTATTCAAGGACTGATGATTTCTTCCCTTATTTTTATATCCATTAATGGTATTTTTGTTCTCATACCATGTTTTTAAATTATTTTCACAGGTTATAATGATTTTTAAGACAAATAATGAATCCAAGTTAAATAATTGAATAATTTTTAACAAATCATGTTTTATTTGAAAAGTTTTATATGTTGGATGAAATGAATGTTGTTTTTTTGGTATCCACTCTATATTATATGTAATGTTATGAATGTATTATCTCCCAATTATCTAAATATATAAACAATAAAAGATCCTCAAGGATAATGAAAGTGTTTTCTTGACTAAATTTAAGATTATGTAATGTAATAAAGTTTATTTCTTATACGCATTTTCATCTTTCAGCTCGAGAGGAGATCATGGAAAGTCATCATCATCAGCTTCCATTTATCAGGAGAAGTTTCAAGCTTATGATGAGGTTAAATAAACCCTATGTAGAGAGAATAAAGATTTTCATCAACAACACCATCAAAAATATAAAGAGAAGCATCAAGTTCCTAATTAGTAGTTGTATCATATGATGGGGTACATATGATGCTTGGAATAGGTTATAGGGTTGTATTTCCCACCTCTACCATTTCTAGATGGTCTTCCCCTTCATATGTGGTTTTGGTTATTTTTTGAAACATTTATTATGATTAAAATTTGAATTAACATATTTTTTTATAATTTTATTATCAATTCATATATTTATAGTTTAATATTTT
Source organism: Viscum album (assembly GCA_963277665.1). Lineage (NCBI taxonomy): Eukaryota > Viridiplantae > Streptophyta > Magnoliopsida > Santalales > Viscaceae > Viscum > Viscum album. The sequence continues at coordinate 1,452,782,865 of OY728125.1, forward strand.
TTTATAGAATTTTGATTTTTTTTTTGATTTTTTTTTATTTTTTTGTTTTTTTATTTTTTTAAATTATTTTTGATATGAGAACAATACCATCACAAATGATGAAATATATAAAACTGGAAAATTATTTCTAGAATAGATGGATCCTCCATCACAAAAAAAACCTTTTTCAATGGTCTGTCATAAATAGTTGACCTTGCGTCATGTTTTTCAACTATAGGTCATTTTTTGGCGAGACCCTGTCACAAATGACACATCAAAAATATTTCATATTCCAATAGTGGAAATTAGGTAGGTGGTCCCTTGATCATAATCATATGGAATTCTAAATTTTTTATTTATATTTTGGCACTTGATATGCGATATCCCCACCAAGGGTTATTATAACTTTTTAAATTTAATAAATCATTTTATTTTAATGAATTCCCTAGAAATTGAAATGTTTCATGGATATGAGAGGTTGTGGGAACTGGTTTGATTCCTCAACCATAGAGTGATGAGGCCCTAACAATAATTGAATAAAGTGTGAGATAAGGACCTAGTGTGGTGGGATTTAAATGGATTTAGAGATTTTAGTGAATATGGAGAGGTTCCATTAACACTTCAGTAGGGATGGGTGATAATTTAATAAATACTAGACTGAGTAAGATACTTAGATCCCTCTATGCCATTAGGAAAATAGATATGACTATGGGGAAGTCTACCTCTCCGAATATTTTGTAAATACTCCTTCGATATTACCTTAATTTATTGGGATTTAGTGAGGATTGGGGTTATAAGTAGATCCTCAATGTATTTGACTATTTTGATTACCTGATACATGTGATAATCCCTGTGAGCTTCCAACATTATAATATGATATTTATGACCATGTTTCTATATGACTTACAGCTTTGAATACATTACTATTTTTAATGAATCCAGGTCACTTCTTATTCATATTATTATTTATTATTATATTATATTTCATGGTTATATGTGGTATTATTTCACACTCTAATATGGGTGTATATTTTCCCCCTTAGTGAGATCCTAAACACCCACTACTAGTCAGAAACCTCTGGTGTTTTAGGTGGCATACCTGATATAAGTTGTGACATATTTGGTTCAAGCATCATCTAGTGGACGTGGACTAGGGGAGGTTGTTTCAAAGTGGTATCAAAAAATTTATGTGACTGATATCGAAGAGTATAACATATTTTTTATTTTTTCATACAATTTTTGTATATAGTAGACATGTGACATTGGAATGTGTCAAAGATTATGACATATATATAACTATTTCTTCTTAAACACCATTACCAATTAGAATTTTAGGATTCCTCGGATATGGTATTACTATTTTTTGTTTTATATGTTATGGTTATATGATTTCACTTCTTGTGATGCACTTGGATTTATGATATAATTGATTTATTATGGATTTTGATCTATGACCAATGGTAAGAGGTTATTTTTCATGCATCATATTTTATACATATGATATACATGGTATTTTCTTCATGGTTATGATTAAAATCACATAAGATGAGGGTTTTTTTATTTAATGTTTCAAATATAACATATATGATGTTTTCCAATATAACTTAGTGGTGGTATTCTTCTTAGTTATAGCACATTATATTTTTCTTTTGATGATAGGACAAGTGGATCTGCAACGGGAGGCTCCTTTATGATGGAAGTGTAATCCCTCAATCTAATTGGTGTGTAGATACACTTAGTGGGTTAATATTGGAATTGGATGCCATGGTTGTGGTTCAAAATGAAAATTGTCCCTACTAATCAATGTTTCATCAAAAACCTATATAGTTTTTTCCCTTATATCTTATGAGTGAAATTAAACAAAACCACACCATTAAAAGTTTTTGTTTTAACAAATATTATTGGGTAATGTTGTTATGTAAACAAATGTTAACATATGAGAAGTTGAACCTATAGAGTGTGGATATCATATGTAGATGCCTGGTGAGAATCATCCTAAAATTGATATTCTCAAGGGAGTATTCCCATTTGTTGATTCCTTGTGAGAATAAATTCCTATGGGTATAATGGAAATTTTTTATGTTATGTGTGAAGGGTATATATGATTCCTTAGAGTTTATTTTTAGAAAATGGTTTATTTGGAGCCATTGATAAGGAATAATAGAGTTCTTTCTCTTATGTTATGAACTGGGGAGTTATTGTTGATTTTTCAAAAAGGAGATCATAGTGTTCTGAGATATAGCTTGGTATATTAGAAATAGGAGTGTTGTGTTCTAACTATGATATTTGAGTGTGTAAACCAATATTGGGGTTAGACATGGTTTTTTGTACATTACATATGGTATGATTTGGAAGATACTTCATATTTTAAATAGATGCATGAGATGTGATATCAAATATTGAATATGGTTAGGGTGATACCATGGTTCATTTAGGAGAGAACCTTGAGTTCTAGTTTATTTCATATAAAGGTGGATTTTAGTGGGAATGTTCAATATTATACATGGCCTGAGTGATTTCATTAGTTGTTCCTCAACAGATAGAACATTTTGATCTTAAATGGTCGGATCTACGATGGATAGATCATGGGTAGATGTTTCCGAATATGTAATGACACCCTAGTCGGGGGTGATCAAGTGAAAGACATAGAACAAGTGAAATGTATGATTTTGAATAGGATCCCCCAGGGTTCTTCTAAATAGATGATATTTACAAGATATTAGCATGTCTAGTGAAATAGGCATGTGATCCTTGGTTTTGAGACATGAAACTCATGGGATCATGCGTCATTTTCTATTATTGGGGTTGTAATAGAGTGTACATATATTATTTTGATTTAAATTGAATTTATATGTGCTTCTTTAACCATGTGATCCTTTGAAATTGGGATGTATTGGAAAGATAATGTTTGTGAGTTGAAGAGAAATGAAATCAGTAGAATTATTTTGGTATTGGAAAGTAATATTTTTTATACAGATGAGAGTTGATTACACAATGGTGATAATGATACCATAGATTTCGTCATGTTGGGAGATGATATTGGTAAACATGCCTTAGGAGGAGTGACACACATGTGATGATGGAACCTATCAAGGTTTTTCTAAGTAAGTGATATAAGTAAATGTATATGTTTTCAATTTCACCATTGGTTATTGGAGGGTGTAACTCTAATTTTCGATGGAATTTTATTGGATTTCAAGAATGATGATCATTGTGAGTCGGGAATGGTTAGTGTTTTCCTTTAAACATAGTTCTCAAGTATGAGTGAGGTAGTTATGTTCAACTATTACAAGTGAAAATGGATGGAATAACATTTGTGGAGGAATGAACCTCACGTTGGTAGGGTCGTGGGAATGATATTACCAATTGTTGAATAGTAAAGGTTTCATTTAGAATCCAGTGAGTATATGAATCTGATTTATCTCTTCCTATGATAAATATTACATTCTGGATTCTGATGTTCTGTTAAATGGATTCTGTGAATTGGCATCGGGAACGAGATGGTTTTGGGGAGATCTAAGAAATAGTTGGATCAGTGGTTTGTCAAATTTTAGGCAAGAGCATGATAGATCTGTGGTTATTCAACAATTCAACCATATAATTACACAGAAATTTAGGTTTCGACATAGATTTGGATGTTGGATGATCACAATATGAATTAATATATTACAACATCATGGTCAGGCGATTGATAGTTTGTCATTCTGTGTGGCTGAATGATTTTCTGAAAGATAAAAAAAAGAATTTCCAGCTGATGTTTTTACAAGTAATTAGATTTGGTAGTTTGGAAAGTTCATTAGTTAACTCATGTCAGATATGATGGAAATTTTTCAAGGTTCGCCTAAGGAATTAATGAAAAATCTGATGTATCCTATATTTTTCCACGGATTTTGGAGACTAGTATTATTCTATTTTGAAATTTGAAACAAGGAGAAGCAATTAGTTTCAAAAGTTTTTTTTCCATTTTTTTGTGTGATGTAGTGGATATAATATATATCATGAAGTTAGATCATTTTAATATCCTTTTCTTAGTATTTTTTTGATGGTGAGAACATTTGGTATTAGACTAGGCCACTCTGGGATGATTCGTATAGTAGGGATAAACATATAAATCAGAATTTTTTTATTGATGTAACTTGGTTATATTGGGATATATGGGTGTCTATGAGAATTATCTCAAATGTTCATGTATTATTTATTATTATTGGATCATTTTTTGATGAACAATGTGACTCACGTTTAGAGATGTGCAATGGAAACATTTTTGGTTTTCTTTGATAGAAGATTATGATTTTTTGATGAATTTATGGTTGTTATATGTAAGAATTTATGTATGAATGATTGACTAGACTTATTTGGGATGAGATTTGTTATGTATGATAGTTTTTAAAGATCTAGATTCATACAGGATATGACAATTTATAATTAATTTTTATTTTTCATTCATGGGAGGATAACTGTAAAAATTAAGGTTCAATATAAGATTTTGAGTGTTGGGACATCACAAGGGATGGCTTTTATACATGGTATGAGAATTGATTAGTTGTACATGTACTTATTAAAGTTCCAATAATATTTGGGTGGATTATAATCTAAATTTACCAATATTGCAACCATTCACACCATGAACCTTGTGGGTTCATTGTGTGGTCTTGGATCCTAGTATCCCTTTCCTTCAATATTTTTGGGTGTTGGAGGTATATAGAGAAGGTTAATAAGGGTTTTAATGGTAAAAGGATGATTTTCAACATTCAAGTTTTCATCAATGTGGAAGGATTGACAACACCATAAGGGTGGTTTTTGTGGCTTTGTGATGTCTAATCTAGTGTAGGGAATGGGTGGAAGGGTTTCTAAGATACTACCATTTTGGGATATCTATTTCATAGAGAGAGGCTATAAAGTTGGACATCATATTCTATTATTCTTGGAGACAAGATATTATGTAGGGGTTCAAGGGATATGTTTGGGCAGTTCATACAAATTTGTTACCTTTACATGATGAGGTAGGTTATGGCATATCTTCTACCTAGGAAATGGAATAGTTTTATTGTGATGGAATATTTTTTACTGTGTAATCTCCTTGAGTTTATAAAATATATATAATAGATTTCACTTTTTTTAATAGATATGTATTTGACTAAGAAGGTTGAAGTGTGGTTCCTTGAATTATGTCATTCTTCTTCACACTTTAGCATTTTTGTGGTGGGGTTAAGTGGGTTGTGTCATGATGTTGTGTTTTACAAAAATCCTATAAATAAAAAAACCCTATGAACCCACTTTTCTCCCATGTTTATTTTCCATTCCCTAGGTTCCCATGAGTTTTTTTAATGTACAGTAAGGCCCCTATTTATCAGATTCACTCCCTTGTTTCTAGGGATTAATCTATAGTGATTTGAAGAGAGTTCCTCATCATTTCTATAGGTAACTTCTATATTTAATCTAGTTCCTACCCATGTTATATTGACATGTTATGGTGTTTCATCTTGATCATTAAAATGAGGTTTTTCATATTTCTTGGTTCATTTGTTGAATGGTTTTCTTAGAAGGATGTAATTATTTTTAGAGAGATGAGATATGGGGTTGGTGTTGTTGTTCCATTCTCAAGTGCAGAACATAAATTACTTGAGGCAGGGGATTTATCTCTTATTCTATAATTTATTTAAAATTGTAAATTGAGAAGGAATCATATTTTTGAGTTTTAGTGGTTTTATCCCCAATAAAGAATAAACGAGTTTAATTAAATAAAGGTTTGTGGTTATTGATCAGATTCCATTCTCCACCATGAAAATAATTTTCCTCTAGATTTACAAGATAGGTTTATTTCTATGGTATTATAATATGAGCATTTTTTCTCTTGAGTTAGCTTGTCAATTTTTTTAAAATGGTTAAAGAACATAAATTTGGTAATAAAATATTGTCTAAAATAATTAAATATTCATGTTAAATGAATCCATAGACTCTTATAATTTTATGGTAAATAAATTGATGCTAAATTAATGTATAATTTATTTTTTTCCCTTGTATTAATGTAATGGGATAAAGTACATGAAGTTGGTAATTCTTATTTATAATATTAACAAAGAGGTGTGTTCATGGAATTGTTCTTCCCAAAATTTTGTTGAATCTATTTGTTATTCTCAAAACCATTATTTATAGAATTATTGTTTATAATATATGATGCCTTATGTTACCCATATTAGTAACCTATAATAAATGAAGTGGTTAATTTGAGAAGGAATAAAATAGGTTGTTTGAAAAAGTCAAATGTTTTGGGATTAGTGACCCTATTTTATTATGAAGGTTTAATTCATTATGTTTAGTGTTGAGTGAGAGTATTTTCATATAATGGATATGTTCATTATTCTTATAGAATTGTTTCCTAGTTGACCATTTTTTTAACCTTTTATGTTGAGTTAGACATTATCCTTCCTATGTGATCTTATGTTTTTTTTCAGATTTTTGTTAGTTTAACTATATAGAGATGAGAATACCCAGGTTTTTAGATGATGTTTATTCCTTTACTGGTGAGATGTGTGGTGATATGCATGATGGTGTCGAGGATGGAACTGGGTTTTCATGAATGAATTGATGATGGGAAGACCTTTTGTTGTGGATAAATATAGGATACATAGTTTTTAATATTCTATAAAAATTTTAGATGGACGAGTTGTTTATTTATCTACATTCCATTCCCCACAGATTGAATCATCCATTTATGCTTGGATATGCATCGTTTTATGGTATCCTAATATGTTTCCTAGTGTCTGTATAGTTATAGATTCATAATAATGTTCAGTCATGTTTAAAGCCAGGGTTTCTGTGCTTTTTAAAATGAAAAAGATGTTAATATAGAGAACTTGGGGACTTAGTTATATTATTCCTAGAGGTTATTGACTTTACTATGATTTTATTCAAATATTAATAGAACAATATGAAATAATGGTTAATTAATTAATTAAAAAGATTGTTAAATAGTATATAAAAAAGATATGACTTAATTAATGACTTATTAAAATTGTGTCTTCTTATAAGATTTATAGTTCTTAATGGTGTCATTCATGTTTTTGGAAGTTGATGACTAAAGTTGATCCTAAGACTAGATTAATTCCCATAGTGTTGTTCTGATCTATATTATATCATGTATCTTTTTTGATCCCATATACTAACATGCCCTTGTTAGTAAGGAGGCTGACACCTTGTGAAAATTTGGGATGGTTTTTTCCAAAACATCTAGGTTGGTGAGGTATTTATGGATCACTACCCCCTCTAGCACTAGTCTCTCCTCCGGGTAGTACTATGTGTTCATATTCACGGGGGTTTTTTTCGTCATATATGTTTTTAGATGGATATAATGGATTATCATTATTTTATACACATGTATCCCTATATATGGTATCTAAATGGTTATTATAAGTATGATGTTTATGGGTTATGATGGATTGAGTTATAGTACTTATCATATGATCTATGATGGATTGAAGTATAATACCTGATGTGTGATAAAAACATATATGAATTTATGGATCCTAGAAACTATTAGTTGATATTTGGAGATGTGTATGGGATGATTCTATGAGGTGATGCAAAAGATTCATGTACATATTCTTACCTCAGTTATCATCAAGATGACTTCTTTTAGAGAGAGATGGATCAAGACGTATGATATTTGGGAAGAGCGTAAAACAAGTAGGAAATTTGTAGTAGGGTAACCTTGTTTCATTATAATAATATATGATTTCTAGTATGTGTTACTCAATGATAGATATCCATGGTTTCTCTTGGAACATAGTATACCTATTTAGGTAAAGATATAGTTAATGTTATTATTCACTGGGATATTATATACATCATTTATCTTTTTCATGAAAGGATCTAGGAGGAATCCTACATAGTATACCTATTATGATCACCCTATATATATATAAACCATTTTTTTGGTCAGCCTGAGGGGGTTAGAAATTAGGATGGATATGTAGACTCGTGGTTGTTTAGGATTTGTTTGGGAAATATGGTCATTGTAGAGTTTATCTATTAGTAATAATGGTTTGGTATTAGTTTTTATTTTTTTATAACATAACATGTATGTACATTGGTGTGATTTACCTTTATCAAAGATGGAGTTGATTTTTTTTCTCTTGTTACCTCTCATTATCCATAAGCTTTTAGAGGGTCATTCCTCTCATTTAAATATATATTATATCCTTAGTGATTGTCAACAAACTATGGAATATTAGATGCTTGTTTCAACAGATTTTATCTCCTTTCCCTCGTTATCATCCTAGTTGGTGTATTGTTTTTGGGGGATGGGTTCATGAAAGAGTGGTATTAGAGATTCATGTTGAGGGATATAATGATGTTTTAAGTGATTAACATGTGAGGACTTCATGAGTTGGTAGGTAAACAAAGTAGTTTATATTTAGTAAACATTGTAAACAAGTAAAACTAGCTGAGACATCAGAATTTAGGGCCCAATATGATCTTAATCATGGAAGTTTATATTTACTGAGCCGACTAATTGAAGTTATGCTAGTTTCATTGTAGAGACCTAAGAATAGATAATGCATCATACTTTTATTCATATCTATTTTAAATGAATAGAATTAGGGATTAGGTTGAACCTAAAAGAAAGTTTGTATTTAATTAATGTAAAATGTTATACATTCCATGTTTAGGTGTCCCAAAACATTTTTTTCTATTGTAGGTATGGATCTAAGTCAACATCCCCATTAGGTTCATGTGTAAGATGTTTATAAGGATGTTCCAATAGATCCCCATGGAGTAGGAATAAATGATGATGACAACTAAAGGAGAACACACCAAAAGTTTCTTTACCAAATTTTATAGATATATTAGGGATAAATTTCATACTTAGTGATAGAATATTTGTTAGAGTAGGTGGAGAATAATTTCAGTTTGATTTATTCTCATAAGGAGCATGAGGTGTCATTGTTCATGATGATCTCATGTGTATCCGTGAGGAAGTGGTAGATCTTGGTTATCATGAATAATGAAGAACTATAGGACTCATGGGAAAAGTTTAGGGACAAATGTTAGGTAGAGTATCTTTCTTAAATTGCAAAATTAATCAGTTTCTAGGAGCTACGTACTAATCAATAAGGAATTTCCAGCATACGGGAATTCCGAATATATTTTAGAACACTTATCTGATATAATTCAAACCAGATTCTAGATGAGGAGGATAGGGAGATACATTTCAATAAGAATTTTATTCCATAGATCCAATTACATGTCACCCTATTTATGTTATAGTTATATCTCAGGTTACTAATGACAATATAGGTTGTTGAGAGTATAATGGATAAAACTATCCCATCATGAGAGGGGAGTCCTCTAGATTACTCTTGAGGTAAAGTTACAATCTAGGGTTATTAGTAACACATATAGAACAGTTTTCATATAGATGTTCTAAAGTTCCAAACCTCATACACTAATTTTCATGAGGGTGGCTGCTCTCAGGCCTTTCCAATGAAAAGAGATGATTTTTCATGTATATTTTGATGCAATCGGTGGTGATAATGTCCATCCTTTTTTAGATGGAAGTAGTCACCATGTCTTCCACATCAGGTCCCTCTGTTGAGGATATTTCATCAAAGGTAGCACTAGATGGATGCTCTATCTTGGGATCGGTGGATAAAAGATATAGTAGGAAGAGGAAATCCTTGAGATGCTCCTCTTCGACAAATATTATAGTGGAAAAATGGTGGTGGTAATCATCAGGATCAGAGAGGTCATATGGCAGGTCACAGTCAGCTTCATGTTGTAGTGTTTCCTATTTCGGGTGAGTCAGACATCATTTTAGGTAGACTTTACTGGTTTACTACCTTGAGGTATGCATGTTTGATTCAGGAGCTACACAATCCTTCATATCACCTTCCCTATTCAATGGTTTGGTACTAGATGTATAGATACATCTATTTTCCTAGTATTTACTACACTATTTAGAGGTTGAGCTTATCTATATGATCTAAATAGGGGTTGTGATACATTTCTGTAGTTGTACCACTCTATAATAGGATTCCTTTGTTTATGTATATATCCATATGAAATCATCCATAGTATGAAAGGGTTTTATTTTTTTGATGTTATCTTAAATTGCATCAGTAGATAGATTGATTTCTACGCTCATAATGGAGAGTCTATCATATTCATTATCAAGTCATACCCTCATATGGGTTGAAGGTGTGTTTTTTTATTATCATTCTTGATGGGTGAGATGATGTTGAGTTCATTTGAGATTTACCTAACATTATTTACTAGGGTTTTTGATGAGTACCCTAACATTTTTCTGTGGTAGGTTGTGGTGTTTCCTCCTCAATGAGAGACCGAGTCTATGATAGATCTATAGGTAGGTGTTTCTCCAATCTCAATGTGTCTATATAATATGGATCCTTATGAGTTATAAGTTTTATGAGTACAAATAAATTATCTATTAAAATAAGGGTTTTTTTATCGAGTGTCTCACCTGGTGGTGTAGTAGTTTTGTTTGAAAAGATTTACGATGGACATTTTTATTTCTGAATCGATTACCATCATATGAATCATGTGAAATTGAATAACTTCTATTATATTATATGTATTTTTTATTTATTAGATTATTTTCAAGTATTTAATTGGTTCTCAATTATTAATATATGGTTAGTATATCATCAGATGCTGGTGACATAAGAGGATGTTCCAAAAAAGAATTTTTATTTGGAATGGGTATTACGAGTTCATTTTAATTTCATAAAAAATGAGAAACAAACTTATATTGTTCATGGTTTTGATGAATATAGAGTTCAGGTTGTTTTTTTATTAGTTAGTTGTGGTTTTCATCAAAGAAATCCTTGTGTACTCAGTGATCGGGGAAGAGTATGCAGTACAAATTCATACAATTTTGGGGGTTCTTCGTCATCAGCAGCTATTCGAGATGTTTTCAGTGTGTGATTTATGGGATTGTGAAGTCCATTTCATTGTTAATTCCATTTCCTATCATGGAGTAGTTATGGATCCATTGAATTTTGAAGCAGTAGATTCTTATGTAGACCATATGGTAGTTTCAGAAGTGCAAAGTTCCCTTGGACTTAAAGGCTATTATATGAGGCATGTAGCTTATTTTTCTTAGTGTTTTTATCCTATGAATTAATTTACAGAACTTATATGGAGTTATTATGGAATTTTTTCTTTCATAAAGATTTCAATTACTTGAACTAGAAGTTTGTTAGTGCTCCAGTTCAATAATTTTTTATAAAAGGGTGTTTTGTTTGAGGACAGGTGTGGTATTTCACATCATGATTTGAGATTTTTTGAAGAAACATTTATCATTTATTTTTTATGTGCCTTAGAATTTATTTCAACATGAATATAACTATGAAACTCTAGAAATCTAGTTGGAACCAATTGTGTTTTACTCAATGTATTAGTAACATTACCTCATTGGGGATCATTTTTTGGTTTTTACCGAGCATAAGACCCGGAGATATTTCTTCTCCCAATGTGTTTTCCTGAAAGTTATAGAAACATTACCTCATTTGTGAAATTCTTTTGGTTTTCACCAAAAATAATACATTGAGATATTTCTTATCCTAGTGTGACCTAAACATGTGTTTGTGATAGTGGATGCAATTCTTATTGGATTATAACATCGATATTTTATATAAACAGAAAAAGGATAATGTTGAAGTTAATGCGCTCTGTATGAGTTTCTAATGTAATGAAATTAATGAAACTAGATATTCTAGGAGAGTGATGTAATAACTCTTAGGGAGGAATATTGATATTTGAGAGGTTAATGTAATAAGTTTTCTTTCATAGAAGATAGTCTAGTTTTAATTACCGAAACTTTTATCAATGAAATTGTTTCACTTTTAATAATTATGTTATATAAAATAAAACACATACATATAAGGGAGAGTAAAATAAAAACATCATTCTCATAAATTAAGAATGAAATAATTAATATCTAAGGAAATGAAAAAACCTATTTTGATGAAATAGTAACCTAGCATGTGGAATAGTATCATGACTGTTAGGAATAATATTTAGCATAATAGAATAGTAACATCATCTATGAATGAATAAATAAAATTAATGATTCTTATAAATGATAATGTGATATAATTATATGATAGTATAATAAAATAAGTGTTTCCAAATTTATTTATTATGTGTTGGTTTATTATAAAACATGAAATTTTATTTACAATTTTATAATTAATATAATGATTTAAATGAATATTTATCTTCGTAAAATAGATTCAGAGATTAATATTGTTTTTCTTAATATTATAAGATAACTTTATGAGACATTAATTGATTTTAAAAAGTGTTATAAAAATCATTTATAATTTTAAAATTGATATTTTTCAAGTAAATGAATATTTTAATTAAAGATTTAATTTATAATATTTATAAAACTAATTTCATAAAATGGAGTTCATATTTAAATTCTAAATTTTTAAAAATGGTTATATTATATCTTTTGGGATCTTTCAAAAGTATTTTCATTTTTTGGTGAATTGTGAAATATGATAATTTACGTTATTTAACAAATACATGAATCGTTTAATTATGTATTATGAATAGATAATATAATAACCATAATATTCATAAATAAATATATTTTTACTTTATTAAGTTATGGGAATAAAACCTATTCATATACTTTATCAAAAATAATAAACAAATGAATAAATTCATCAAAATACACCCATCTGTTCCCCGGTAAATACCACCCCCCGCCATCTCTTCTCCTCAAATTTTTAATAAATTAATATTATATAATTTCTAACTAATAATCTTCCCAATACCCTCCACCATGTCAAATATCCTTTTGTCTCAAAAACCACAAAATCCAATTTTCCTAAGGAGGTTCTCTAGGTAAAGAAATTCAAGACGAATTATCTTCTTCCATTTTCATTTAATTTCAATTCAGGTCCTTTTCTTTTATTATTATCTCCTAACATACACTCAGCTAAGTGGAATTATAGATCATATATATTATATATACTATAATATTAATATGTAAATTTAATAATACATCATAAAACCTCTTCTCCTCTCCCTTTTATTTAAAAAATGAAAACGTCATCCATGAGGTGTTGATTTTTCACCTATGAGGGAGACATGTTTTAATTTTCATATACAACCTTCAAGGCTGGTCATAAGACCATTATAATGGCTGGAAAGAATATTTAAAATTTATTTTATATATGTTTTTTCAAAAACTAACATATATACATAATATTAATTAATAAAACAAATAAAATCATTGATATTGAAAAATGAAAAATTTAATCTAAACAATTATCATTAACAATTTATCTAATGAATCATACTCATATTTAAAAAAATAAATTAAACTTATATAAGTTTATTAATAAAATTTAATTTAAATTATTGATAATTATCCTCATTTTACATGACTTTCCATACATGTATACAAGTGAACTGAACATGAAAACCAAGAAAGTGAATACTATTAAACGATTAAATTGAACACTATAACTCATCAAAATGTAGATAAATTAACTTAATAAAATTATAATGTATCAAATAAATGTATAAGAGGTTATTAATTAATTAATTAATTAATTAAATTTTAATATCCATGATAATAATTGGAATAAATCAAGCATACATATGGTAAGGGGGTTCTCAAATCCAAATAGCTTTCTTTGGGTTATTCCTTTTCCTTGCCAAATTTCTATGTGGATGTTCATTAAATACCCCTAAAATATAATTTTGTTGCTCTCAATTTTTCATTTCTAGTATATACATGTTTCCACTCAAATTTATGAAAAATTCCAATCTTTTTTTAAAAAAAACTCTTCCTTCTAAAAACACATCTTTTATTTCTCTTGATAGTTTTTTATTCATCAATAAAGATTAATGGTTATTATACCAGGTATGTTATTACCTTTTTATTTTAGTAACCCAAAATTTTATTCATGAATATATTCTTTATGCAATTATCCTAAAACTCATTTCCTTTCCATTGGTTATTTTCATTCAAATATTATTATATGGTATTTGTTGGATGAATGATTATGTAAATGTTATGATATTATAGGTGAACCTAGAATTATATAGCACTTTAAATCATTGGGTAATGTTATTTATCTCATGAGATAATGTAAAATATGAGTGAACATATTGATATATGTTTTGAAAATGATGATCGTATGATTATGAACTTATGTTATGTGAGGAAATGATACTAACTCTGTTCACATATATATGTGGTATTTTACCTCTAAGGGACGATGTTTCATTTTTACGCATTACTATATTCAATACCATTATCTAATTTTTCCTCTCATTATTATTATTTTTATTCTATTATTATGTTAGGATGATGATGATTATTCTGACCCCATATTATATTAATTAATCATCATATTTATCCTCTTACTAGGATATTACTCCCACCATTTTCATTAATGTATATCCTCATGTTACTACTTATACCAACCAGTGCATGAGGGCCAAAAAGATGATAGATAAAAAAAATTAATAATTTTTAGGGTTTTTATGTAAATTTTATTTTTCATCCTAATTTTCCCAAGACACTAAAACTTTGGATCTATGTTTTGTAATAGTATTATTTTAGTTATCATTAAAATTATGAAATAATAATGTAAAAAAAAGTAGTGTCACTGTAGTAGGTATTAGAGAATGGTTTTGTTAATTTAGTAATTAGAATTATAGAACACTATTGAAAACCTTTATGTATGATGTCAATTATATGAAATCCCCCCAGAATCTATGTTTTATAAAAATGATAAACATAAGGATCCCATAAGATATACATTTAGAGTTAATGTCACAATGGAGTAAATTATTTTTTCATAAATTTTTTACTTATGTTTTTTTCAAACCTTTTCTATTTTATAAAATAGTTTGAATCAGGAGAAACCATGCCAACAAAATATTCGATGGAAATTGCACCGATTTCCCAAGAAATATCCCTAGTGACAAGGGAGTTAGAGTTCAAAATTTCATGTTAGTGATTACCCAATTATCTAATTATATGAAAATTAACCTGAATAATATGAAACATACACCTACCACTATGAGGGAGAAACTAGATATCTAGTTTGTTATGAAACAATGTCCACTGATGTTTAGTTGATATTATGATCCACTACTCATGAAATAGTGGGTTAACTCATTGGATTATATCTTTTCAATGCTTATTTGGTTTGATGTGTATAAGATGAGTCTAGTCGTTTGCTATTTAGATTGAGAGACTTACTATTGGTGATTGATGATTAAGACCACCAATCTGAAAGATGAAAATATAGAGATGGAGTGGGAAGACTTTAAGGAAATAATTATTAACAAGTATTTCTGTGTGAACACTTAAATAAAATATAGAGAAAGAATTCATAGACCTAATGTAAAAGGAATATAAACATTTCAAGTCTTAGTAATAAAATTTAAAAAGGCATGAAAAGTACACCATGGGTTTTATTATCGACAATGAAAATAATAACAGAATGATTATTTATTGGTATAAAACTATAACTTCAAAAGGATTTAGAAATTAGAGACATTAGAACTTATGAATAAGTTCTTCAATGTTCCCTCAATGTGGTGACAGAGTTTGTATAATGGTCCCATGGATATGAATACAATAAATAGATATTGTTTTTTCAAGCTAGGGGATCTAATGAAAAATACTGAAAGAAAAATAAACCACACACATATAAAAATACCAGAAGTATAATCATGGGAATTTCTTCAAAATGATGGGAAAATGTTTCATGTGTGGGAGAGAATTCCACAAAGATCATGAATGTCAAAAAGATATAAGGAAGATGGATAATGTGGTGGTGGAAATGGGTGTTTTGTCCTTGGTCAATGATTCAACTATAGGGATAAAGGAAACTATGCAAGATAATGCACTAAACCCTGATTCCTTGAGAATAATAAGCATCATTATCAACCAAATCCAATGAATAGACGGAAAGCTTATTCGAACCCTATTTCTAAGGTGGAGCCAAAACATTATGCAGTGATAGGTATGATTGTAATTTATTCAATAATATATAACATAATATTTGATTCTGGATCGACAGATTCTTTTATATCTTTCAATTTTAGTATAACTATTTAGAAAACACATCAAAATATGGAGGTTGATTAATCATTAAGAATAGAAAATGGGTAAATTATTGAATAAAATATATATAACTTATCCATGGTTAATTTTTGTGGAATGAACCTCCCTAAATATCTTGTTTTACTTCCTTTTTTTGGGTTTGAGGACATATTTGTCATGTATGTTCTATCATTATACAAAGACAATATAAACTATAAGGAAAGATAGATCACTCTTCGCATCTCAGGGAATCCTCTAATTCAGTACATGTGTAAGAAGAAGGATGAATATCCTTCAGAATCAACACCTCAATTGTGGATATTACTGCCATATAATCAATAATATCATGCTCAAATGATTGATCAATAGGAGTTAATCATGCTCAAAGTCATTCCCTTTTTGAAGGACTACATCGATGTGTTACCTAAATATTTTTCTAGACTTCCTAATAACTGAGAGGTTGAGTTCTCAATTGAACTTATTCCTAGATCTCTTCCTATATGAAAAACACATTATATAATGTCCACCATTGATTTGGAGGAACTAAAAAAGTAGATCCACAAGAATCTAGAAAATGGTTTTATATGCCTAATTTCACCATATTGGGGTTCACTATTTCTCTTCATTAAGAATAATGATGGATCAATGAGACTCTGCATTGATTATCAAGAGATAAAAATAAACATGCCAAAAAAAGTATCCAATTCCATGGATAGATGAAATGTTTGGTCAGCTATGTGGGGTCGTGTATTTCTCTAAGGTGGACCTTCAGTTGCGATATCAAAAATTAAAGGTGAAGAAGGTAGATATTCCCAATACATCCTTTCGATCGAGGTATGAACACTATGAGATCATACTGATGCCCTTTAGACTCACTAATTCTCTATAAATATTTGTGGACTTAATTAATAAGGTGATTATAGATTACCTTACAAAAATTTGGTAGTCTTCATTTATGATAACCTAATATACTATATGTGAAATGGGAACAAAATTAAAATTTTAATACTTTGTTAAAGACTTTGTGAAGGGAGAAATAGTATTCAATGTATAGTAAATGTGATTTCTGAGTGGTGGAATTATCATTCTTGGGTCATTTTATCACCAAGAAAGGAATGTCTATGGACCCTTCCAAGAAAAAGGCAATTGAGGAGTGGCCAAAGGAAACATCTGTAATGTATATCCACAGTTTCTTTGGACTAACAGGGTATTACAAGTGATTTTTGAAGAACTTCCCATGACAGTAAAACCCACTAACGATGCTAAAATGGAAGGGAGAGAAGTTTTTCTAAACCAATAAATGTGAATATTATTTCAACGAGTTAAAAAGAGCCTAATCACTATGCTAGTACTCACACTTTTGAAATGTGGGGATCTCATTGTGGTATGAATTGATGAATTAAATATGGGATTAGGATATTAACTAATTAAAAATGATAAATTCATATCCTATTCCTCATGGATATTGAAAATTAATGAGAATCATTATCCCACACATGATCTTGAATTGGTTGAAATGATCTTAATATTCAAAATATGGTGTCATCATCTTCAGGGGGAGTGGTGTGAAATATATACTTATCATAAGAGCATAAAATATTCATTCACACAAAATAAGATTAATATACACTAGTGATGATTGTTTGAGATCATCAATGATTGTGAATTCTCAATCCACTACCATATTGGAAAATAAAATAAAGGGGAATATTCTCTAAGTATAAAGGATCATGTAACATTTTCAAATATGATAATTGGGCATAAACAAACCTTATTAGAATTGATAATTATTTAAATGGGAATCATTAAGGAAGGAATGTCTTCTATAATTTTTCAAATGATTTCTCATCCATCCCTTATGGGTAAAATAAACGATGGACAATGATATGATTTGGATATTTAGAAAATGGAGAATGTTGTCAGAAAAGATAAATCATCAGAATTAAATATTTATGTGGAAGGATTTTCATGTTTTGGGCTATAATTATGTGTACGATACAAACTTATATTGTTCACGGTTTTGATGAATATAGAGTTCAGGTTGTTTTTTTATTGGTTAGTTGTGGTTTTCATCAAAGAAATCCTTGTGTACTCAGTGATCGGGGAAGAGTATACAGTACAAATTCATACAATTTTGGGGGTTCTTCGTCATCAGCAGCTATTCGAGATGTTTTCAGTGTGTGATTTATGGGATTGTGAAGTCCATTTCATTGTTAATTCCATTTCCTATCATGGAGTAGTTATGGATCCATTGAATTTTGAAGCAGTAGATTCTTATGTAGACCATATGGTAGTTTCAGAAGTGCAAAGTTCCCTTGGACTTAAAGGCTATTATATGAGGCATATAGCTTATTTTTCTTAGTGTTTTTATCCTATGAATTAATTTACAGAACTTATATGGAGTTATTATGGAATTTTTTCTTTCATAAATATTTCAATTACTTGAACTAGAAGTTTGTTAGTGCTCCAGTTCAATAATTTTTTATAAAAGGGTGTTTTGTTAGAGGACAGGTGTGGTATTTCACATCATGATTTGAGATTTTTTGAAGAAACATTTATCATTTATTTTTTATGTGCCTTAGAATTTATTTCAACATGAATATAACTATGAAACTCTAGAAATCTAGTTGGAACCAATTGTGTTTTACTCAATGTATTAGTAACATTACCTCATTGGGGATCATTTTTTGGTTTTTACCGAGCATAAGACCCGGAGATATTTCTTCTCCCAATGTGTTTTCCTGGAAGTTATAGAAACATTACCTCATTTGTGAAATTCTTTTGGTTTTCACCAAAAATAATACATTGAGATATTTCTTATCCTAGTGTGACCTAAACATGTGTTTGTGATAGTGGATGCAATTCTTATTGGATTATAACATCGATATTTTATATAAACAGAAAAAGGATAATGTTGAAGTTAATGCGCTCTGTATGAGTTTCTAATGTAATGAAATTAATGAAACTAGATATTCTAGGAGAGTGATGTAATAACTCTTAGGGAGGAATATTGATATTTGAGAGGTTAATGTAATAAGTTTTCTTTCGTAGAAGATAGTCTAGTTTTAATTACCGAAACTTTTATCAATGAAATTGTTTCACTTTTAATAATTATGTTATATAAAATAAAACACATAAATATAAGGGAGAGTAAAATAAAAACATCATTCTCATAAATTAAGAATGAAATAATTAATATCTAAGGAAATGAAAAAACCTATTTTGATGAAATAGTAACCTAGCATGTGGAATAGTATCATGACTGTTAGGAATAATATTTAGCATAATAGAATAGTAACATCATCTATGAATGAATAAATAAAATTAATGATTCTTATAAATGATAATGTGATATAATTATATGATAGTATAATAAAATAAGTGTTTCCAAATTTATTTATTATGTGTTGGTTTATTATAAAACATGAAATTTTATTTACAATTTTATAATTAATATAATGATTTAAATGAATATTTATCTTCATAAAATAGATTCAGAGATTAATATTTTTTTTCTTAATATTATAAGATAACTTTATGAGACATTAATTGATTTTAAAAAGTGTTATAAAAATCATTTATAATTTTAAAATGGATATTTTTCAAGTAAATGAATATTTTAATTAAAGATTTAATTTATAATATTTATAAAACTAATTTCATAAAATGGAGTTCATATTTAAATTCTAAATTTTTAAAAATGGTTATATTATATCTTTTGGGATCTTTCAAAAGTATTTTCATTTTTTGGTGAATTGTGAAATATGATAATTTACGTTATTTAACAAATACATGAATCGTTTAATTATGTATTATGAATAGATAATATAATAACCATAATATTCATAAATAAATATATTTTTACTTTATTAAGTTATGGGAATAAAACCTATTCATATACTTTATCAAAAATAATAAACAAATGAATAAATTCATCAAAATACACCCATCTGTTCCCCGGTAAATACCACCCCTCGCCATCTCTTCTCCTCAAATTTTTAATACATTAATATTATATAATTTCTAACTAATAATCTTCCCAATACCCTCCACCATGTCAAATATCCTTTTGTCTCAAAAACCACAAAATCCAATTTTCCTAAGGAAGTTCTCTAGGTAAAGAAATTCAAGACGAATTATCTTCTTCCATTTTCATTTAATTTCAATTCAGGTCCTTTTCTTTTATTATTATCTCCTAACATACACTCAGCTAAGTGGAATTATAGATCATATATATTATATATACTATAATATTAATATGTAAATTTAATAATACATCATAAAACCTCTTCTCCTCTCCCTTTTATTTAAAAAATGAAAACATCGTCCATGAGGTGTTGATTTTTCACCTATGAGGGAGACATGTTTTAATTTTCATATACAACCTTCAAGGCTGGTCATAAGACCATTATAATGGCTGGAAAGAATATTTAAAATTTATTTTATATATGTTTTTTCAAAAACTAACATATATACATAATATTAATTAATAAAACAAATAAAATCATTGATATTGAAAAATGAAAAATTTAATCTAAACAATTATCATTAACAATTTATCTAATGAATCATACTCATATTTAAAAAAATAAATTAAACTTATATAAGTTTATTAATAAAATTTAATTTAAATTCTTGATAATTATCCTCATTTTACATGACTTTCCATACATGTATACAAGTGAACTGAACATGAAAACCAAGAAAGTGAATACTATTAAACGATTAAATTGAACACTATAACTCATCAAAATGTAGATAAATTAACTTAATAAAATTATAATGTATCAAATAAATGTATAAGAGGTTATTAATTAATTAATTAATTAATTAAATTTTAATATCCATGATAATAATTGGAATAAATCAAGCATACATATGGTAAGGGGGTTCTCAAATCCAAATAGCTTTCTTTGGGTTATTCCTTTTCCTTGCCAAATTTCTATGTGGATGTTCATTAAATACTCCTAAAATATAATTTTGTTGCTCTTAATTTTTCATTTCTAGTATATAAATGTTTCCACTCAAATTTATGAAAAATTCCATTCTTTTTTTAAAAAAAACTCTTCCTTCTAAAAACACATCTTTTATTTCTCTTGATATTTTTTATTCATCACTAAAGATTAATGGTTCTTAAACCAGGTATGTTATTACCTTTTTATTTTAGTAACCCAAAATTTTATTCATGAATATATTCTTTATGCAATTATCCTAAAACTCATTTCCTTTCCATTGGTTATTTTCATTCAAATATTATTATATGGTATTTGTTGGATGAATGATTATGTAAATGTTATGATATTATAGGTGAACCTAGAATTATATAGCACTTTAAATCATTGGGTAATGTTATTTATCTCATGAGATAATGTAAAATATGAGTGAACATATTGATATATGTTTTGAAAATGATGATCTTATGATTATGAACTTATGTTATGTGAGGAAATGATACTAACTTTGTTCACATATATATGTGGTATTTTACCTCTAAGGGACGATGTTTCCTTTTTACGCATTACTATATTCAATACCATTATCTAATTTTTCCTCTCATTATTATTATTTTTATTCTATTATTATGTTAGGATGATGATGATTATTCTGACCCCATATTATATTAATTAATCTTCATATTTATCCTCTTACTAGGATATTACTCCCACCATTTTCATTAATGTATATCCTCATGTTACTACTTATACCAACCAGTGCATGAGGGCCAAAAAGATGATAGATAAAAAAAAATTAGGGTTTTTATGTAAATTTTATTTTTCATCCTAATTTTCCCAAGACACTAAAACTTTGGATCTATGTTTTGTAATAGTATTATTTTAGTTATCATTAAAATTATGAAATAATAATGTAAAAAAAAGTAGTGTCACTGTAGTAGGTATTAGAGAATAGTTTTGTTAATTTAGTAATTAGAATTATAGAACACTATTGAAAACCTTTATGTATGATGTCAATTATATGAAATCCCCCCAGAATCTATGTTTTATAAAAATGATAAACATAAGGATCCCATAAGATATAAATTTAGAGTTAATGTCACAATGGAGTAAATTATTTTTTCATAAATTTTTTACTTATGTTTTTTTCAAACCTTTTCTATTTTAGAAAACAGTTTGAATCAGGAGAAACCATGCCAACAAAACATTCGATGGAAATTGCACCGATTTCCCAAGAAATATCCCTAGTGACAAGGGAGTTAGAGGTCAAAATTTCATGTTAGTGATTACCCAATTATCTAATGATATGAAAATTAACCTGAATAATATGAAACATACACCTACCACTAAGAGGGAGAAACTAGATATCTAGTTTGTTATGAAACAATGTCCACTGATGTTTAGTTGATATTATGATCCACTACTCATGAAATAGTGGGTTAACTCATTGGATTATATCTTTTCAATGCTTATTTGGTTTGATGTGTATAAGATGAGTCTAGTCGTTTGCTATTTAGATTGAGAGACTTACTATTGGTGATTGATGATTAAGACCACCAATCTGAAAGATGAAAATATAGAGATGGAGTGGGAAGACTTTAAGAAAATAATTATTAACAAGTATTTCTTGTGAACACTTAAATAAAATATAGAGAAAGAATTCATAGACCTAATGTAAAAGGAATATAAACATTTCAAGTCTTAGTAATAAAATTTAAAAAGGCTTGAAAAGTACACCATGGGTTTTATTATCGACAATGAAAATAATAACAGAATGATTATTTATTGGTATAAAACTATAACTTCAAAAGGATTTAGAAACTAGAGACAGTAGAACTTATGAATAAGTTCTTCAATGTTCCCTCAATGTGGTGACAGAGTTTGTATAATGGTCCCATGGATATATATACAATAAATAGATATTGTATTTTCAAGCTAGGAGATCTAATGAAAAATATTGAAAGAAAAATAAACCACACACATATAAAAATACAAGAAGTATAATCATGGGAATTTCTTCAAAATGATGGGAAAATGTTTCATGTGTGGGAGAGAATTCCACAAAGATCATGAATGTCAAAGAGATATAAGGAAGATGGATAATGTGGTGGTGGAAATGGGTGTTTTGTCCTTGGTCAATGATTCAACTATAGGGATAAAGGAAACTATGCAAGATAATGCACTAAACCTTGATTCCTTGAGAATAATAAGCATCATTATCAACCAAATCCAACGAATAGACGGAAAGCTTATTCGAACCCTATTTCTAAGGTGGAGCCAAAACATTATGCGGTGATAGGTATGATTGTAATTTATTCAATAATATAAAACATAATATTTGATTCTGGATCGACAGATTCTTTTATATCTTTCAATTTTAGTATAACTATTTAGAAAACACATCAAAATATGGAGGTTGATTAATCATTAAGAATAGAAAATGGGGAAATTATTGAATAAAATATATATAACTTATCCACGGTTAATTTTTGTGGAATGAACCTCCCTAAATATCTTGTTTTACTTCCTTTTTTTGGGTTTGAGGACATATTTGTCATGTATGTTCTATCATTATACAAAGACAATATAAACTATAAGGAAAGATAGATCACTCTTCACATCTCAGGGAATCCTCTAATTCAGTACATGTGTAAGAAGAAGGATGAATATCCTTCAGAATCAACACCTCAATTGTGGATATTACTGCCATATAATCAATAATATCATGCTCAAATGATTGATCAAAAGGAGTTAATCATGCTCAAAGTCATTCCCTTTTTGAAGGACTACATCTATGTGTTCCCTAAATATTTTTCTAGACTTCCTAATAACTGAGAGGTTGAGTTCTCAATTGAACTTATTCCTAGATCTCTTCCTATATGAAAAAAACATTATATAATGTCCACCATTGATTTGGAGGAACTAAAAAAGTAGATCCACAAGAATCTAGAAAATGGTTTTATATGCCTAATTTCACCATATTGGGGTTCACTATTTCTCTTCATTAAGAATAATGATGGATCAATGAGACTCTGCATTGATTATCAAGAGATAAAAATAAACATGCCAAAAAAAGTATCCAATTCCATGGATAGATGAAATGTTTGGTCAGATATGTGGGGTCGTGTATTTCTCTAAGGTGGACCTTCAGTTTCGATATCAAAAATTAAAGGTGAAGAAGGTAGATATTCCCAATGCATCCTTTCGATCGAGGTATGAACACTATGAGATCATACTGATTCCCTTTAGACTCACTAATGCTCTATAAATATTTGTGGACTTAATTAATAAGGTGATTATAGATTACCTTACAAAAATTTTGTAGTCTTTATTTATGATAACCTAATATACTATATGTGAAATGGGAACAAAATTAAAATTTGAATACTTTGTTAAAGACTTTGTGAAGGGAGAAATAGTATTCAATGTATAGTAAATGTGATTTCTGAGTGGTGGAATTATCATTCTTGGGTCATTTTATCACCAAGAAAGGAATGTCTATGGACCCTTCCAAGAAAAAGGCAATTGAGGAGTAGCCAAAGGAAACATCTGTAATGTATATCCACAGTTTCTTTGGACTAACAGGGTATTACCAGTGATTTTTGAAGAACTTCCCATGACAGTAAAACCCACTAACGATGCTAAAATGGAAGGGAGAGAAGTTTTTCTAAACCAATAAATGTGAATATTATTTCAACGAGTTAAAAAGAGCCTAATCACTATGCTAGTACTCACACTTTTGAAATGTGGGGATCTCATTGTGGTATGAATTGATGAATTAAATATGGGATTAGGATATTAACTAATTAAAAATGATAAATTCATATCCTATTCCTCATGGATATTGAAAATTAATGAGAATCATTATCCCACACATGATCTAGAATTGGTTGAAATGATCTTAATATTCAAAATATGGTGTCATCATCTTCAGGGGGAGTGGTGTGAAATATATACTTATCATAAGAGCATAAAATATTCATTCACACAAAATAAGATTAATATACACTAGTGATGATTGTTTGAGATCATCAATGATTGTGAATTCTCAATCCACTACCATATTGGAAAATAAAATAAAGGGGAATATTCTCTAAGTATAAAGGATCATGTAACATTTTCAAAGATGATAATTGGGCATAAACAAACCTTATTAGAATTGATAAGTATTTAAATGGGAATCATTAAGGAAGGAATGTCTTCTATAATTTTTCAAATGATTTCTCATCCATCCCTTATGGGTAAAATAAACGATGGACAATGATATGATTTGGATATTTAGAAAATGGAGAATGTTGTCAGAAAAGATAAATCATCAGAATTAAATATTTATGTGGAAGGATTTTCATGTTTTGGGCTATAATTATGTGTACGATACAATATAGAGATAAAGAAAGAGCTTCTCATTGACGAACATAGATCATAATTTCCTATTCACCCAAGGGGCACAATGTTGAATTGATATCTCCATGAAAAATATTGGAAAAACCATATGGATAAGGATATTTATGAATATTTATCAAAGTGTCTAGTATGTTAGTAAGTGAAGGTTCAAAGGATATATTTTATGGAGATGGGGAAATAATTACCCATACCAACATGGAAATAGAAAAACATCAGCACGGACATTTTCAATGGACTTATAAAGATATTTGGATGAAACAATGTTATATGGGTTATTATGGATTGTATAAGAAAGAAAGGTCACTTTATCATAGTACGAGCAGAATTCACACTAGATCAACTTTCAGGGATGTACATCATGGATGTGAGAATGATACATATAGTACCACTATCAATTTTATTCAATCGAGATCTGATATTAACTTCTATGTTCTGGAAAAGTCTCCAACATGATATAAAATTAAGATGAACTTTTTTTTAGATTATCATCCTCAAACTGACGGCTAGTCCAGGCATACTATCTAGATATAGGATCACATGTTGAGAGCATGTTCAATTGACTTCAATAGAGGATGGGACCAACATCTACATTGAGATGATTTATCTTACAACAACAGTTTCCACTCAATTATCCAAATGGATCCATATAATGATCTTTATGGTAAAAGATGTAGAACACTAGAATGTTGGGAAGAAGTTAGTTAACATAATATATTAGGAAATAACATGGTTGAATATATGATTGAACGGTTGAAAACAATTCAGTAGAACATAAATGTAGCCCAATGAAAAAACGTGATATGAATAAAATCATTGAAGGACCTAGAGTTTGTGGTTAGAGACATTGTATTCCTCTACATATCTCCATGGAATGGGACAACAATATTTGATAAGAAGAGAATGATATGTATCGAGTACATCAGTCCCTTTGAGATTCTTTATCGTGTTGGAGATATGGCCTACCGACTAGATCTTCCACCAACCATGCCTCATGTAAACCACACATTCCACATATATCTCTTAAAGAAGTACATACCAGATCCTTCACATGTACTGAATCCAGAGGTGGTACAATTGTAAAATGATCTCTCTTATGGGAAGCATCTAGTGAAGATCATGTACCATAGAGATAAACTTATATGAAATATGAATACTCACATTTTCAAAGTAATATGATAGAAACAGAAGTATTATGCGGCAACATGGGAACCAGAGGAAGTGATGAAAAAGAAATACCCTCTCTTATTTATGTAAATCAGATTTTTGAGGGAAGAATTTCAAAAGGGGAGAAGTATGTAACAACATAACATTTTATCAATTGAATTGTTTCCATTGATATTATTATGTAACATATTATAAAACACATACATATCATGGATATACCAATAAAAAAATAACATCCATAAATGAATAATTAAATAAGTAATATTAAATGAAATTAAGGAACCTATCCCAATAGAAAAGTATCATGGACCTTGGAATAGTAACATGATCATTATGATTAGTATTTCAACCATAAATACAGTAATATCATCTATAAAAGCATCAGTAAAATTTATCCATCTTATAAATTATAATTTGATATTATTATATCATTGTATAAGTAAATAACTATTTTAAAAATTATTAATTAAGTTATGGTATTTTTTTGTATAGCCAAAATGACTATTTAAAATTTAACAAATAATATAATAATTTTAAAAAATATAGTTTCATAAATTTAATTTATAAATTAGTATATTTTTTACATATGATTATAAGGTAATTTTATGAGACCATAATTAATTTTTCAATGTGTTACAAAATAAGTTTGAATTTTGAAATCAGTGTTTTCCATGTAAATGTTGGGTTTAATTAAAAATTAAATTTCTCATTTTTAGAAAATTATTTTCACAAAATGAAATTCATTTTTTAATTATAAACATCAAAAAGTTGTTAAGGTGAATTTTTTGGGATTTTTCTAAAATAATTTATTTTTTAGGAATAGTGAAATACGATAATTTATGGTATTTAACAAATAAAAGAAATATGTTTTCATGTATGATGTATTGATGATTTAAGCACCGTAATCACAAAAAAAATACTTCTATATTTACTATATTTATTCATGTCAATAAAAACTATTAATATTCTTGATCAAAAAAAGTAGTCTAGTTAATAAAATAATCAAAAACACTCCACCCCCTATAATTACCACCAATCACAATCTCTTATCATCACACCTTTCAAGCCATGATGCTTGACCAATTTCATCCCAATACTCTTCCCAAAATACACTCCCACATCCCAGAGCATTTTCTCTCAAAAAAATACCCATTCCAATTTCCTTATAGAGTTTCTCAATGAAAAGAAATTCAAGTGTTAAAATCCCCTTCCGTTTTCTTTTAATTTATTTTCAAGACCTTCTATTATCATATTCCATCCTATCCTCCCCTCATCTAAGTGTAATGATATATACATTATCTTAAATATATTTTAATTTAATTATGTTAATGTAATAATTCATCATCGACCCTCTTCTCCTCTCCCTCTGATTCTAAAAATCAAAACATCATCTGTGTCGTGTTGATTTATCACTTTCGAGGGAGAGAAGTTTTGATTTCCCTTTACTACCATTAAGGATGGTTATTAAACCATTATGTTGGTTGTAAAAGATTTTAAATATATGTTATAAAAAAATTATGTTCATGAACTAACAGATATAAATAATATTAAATAATAAAACAAAATGGGTTTGTTGAGATTGAAAAACAGAAATATTAATATAAATGATTGTCATCAATATTTTATTTATTTAATCATCATCATATCTATAAGAAAAATAATAAATAAGACCAATTAAAATTATTTATGTTCATTAATAACATATAACTTTAATTAGGGATAATTATAACAATTTTATAAGATCTTCCAACCATATATACAAGTGAACTGATCATGAAAACCAACAAAATGAACACCCCCGAACAATGAAATTGATCAAATTAACTCATAAAAATGGAACTAAAATAACATAATAAAATTATACAGAATAAATTAAATCTATAATAGATTATATATTTATTAATTAATTAATCTAATATTATTATCTAGATATTAAATTGAATAAATCATTCTGACATCATGTAAGGGTATTATCAAGCCCAATTTCCTTTCTATGGATTATTCCAAATTCATTAAAAATATAATTTTGGATGTTATTTTAATATTCAAAAAATATTA
Source organism: Viscum album (assembly GCA_963277665.1). Taxonomy (NCBI): domain Eukaryota; kingdom Viridiplantae; phylum Streptophyta; class Magnoliopsida; order Santalales; family Viscaceae; genus Viscum; species Viscum album. Next base: position 1,452,811,527 of record OY728125.1, read on the forward strand.
TTTTTTTGTTGTTAACTTTTCTTTTCAGGATTCATTAAAAATATAATTTTGGATGTTATTTTAATATTCAAAAAATATTATTTTTTTGTTGTTAACTTTTCTTTTCAGGGGTATATATGTTTCCAATCGGATGTTATGATAAATTCAATGATTTTTTCTAAAAAACTCTTCCTTATAAAAGCATATATTTTTACTCACTTAATATTTTTATTCTTCACTAAAGATTGATGATTCTTATATCAATTATATTATTACCTTTTTTAAACCCCATTTTTTTCTCGTAATTTATACTTTATGAAATTATCATGAAATCCATTTCCTTTCAATGGGTTGTTTTATTGAAAATATTGTTATATGTTATATGTGGAATGCATGGTTATGTAAATATTATGATGTGATGTGTGACCCCAGAATTATATAGTGCTCTAATGAATTAGTTAATGTAATGCACATCATGAGATAATGTGAAATATGTATAAAAATGATTATAAATTTTCTCACAATTATTATTTTTTAATTATTCACATATGTTATCTATGGATATGATACTAGCTTTGTTCACAACATTATGTGTTATTTGACCACTAATACATGATGTTTTGTTTTTATGAATATCCACATTCCATAAATTTATATAATTCTTACTATAATTATTATGATTTTGATCCTATGATTATGTTATGATGATGATAATCATTCACAAGCCATGTTATATTGATTCATGTTCCTATCTATCCTCTTACCGGGCTTTTAACTCACACCTTTATTTGATGTATATCCTCAGGTGACTACATATACTAAGGAGTACATGAGAGTCACTAAAAATATAGATAATATGTAATTAAATAATGTTTATGTTTTATTATGTAAAAGTTAGGTATGGTCCAAATATTACCAATATACTAAACCTTTGGATCCTGGTTTTGTAATACTATTATATTTTTTATCATTAAAATGATGTAATATTAAAGTAAAAAAGAAGAATGTTTACTATATTAGTCATGTTTGTTATGGTGGGTGGAGGATTCCACGATTGAATTTGAGGTGGATCTCTAAAGAGTCCAATTATTCATTTATAATGTCTGTAATGGTTTGTCTAAGGATTAATAGCATTGGGTGTTTCTCTAATAAATACATTTCATCCCTTTGGAAATGTGTGTGATATTTCTATATGAGTTTCATATATCGACCTTGGTGGTATATCATAGAATTAAAAATATATAATGAACTATTAGAGGGATGTTTTGTGGTCCTCGTTTAATTTTAGTAGCTACATAATTTTTCATTAGTGTTTTCATCAGAAAGTGAAGGTTGAGGGTCGTGTTCTTGATAGCTTTCTCCAGCCAATAGATGTTATTCAGTAGATGTGTGTGCACATATCAATCCACTTATTTACTGTTTTACCTTAATACTAGGGAGTAATTGATATTATATTAGTTAAAGAGTATGTTTTAATGAAATTAGACAGTTTTGTAGTAATTAAGGAGTCATTCTTATTAGAGGATTTATCAAAGTAGTATCAAGAGGAGGCGGTGAGACTCTGTGGGGTATTGAGAATGACAACTCTAATTTTTATCATCATTTTTCCTACAAGATATTGATAGCTATCCATAATTATTTTGAATAACATTTTTTCAATAAACAACATTCCATACATATATGGTTTATCATACATAGCAGATTACAATGTCTCTTTAGGATGTATTTATTATTATTATATTGATTTTGGTAGTTCATGGATGAGGAACCTTCCCTTTGTTGAGTTTTATTACAAACTTATTTTTCACTACACCATTTTTATGACACCATTTGGTGATTTCATTGTACAAAACTACCATTCTATATTATACAAGAGTAGGGTCAGTGAGTCGGTAATTCTCATGCCTAAAGTAGTATGAAGCATGACAGAGATGGTTCTGGTTGTTCTTAAGAGATTGAAGTCATCACAATATCATTATAAGACTAATTTTGATCATACAACGATACCTATAGAAATCAAAAATATAGATAATGTGTTAGTAAAGGTGAATCATTATTGAGTTCAATTATGGTTTTTCCATGGGATTAATCATTCTCTCTAATTAGTCTGACCTTCTATGGTGTTGCCTCGTGTTGGAGTGATGAAATATCATATAGAACTTCCCCAAAATATTTGATTGATTCATGATTTATTATATGTGTTTAAAATCCCCAATTATCTTCATATCTATTATCATATCCTTAATATGGGAAAGACCAATTTTTATGATGATGTGGACTTCAAGGAGAAACCTATGGATTTTTGAGACCACCATGAGATGTTTTTTCCTGAAAGTGTTATTCTTGTGGTTCTATATTATAATAGAATTATGGAATATAAGAGAGTCCATGGGATCATGTGTTGTGGATATGTTCTTATTATACCATTATTATTTTTCTAACTCGTATCTGGTAGCATTACTTGTTTTTTTAAGTTATACATTACTTGTTTTAGAGATGGTTTCATCTCGATGATTTATTGGCGACCCATATCTCATTTTAAAGGTATCATTACCAAATATTGTTTAGGATTGTGTAGTGTTTTTCATGTGTTTTTTTATTATTTACACTATGTGAGGGGTGGATGTCATGTGATGGTGTTATTCTAGAGATTAATCGTATAAGATTCTTTTTTGAACAAACCATTTTTTTATCTCTATGTTTGGATATATCTTCCCAGTAGTGATATATGAGTGGTATCTAATGTAAGTGACCTAATCCTGGTATCCCTTTCCATTAATATTTTTTGATGTTTTATGTTTATAGGGAGGTTTCCTATTATTTTGGATAGTAAAGTGAGTAGTTTTAGTTGATGAGTATTCTATGAAATTTAAGGTTTCAATGCCCAACAAGGTTGGTGGTTGTGGCTTGTAGAAGTCTTACAAGATGTAGGGACCATAGAAAAAGGGTTTCAAAATTACATTAAATTTTAGAATATCTATTTTGTGGATAAGGGATGCATCTCAGGCCCCTAGTTTATACATCCTGGAGAGACCATCTATTTATTAAGGGTTGAAGGTGTGAGTTTGGGAAATTCTCCCATGTTTTGTACCCCAACATCGTAGAGGTAAGTTGTGGCATAACATCTACCATAGAAATGGATTATTTATGGTACGTTTTCTTTTTCGACAATATATTATATACCATTTATTATAGTATATACATAATAGAGGGTGTTATGTTCCTCATATGTTGGTTTCCCTATGGATGTTCTCACATGGTCCTTTAAATTATTCCATAACAAATCCTATTTCAGTTGGTCAATGGTGTGGTCCATGAAGCTTATCCATGGTGTTGTATTTTTATGAGTTCCTATAAGTATAAAAACATCATATGAGCCCACATTTATTCCATGTTTCTCTCTTAACACTGAGGTTCCTCATATAAAATTATAATGGTTTTTGATCCCGCATTAGATCAAATAGAATCCACATCTTCCCTTGATTGATCTATGGTCATATGATGTGAGTTCTTCTTATTTTGTAATGGTTTATTTTATTTTTTGAACTTTTTCCCCCATTCTATCTTTCCATGTTTATGTTTTTTAACTCTATAATTATAATAGAGTTTATTTTTATTTTTTTTTGGTTTTCCCATGAAATTCATTAAATTATATAACTTTATTTATAGTGGAGTTTGATCAAAGATCACCATTATTGTTACATTATCATGCAGAGAACATAGATGCCATGTGGTAGTGGATTCAATGCCTATCATTTTATTTTTGTGTGATCATAAATTTAAAAAAAACATTATAATATTTTGGGGTGGTTTATTTAACACTAATAAAGGCTAAATCAGATTAATGAAATAATTTTTTATGGTTAGTGATCACATCCATTTTTTCACCCTGATAATGATTTTCCTCATCATTTACTATAAATGTGTTCTCTGTGTTATTCATTATATAGAATGTTTCTTTACGAAAGGGTTACCATGTTAATGTTTTTAATATGGTTAAAGAACATAATTCTTGCAATTTTATGTTGGATAAAATAATTAAGGATTCATGTTTAATAATGCCATATATTTTTATAATTTTATAGTAATCAAATTGATTCTAAATACATGTTTAATTTATTTTTTATTAAATGTTTTAATGTAATTTTCTAAGGAACATGAAATATTAAATTCTTATATACAAAAATAATACAAATTCAGGTAAATGGAATTTTAATTACATATTTTTATTAAATCTACTTGTTATTCTTGAAAATATTGTTTAATGAACATATAAATTATAACAGTTGATGGTGTAGGTTACCCATAGTAGTAAAATATAATAAATGAATTGGTCAATTGAAGAAGGATTAAAAATTGTTTTTAGATAAAGATAAATGTTTTTGGCCAAGGGATATCATTTTATAATTAAGGTTGAATACCTCATGTTTGGGGTTGAGTGATCATATTTTAATGTGAAGGATAAATGTCATAATTTAAGGACTATTTTCCTAGTCTACCTTGGTGTTTGTTTTCTTTTTTATGAGTTTCCCTATATTTCATCCTGTATATATTATGTGATATGATAATGGGATAGTAATTTGTTTATTTTTATTTTGGTAGAGAGGCTTATGGTTGTGGACACAGTTAAAGACTATGATAGTGATATACATGATGGTGTTAGGTATGGCTCTGGGATTGAGGGAATTGGTAGAATTTGGGATTACCCATTTTTGTTCTAAAATTTGGTATGCTTTCTTGTTAATGTTATGTAAAACATATATATGTATAAGTTGTTTTTATTAGCATTATATTCCCAGCTTCATAAGGTAGCTGGTTGTTCATGGTGATGCATCTCTATGTGGTATCATAGAGTGTTTCCAATTGTACCGAGAAGTATTGAATTTTAATAATGTTAAATCGTGTTTTAACCCAAGGGTTTGGGGATTTTGGGGAGGGAAAAAGATATCAATCTTGAGAAACCATGGACATGGATGGGTTATTCTAGGGGGAATGGACTTCAATCTAATATTTAATGAAGTGTAACCAGATCAATGTAAATTAATGGTAATTAATTAATCATCATAGGGATTAATTGTAAAAAAGGAAAGAATTAATTTAATGAAAATAATCTTAAATGAGTGTGTTCTTATATGAGATCAATTTCAGAGTGGTGTAAGTCAAGTGCATGAGAAATGATAGGTGAAGTTGATTCTAAGACCAGATTACTACCCATAGTGTGATGTAAGTTGTATTATATCATCTATGTTTTTTTATTTCGTATTATACCCCACAAATTTTCATAGGGTGACTAACACTGAGTCGACTACAGAAGGATATTTTCTCCAGCAAATATATTGGTGAGGGATGGATAGATAACTACCCCTCTATCCCCATGCTCTTCACCAAGAAGTATTATATTCTGTTATGCAAAGTGTTTAGTTTTTCCCATATATATGTAGTTGGATGTAATGAATTTTTCTAATTTCACACAACTGTAACTTTAGATACAGTATCCAAAAAATTATTATAGCTATGTTGGGCATAGGCTGTGATGGATTATAACACACCAAGAATTTACAGGTAGATTTATTATAGAATTCATGGATCACTGAGTCTCTAGAAACACGACTTTGTTATAACCTAGCCAAGTAAACATAATTTTGTCACTTCTGTGATGTGAATTTCGATAAACCGACATACACGGTTGTGTTGAGTAAGTTATTTGGAGTGTGATAAGAAAAACATAAGTTTTGGTGAACAGTATCCAACCCTTATGAATAGTAACATACCCTTATGAATATTGACATGCCCTAATGAATAGTAACCTTATCTATGATAGTATATAAATAATATTCAAGTTGTATTATGATATACATATGTTTATGAATAAGTTAATACACTTTTTAAAACTATTTTTTATTAATCATATTTAGAAAATTATTTTTGAAAAATGGTCTTCATTTTTTGTTTTCTATACATCGAAAAATGGTTTGGGTGAATGTTTGGGATTTTTCTGAAATACATGAATTTTTTTTATGAGTAGTGAAATATCATATGTTACAAAATAAGATAAATACATTAATTATAGAGTCATGTATGATGTTCTACTGATGTAAGGACAATTGATTCAGATTCACATGATAAAATGAATCTTCTTGGTTTTAGAAGACTCGCTATTCCATGACTTGTGGATAAATAATAAATTAATGAACATAATATTGAGAAATCCCCTCCCGCCTCCACTATAAAAACCCCATTTCACTCCCCTTATCTTCACTCCTCTCAAGAATTTTTTCCTTCTCCAAATTCAGTTCAAATATCCTCCCAACCTCTTCTACCACGTCCATCAAGCCTTTTTCTCATAGAAAGAGTAATACCTCTCCCTTAGAGAGTCTCTCAATGATGTTTCGTTCAAGAGGTAAATTCCACTTTTCAATACTTTGTCTTTCCTATCAATTTCATTTGTATTATTTTTCTATTACCTCACATTTTCCAAATGTTGTGATGAATCCACTACCTTACATGTACTAGAATGTTTTCATGAGAGTGTAATAATTTTTCATCATCTCTTCCTTTTTCCATCGTTTATACTAGTTGCAAGAACACCAACCAAGATGTGTCAATTTACCACATTCAAGGACAATGGGATTTTTATTTCTATCATCATTCTCAGTTGTTTTCATGAAACCATTATTGTTATGGTTGAGCCATATTATTATAAATGTAATATACCATATGTAAGGTTCTTCAATCCCTTTGTACAAATGGTATTAAGTTATAAATAAAAATTGGTTCGTTGTAATCAAAACCCACAAATTAACCAAAACTGTTATCATTAATGTTTTATATAATAATTCATACTAATTCCACTAAATAAATTAATATAAATGAACATTAACACATTTTAATTTTCATAAATAATATATAATTTCAATTCTATAGATTTACATCCATTCCACATGAACTCCATTACTTAAAAACAAGTGAACCGAATATGAAATTAAAGAAAATGAATACTCTGAAACAACAGAATTCAATACAATAACTTATAAATAAAGACATAAATGAACTAACCCGAATTATGATAAACTAAATACAATTATAATGGGTTCTTAAATAATTTATTAATATTTATAATTTCATATTACAGGATCTTATGTTCATGAACGGTACAGGTTCAGAGTTAAGGTAAGGTTTTTCCACCCAAACTTCCATTTTCATTCCAGTTATATTCATTGTCTAATTACCTCAATGAAATACTTATTTGTTATTATATACTCCTCATAAATTCTATGTGAGTATTATATATATTTATAGAAATAATAATTCTTCCCTATTTTATGGATAATTACATTTTTTAAAAGAAACATTCAAAACTGTTTCCAAAATACAAGCCTAATTCAAGGGAATTTCTCAAATACTTATCAATTTTCAAGGGCACCCTATAATCTGTTTTTAGAAAACATTATCCTTATAGAATCACAAATTTTATTATGAAAATACTATATTACTTAACTTCTGGTTTTATACAAAAAATTTCCAAAAGAACGCTTCTTTTCAAAATGAAGAGTGTTTATCTCAACAATTGCTTAATGATTTTATAAGAGTATTTTCATCTAATTCAACACTCTTGTTGATTATTATTTATTTTTGTGTTTAATAATTTATTTTGTTATATAACATATTGGAATTAATGTTTTATGACTAATTTTATTGTTTATGAGCTATCCTAAAACAATTCACTATATTACTCGAAATGGTTAGAGGTTTATGTTCAATGATTGGGGAATGTTAGTTACATTTCATATGATAGCTTTAATATGAATGTATATGTTGTTTATGAGGAATGAATTGGTCTTTTTATGTGGTGGGTGGGGCCTTCTATATCACCTTGATGCATCAGTGGATCTCATGAGACAAATATATTTGGAATTGGATGAGGCCTTTCCCAATGTGATATATTGATTTTGGCCGAGGCCTAAATCATTTTTAGAAGTCTTGGCTGAGACCTTAACAAAATGTTTCAGAGTGTTCAGCATATGAACTTCTCTCATTATGATTCTCGTGATTGTAATTTCATGTGGTTATTAAACTATTAGAATACATTTGATTATGTTTTATTATGTAATTATTTACTCCTCTCATATTCCAGCAATAATGTGTTCAATTTTATTATTAAAGTCATGTGTTGTCAATTACTAACCGTGTATTATGTTTATTCTATATTCCATTTTATTTCCTAAACTTACTGATCATTTGACCTCACGCTTTTCTAATGTTTCATTTTTTCTAGGATATGAAGAAGTAAATTATGAATGAATTTAAAGAATAATCTTGGAAGCATGGATGTTTGTAATGGAATAAATTAGTGTTGTATTTCCTTTCTTGATGTAATGCTGACCTTATTTATGTATCTTGTTCCTAATACTACTAAACTACTTGGTCGTTAGGGATGATTATTCTTTTTTGTATTCCAATATAATAAAATAAGCCACCGGCTCTGATAAATTAGGGTCGGGTCCTTACATGTATTGTAGAATAATACTCTATATGTGTGTAGTGATGGCTTGTCCGATACAAGAAATATCTGTTGTTGTGGTTCCCAGAAAATAAATAAAATCTATATATATGTGGATGGGATGGTGTTATTTGCTGGTTTATGAAATGTATGTTATGATACTAATCCCATGTGTCTCCAGGATTACTTCTTTTAGAGAGATGGATCGAGACATACAAAATTGGGTAGTGAAGCAACCAGTGGGGAAGCGTTAGAAGGGTACCCTTGTTTCATTAATATATTATTTTATCTTTTTTATGTGCTACGTGGTGGTATATAAACATGATGAGGCTAATGAATTAGTATACATATTTATGTGATTGATTAGTTTAACTTTTTGTTCACTATCAATTAGTACACTTTCTTTGTCTTTTTTCCAATAGGTTTCATGGAGGATTTTTTGCGTATACCTATTACACACACTATATATATATATTATTATTATATTTTTCAAGTAAGAAATAGTATTTTGGAATTTGGGACCGATATTACTAGCTCAGGGTCATTTAATATCTATTTGGGATTCATGGTTGCTTTCGGGTTTATCTGTTGTTACTTATAGTTCCTTTTTAGTAATTTCAGTTTGGTATGGAATTACATGTATATACGTTGGTTTTATTTACCTATATTTTATGAGGATTTGATGTTTCTACTAGTCTTATCTCAAATTACTTTTATTCTTTTAGTGATTAACGTATCCCATTTTTATGTATGTTATACCCTTGGGGTATATCACCAACTGGTGGCTGATTTGAGGTATACTTTGAGAAGTTACTATCTCCATTCTCTCATTATTGGCCCTAGACAGGTACATTTGTCCAACAGAAGTCACGAAATTCACACTATGAATGTAGAGGGCCAAGGGGTGTAGCCCACTTCCTTTATTATTTCTGGTCGTCAACCATATTTCATGTCGTGAATGGAGTTTATCTGAGGTGGGATACCTCTACCCTTATATTTCATGGCATGAACTTCATGTTCACATCATGAATGATGTTAGGATTCATTTATTAGTGAGGGGAGAACCATATTTTCTTTTCCACCCCACACTCATTTTTTGTTAGATATCCATGTTGGGGAATCCATTTACAACTATCCTTCTCACCTCTATTATTCCTTAGTGACCCTCTATATCTAGGGATATTTCCTTGTTTATTTAAAATAATTTTTAGATATGAATATTCTTATTATTACTTATATTTTTATCTTCTATTACCTATAATTTTAATTTGTTTCATCATGGTGTAATAAACAAATGATGTTGGGGGTTTTTCATTCGATGGCTAGAGGATGTCATGAGATGATTTGTTCATAGTATTTCTCGGTGTTTATATTTTGTTATGTCATTCTATAAATTTATATTTGTATTGGTTTAAATTTATGAAACATTTCATTTAATCGATGTTAGTTGGTCAGGATTTTGAGTGGGGAATTTACAGAATAATTCCATGAGGCTATGGCTTCATGTTTGTATCCCAATGAAATTGTGAAGTAAGAACATTGTATTTAATCTAATGTATGACACACACCACCAAATGTAGAAAGGAATCTAAAATATATATAAATTATGATATATTTAATATTTTTTAAAAAATAAATTCCATAGATATTAATTTACACAACATGTAGTTATCTTGTTTTACGCACAATAATGACTTTTTTGATACTTTGTTGTACATGCAATACTATGTTTTACCGATCTATAATATATAATTAAAATATTATTACTTAATATAATAATATATAGTCTATAATTTAAACTGATAGATATTAATAGGATTAAATAAGTTATTGAAATTTATTTTGGAATACATTGGTTAATAATAAAATTGAAATTAATATCAAAACCAATTGAATATATAATATTTTTTTTAAAAAATAACTATTTTTAAGCTTCCAAAGGTGTTTTGTATTGATAAGTTAAATTAATTACCATTAATTAATTACATTAATGATTTACATATATATATATATATATTATATAGTAAAATATTTTTTACATTCATCTAATTTATTTTATAGGCATATGATAAGAATAAATTCATGTTTACGCTTAAAAATTGTACCTTTTTCAAAAAGGAAATTTTTTAATCTTTTAATACCACACCAATTTCAAAAAATATATATTGGAAAAATAATAAATTTTATTTATAAAACTAAACTTAATTTATGAAATATTAAAATCAAAATTATCTTAGTGTTAACATTTTTTAAATTTTTGAGAAGTTTATTTTTTAATGAATAGCTAAAAATAATAGATTTTAATTGAAAACTACTTTCTAATCTATATAGTTTATACTGTTAAATTATATTTAAAGTTATTCTTAATGTTTAAATATTTAAATTTTACATATATTAATACAATTTATTTTATTTTAATCATTTTTATATTTAATTTATATAAAAATATATCACACTTTTAAACATTTTCAATTTTAATAAATTACTTCCTCATCCCTTCTATGTGATTATTTTTAAATTAATTCATGCCAATTCATTAATTCTAATTTGGTAAAATGGATTACATAAATTTAATAATAATAATTTATAATGTATATTAATTAACCATTGTTTTTACCATAAATATTGGTGATTGTAATTAATATTAATTAATTTGAATAAGGTAAAAATGAGTTTTCTTAGTAAATAAACCTTCTATTTAGGGTCCAAATAAAATATAAACATGTCAAAAATAAATTTTATATAAATATTTCGACTCTATTCTCCAATTTAGTAAAAATGTACCATTATTGGAGGAACAATATGTAAGGGAAACCTCCCAGTAGTGTTTACCTTTTTATATTTACAAGAATCACACTTATCCTCTACTGTAAAAAAGCACTCACCTCTCCCACTTATTCACAAATTTAAATGAATATGCCTAAAAAAAACTGCCCATATAATTGTAAGAACCCATTTCTTATTCTTGAGGTATGAGTTTATTCTTTTTCTTTTGATTAAGTTTTTTTACAAAAAAAGGGAAATATGGGAAAAATCCCAAATTTATGGGTACACGCCTTGTACTTTTGTACACACGCTATGTACATTGGATGTGTGGGATGAGAATATAGGGAGTGTAGGCTTTTCAGCGATTAAGGGTGTGAAAACTAACTACACTCCATGTACATAGTAATATACGCCGTGTAATTAGTTGGTTGGTGAACAGTAAGGCGGTGGATGTAGCCACCAGAGGAACAGTAGTAAACGCTGTGCACTTAGTAATACATGGTGTGTAATCAATTCAGAAGATGAACAGTGAGGCGGTGGAGGGTAACCGCTTGAGGAATAGTTAAAAAAGAATAATACACATCGTGTACTTGAAAAGTACATTCCATGTGGTCATTCTTTTCATTAAAAACAGGCAGTAGCCTCCTCATTTGAGAAAGAAGGAATAAAACTCACCAGGAGCTACGGGAGAGGATGCTAAGACATAGAGGAGGTCCTTCTTGCTCACCGAGACTCCAATTCTTCCTTCTTCGAGCTCATTTGAATCGTAGGAGTAAGGTCTTCATTCTCTGTGAATCTTTCCTTCATATTCTTTCCCTAAGAGAAGTTATTTACGTTTGATCATGAAATAATTTAACTCAGATCTATGTTGTTATTGGTCATTTCGGGAGGCGCCTTTCACGTATATCGATCAGAGGAGATCGAGGTAGGTGGTATTGTGATTAATTACAACTGTCGAGTTGATTATGTATATCGTTGTGCCACACACCCATGTTCAGGGTCTCGAATGGCTGAGGCATTTACTGTTTAGATACCAGGAAATGCATAGGTAACATAATGAGTAAGTATAAACTGATGTTTGGTATCGTTGCTTTGATCTAGGGAACCTCCGATGGTGTGTTCCCCTTGTTTATACATTTGGACAAGATAACCATGGATATGCCGTGATTATAGCATTTTTTGAGTTTTTCATGAGAGGAAACATAAATAAACTGCTTGCTTATTCGTTGGGATCAGCCGGGTTATATGCTTTTCCTATTGAATGCTTGAGGGAATTGTTTTGTTTAGCCTGAGGGTAGTGTTTCGTTTATCCTGAGGGAAACTTTTTGTGTGCCTGTGGGAAGTAGCTTCCATGACTAGGGGTGATATCTCGAATACCTGAGGGAAATATTTGTTATGCCTGAGGGTATTCACCTGAGGGTTTCATTTCTGCTTTCCTGAGGGTAAGGATTTCCATGTTTGAGGACAATTTTTACTTTGAATATTCATTGTGGTGATTTCTAATGTTGTACCTACCAAGCTAAAGCACGGTATTGGTATTATTATTATCTTTTACCACTTTGATAGTCTGTTGTGGTTTCTATTGTCGCACTGTATATGAGATTGTCGGTCGAGGTCGAGTCTCGACAAACTCAGAATTCAATTATATTCAATTGTTAAATAATTATTAAAATGGAAATATAACTAGTAGGAATGGTTACTTTTAAGTACTTACTAGTTTATTTCATTTCATTAATGCACACTGTTGTTGCACATTTTCCCTGACAATTGGGCATGGGCCATTGGTGGATGCCTACTGGGATTTATTTCTCACTCCTTGTTTGGGTCATGTCTTGGGCCAAAACAGATTATATTGCTGCAGGTGTCGATAAGGGCAAGGGTCCCTACACAGGTACATGATTTGGTAGAGGAGTTTGAGATCATGGGACCCAGCATAGGTTTATGATTCTGTTGCATTCATGTTTCACTGCTTTGGTTTTGTTTTGATGTACTTTGTACCTTGTTTTTTATTGTACTAGATTGCAGTGTATCCTGTTTTGGATGCTTTCATAGAATCAGAGACATGTTGCATCATCATATATATGACTATTGTTTATATTTTACTTCAATTTTGTTGTCCATTTCAAGTATATATTGTTTTCTACTTCCACTTTTGTATGTTTATATTTTTTCTGTTGTGCTACACTTTTACAAATGAAGGCATAGTTTCCCCACTATCAGTCCTAGGCCCTCACTGCTAGTCACCAGCCCTTGGCATTTCGGGAAATGAGCTTGAGGTCATGTGACCAACCGGGTTTGGGGCACCCGTTCTGTGGCACCTGGATCCAGGATGATACAAAGAGGTATTAGAGGGTTTTCATTTATATGAGTTATTTTATTATTTGGAAACAATGGAAAGAGATATATTGTTAAGGGATTTGGTAATAAACTATGCCAGAGAGTAGCTACCCCTTGTACTGGTAAAGGCTGGATTGCATCGAATTAAATTTTAATTTTGTGTTTATGGTTATTATAGTTGATTTTATTTTCACATTTGGGTGACACACTTGTGGTGTGATGTTTATATTTTTATACCTGGGTTCTATTTAGTTTCAACCCAATGAGATGAGGATATTCCATCTCATGCATCTTTTAGGAACATGTTAGAATCACATGTCATGCATAGTTTCCATGCCATGTAGGTTCATTAGAAATTGCATGTTGTTGTGATACGTGTTGTGCTTGAAAATGCATATTGTTGTGATAGTTACCTTGATAGATACACCTTCTGTTGTTAGTGTATTGGTACAAGTTATAGTTGAGTTTATGGACATTAAACTTTGGTTCTTGAGAAGTATGGGCTCTGTTGGACCAAAATTTGGTGGATCATGATCCAGCATTTTTTTACATTTCATACTATAATGTAAAAGGTAGGGTTCAAAACATTGGTTTGCGGGGAGTATGGTCCCCATAGATCAGAATCTGGCATACTAATGCTTGAAATTAAAGTAAAGGGGCTCTGGAGTAGTATTTAAGGCTTAGTGTCTAGAAAAACCCAGAACACACGATGTGTAGTTTTGACTACACGTCATGTGCTCTTCTGTTCGGGAAGAAAAGAAAAATAAAATTCTAACTATGCGCTGTGAATTATAATTCCTTATAATCCACCGTGTGGGAGGGAACACGAGTCTTCCAAATTTTACCAAGGACACGCCGTGTATCAGGGGGACATGCTGTGTAGTCTTGACCGGTGACAGACCGTGTCGACTTGGCCATGTGGCTGGGGAAATATAGTGGTGTACACACCATGTGTGGGTGTAACACACCATGTACCTATGTCAGAGACACAAGATAGGGAAACTCTTATGGGAACACGCTGCGTACTGGTTGTACATGTCATGTCTTCGTGACCCTGTGTCCACCCGTGTGACTGACAACATGGATAAAGAAATCTTAGGTGATACACGTCATGTCAGTTATAAACATGTCGTGTAATGTAATCTTGGGATCCAACTGTGTAGCTAACATCACGGGTCAGTGTTATCTTTTCAGGTACACATCGTTTCCTTTTGGAACACATTGTGTAGTGTGAGGTATGTATCTGGTTGTGTCATGAACAACATGGGTCGATGAAGCTCATTTAGTACATCTCGTGTCTAGAACAAACACGTCGTTTAGTATCATTCTAACAAGAACCGTCTGGATTAGCCGTGTAGAAGGACTCGGGAAGGGGAATAAAATTCAAGTACATGCTGTGTTTAAGGTCAACAAACCGTGTTTTTGGTTTTTTTACACGACCAGTTTTATAAGAAGTATGCGTGCATGTGAAATACTTAAGGGAATGTGTCTTGTAGTTATTATACATGTCTCATATTCTTGTTTAGTAAAACTTGAATGTTTTCTTTCTCATGTTCTCTTATTACCCTTATAGTTCTTAGACCTTAGTGATCTTAATCTAAGGAGTGTGTTTGACCTTGTAGAGTCATGTTGTCGAGATGACCACGAGTTGTTCGCTAAGAGAGTGGTGACTATTATACTCCAGAGATGGTAGGCCATGGTCTACAATGGATACTCCAGCCATGCCATATGTTGCGCCAGCCATTATACCAGATGCAGGCGCGGATGCATAGTTCCGTGAAGGCATCATGCAGTTCATGCAGACCTTCCTGGGAGCACCGCTGGTTGCCACATCTATGGTAGATCTGACATGTATATTCCAGTAGCAGAATCCACCTACGTTTTCATGGGATGGTAGACCATAGGCTACGGATTCATCGCTTGATTCTATAGATACAACCTTCGATCATCTCTAGATGCCTCCTAGGAGGAGGTTCAAGATCTCTACTGACACGCTGTGTGATTTTTCTAGGACATGGTGGGATGTTACCACCCAGACTGAGCATCACTGAGACATGGCATGGGAATATTTTCAGGCAGTCTTCTATGACTTTGTCTTCCCGAAGACGCTAAGGGAATGTCGAGCTTGAGAGTTTATGAATCTGCAGTAGGGCGCCATGTTAGTGATGGACTAGTCAGGCTATTTCACCGATCTATAGTGTTTTGCATCTGTTCTGGTGGGTGATGAGATGTTAAGTGATAGATTCTTTGAGGATGGTCATGGATATGACATCCGCATGCTGGTTAATGTTTTCAGGTTGCCTACAGTGAATGCTATTGTGAAGTAGGGGTTGATTACTGAGATGAACATGCAAGAAGCTAGTGGCGAGGACCAATGTGGTTCAACACTGGTCTATGGTACTATTTCTACTAGCAAGAGGAAGAGGGAGATGGATTTCTCTCATGGTGGCAGTACTAGCCAGAATAATTCTTCTTTTGGCCATGTAATGTGCTAATTGTGTTGTAAAGAGGGGCACAAGAGACCTCAGTGTCTACATGACCCAATAGAGTGCCGAGTTTGAGGCCGGATGGGCCATCTTTAGTGTTTTTGTTGGGCATTTCCACCAGTGACTAGTGATAGGGGTTCTGAGCAGAATCTGTGTGCAGGAGATGGGCTAGCAGCTTCTTACCAGTCTGGTAATTAGAATACGTCAGAATGTTTAGGATGAGGTGGTGGTCGTGGTCGTGGTAGCCAGACCCCAGGATCTCAAAGATAGAAGGGTGGGTCAGCTTAGGGTAGTAAAGTTGTGTAGCAGGGTCGTGGCACTGGGCAGACATATTCAGTTGAACACGCCCAACATGATCAGAATCCCAGACCTTCCAATATCATAGTTAGTATTCTAGATTCTTCTGTTTTATCTTTTTTACTCTTCGGTAAGGGTTATACACATAGCTTTATATTTGTCCCCGTGGTGGAGAGCCTTGGGTTCTGTGTTTCTTCTTCTACTGATATCATGATGCTAGATCCTCTGTGGGGAACTAGAACGGTAGGTGTGCATCAATGTAAAGAGTTCCCCCTAGAGGTTGGTGGGTGACACTTTATGTGGGAACTCTATGTCTTAGATATGACAACCTATGATTTCACTCTCGGGATGGACTTGTTGGTACCCTTTCGATCCTCTATGTATTTCTATCATCATAGGGTGAGTTTCACATCATCAGAGGGTGGATATTTTATATACAAGGGAAAATGGGATGTCCAGGTGAGCTGAGCTGGACCTAAGCATCGTGGGCGTGGTGGAGTGACAACCTAGATTGCGAGTTTATATTTGGATGATCGGGAAACTTGTTATAAGGACTTTCCTCAAGTTGTTAATCATTTCATGGATGTCTTCTTAGACGACTTCTCTGGTCTACCTATGGAGTGTGGTGGATTTCTCTATTGATCATGTGCCATGAGTGGCACCGGTAACCATTCCTTCTTATAGGATGGCTACACCAGAATTGCACGAGCACAAGAAGCAGTTGGAAGAGTTGCAACAAAAGGGTTTCATCTGACCTAGTACTTCTCCTTGGGGTTCTCATGTCTTATTTGTGAAGAAGGCGGATGGTACCCTCAAAAATTGCATGTATTATCAGAAACTGAACCAATTGATGGTTAATAACTAATATCCCTTGTTGAGGATTGATGATCATGTTGGTCAACATCGAGGAGCATGAGTTTTCTCAAAAATTAAATTCAGATATGGATATCATCAGTTGCACGTTAGACCATAAGCCATACCTCTTATAGCCTTTCGAAGAAGTTATGGTCTATACGTGTACTTGGTCATGCTATTCAGACTCACAAACACGGAGTTAGTTTTCATGGCTCTAATGAATTAAGTGTTCCATCCATATCTGGATTCTTTTGTGGTAGTATTCGTGGAAGGTATCTTGGTGTACTCTCACACTCGACACGACCATGCCACCCATCTTGAGATCATACTGAGTACACTGAGATATAATCAGTTATATGTTATGCTCTCAAAGTTCCATTTTGGGATGTACCATATTCACTTTCTGGGTCATACTATCTCGGAGGCAAGAGTTGTGGTAGACCTTGAGAAAGTGAGCGTAGTAGTTTCCTGGGAGCAGCCTAAGAACGTGTTTGAAATATGGAGTTTCTTGGGGATGGATGGTCACTACAGTCACTTTATACATGACTTCTCCCACTTAGCAGCACCGTTGATGGGTTTGACAAAGAAGGGTATGAATTTCATTTGGTCAGAAGCTTGTGAGACAGCCATTTAGGAGCTGAAGGGAAGGTTGGCATCAACACCAATCCTAATACTTCCAGAGCAAGGTAAGATCCATACAGTTTACTTTGATGGATCAGGTATTGGTCTAGGAGTAGTGCTGATGTAGGTAAATCGAGTAGTTGCGTACGGGTCTCGGCAATTGAGGCCACATGAGAGGAATTACCCGACGCATGATCTCGAGTTGGCTGCAGTTGTTCATGAATTTCATTTTTGAAGAAATTTTCTCATGGAAGAACACTTTTTAGTGTTTCTGAATCACAAATGTCTTAAATACATCTTTACCCAGAATGAATTGAATTTGAGACATTGAAAGTGGGTTGAATACCTTCAGGCCTTAAACATTGAGTTGGCTTATACACAAAGTAAGGGTAATGCAGTAGCTGATGCACTAAATTGGAGGACTCATATACAGGCTATTCAAGAGGCCAGTGGTGAGTTGAATATTATGACTTTTTCCTCAAGGATGCATTTGGAGGTACACGATAGTTAGGGTTGAGAATATCTTTCATCTTTAGCTGTGTCTTCTACCCTCCTAGATAGAGTTAGTGTTAGACATCTATCAGATTCAGAAGGCCTAGTTCTACTAGAGTCGGTGGCAAGTGAGGACCCTCCTCCTGGTTGGACGATAGGAGATGATAAAGTATTGTGTGTCCATGGATGAATGCGAGTTCTAGGGGATATACATGATGATTTGATGTAGTAATTTCATGCTTCATCTTGGGTATTGCATACGGGAATTATCAATATTTACCGTGACTTGAGACGTAAGTATTGGTGGCCTGGTATGAAAAGAGAGGTAGCTGGTTTTGTTACAAGACATTCCACCTGTCAGCTAGTGAAGGTAGAGAATCAGAGGCCAGCATGATTGTTACAACAGTTACCCATTCCGGAGTAGAAATGGGATGATGTCACGCTGGACTTCATGATCGGGTGGTCGTGGTCACCTCGAGGCAATGATGCTGTATGGGTTTTTGTGGACAGAAATTCGAATGTTGGTCACTTTTTTCAAATCAATTAGACCTTCGATGTTGACGAGATCTGTAAATTGTATATCCGAGAGTTAGTACATCTTCATGTGTTCCTTCATTCTATAGTTTCAGATAGGGATTCCTATTTTACGTCTTGTTTCTGCTAGAGTTTTCAGAGGGAACTGGGTATATAGGTGCTTCTGAGCACATCTTACCACCCTCAGTCTGATGTCTAGTCAGTGTGTACAATACAGGTGTTAGAAGACATGTTGTGTGCATGCGTCCTAGCCTTTGGGGGATCTTGGTAGAAGCACATTCCCTTGGAGGAGTTTTCCTACAATAATAGTCTTCAGGAAACTATTGAGATGGAACCTTACGATGCATTATATGGTAGTCCATATCGATCACCCCTGTGCTGGTTGGAGGTAGGTGAGGTAGCTTTACTGGGACCACGTCTCATGAAGGAGACTTTAGAGTAGGTCCTGTTGATTCAGAAGTGGATTGCTACTCCACAGTCTTGTCAGAAATCTTATGCTGATCGTCGCAGATGACCATTGCAGTTTGTGGTCGGGGATCAAGTTTTCTTACGTGTTTCACCGAGGTTGAGACACATGAGGATTAGGAGATAGGGTAAACATTCACCAAGGTATGTAGGGTAATTCTAGATTCTGGAGAGATTCAGGCTGGTTGCCTATCGGTTTCAGTTACCACAAAGGTACCAAACCATGCATGACATCTTCCACGTATCTCAGTTGTGCCGTTATCACTCAGACTCATCTCGCATTTTTCATCCTGAGGAGTTTGAACTATAGGTTGATGCATCCATTGAGGATCATCTGATTCATATTTTTGATAGGAGAACGAAGGTTCTCCAAGGCCGGTTAGTTCCTCCCATACGGGTGCTATGGCAGCATGGCTGAGTGCGGGACGAAACCTGGGAGTGGGAGACCGACGTACATGCTCAGTGGCCAAAGTTGTTCTCAGATTTAACTTCACCACTCTTAGAAGGTAAATTCGGGTATGAATTTATTTAAGGGGGCATGTTTTTAAGAACCCTGCTCTTATTCTTGAGGTACGGGTTTCTTCTTTTCATTTTCCTTATGTTTTTTTGAGAAAACAAGGGAAATGTGGGGAAAACCCCAAATTTATGGGTACATGCCATGTACTTTGGTACACACACCATGTACTTTGGCCATGTGGGATGATAATACAGGTCGTGTAGGCTTTTCATCTATTAATGGTGTAAAAACTAACCACACACCATGTACTTAGTAATACACGCCCTGTAATCAGTCAACATGTGAACAGTAAGGCAGTGGAAGTAGCCGCTAGAGGAACGATAGTACACTCCATGTATATAGTAATACACGATGTGTAAAAAAAGTAGCAGATGAACAGTGAGGTAGTGGAAGGTAACCGCCATAGGAACAATTAAAAGGAATAGAACATGCCATGTAGTGATGTTTTTTTGTTAAAAATAGGTAGTAGCCTCCTCATTCGATAGAGGAAGAAGTGGACTCACCAGGAGCGACAGGAGAGGAGGCTGAGACTTGGAGGAGCTCTTGATCGCTAACCAGGACTTCGATTCTTCTGTCATCGATCTCATTTCAATCGTGCAAGTAATGTATTCCTTTTTCATGAATCTTTTCCTCCAATTATTTCCCTAAGGGAAGTTATTTAGGTTTGAAGAGAAAATATTTTATCACGGATCTAAGTTGTTCTTGGTCGTTTCAGGAGGCGTCTTTCATGTATATTTATTAGAGGAGATTGAGGTAGGTGGTATTGTGTTTAATTTCAACTGTCGAGTTGATTTTGTGTACTGTTGTGTCACATGCCCATGTTCGGTGTGTCGTATGGCTTAGGCCTTGACTTTTTAGATACCTGGAATTTCATAGGTAATCTAATGAATAAGAATAAACTTTTATTTGAGATCGTTATATTGATCTAGGGCCACCTCGTTGGTGTGTTCCCCTTGCTCAGCTGTTTGGCCAGGATACCCGTGGGTGTGCTTTGATTATTGCATGTTTAGAGTTTTTCTTGTGAAGAAACATATATAAACAGCTTTCATATGAATTGGTCTCTTCCTTGTTACCTGCTTTTTCGATGGAATTCCTGAGGGCAGTGTTTTGTTTAGCCTGAGGTAAGTGTTTCATTTAACATGAGGGAAAATTCGCTTGTGGATGTGGGAAGTAACTTCCATGCATGAGTGAGATATCTCTAATACCTGAGGGCAATATTCGTTTTTCATGAGGGAAGTTAAATGAGGGTTTCGTTTCTTCTTTCATGAGGGTAAGGATTTGCATGTCTGAAGACAATTTTTACTTTTAATAGTTACTATGGTGATTTTTAATGTTGTACCAACAAAGATAAAGCACATGCATGGTATTATTATTATCTTTTACTTGTTAGATCACCTGTTGTGGATTCTAATGTGGCACTGTATAGGAGATTATCAGTTGAGGCTGAGTCTCAGGAATCTCATAATTCAATTATATTGAATTGTTAAATAATTATTAAAATGGAAATATAACTTGTAGTAGTGGTTAATTTTGAGTACTTCATGGTTTACTACATATCATTATTGCACACTACTATTTCACATTTTTATAGACAGTTAGGAATGGGCCTTTGGTGGTTGCCTACTAGGATTTATTTCTCACACCCTGTTTTTGTCATGTCTTGGGACCAAAAGATTATATTGCATGAGCTGTCAACAAGGTCAAGGGTCCCTACATAGGTACATGATTGTTGTAGAAGAGTATGAGAGCATAGGACCGAGCTTACGCTTGCGATGCTACTACAATCCTATTTCACTTCTTTGGTTTTGTTTTTCTGTAATTTTTACATTGTGTTGTATTATATTAGATTTTAGTGTATCCTATTTTGGCTGCTTTCTTAGAATCAGAGATATGTTGCATTATCATATATATGACTGTTGGTTATCTTTTACTTCAGTTCCGTTTTCCATTTCAAGTATAGATTATTAACTGCTTATGCTTTTTATGTTTATATTTTTTCCGCTACACTACACATTGGAAAATGAGGGCATTGTTTCCCCACTATTAGTCATATTCCCTCAGTGCTAGCCAGCAGCCTCTGGCATTTGGGGAAATATGCTTGAGGTCATGTGACCAACCGGGTTCCGGGAACCTGTTGTGTGGAACCCAGATCCGGGACGTTACAGTAATATTTAAAAATCCCAAACCTCATCCTATATTCCTTACTTTGGGAACAAATCAAACAACAAAGTCACTTGGTATAAACCAAAGGGAGTTACCCAAAAAAGTGGTAACGTTCTTCAATGAGCACTTTTGTTTTATTTATATCTCTACTCGAAAAATTCTTATTATATCATTGTTATATAATAACATCCTTATCTACAATATAATTATAAATTTTAATGAAACAATTTTGTCTTTCACTTTCACACGCTTCAATCAAATGTGATATGCAATCATTATTCATGTGTATGGTAGACTACAGCCTCACGAACTGATGTCGTTTGTTCATTAATTTCCACCTTTCAAGGTTGGGATAATGATGGATTTATTGTTAATATATTATATATATTATATTTATAATATATTTATACTTCTTGAATTATTATATAAAACATCCCTTCAAGCATTCCTTGTTTTGGTAATATGATAACATCGTTTGTGGAGGTGTGGACTACCACCTCCACAAATCGATGTGACTCATTCAAACATTAAATGGAATGTATTAAGAATGGTTTTAATTAAAATTTGGGACATATATAACTTAAATATGATACTGCAATGATAATACATATATATAGATATATATATCAGGTACTACTTAAATATGATAAGGAAATGGAAGTAGTGCTCTTGTGTACAGATGACCTACCGTCTCTAAGAACAATATATTTCATTTCCTATCTATAAACACTATGGATTACTATAAATACATATATAATGAATATATATGATATTTAAATCACGTTTTTCATTATGGATAATAAGAAATTCTGATCTACTTAATTGGAAGAAATTCATAACATGTCAAAACATACTTAAAAAACATCATAATTATCACTCGAAATATTGAAAATAATTGAGGATTGTTAACAAAGAGGTAATAAGATATTATAAGAAGAACATATATGATATTATAAATATTATTATGGTTATGTTATAATATTTTAACTAGTTTTAAACAAATATATAGGAGGTAATAAACCACGCATATTAAATGTAGAATAATGTAATGGATTTATCTCAATTTACATTCCATTGATACTTATTCGTTATTTTGAAAAAATTCAATTTAATATGGTGTATATAATTCCCAATTTAAATTTAATATGATTATTAACACATTTATTATGGTATTATTTGTTTCAATTTTAATCATCTCATACAGGTGGTTTTTACTTGAAAATTACCAAGTGGTAAAATTTTTATTTTCAATATATCTTTATTTTGTGATTGTTAACATTCTCATGAAACAATCACTTACTTATAACCATATCCATTAGAAATAAAATTTATTTTAGATATATATACTCTTATGTGATGGGTAGAATTATTTCCTAAACCATATACCATTTATTACATATAGGGTGTACTTGGGAGTTATTTTATTGATTGGGGAAATATTGGTAAATTTATATCTTTTACCCAATACTGATATTTGATAATGCACATTGTTCCCAATTTAAATATATTATTAGATATATGAGTAGTTATTTATATAGGTATGACATGGGTGGGGTATGGTTATAGATATCCATTAAATGCATCCTTAGTCTCATGAGATTAATCATTTATCCCATCATATGGGTTTTTATTTGATATGTTATAAATCGTCTTATGAAAGGTCTTCATAGTAAAGTTACCATGTGCCTAAGAAAGATGGAGTCCTATAATTAAGAATTCCGTTCATTTAGATTTAGTTATTATTTATCCATTATATTTTCTCTTTTAAATTATCTATGGATGTATTTCATACTCATTGTATTAATTAAATGGCATGTTTTTCAGTTACATATAATGCCATATAGATTTTACCTTATCCAGTAATCCAAAGGGTTCATGTGTTCAGTTATTTACATTTCTTATTGATTATTAATTATTAATTAATTATATATTCCTTTATACTTAACACTTAATGAGAATTTTACATCACACTTATTTTTTTCCCTTTCCCCCAGTTATGAAGAAGAAATTTTGAATAAGCTTTCAAGGATAATTTTCACATAAATTTATTACGTATAAAGATTTATTTTATACTTCGCAATTTAATGTGTGTATCAATTTTGTAATCTATAGTTCTAAAAAAATAAATCAATAAGTACTGTTGTATTTTATTCCTTATAATGATGCCAATATGATAAATTAAGGCACCAACTCCATGATTTTGGGTTTGGGGAATTATAGTCAGTATCCAAGAAAGATTAGTAGAACCATGGAAACTAGATATAGGAAAACATGGTTTTTGGAACATTACCCTATTATAGTCTTTTAGAATCACTATATATGAACATCCTATAATTCATGTAAGGTATTTATTTTTTGGGTCTTCTTAGAAATTCAACATTGTCTGGATACTACAAATGGATGTGGTTCTAACACAAATTTTACTTGAGGTAACAACATTGAAGAAGTGTGGCATGTCTGACTCAAGTATAACTTGGTACACAACAACATTCCTTTTTATACACCTATTTTTAAACTCCTGGGGGATTTTATTAGGATAATTCACATTTTATTTACAAACCATTATGATGGATTTTAAATTGAATACATACCCAAACAAAACATATTTATGATTATGAGATAAGCTATGCATATATTTTTTAATATAAGTTATGTGTTATGCCAAATTTAGAATTTGAAAAGGTTATTAATTATAATATGTAATATATTATATAAGATTTTTTATAAATGGAACCTATAAAGAATAATTGTATCAATACATGTGGTCAATGTATAGGTTTCCCTGATGAAGATGTCAGTATAGATGGTATTGGAACTGAGAATGTTATGGTTATATTAGGATAGGTTAATAAGGTCATGAAACATATCCATTACCAGATGTAGAAACTTATTCCATAGATAGATTCTTCAATGTTAAATTGATTTATGTGATAGAGGCCCCAATTTTTTTGTGGGACTACTAATTTAACAGAAGCTGAACAATGGATTAAGTTTTTAGGGAAGATTTTTATGGAATTTGGATGTTGTTAAAAGGAAAAGGTTATAATTGTAGTGTATTGTCTCAATGGTTATGTGGATCAATGGTGGTCATTGATCCAGAATACTTGAATAGAAGTGAATATAGAAATCATGGATTGGAATGTCTATAAGGAGACTTTCTTTGAAAAGTACTTTCCTCTTGAGAATCAAATTGAGGTGAAGATAATGTTCTTTATTATAAAAAAAGGAAGAATAATTTTTTGTGGAGTATGAAACTACCTTTACAAGGTTATAAAAGTATGCTAAAAATTTCATACGCACCACTAAATATCAGACTGGCCATTTATTTTAAGTCCTTAATACATGTCTCTAATGGGCGCGGGTGTCTCAAACCTTTTCTTCATATGATGAAATAGTTTTAAGGTGTATTAATAAATCAAAATAATTATCTATGTCTTATTAATTCAAGGGGAAGAAAGAGAAGAATAGGATGGTATATAAAATAATAGATAAAGGGAATAAAAAAATAATTATTTTCCTCTATATAATAACTGGGGAAAGAATCACCCTGGAAAATACATTAATGGATTGGAAGTTTGTTATAAGTGCATAGAAAAGGGTCACTAGAAAAAAAAGTTAAAGTAGAAGAATGAAAAAAACTATTATTAAGTATTAAAAAATCATAGGCATGGAGAAATTTGAAAATTAATTACCTATTATTCATGAAATTATACATCAGAAGAACCTATGGGATCAAGGTTAGTCATATGTTATTGACACAACTGAAGTGGAATGATTAATGTTCTTCTATTTTTAGATATAAAAAATATGTTTTAAAAGTGTTTTATTTATTATGGTCTTATAATATGATTTATGAATTATGTTAGGATTTTTTGGAAGTAATATTTCATTATGTGTTTTAGACCACAAGATTAATGGAACCAAGAAAAGTGAAGCAGTAGCAAGTTAAATTTTTGTAAGATACATGGCTTAGAAAATGATAAGACATAACATATTTCTAAGGATGAGATAATAATTTTGGATAAAGTAAAGATTGATAATAAAAAATTAAACTGAATACAAAAAAATACCATTGAAAATATTCTTAAGTTTTGGATCATAATCTTTTTGAATGTTTAGCCATTTAGGAAATGGTTTATGTTGAACTTTTGATGTGGTTTTAGAGATTGATGTATTACCTCACCCTATGGTTAAATTTATTATTAGAGATGAAGTAGAAATGGTTCATCACACAACCAAGGAAAATATATTTATTTTTAAATATAAACATATAAAGTAATTATATTTCCTTACAATAATATATATTGAAAGAAAACCTCAACTCTAGGAAATGGGTCTTCGAACAAAAATAATGTCTTATTATCATCATTTTTATGATATAAATCACCATTTTTCACACCTTTGGATTATGGTTTTTTTCAACAAAATTCTCATGAACATAATCAATATCACTCTCCATCAGAACATAATAGTTAGATTTCTCTTGAATGTCATGTTTTTCACTAATGTTCTCCTATTTGGAATCCTAGTTTTTTTGTGACCTTCACATTTCTGGTTCCTTCTTATTAAGAAGATGTGTTGTTAACCTTATTTATGAGGTGGGTTTCTCAACAATAGTATTTTAAAATATAAAACCCATAATTATGGAACTCAAGTGTATATTGTCAAGATAAAATTTAATTATGTTGGGTAGAATGTAACACACATGAATTCTAAAGTAAGAAAATTTTATTTAATATAATGTATGGCACACAACACCCAGAGTATAAAGTAATATAATGTACTAAGAGATTAATATATATTTAATATTTCAAATAAATATATTATACAACTTTTAATGCATGAAAAACTAAGTTTTCTTGAGTTACACATATGAAAAACATTATTCGATAGATTTCGTTACACACAAGATGATGTTTTACCAAACAACAATATATTATTAAAATATTCTTATTTAATACAATAATTTTTTTCCTACCAATTAAAATGGTGGTTATGAATAATATTAACTAAATTATGTAAATATATTGTTGAATTAATGGTTTAAAAATTAAATACAAATGAATATCAAAACCAATTGGATATGTTAGAAATATTTTAATAGAAAACTATTTTATGATTCTAATTGAGTTTCATATTAATAGATTAAATTATTTAGTATTATTGAATTATATTAAATAAATATATATATATAATATGTTAAATAAAATATTTTTTATATTTATCTAATATATTTTATTGGAATAAGACAACGATAAATCCAGTTTTATGGATAAAAATTATATTTTTCTAAAATGGAAATTTTGTCTCCTTTTAAGGGTGCACCTAGTTTAAAACAAAATTTTGTAACTTTTATAAACATTATTTTCCAAAATAAACTTTATTTTTTACATTTTGGGTAAAAATTATATTAGGGTTAATATTTTTCACTTTTCTAAGAACTTGTAATTTTTGATAAATAGTGAAAAATACTGAAGTTTAATTGAAAATAGACTTTTCTTCTATATCATTTATATTTCTAAATATTATTTCAAAATTTTTTAATTTATAATTATATAAATTTTATATATCTTAGAAAATAATTAATATTGTTTTTTTTATTTAATTTAGATATAATAACATAGCAATCTTTTGATCATTTTGAGTTTAAAAACACACATTGTTGTACTATCTCTAGGATTAATTTTAAATTAATTTATTCAAATTATTTTCTTTTAATTTGGTACAACGGATTATATATTTTCATTAATAATATTGCAAAATTTTTTGTAAGGTAAAATTATTTTATATTCAAAAATATTATTCAATTTAATTATTATCAATTACAACGATTAATGTAAAAAAGGGTTTACTCATTGGTTAAACATTTTCTTATAAAAAATAATCTTTAAAAAAGTAAAATATCCATTAAATTTAAATATTTATATCATATAATAACTTTTATATAAAATTTACCATTATTTGAGGCACATTATATAAGGTACACCTCTCAATATTGTTTACCTTTTTATATTTATAATAATATCACTCCTCCCCCAGTATAAAAAGGCACTCACCCCTCCCAATTATTTACACCTCTAAATCTATTTTTCCTGTCAGAAATCACTAAAATTAACCTCCCAGGCTACCTTCTTTCATTATAGAGGCCTCACATAGGGTATAAATCCATCCAAGTATTTCTTTTCGTATTAACCAAAAGGAGTTACCTGAGAAAGAGGTAAAATTCTTCAAAAACTGTTTTTTATTTCTATCTCTACTCCTTAAATTATAATTTTATAATAATATATAACAACCTAAGTATATGAAATGTACTTATATATTTTTATTATAATATTTATACCTACACTTTCACACAAAATCATCAAATGGGATATGTAATCACCGTTCTTGTATAATACAGACCACCGCCTCCTGAACCGATGTCTTTCATTCACTCATTTCCACCTTTCATAATCCCTAATAATTATGGATTTATTATTCATATTTGATATATTTGAGATTTATAATGTCTTTATACTTGGGTAAATTTTTTATAATGCATTCATTCATGCTTTACAATTTGTGGTAATACAATAACATTATTTGTGGATGTGTGCACAACTGCCTTGTGAAGGTGATGTGATTCGTTCACACATTGCATTGAATATATTAATGATAGTTTTAATAAAATAAAAAATAATATATATAACATAAATATGATATTTTAATGTTAATATACATGTATATATAACTTAATTTTTAAATATGACAAGGAAATTGAAGCAGTGTTCATGTGTATCTATGGCCTACCATCTCCATGAACAGTGCATTTAATTTCCTATCACCAAACATTATATATTACTATAAATATAGATTTATACTGAATATATATGATAATTAATTCATATTTTACATTATCAATATGATGATATAATGATCTACATAATAGGTATATAAAATAAAAATTTAAAACATACTCAAAAAACTATTCAATTTACACCTCAAATAGTGAAAATAATAAAGTATTGTTGATAAAAAGGTAATAAGATATTATAATAGGATCATATATGATATTATTAATATTATGATAGTTCTTTTATAAGTTATTAACATGTTTTAAACCACTATAAATGAGGTTAAATACCACACAACTAAAAATAATTATAATATAATGGATTTCATCTCCATTTACATTCCATTGAGACTGTTCTTATTATATACCAATTCACTTTAACGAGGTGTAAATAATTACAAATTTTATTTTAATATCATTATTAAATCCTATTTTATGGTATTGTATGTTTCAATTTGAATCATCTAATTCAAAGGGGTTTTACTATAAAATTATTATGTGCTAAAAGTTATCTTTGCACTCTAAATTTCTGTTCTGATTGTTAACTTTCTCTCAAAACAATTACTTCATTATGAACATTTTCCATTAGAAATTTCATTTATTTTAGATGTACATAATATTATGTGATGGGTATAATTATTTCTTAAACTGTATACCATTTTTACATATGGTGTATACTTTATAGTTTTTTGATTGACTGGATAAATATTGGTAACTATGTACCTTTTAATCAACAAATAAATTTAATATAGAATATTTTTCAGGGAATATATTGATTATTCAATATATGAGGAATGTGTTGGAGAGGTATGACATGGGTGCATCTTGGTTATTGATATCCCCATGATGCATCAGTAACCTCAAGAGATGAATCATTTTTCCAATCAAATGAGTTTTTACCTGATATATTATATACCAACATGTGAACTGTCTTTATGGTAAAGGTATCAAGAACCTATGAAACATGGAATCAAATAATCAGTAAATTAATTCATTTAGATTCAATTATTATTTTTCCATGATATTTTCTCTTTTTAATTATCTATGTATGTATTTCATTCTCATTTTATTGATTAAATTGCGTGTGTTTTAGTTAATTTCCGTGCATATGTTGATTTCTACTTATCTATTTATATAAATGGAATGTGTCTTCAGTTATTTAACTTTCCATATTGATTATTCAATTTTAATTCTTGTTATCTTTCACTATACTTATCCCTTATCGAAAATTTTACATCACCATTATTTTGTTTCATTTCCCAAGTTTATGAAGAACAAATCTTTGAATAAGCTTTCAAGGATGTTGTTCATTTTAATTTTTTAGGAATCATGTTTTATTTTCTATTTACCATTTTAATAGGTGTATCATTTATGTAATCTAATTTTCCTAAAATTCTATGTAGATAATTCCTTTAGCATTTCATTCATCATAATAAAGTTAATGTAATAAAGTAATTCATAGACTCTATGCTTCTGTGGTCAGGGCCTTAGAATGTTTGTTTTTTTCTTTAGTGTCATAAAGCTGACTAAAGAGTTTTTTTAAAATTATACATAATTTTAAAATTTTAAATGAATTATAAATCATTAAAAATGAATTTTATATTTAATTATAAATATTTTATAATTAATTAATCTTTATGTGTTGTTATGATACATGGAATTGGGTGGTTAGATGATGCTAGGTTGGACATAAATGTGAATGGGTGAGATTTTCTTGGATGAGAGAAAAGGGAATAATGTTTAATTATGCTAGGTGTTCCCATAATCAAACAAAAATTTTGTTTTAAATTGTTTTGTGTACTATTTCATATGATGTGTAGATTCAACACTGAGGTTGATGAACCATTTAATAAAAATAATTTTTTTGATTTAAATGATTTACCATGGAACGGGGAATGTGTTAATGTCACAAGGTACACTAACCATTGGCTTGGTGCCTCAGCCTTCGAAGGTCAAGGACCCAACAATAACTGAAGGCTTTATGATACAAAAACCTAGAGGGGTGTGATTTAAATGACCTTAGTTATTATAGGAAACCTTGATAGGTTCTATAGTTCCATTGAGTAGGGATGGGTGATGAAATATGATTTAATGGCTTGAGTAAGCCATGTGAAAACCAGATTATTCCTTAGATCCTTTGGGATAGTTGAGATTACCATGGAGCGATTCACCCCCCCCCCCCCACTAGTATATGTGTACTGTGGTGTATTCATTGGGAATACATGGATGTGTGGAGGCTCAAGGATAGTAGTATATTCTTAATTTTTTTTATTCTATTATTTATCTTGTTCATGTGACCAGTCTATTGGGTGGTTAAAATTTTTAAATGATATGTCTAACTGTGAGTATGTATGATTTCTTGCATCCACATTAATTATTATTAACGGTGATTCTTATTTGTTTTTTCCACATACATTGATTTATTATCATTATATTTTCCATATTTAATTTTTATATTTTTGTGAACTCAAATATAAGGTGATAGTATACACATAGTAACACCCAATACCACCACTACTTGTCGGTAGCCTCAAGAGTATGAGGAGGCATATCTAACTTTAGTGGTGACTCCTTTGATTTAGGCATCATTCAGTGGTCGCATACCAAGATAATTAAATACATCATGTCACCCCCCCCCCTTAAAATAAATCTTTCACATATTCCCATATACAAGTTGGATTTTATAGTAGGTAGGAATAAAAATATCATTCATGTAAATATTTTTATGTATATATATTTTTGTGTTTAATTTTGGAGTAATTGACATAATTATCAAATCAATACTAACAATGCCACCATCGCCTCTTGTGGAAGTGATGATTACTTCATATCAAAATAGGGTATATTTGAATCACCATGATTTAAAATTTTCTCTTTTGGAACAAATATATATCCATGATCCTTTCATTGAAATAAAATTAAATTCATGTTTTATCTCATAACCTTTTAAAATAAAACTTAATATTTATTGAAAATTTGGTCCAAAACGAATATATATAGTTTAATTCAACTTTTAAATACCTTTAATTGTATATTTCTATCAATTAAAAGACCATATATAAAAGGAATATAATTATAAACATAATTACTCTAGTGATATGTTTTATTCAATTTTTCACTTTCTAATTAACTTCTACTATAACTTAAAAATATGAAAAATAATATTGATAAGTTTATATAATATACCATAAATTTTTTAGAATTTATTCTTTTTACCATTAAATAAAAATACAGTATGACTATTCTTTTGAAAACATTTATTATAATAACATTTTTTAACTATTAATGTTATCATCATGCACTATATTAAATCCCTATATTAGAAACGACAGTTACAACTATGTTTAACTGATCTAAATGAAATAATACTAACATTATTTCAATTTTTGTAACATATCAATTTTTTAACAATTATTATATCCTCATATGATAAAATTATAAAAAAATTATTACATTATCATTTTCTCTAATACTTACCCTAGCCTAGCAACCAACCTAATAAAAAACTGAGAATATAGTTTCTAAAATAAATTTAATGTAAAATAACTATCAAATGAAAATTTATTATATTATATATTTTTAAATACTAGGACTTTTTATCCTTCTCACTTTTAAAACATTTCCTTCTCAAAAATCCAATAAAAATAGAAATAGAGAAATTCACTTAAGTGAAATAAGGGGGATTATTCAAATTTTTTGAAAAATGTTTCACATTAAAATCATCACCTCTAATAAACATTATAATTACTATAAATAGGGGTGTTGGGACACATTATTTAGTCACACTATTATTTTGTATTATCTATAATAACATGGGGTAAAAAACACTCATTCCAAAAGGGATTAACATGCATATTTGGAAAAATTAATGCTACTTCATTTTTTATTTTTTAGATATATTTTAGGTACTTTTATTCCAAGACCACATATATTTTATAGAGCTATAAAATTTGAGTGTTTCAAAAATTCATTTTTGGATTACAATATTTAATGTCTCCTTTGATTTATTTTTAATACATTTAATTCATTACTAATGAAGATTTATTTTTCACACACAAATACAATAATTTTGGTTCTTTTATCTTTGGTATGTTATTTTTTAACACTAATATATATTTTATTAATTATTTTTGGAATATTTTTTAAATGAACATTTAATATATTATATATTCATTCTTATCGTAATTAGGTATAAATTTATTTATTTATTATTTTTATAAAATATAATTCTATTATTTTATTTTATATATTAAATATAAATAAATCATTTATATTATAAATTTCTTTTAATTATTTATCTGTTTTAAAAATAATATTTTTTATCATGTAATTTTTATACTATATTAATTTATTTATTTTTATTTAATACATAATATATTAAACTATTATTTATTCAAACTATTTTAGTTTTTATTAATGTATTTTTATTACTACAATATTGATACTATATAATATTTCAATCAAGATAATCATTGGGTTAAAGACATAACCTGTCACTCATGCATGGATAGTGTAGTTTGACATAAAGGTGAACCAGTCCAGTGTATAAAGTGATATTTGTAATGTTGGTCATCACGCAACTCAATTTTCAGATATCAATAATTTAAATTCTATCCTTACTAAATATAGAGTGAGATGCGTGGTGGAAGCCGTGATATGTGACTCATTTTTCTAGGCCGACCATTCTTTTCATCTTCCATGAAACACATAAAAATAATCCAAGACATTTTAACAAGAAGGGGTTCAATAACTAATATAAATAAACCAATAAAATAACACATAATTATTTAGATTAAACAAAGGATAACTCTTTCCATCCCCCCAAAGTATGCCTCTGGTGACAACAATACATGATATTTCAACTCCAATTTCACTCAGATATCTCTTTCTATGTTGAATAATCCCAAAAATTTGAAATATAAGAAATGAAACTTATGATATAATAAATATCATAGAAATGAGAAAATTTACAATGATAATATGTATGGAAATATTTTTTATAATTTTGAACATAATACACATTATGAGACTAATAGATTTTTTATGCTACTTATGTATAATGAAAAGATTATAAAAACCAACAAAATTGCCTATGTGAAACAATATAATATGTGAATTTATAAGTAAAATGTAATTTACTCAATGATTTTCTCAAGAAAATATAATTTTCCATGAATGTTTTTTATCTTTCCATTATGAATCCTTATCTAATATAAAAATATAATGAGAAGTAAATGATAATATATTAAAACTACCCTATTGTGAGAAAATTTGAATAAATTAGTTTCATTTTCTAAATTACCCATAATTATACTTCTAACGTAATCTTAAAAGGCTATAACTCATATTTATATATATTATATCAACACATGTTGTGAAACAGATATAATTTTGAATGGGTCGCTAATGAAGACAATGGAATTTCATATGATACTTCATTTTTTGAAGAACACTAACAAGACTCCCATGCATCATACAAGATCCATTAAAATCTTATAAGGGATAAGGAACAAAACAAGAAGATAGCATACATGGGATTTCAAAACAATTATTTTTTCATCAGCACAAATTTTCAATATGAACACAAAGAACACCCATACCTCTAAAAAAATTTATTGGATAAGATATTTCACTAATGGACCATGATTATGAGGAAATTAATGTGGGATAGACTAACTGAAGTTATTTAAAACATAAAGAATATTTTAAAGGATATTTGCTTTAATATTCACATGGATAAGATCCATGGTTTAAATATACTAATGTAATCATCATAGTAAAAGAAGTAATGTATTGTTGATTCATCAGATAATATATAAAAGGAGACTATGGTTCATATTAAATAGTGTGATTTTCCATTCCATGGATTAGGGAGAGGAAAAACAAAATTTTAGAAAGGTAAAAACTAAAAACAAAGAATAAATATAGGGTGTAATATTGTCTGGAGAAGTGTATACAATATTTGGATGAGGACTGTAGAGTACTTTATGGAATTAAATATACTTACATTCCAATTTTCATAATATTTTTATCTGATTAAGATGTATTTCACAGGTTTTAATAATTTTTTAAGTTGTGGGAATTGATTTTAGTCAGTTAAATTTTATTTTAGTATACTATTTAGAATTTTCTATTAATATTTTTTATCTTTTATATTAATACTCATCTATTTTTTTAATGGATGAATTAACTATGTGTGTGAATAAAGTGAAAATAGATATTCATACTAGGCACTTCGAATCTATAAATGGTCACAAGAGACATGTAATATGAGTGTAATTGAAATATTAGATTTGAAATTACACTAAGAACATATTGTGAAACACTATATCTCATTGTAAGTCTTGTGGAGTTGAGTGACACGACTACACATTAATTGAAAAACACATAACAGACCCAAACATAAATAAGTAATAGTCGCACGCAAAGTAAAAATGATCTATAAAATTATTTTTTTCAAGTTTAGTCCTAAAAAGAAACATTAAAATGACTTGCATAAATATAAAGATGTATTTGTGTTATATAGATATAGAAATATTGGGAATATAATGGTGTTTTCACAATATAGTTGTAAATAATATAAATAATTAGGTAAATTGTTTAATTTATTTCTCCCATATATTTGTAATCCACATAAATAGGAAAAAAAATTTCTAGTTATAAACTCTAAGATAGTAAATTATCTATTTTTTCCCATATCTCCAAAATTATATAGTTTATAACCTTGTATACAAATTAACAATACCCGATTTTTACTATTTTCATTCTAAATAAAACCACGAATATTATAATCCATAAATTGTACTTATTAAAATATGAAATATTTACTCATAAATATTGAAAAATATTTACCCCTATGTTCTTGAATGGGATTATCAATTACATGTCATGATAAGATTTATCTCAATGACAATGAAACTAAACAAATTCCTTATCAAATAATCCACAATACTTAATATGTAAGATTCCTTAATTGACAACACCCCTTAGGTCATGCAAATGAATATAATACCAAGAGATAATAAATTTAATGTTCCAACATTGGATAAGATCTAAAATATTCACATGAGCTTTAAAAGTATCATATATATTTTCTGAACTTTTCTTTCTTTTGAATATTTAAAAATCAAGGAAATCATTTTA
Organism: Viscum album; assembly: GCA_963277665.1. NCBI lineage: Eukaryota > Viridiplantae > Streptophyta > Magnoliopsida > Santalales > Viscaceae > Viscum > Viscum album. Next base: position 1,452,847,514 of record OY728125.1, read on the forward strand.
CTCCCATAAAGTTATAGGGCATTCCTCAAATTATATTCCTGTGAAATCTAACAATATTATATTTTCAAAATATACTCTTGTAATAACTCATATTTATTATTTATCAATTACACCAACTTCTTCTTGGACACAACTAAATATTAAATTTACTCCCTTCATAAAGAAAACCAAATATTCATATTGTAAAGAACATCATGGAGGGATCATACCAATAGTTTATTGGTATACATTTTTGTATAAAAACTATATTAAGGACTTATTTACCTATAAATAATTACTGAATCAATCTCATAAGTTTATGAAAATATATAAAACGTCTAACTCATCTGGGATAGCTTCTAATTGATATTTGGGTTAAAGTAAACCCTCAAGATCTATTATATCCCATAAAATTTATATAAAATTAATTCTTATAACTAGTTTATTATATGTACACATAATCATTTAGTAAACTATTTTATCATATACAATTATTAATCCTTTTATGATTTTAGTTAAATGACTGTGAAATTAACAGAGACATCATTCCACCTCCTTCATAAAGTACACATTGGATAACATAAATTAGAAAACACTAATTATCAAGCCTTTAACATAAAGGAGTTATTAAATAATTCAAATAAAATAATGTGATCCTAATTTTCCTCACTAATGAAACACCCTATTATAGATATTTATATAAACTTTATATTTTTTTCATTGTATTATTTTGGGTTACAGTGGCTTGAGTGTTAGCATTCAAATAAAAGTGAATACCTAGTGGGAGTTGGTTCTATCTGTGAAACTATATTCACAGTATGTGATTATATTATATATATAGTATAGTTTTGAGTGATGATGAAATATTATTCTCAATCATAGAGAGTATCAATTTAGAGTGTTTGACCAATGATAAGTACAATTATTTTATATGAAGTTGGGGACACCTTTTATAAAATATAATATATATAATTAAGTGATATTCATTACTAAAAATGTGTATTTAATAATATTATATGTGTTAGATGAGTGATTGTTTATTTAAATCTAAGGGTAGTTTCATGAATTCATTCATATATTTTAGGATTAGCATCTGGTGTTCTTATTTGATATTTTATTTTCATGTTTTTCAATATAATTTTTTATTCTCTTATATTGGGTGGCGTAAATTTATTTTTGGTAATCCAACTAAGTGATTTATATTCATTAGAAAATAAAAATGATTTTATGAAAATTTCATTCTCATTAATGATTTTTTCTGGAAGTGTATATTCATTTTTTTGGGAAAAATTTTGGGTTAATTAATTAATTATGAACTCCTTATAAGAAAATAATTTCATTATAATTAATTTCATTTAACATACATTCTATATATTTTAATGTTATAAAGTTTTTTAATTTATATGATCATTATAATTACTATTTGAAAACAATTACATGGATATTGATGTTATGATCAAACTAATAAAGGTATTTATTCTAATATTTTTTATTTACATTATAACCCTAGTGTTAGTCATCTTCCTCTATCATATTGGTGGTTTTCTTTGATGGATAATATTGATATAATTTTTACATAAAATGGGATATCTATAGGGTCAAATCATGTTAATGTGGTATCAATTTCAGTTTATTTTTTTATTTTTTAAGAGTTGACACATGTGGGGACAGTTTTGGGGTTATGGGGTTTTAGAATTCCTAAGGTTATGATAGGAAGTATACAAGATATTTTTATTGTTGAGGGATAAATAATCATGTAGTTACATATAATTAATTATGATTTCATATATTGTTGCACATAGTAATTTTTTTATAGCCATATGGTTTTAGTCATTACCTAGTTTTATTTTCATATTTTTGAATTGATTGGTTTTCAAGGATCTATAACCTTTGTTCAATAAATTAAAAGACAATAGAAATTAGAAAACCAAGATGGGCCGGATATACAATTTGGAAACCATGGGTGAAAAAAAATAAACAAATTTCTTTATCTATATATGGATGTTTCTCTTACTTGAAATATAGATCACTAAGGAATTTCCAAAACATTCTTCCTATCATGGTCTATCAATGCGATGATTTAAACCACCCAATGTCAGTGAAGGAACCTCAATGATTCCTCAATGTGATAATATCACATAAAAAATAATGAGTAAAATCTATTTATGTACATTAAAAATGATAAGAAATCACCCTAACCAATAATATCTCAATGACTATATATTTTTTTGTTGGCCTCTGAACACTCATTATCCATCATTGGAATTTATATAAATGTCACATAATGTTCAATTAATTCAATATGATTTAAATTTTTGTAAATCATCAGTCATTATCTTAACATTTAAATTTGGTTTATATCCCATAAATTTGATAATATAAATTGTAACCAGTTGATGATAGCCACACATGGAATATTCTTTATGTAAACACATAAGGATTGACTTCCATTGATCAATCATAAAATTCATCAGAAATTATAAATTATTTTTCAATATAGCATAAAATTTAAAATTTCTTGATGATATATCTATATTTTATAATACAATTTGGTTAATTTTGTGAAGTAATATCATGTATCTCTACCAAATATATGTGTAAACCGAAGTCATATGACATGCTTTATTTTTTGAGTATGTCATACAATATAATATAATTATATTATTTCTTATGATATGAACCATAATATATTAAATATATAAATCCCTCCGAGAATACTTCCTTTTGGTATAGGTTATAATAACATTAATAGAAATTTTATATAGATATTATTTTATGGTGATTGGTGCGTTAAGATCACATACACATGTCAAAGTTGGTCGGATGTAGTGATTCCATAGATGTTATACATGCTCATGTTACTTACACAATGAATTTATCCTTAAAAATATATTTATTGTTTATGATTCATTGAGACCAAATTATCATAGTGGAACCAATTTATTTTTTAAATAAATTTATTTAATTCTATTCATATGAGAATCTAGTATTTGAGAGTAGTGTGGAATATAGGTTATTTGTGGCATCAAGGGAAATCAAATGAGGTATTCGAGTTTATTTTGGAAGAATATTTCCTTGAAATTATTATAGTGGTCATGAATCTATTTTAAAAAAATAGCAAATTTGAAGGAATTTTTATCATTTCATGTATTAATGATGTCTATTAATTTCTTTCCATAGAAGTAATCTTGACATTGGATTTTTTGATATATTTGAGTTTTTTAAAATATTTTTTCCTCCACGAATGAGTTCCATTATGATCAATGTAATTTCATTTTCCATTTATTGAAACTATTTTGTAATTTAAGTGTAAAGGGCTGAATTCTATTAATTAGATAGTGTAATTTTATAACTAAATGATCGATAGTATTAAGATGTTGGTAAATAAATAGAAGGTATGATAGATAGGATGAAAGCCATTGGATTTTGGATTTCTAGTTTAAGGATTATAAAAGAGTATTTTAATAATATGATAAGAAATATTAACCAGTGGCAATGACTATTATATAAATATTACCTCCATGTGGTGTATAATGTGAAATTAGTGGATATAAATTCCCAACTACAAATAGGTGTTCAGTAGCTCATTTTGTATAACCTTACCTCAATTCAAGATTTATTTCTCTATGTTTGTGTAATATTTATAGTTGATGTCATAGTTAAAAAAATATAAGAAAGCTAATTATTTTCAAGAGGTTCCCTTTTAATATAGTGGATGAGTTTCTTTTATTTATTGATTTTTCAAAGTTTTTGTTTTTACCTTGGTTTTAGGAATATTTTTGAATAACCATTCTAGTTTTATTTATTTATTTGGGGATGTATTTTATATAATTGATTCTATCATTATTATTTTAGGATATTTATTAAAATATGTACTCTTCTCTTTTATATTAGTGTATAAGTGGATTTGATTATCTTGAGGGTAAATGTTTTTGTGGTTGTTCATTTTAATTAATTGTAAGGATTGTGTTCCATCGTAAAAATAGTGGATAATGGATTGACTGGATGGATTTGTTGATAGATTTAATATAGGAAGAAGAAATTACTAGTTGTATTATATATTCTAGATGGTTATGATATTAAATTATGTGGATTCACAGATATATTGAACCCTTATGTTTAACACTATTGAAAAATTGAAATCCTGGGTTGTTTTTAGCAGTATTTTTTCATCAAAACAATTTGTGTAAATTTTTATAAAATATCCTCTAAATAAGTTTTATATTTTTATAGAAAAAAATATATATTTTGGGAGAATTTTCTCACATACCAGTAATAAATATTTTTTAATAGAAAATTATATTTAGAAATGGCTTCTTAAAAACCAACAACTAAATATAAATTAATAAAATATTTAATAACTAATAATTATTTTTTATATATTATTAATATATATTAGTTATTATTTATAATCATTTATTCTTTATAAATTAAAATTTTATTTTATTATTATTAATTTATTATTTATTATTTATAATTATTAGTTTGTAATTATTTGAGACATGAATTAATTCTATGATAAGTTGAAAATATAACATAAACATCTAGCGACCATAACTTTTTTTATAGGTGTCCATTTTAGCTCCATAACTAGTTATATAAAAGATAATGAAATGAAATGTGATGAAATTGGATAATAATTCAGAAATAATGAATTGAAAAAAATTTATTTTTATTATTAGAGAAGTTGAAAATCAAACAACAACTTCAAATATCCATAACTTTTGATCCAAGTGATTATTTGGGCTCTACCACAAATAAAATTGTATCATGATAAGATTTATATATTGTGTTAACTTGGTAATACCCTATTCGATATTTTATGTGTTAAAAAAAGCCCCATAATTCCTCTAAAACTAATTTGTTTTATTCATATATCATTCTCTTTAAACAATTTATGTGATTGAAACTTCGTTTAACATTGTATTTATATGCTTATTAGGTCATTTCTGATTTTATTCCATGAATTAATATTTTTATATATAATATCCTGAATTTTTAAAGATAATAAAAACTATTCTTGTGAATATTTTATATGTATTCTAATGTGAAAATTTAATTTTTCAATAAAAAACATAACAAATTCTTTAATGCTTTTTTCATACTGGTAAAAGTCCAATTACCATCTTGAGATATACTATAAAATATTTTCAGGGTTAGGTTCAAAGTTATTGACAGATTATAAGGTTGGTAGAGTCTCAAAGAAGACCAAATTAAAATATTAAATAGATTATATTACACACATGGGATTTATCAAAAATAAATGAATATCTCCCAAATGGTACATTGTATGTGAAATGAAAAACTTGTGCAAGGTCCATGACATAGATTTTCTATGATAAAGGGGTTAACATTTTTAGTATTCACAAATTTCATCACATCTCGTGTGAGGATAAGTTATTAAATATTTTTATTAAATTATTTTTCTAAAAATAATTTAATATCACTCAAACAGTGTGTCGTATGAAAAATATAAGACCAAAATTAGGTTCGGGATTCCAAGATTACCCAAGTCCAAACATAATATTTTTTATGCCTCATAAATTTTATTACATCACATGTAAGTGTAATAATAATTATATTATTACCATAATTATTTTTTTGAAATAAATAAAATGTAAAAAGTACATGGCTAATTTAATATATTTTTTTGCATAATTGTTGAGTGGAATTTTTCCGTGTGTGAATTATTGGGTGTTTTAAAAATAAAAGTGATATTATTAATTTACCGACACAAATTCAATGGTGTGATTAATGTAAATTTATTAATCACATTGTATTTAAGGGTGGTTACTATTTAAAATGATAATGTTGGCAATTATTAGGGATAATTATTAGTAAACATAATAATTATTACTGTTATTATTTTTATTATTATTGAAAAAAATAATATATGTGCTTGACGTTTTAAATTATGAAAATATATATATGTGGTTAAATATATATATGTTTGGGTATATATATACATGGGTTAAATATATAAAAATATATTAATATACAGGTGTGTAAATATATATACATAATTCATGTGTGTGTGTGACTGTATTAATATATATTAATGGTGGATTTAATATATTTTATGAGGGATATTTAAAGATATATATATATATATGTTAGTGTGTGGGTGTGTAAACATAGATAAAATGGTTGTATATATAAATATGACATTTAAAATATATTTAATGAATAATTAAATTTATTTTAAAGAGATTTTAATAGAATAAAATTCATGAAGGGGTGATGCATTGACCATTATAGAGAATTTTAATGTGTTTGAGTTTAATTTATGAAGAGAAAGAGAGATAAAAAACATAATTAAAGAATTAAAAAATAAAAGGGGGGACCTTAATGAGGCATGCATGGATCTTTCTTCTCCCACATTTTCTTTTTCTCACGTCTTATCTCTCTAGTATTTTTTAAAATTTTCTTTAAATTATCACATAAATGTCTCATATAGTATTGATCAAAATTCAGCACTTTCAGTATTGTTGGATCTATTTTCACTAGCGGATTTTAATCAAATATTTTTTTTATATAGAAAGGTATGTTTTTTTATTTTAATTTGATCTGATTCTTTCACATTTTGACTATCAAAAGATAATTATAAATTTATAATTTCAAATTTTTGTTTTATATAATAATTTATAATTATCGAAGGATTATATATATGTAATTATGAGAAGATATGTGTCAAAGATAATTATAAATAATTATAGAATGGTAATTTCACTGAATCACTAAGACTAATTATGACTATAGTAATTTACCAAGATTTTAATTTGAAACTTATTCATGAGAGATAAAAATATTATCGCATGTAATATTTTAAATTATAAATTCAAAATTATCCAGGAGAGGTAAAATATTATCACATGTACTATTTTAAAACAATAATTTAAAAATTACCTTAGAGAGATAAAATATTATCGAATGTAATATTTTAAATGGTAATTTGAGAATTATTTTAGAGAGATAAAATATAATCTTATGTAATAGTTATTGAATGATAATTCCAAAATTTTGTAGTAGATAGAAAGTATCAATGCACATGATATTTTATTTCTTTTTGGAATATAATGGCTATGTTTTCCTTTATTTCCCTTTGGTGAACCACTAGTGTCGACATTTTTTTGATAATAAGGGCGTGAATAGGTTTTCTTGACAGGTTTATCCTCACCTTTTGACATAGATGTCTTTTAGGTAGGAGGATCGTTGCCTTTTTTATTTTTTTACACATTGTTTCATAATATGATTACGCATATAAATATTTTAATTATCATTCTTGATTATGATTGCATGTTTGTGTGTCTGTCACCCTAGGAACCATATATTACATTTGTTTCCATGATTACTTGTACGTTATTATTCATGTTCAATGTTGATCACATGTATTGGGTTCCATTACTTACTTATAATGATTTCATATGATTGATCATGTATCATATCATTCAATGTGTGGTTTTTTGGTATGGTTATTGGGCCCCATAGAAGGTAGACCATGGTGCCATGTTATCCCTTGGAGGGGGGTGCACATGACTTTTCACAATAATGATGAGAGACCTATGAATAGTGTATAGATATGAAGATTCCTTGGAGATGTCCTGTGATGCATTAAATGACTAGAAAATGCTAAGGGGCATGCTACTCGATGCTTATGGGATGCTGAGTATATCCAGATTACTAAGGTTTTCCAAGAGTATTACTTCATTGATGCACAATGATGTTGAGTTTCATGACCAGACATTGCTATGTAGCATGATTCTTTAGCCTCACATACTATCCTTGATTATTGTAACACCTTGATTATATGCACTCGATGACTAGAATATTCCCTTGGGTATGTTTCTTGATGGATAGTGGATGTTGGGTGGATCTAAATTCACAGAGTATGTCGAGATCATAACATCCTTGATGTGAAGTGATGTCGAGTTTCACGATCACACGATGTCGAGTAAAATGATTCATTAACCTCATTTATAATCCTTGATTCTAATAAAAAATTATTTATATATACTAGATGACTAAAGTAATACAATGGGTATGTTTCTTGATGACTAGGGGATGTTCAGTAGTTCTTGATTCCTAGGGGATTGTGAGTTCATGACTTCATTGATGCGCGGTGATGCCAAGTTACACGATCATATGATGTCGACTAGTATGAGTCATTGTCCTTGTGAATAATCCTTGATTATTCTGACACCTTGATAATCTATCTGTAATAAACACAATGAAGGTGCAGTCATAGGTTTTTGGTAGCTTTGTTAGTGCATGGACAGTTGGTTTTGGATTGTGGGTTACTATGTTTGTTAGGAATTTATTATTTTTATGTCATAAAATTGTATAAATAAACACATTAGGTTATGTTAACATTGGTGGGGCTCTGTTGAGTCTTTTACTAACACAGTACATTGGAATTTTGATTGACCGGTAGATTTCATGAAAAATGTAGTGATGGGTGAGGGCCCTATGGTGGACAGTTGTGTAGAGGAGTGTGGAGCTAGTAGTAGACTATGATAGACTCTAAAGGACCTATTATTTATTTATTTACATTTTCTACTTCTTATTACACTATTTTTTCTTTCGAGTAAGGGAGTTTCTTATTTGTGTGACTTGTATGCTATCTTTAGATTTCATAATTATTGACTAAGGGTATTTATTATATTATTTATTTTTAATTATTGATCTTATGAAATAATAATGAGGGGGTAGTCTCCCACTGACATACTTAAACCCTCACTTCTAGTCGGCTACCTCTTGTACATGTGGTTTCATGTATGAGGTCATGTGACCTTTTTGATCGGATCCATTGGTTTGGGTCTGAATGTTACAAAATGGTATCAGAGCACCAATACAACTATGTTGTACTTATTTTACTTTGGGTTGGAGCATGTTAGATAGGAGAACGGACAGTTGGGACTCAGGAAGGGGAGTTATGTTAGTGCATGTCAAACAATTCATTGTGGACCACCAAGTTTCTATAAATGGGATATTATATTCTTTTACCATTGATTAAGTTAATCTTGCATTATAAACATGATTTTGAAATATGATTTATGGGATTTTATGTATGTTCATGCATAATAACAAGGAACATAAGCTCACATGCCATATATATATATATATACATTTTTCTATTCTTTATAGTAGTTTGTTAATTGGATACCTTTTTTTCTATCTATTTGGGATAGTTTATCTTGTTTGATATATTTGTTTTTACATGATGTTTCATATATCATTATTGGAATTTATTAGTTCAAATGAGCATATTTTGTGTTTGTATATATATAATGATTGTTACTAATGTATAGGGAACAAAACAAGGGTTAATATTTGGAGGGTTATACCTTGGGTTAAGGGTATAACATTAGGAAAAAACTTATTTGATCCCAAAGACTATTAGTAGAACCTTTTGTGAACAAATTGACTAAATGTGGTCTATTTATATTTCTGATTTTCTTTCATGTCACAAAATATTTCACCTCAATGTATTGTAAGGGAACCAAGTGTAAATTAGGGATGTAAGGCTTCTGTGAGGGAGGATTTTTTTTGCTTTAGGATAATACAGCTGAGCATCCTCCCGAACCAGCTATGTGGTTAGGGGAAAACAGTTGCTTGAACTAGAGGACTTTATCTTGGTTTCTAACTTAAGAATATAAGTTTATATCTATGTTCAGAAATTCCAGGATTTTCAAATACAAAATTATTCATCTTCTAAGAGAACCAATAGACCATGGGATGGAGAATAATAGGTTGAAATAATTTTTTGGAAATTTTTGAAATAGTAGATACTCTAATGGATTGAATGTTTATACTGATATTGAGTTCATACTAAGTGTGTAGCATATTTTGATACCCTTATATCATATATATCCAACCAAGATGTACTTTCTCAAATATTTACTAGAAAATATTGAGGGGAAGGGATTCATAAGGCTGAGTACTTCACCAAGGTGTTAACCGATTTTTTTCTCCATGAAGATGGAATATTGTCTTCGGTTATGAATTGATTACTATAAGATGAACCAAGTGATAGTGAAGAGGACATATATGTTTCCTAGTATCGATTATATTTTCCATTAACTATGGGGATTATTATGGTTCTTTGAGATTAATCATTGATCGAGCTATCACCAATTGTGATTTAGAGATGAAGATTTTCTGATTATGACATTTCTGAGATGTTATTGTTTTTATAAGTACATGGTGATGTAATTCGGGTTGAAGAATGCACGAGAAGTGTTCTTAGAACTCTTGAAGAAGATATTCAATCCATATTTGGGTTCATTTATCATAGTGTTTGTTTATGATATCCTTATATACTCAGCAACATAGGAAAAAAAATTAGACTCCTAAAGATAGTATTTAATGTGCTTCGATCATATGAGCATTACACCATGTTGTTGAAATTTGAATTTTGGATTTGACAGTTGATGTTCCTCGGACATGTGACTTCTGAGACCGGTATATCAATAGCCCATTGAATATTGAAGCTTTCATGTCTAGAAACATTCTCATAATGTGTTTAATATTTAGAGATTTCTGGGTTTGGAGGACATTGTCGATAGTTTATCCAAGGCTTATTCTAACTATCATCACTCATGGGAATGCTGAAATAAGAGAGAGTAAAGTTAACGTGGTCATAACAATTTTAGGATTTTTTCTTTAACTAAATAAATGGTTGAAGATAGATCCATTACTACCACTAACAGATCTTGGGAATGGTTATACAGTGTACTTTTATGCATCAGGTGTTGGTCAAGGAGAGATGTTGATGCAAATACATCAGGTTTAGCCTATGTTTCTCATTATCTATGGACCAATGCGAGGAGATACCCAACACATGGCTTAGAGATAGTAACCTTGGTATATGATCTGATGTTTTAGTGAAACAATCACTTTTTTGATTGATTTGTTTTTTATATAGACCATGATACCCCTTCCGTTATCTTCACTCTAGGGGACCAAAACCTATTACAAAGGCCCTGGGTTGTGTATATATATAAGTTTGACCTTGAGATGATGTATGCACCTATAAAACATAATGTCATTTTAGATAATTTTAAATGTAAGATGAATAATAATCTATATTAGGGTGTATAATGAACCAAGATTTATATATATTAACAAAACATCAAATTTTCGAAATACTTAAAAACACAAGCCCAAAGATCGTATTAGTTTATTGACTTTAGAAATATCGATCAAAAACATCTAATCTACTGTAAGATTTTAATGTTCCCCCTAAATATCATTCCTTTTCATAATCCTACTTAAAACATTTGTTTATAACACAGAAAAAGGAACAATAAGAAAATGGTGAGCTCATATGATTAATAAGGGTAAAAATAGAAGATATGTAAGCATAAACATTGGAATAAGGGTATAATAGTGTGATCATAACATTATAACATCATTCACTTAATATAAAATATTGTAAACATGAATCATGTCATAAATATTGGTAATTCATAAGAAAGTAATCATAAGTAAATCAAGATCATAATACCTAAAATCATAACATAGGGGTAAGACATGGAATTTTGGATTGCACTTAAAAATTTAATATAATTCCCTATAAGTCAAGACGCATTTCTAGTGCTTATCATGGCACTTCATAGAGACTAAACCGTCTATGAAGAACACACCATTGTCCCTAGTCAGATCCCTTTTCTTGTAGGGGATCGTGTTTCCACATATTCCTATAGTTTATCGGGTTTCCCCATCTACCCATAGTGGATCGGGTTTCCCTATCTTCCCATATTTGATCGGTTTTCCCCATTGATCCATTGTGGAAAATTCCCATTGAATTCATTCCCATAATTATCTCATAAGATATTAATATTTACATAATGCATTTGAAGGATATATTGGTCTCACTAGTCACATAATGAAAACCATATATATGTGTTCCACAAGAATATAAAAACAATCATTATATCAGATCCCATGGAATGAAATGGTTTCCATAAACATGAATCAATCATAACATATCCCACAGAAAATAATTAGGTTTCACAAATATCAATCCTTCATAAACAAAAATAATTATTATAATGAATAAAAATGGTACCATTGAATTATATCCACAATAACACATAAGTGACATCAAATTACGTTATCTTATATGGAAAATAATTTATAGTGATCACATGAAATAATTCTTGAAGAAAATATCATCTACGCTTTGAAGAACAGTTTTAAAATCATAAAAAATTTAGCAAACCATTTTCATTGAAAAAGTTCTTTAAAAAATTATAAGGTATGATCTAAATCCATTTTAAACATCTTTGAAATCTCTTTTATTTAAAATTATTAAAATATTATTTAAACAATTTTGAAACATTTTGAGAAAAAATTTTTTTAAGGAACAAATATTTTTGACCAAAAAGATAATAACATTACATTAAGATTACAATAACATGAAAGTATGTAGATTCATGATAAAATAGTGAAAATTTCAGTATATAAACTTCTTAAAATAATATAAATGAATATCCTAACATGTGTTTCAATGAAGTCCAATGGAGAAAAAATTACATTACCACGTTGGATACTTTTGAAACATAAACACTATGAAAGAGTAATCATCAAACTGATATGAAAATATGAAAAAAATTAAAGATAATGTTAATATACTATACTAATGGGAACTATATACACTATATCTATAAAAATATAGTTTATGAGAAATGTGTCCCAGATAAATAAAATTGAGACAATAAATCCATGTACTACTTGAGTATGTTTAGAATCATGAACACCTTAAAAATAATAACATAAATTAAGGATTTGAATATCCTTAATTATACAAAATTAATGAAATAAAATGTCATTGGTCAGTATATGCACAATAAAAAAAATTTAGTGGATAATATGGCATGTACCTCATGGAAATAAAATGTGAGAAGAAATTCACTTACCTAATGTCTTGACTCTCATCGTACTCATGAAAACCTACTCTTCTTTCAGTATCTACTTTTGATTTGAAAAAAAAAGACTTCTTTGGATGGATTTCATCCCAAAGGAATGAATCTAGGATTAAGGGAATTATTTTGGGATGATAATTGGGCAGATTTTGGATGAGACAACGTTCTTTAGAGGTGTGAATACAAAATAAGGATATGAGCCTTTTTTTAAGAGACGTGAGGGGCACTTTTGAGAATCCTCAAAATATTAAAATACAATAAGGCTATTCTGAGTCAAAAACATTCTAATGAGATATAAATAAATGGTGTGTTACATTATAAAAAAATCTTATCCCCTTTGTGAATATTTATCATTTATTTGTTTTTTAAATAATTTAAAAATAAAAAAGTTCAATAAAATGACATTATTTTCAAATTTCGTACTATTTATTTAATTCCTCCCTAAATATATGAAGGAAAAGTGGGATTATAATATAAAGGTTTCACACAACTCTAAAAAATACTATAGATCAATATAAGTATTTATACACTTTAATGAATCAAAAATATATCAAAATTAATACTGTTAAAATGAATAATTTTGTTTTTTGGTTAAATAAAAAAATACTATTTTAACATTAAAGAAGCATATAACACAATTTTATAATTTATAAAAAATAAAAAAAAAATTATATAATGAAATCAATTTCATTATGATCAAAATATACATTTATATTCGTTCATAACTTGATTTTTCCCTTTGTGGACACATAAAATATATTAAATACCAAAAAAGATATTTTTGTAATAATCATTGACTTTAAATAATATAAAATTTACTTTCATGGAATAGTGTCCATTAAATAACTCTAATGTGATATTCAGTTGATAAGGGTGGAATAATATTCAAAAATAACTTTTGTATAATTTTTTGTTATATTTTAATAATTATCATTTTTATTTACCCTTTGTTAATCAATTATAATTGTACTTATGGTAACAACATTTTAAATATTAATAGGATATAAATTATTACTTATATGAGATAAATTATCTATAAATGGAAAATTTATGAAATTTTAAACCTTATAATAAATAATTTTTATTTTCTAAATATTATTAAGAATTTTAATTAATTTGATAAAATAATATTTCTATATAATATCATTACTATCAATTTTGACATTATTCACAACTTTGCCTTGAAATAAAATACAAACCGAATTATAACTTTGAACCTAACAATTTAAGACATCTCTATCATGTCTTAGACACATATAAAATTAATGGGTCACCATAATGAATTAAAATTATATTTATATTAATATTTTTAATATCATTTATTTGATCCTTTTATTAACTAAACAATTAATTCACAATCATTGTTTCAACATTAATGTTAATTATTTTATCACTAAAAATTATTAATAAATTATCGTGATTTAGATAAGAATTTAAGATTTAAAATGACTATTTATTGATGAATTGATATTCTGTATAACCCTATATTAAAATGATATTGTTTTAAACATTTTGGTGTGAAAATTTTAATTTATCTTTACAAAAAATATAAAAAATGTCATGTTCTTACTCATGATTGTTAAAAAGGATATATTATAATCCTAACATTTATATTAGTCCAAACCCACTTATACAATTTTATTATTCCATGATTAGGGTAATTTTTTAATATTATAATATTATTTTTACCTATAATTATCCAATTTACCATTAAACGTGGTAAATAAAAGATTACAAAAGATACTATTACTAATATCCAAAATATAAAGTTGATCCTATTAAACTCTAAATATCATAATTATTAAAATCATGTATGTATGATTTGTTAAATTAAATTCACTAAGTGGCACAATTACGTTTCATGTTAATCCCGCAGACGTGGCAAGAAGGCGGGTAAGAAGACCGTTCAAAAGTTCAATACATTTTTTTATATATAATTTCAAAATAAAAATGACTCCAATGACCTAAATTGGATTAATATATGTATAATTGATATATTGTGACTTAGAAATCAATTCAAAGTATAATAATTATTTATATTAAAACGCAGTATTAAACTACAATGTAGTATTTTTCATTATTTATCCAAAAAATAAAAATTCTATGAAAAATAATAAAAATTCAACATAATTTTATTTTTACATTAACAATTAAAAAATTGTGTTTATTTTAACAAACTAAATTTACAATAGTGTCTATAATTAATTTCATTATTATTCATAAAATGATATTAAAGTAATTCCTTTATGAAAATAGTATTTCTAAACAAATAAATACTTTACCAAAAATATGATTTATTTACATGAAAACATTTAAAAATTAGTTATTACTATTCATATTACTATTTTTACGTGCTAGGTAATATATTATTATATAAAATAATAATATTTTAACAATATACTAATGTTCTGTAAAACCCTATCTTGTGTTTAATGGAAGCTATGAAAAGAACTTGGTGTTGTTTTAACACAATCTAAGCATTGTGTTTCATATACTGAAAGCTAATACAAGTGTTTCATGTAGCATAATCTCAACTTTGGGTTCCACATGAATCAAGAAAAACATATTTTTTCATTAATAGAAGCTATATTCAGTATTATGTGAAATGAAAAATATCAAAAAGATTAAATTAATTTGAAAATAAATCAAAAAACATTAGGGTGTTACATTCTACCCCTTTAACATTAATTTCACCCTAAAAATTTATCTAGGTTATCAATGATTTAATACTTCATAGTTCCTTTCATAAAAACCCAAATCATAAAAATGAATTCTAAAACTTCCTTTTATAAATGACTAGTTGGAAAATAATGGGTACCAAAAGAAAATCATTACTAGTTTTCTATGTTGGAGAACATAGGTAAAGATTAGGAATGGTGGATAAGCATAAATAATCATAGAGATTGATAAAGATCACATATCATAAGAAATTGGGTGATCAAAATAAATTCAAAAATCCCTAAACCATAAACTAATTAATCATTAAAGTGGTTATTGATATCACCAATAATTATTATAACATGATAACCTTTTATATCACAAATCGTTTCTTAATGTCGATGAATTTTTAAGAGAAGATATACTTAGTTGATTTTAGAATAATATCACCCTATTTGATGCTTGATTAATTTTCACTTCCTCTCTTATTATAAGAAATGAAGGTTATATTTTTCTTCCTGAAGTACTAACATATCATGAGATCCATGAATAGAGTGATATTTCATCACAACAAAAAGACTATAAAGGTTTATTTACTATACAAAAAAACACCTATAGTGAGATAATACTTTAATCTAACAAAATTAATTTTAATTTTATCTTATCCTTTCCATAAATGGATAACCTTACCATCCTTATGAAAATAAAGAACATTAGAAATATGTGTACTAAATTAGTTTATCATTTATCCCCCATATATAAAAAGTTAGGCCTTGGTTGTCATATTCCAAACATGTGAGTATAATCAATTAATATTCTATTGAAACTTGGTAATAAACTAAATTATCATACATACATATTGAAAACATGTGTGTTTATCTATTCCAAAGTGTATTGGATATATTTACTAAGTCCAAAAACATGTAAACTTAATATATGATAGAAAAAACCCATTTTTCAACAAATCCTTAATAAGTTCTAAGATAACCAATATCAACCAATTTAATTATTCTTATCTAAAATATATTAATCCTTAAATAATTATATTATGGGATTTTTTTCCCTTATTCATTTTTTTTCCAAAAATATCACTTTTCCTCCTCATCACTTTTCATGGTTATAAGTACCATTCAACATATCCTCTCAAATCCATATGGAAAAAACTACATTGGACCAATCCTTAAGATTTTAATTATTAATTATCACTATAAAATTACTTATATAACATCATTATTGAATTTCAAAACATAAAAACAAATCATTACCTAACTTTCTTATTATACATCGCATTTCCAATCGTGATCGCATGCAATTTTCCTTTATCGTTGGACTTAAGAGGTTGTTGATGTCGATCAAACACAATAACCCTTGGATTTGGGTATTTTTTTGGATAAATCCCATTTTTATTTCACTTGAGAAACTAATTTGAGGGATTTTTACTCTATAGTGTTTTATTTTTACACCCATTGCATCTGTAGTAAAATTTTTGTTGACCATCTTTCCTACACAAAAAACTTTTACTAGTCCCCTTATGAAAATTTTCTACATGTTACCTTACACACTTTGAGCATAAATTAAATATAATCTACAAATCACCATAGTTTTTAGATTTCCCTACGAATTCCATCCTTCTTTTATTATCATAACCATAAGATAGATGGGTAACTTCAATCTCGCTTTTTGTAAGAAGAATAAGAGGAATGTACTTACTGAAAAATAAGTTATTGAAATAGTCTCAATAAAAATATTTAATTTTATCTTTATGCCTTATATTCTTCAAAAAGTTACACCACTGAATCTCTTCACCTTCCAAGAAATATGTTCTTATCTTATAAAAAATATATTATCAACTCAGCAACTAGTGTGTTGATCATTCTTCTAAAATAAGGTGGATATTTCCTTAAGAATAATTTAAGAAAACATTATTCCCTCCATTGGCCATTTGGATGTATTATAGGGTTCATTACATGATATGGTTATGTGTTTATCAAAAAAAATACTTTCCCTTACATCTCCCAAAACAATAAGTTTCTCATGAGGAAATTAATTGCATTACCCCTGAAATTTATTATTAATGTGACTCCTTTAGGATTTATCCATTGAATAAAACCAATATAATAAAGTGAGCATCACTAAAAATAGTGGAAAACCCAAAACATAAAGGGATAGTACCTTTAATTTTTAAAATATTGGGATTGTAACATATACTTAGACATATCCTTAGGGGTATCCCAAGATATATCCTTATAAATATCTCTAGGGATCTCACTAATGTTTTCTCATCCTAGATTCAAAAGTCTGAATAAACCTTTTCTTTGATTCCAAGTATAATGACCCAAGAATGATGTAAATTATTATTACATATCTTTTGCAGATTACTTAATACATTACACTAACACACTCAAAAAGACTATATTAGTTTAACTCCTTTCAAAACAAGGAATAAAAACATCTAGTCTTCTGAAAGATCATCAACATTTCCCAAAATCACTTTTCCCATGAGTACTCTAACATAAAACATTTCATTATAACCTGGGAAATGGAAACAAAAAAAAGGGTGAGATCATATGCTCGGTAAGGGTAAAAAAGGAAGATATGTAAATATAAAAATGATCGTAGGGTTATGAGAGTGTGATCATAACATTATATAATCATACCCTATATATAAAACCTCATAAACATGAATCATTGAATAATGATTGGTAGTTAATAAGACGTGATTAATATGGGAATCAAGATCATATTCCTAGAAATCATAATATAGGTGTGAGATAAGGAATTATAGTATACACTGAATATGTAATATCATTCCCTATAAGTCAATATGCATCGTTAGTACTTATCAGGGAACTTCATGGGGACTACACACTACTGGGCGGGACACACCACCATCTCCTCCATGAGTCCATTTTTGTAAGGGATCAGTCCCCTCCATCTTCTCAGACTGTATTAGGTTTCCCCATCTTCCCCTAGTGGATCAGTTTTTCCCCATTTTCTCATTGTAGATCATGTTTGTCCATCTTCTCATAGTGGATCAAGCCTACTGACTTGATTCCCATCATTATCTCATAAGATATAAATCATTACCCATTTCATTGGAGGGAGATATATTTCCCACCAATCACATAATTAAAACTATACATATGTGTTTGACAAGAATATAATATCAGTCATCATATTAGAACCCCTAGAATAAAATCTTTTCCATAAAAGTCATTCTATCATAACATAACCCATAGAAAATAAATGGGTAATATAAATATCAATCCATAATAAAAATAAATGATTCTTAAAAAGAATATTAATTGTAACATTGAATCATATCCCCATCAAAACATAAGTAACATCAAATAATGTTATCTTATATGGAAAATAATTTTGAGTTATCACTTGAAATAATTCTTAAGGAAAATATACATTTCTCTTTGAAGAAAACTCTTAAAATCAAAAAAAAATTGTCAATGTTTTTCTTTGAAAATAATCTTATAAAAATATTGGGTAATCTCTAAAAAAATTAAACATCATTTGAATCCATTTTCATGAAAATTATTCAATTATAATTTAAAACACTTTTAAAACGTTTTTAGAAAATATTTGTTTTGAAGGAACAATGATTTTTGTCCCAAAAAAGAATACTGATACCTAAATCTTACAATATCATTAAAATAAGTATATTCATGATAAAACATTTAAATTTTTAGCACAAACACTTCCAAAAATAATATTGGTTCATAACAAAACATGTGTCTCTATGAAGGAAAATTGAATCAAAATTACCTTTGCGATTTGGTAACATTTGAACCATAAACCCCATGAAAGAGAAATATTCAAATGGATATGAAAATACCCATAAATTTAATGATAAATAACATATATTACATTCATGGGTAGTATATGCACAAAATATAAGAGATAGGAAGTGTATAAAGAATGTATCCAATTGAAATAAAAGTGAGATTAGAAATCCCTTTACTACTTAAGTAGCTTTATAATCATAAACCCCATAAAAATAATAACATCAATTAGAGCTTTTAATATCATTAATTAAAAGCAAATAATCATATAACATGTCATTGGTCAGTATATACACCACAAAAAATAAGAGAGTGGTGAATATGGACGAGGTGTGAAATTTTCTACCACATCATATCTTCATAGTGATTATTTATTATATATTGTGTTTTTTAAATTATATGATAATATACTAATTCAATAATATATCATTATTTTATATTAGAAACTATTCATTGAATTTGTTTTTAAATACATAAAAAAAGTGGTAATTCAAATCTAATGGTTTTAAAAGTCTATAATATATCTTATAGATATATCATATTTTTTATACAAATTAATTCATCCAAAATATGTCCAAATTAATGTTATTAAAATAAATTATTTTATTTATCTTTTAATTAAATAAATATTTTTATAACGTTGAAGTTTTATATAAGGTAAATTTTTAATTTATTAAAACTAAAATTAATATTATATGATGAAATTAATTTCATTATGGCCAAAATATACAATTATATTCGTTCATATATTGACATTGTCCCTATGTGATAACATAAAAGAAGTTAAATACAAGAGAGTGATATTTTGTAACTATCCTTGACTTTAAATAATATAAATGTTATTTTCATAGAATATTTTCCATTAAAATATCTATTTATATATTAAGGTGATAAGGTACAACTCATATTCCTCCAATAATTTTTGGACATGTTTTTTATTCATTTTAAAACTTTTTAATTTTATTTACCCTTAACTAATCTATTGTAGTTGTATTTGTGGTAACAAACTTCTAAATACTAAGAGGTTATAAATTATTACTTACATGGGATAAATTTTCTATAAATGGAATATTTGTTGAATTGTAGACCTTATAATAACATATTTTTATTTTTTAAATATTTTTATGATTATTAATTAATTTAATAAAATATTATTTCCATAAAATATTATTAGTGTCCATTTTGACACTATTCACAACATTGTCTTTAAATAAAATCCAAACACTAAGATAATTTCAAACCAACCCTTTTACGATACTCCTAACTTGTCATAGTCACCTATAAAATTAATGGGGTAACTTAATTAAGTCAAATTATAGTTATTTAATTATTTTTTATATCATTTATTTGATCATTTCATTAATTAAACAATTACTCCTTATCATGGTGTCACAATTTAAGATAAATATTTTACCACTAAACTTTATAAATAAATTATCATTATCTTGATAAAAATTTTATATTTCATATAAAAGTTTTTTTTCTGATTTTAACTTTAATATTACGCTATATTAAAAATGTTACATCTTTTAAAAATATGAGTATAAAATTTTTACGTTCTGTTTAAATAAAATAAAATAAATGTCATATTCTTATCCATGGGGCTCAAAAAGGATATACTTTTGGACTAAGGTTTATTTTAGTTGAAAAGCACTTATACAATTATATTATCACATGTTTTAGGGTAATTTTGTACTATTATAATACTATGTTTACCTTTAATTATCCAATTTACCCTTAAACATGGAAAATAAAAAAATTACTAAATTTATTATTCATAATATAAAAAATATTATGTTGATCATATTAGAAATTAAATATCATACTAATTATAATCATTTATTTATTTTTTAAAAATTAAATTCATAGGAGTAGAAAAATTGTGGTTAACGCTAATTCCATAGACATGGAAAGAACGCGAGTAAAAACAACTTTCAAAGGTTAAATATGTTTTTATATGTAATTTCAATATAAAAATAATTCCAATTACCTACATTGAATTAATATATTTATAATTTATCTATTGTAACTTTAAAAATTAATTTAATGTATAGTAATTATTTAAATGAAAAATTTAGTTTTAACTACAATGTAGTATATATCACTATTCATTGAAAAAATGAAACTTCTCAGAAAAATAAATAAAAAATTCAAATATGATTTTTATTTTATCAAATTAAATTTCTAATATTTTCTAAATTTAATTTTATTATTTTTCATAGAAGTACATAAAAAGTTTTTCCACCATGAAAATAATATTTTTATACATATAAGGACTATACCAAAAAAATATGTTTTATTTATGTAAAATGATATAAAAATTAGTTATTATAATTCATATTTCGATGTTTAATGGCTAGGTTTTATCTTAATATATTAAATAACAATATTTTAAAAATATAATATTGTTATTAACACTCGGTCTTGCGTGTAATGATGGATATTAGAAGAACTTGATGTTATGAGTAACACACACCCATCATAGTGTTGCATATACCACAAGCTAATCCAAGTGTTTAGTGTAGTGAAATCCTGTCTTGGTGTTGCGTATAATGAAAGAAAAACATTGAGTTTTTTATATAACAAAATCTATATTCAGTCTCGTTTGAAATGAAAAATATTGATATGATTAAATTAATTCGGTAAAAAATAAAAAAATCTCATGGTGTTATGTGGTGAGAGGCCTTTAGAGGAGTGGTGACACATTGTGATATTGTTGGTAAATTGGAGGGTGGATGATAATGAGGTTCATGGATATATACTTGTGCTTATTTTTTATCACATCCTCACTTTTCAACTAGGTGCAAACAGGTCTGGAGTCAAACCCAGAGTGTCATGTGATGGGGGGACGACTATATTGTGGTGACTCAATTCCAGGATTGTTGATAGGAGATGATGATATGATCTTTGTTCATGGAAGAGTAGTATCCCTTTATTCTATGAGAGAGGTGATGATTAGGGGTTACTATACCTCTATATGGGAAGTACATCCTAGTGAAACCATGACGTAACATGACTTCAGGTGGTATTTATTATGGCTATGGATGAAAAGATACATTTCTAGTTTTATCTTCTAATTCCTTACCTGTCAGAGGGTGAATTCCAACCACTAGCATCCAAGAGATTTATTTTATCCACTTCCAATACATATATATAAGTGGTAAGAAATAATGGTATAATTTTTTAATAGGTTACCTAGGACCTCTAGGAGTCGTGATGCAGTCTGGGTGATTATCGATCGGTTAGAGAAAACATCTCACTTATTACAGATTAGAGAGAATAACTTAGTGGATTATCTAGGAAATCTCTATGTCTTAGAGAACATACGCCATCATGGAGTTCCCTTGAGAATGATTATCAATAGAGACACATGGTTAACACCATGGGTTTGGAAATGATTAAATAAATCTCTAGAGACTCATGTGAGATTAAGTATGACATACCATCTTTATACTGACAGACAGTCCAAGTTGACAATATGCATATTGGAGGATATGCTCTGCGCATGAATGTTAGAATTTTATGGAGTGTGTAATGATAACCTGTCATTGAAAGTTTTGTAATTCAATAATATTTACTATTGTTCTATTCATATGGAACATTATGAGGATCCATATGGGAGACCATGTTGACCACCACTTATTGAGCTAGGTGAGGTAGTGGTTGTGGGATCATTTTGGTTTAGGAGGCCTCTAAGAGAGTGAATCAGATTTTAAAGAGGATAATCAAGGTTCTATGTAGATTGAGATCCTAGGATGAATATTGGGGGAGACCCATGGTGTTCACTATAGGTGATCAGTTCTTATTTTTGAGTGGCTCCTTGGTTAGGGTGAAGATGTCTGAGGAAGCAAAGAAATATAAACCAACATTTTGTTGGACCCTTCAAGATCATGGTGTAGGTAGGAGTAGTTTCATATATTCTAGACCACCCTTCTAAATATTTCGTTATGAAATAGGTGTTTCATGTGTCATATCTTTGGAGGCACATACCTGGCCATGTGCATGTTTTTGAATGTGAGGGAATGGAGTTGGAGATCAATTCGTCATTTGAGGAGAATCTGGTGTGGATCATATATCAGAGCAAGAAGGTGTTGTGAGTAAATTTTTTACCCCTAGTTCGGATTCGGTGTTTTCATAGACAGATCCATTAGGAAACTGGGGAACACAATTCTGATATTCAACCTCAATTGCCTAAGTTGTTTAGAAATACCACTAGAGATACATTTTGAGGATGATAAGTCGATAGAGATGGATAATTGAAATATCTATAACATTTAAAGATAATAAAACCCATATTTGTTAATAACTTATCAATTTTTTTTATGTGAAAATGTAATTTTTCAATAAAAATCACTTAATAAATGTTTTAAAGGTTTTTCATAAGTGTAAAATCCTAGTTATAATCCTAAAATATTCTATAGAATATTTTCGGAGTTGGGCACTGATTTGGTGCGTGATTCGGAAACCTGTAGACTCTCACTGCAGATGAAAAAAATGAAATACATTATATTACGTGCATGTGATTTATCAAAAATAATTTAATATGTCACATACAGTGTGTCATGTGTGAAAATTGAGACCACTATTGGATGTAAGTAATAGTGTTTACCCTAGGGGGTATAGAATTTGTGAGCATCGAACTTTTTGTCAGATCCCATATGAAGAAAATTTATTTAATATTTATAATATATTATTTTTCTTTCAATAATTTAATATCTCTCAAATAGTGAATCGTAGGAAAAATATGACACCACCATTAGGTCTAGGATATGGGTTTTTTTCTAGGTGAGACATCACATTTGTATACATATAATATTTTATTACTTTACACACAAGGGTAATAATAATTATATTATTATTATAATTATTTTTTTCAAAGAAATAAAATTAAAAAAATAAATGAGTAATTAAATAATTTTGTTTTGATTCTATGTGCAATGATGTTTCTTCATGGCTTAATTATTGGAATGTAAGATACCAATTATGATATTGGTACTTGTCACACACTAATGCAATTGTGCGACTAATTTAAATTTATTTATTACTCTGCATTTAATAGAGGTCATTATTTTCAATTAATACTGGTGGAAATGGTTATTTACAATTGTTTACACTACATGATAAATTAACCAAAAGGACCATGAAAAGGCCCCCAGATCTTTCAGATCGCAAAGCAAGGTTCGAAATGGACAAGGGGAAAATCAAAAAGTACTCCCAAAGAGCATCGATATGGAATAAATTCATGGAGTTCTGCAGAAAACCTGTGTGCCCCACCTGCGTGGCTGATAGCCGCGGCTGAACTCCTTGTCTGAAGATTTGATATGCACCTATGTGAAGCACCTGCGCGACATAGATATGCGATGCACCTCCACGGAAGTCCTCTGCACCAGTATATTCACGGTGCCCCTACATGGAGAACATGTGCGGCGGAGCTATGTGAAGGACCTATGTGGGAAAAATCTCATCGACCAGGCCCATACGTGCCTATAAATAGAGCCCTTGGGCTCCCCATTTCCAGACAGAAAAAAAGAGAAAAACTCTCTGAATCTCTCATTGTGTAGCTCCTTCCCCTAGATCCCACAAATTGTCTCAGGTAGCTCTCTAAAACACGAGAGAAGAGATAATTAAATGGGATAAGCATGTTTTTAAGTTCTTCACATTCATCAGTCATCATCCTCATTTGTGTGACATAGCTCCGCGGTATACCTACGCAACATAGCTCCGCGGTATACCGGCACGACAGAGCTGTGCTGTATACCTGCGCGACATAGCTGTGCGGTATAACTACACGATACAAGCAACGTGGGGTAACTACGTAGAATACATGCATTGATCACCTACAAGGCCAGATCAACTACCCTCTATTAAAATCCATTCATGGAATGGTATCTTCTTCCTTGGTTCCTTTATCTGAAATCGACTAGGTAAAAGCCTCCACCAAAACCTCTAGACTTTTCAAACCATTAGGAAAGGAACATCATTGTGTCTTCTATTTGGGTTATTATTTTCACAATCAGAGGTTTCCCACATTTATTTCACAATGGGGTAGGGATTCATGGGATGTTTTTGGGTTTTTATATCCACAGTCACATGGAATTTTCTCCCAGAAACAGTGTTGGGAAGATCCCGGTTTGTAGGATGTTTTGTTATCAGCCTCTCCCTTCTCAATGAGGAGATGTAACACTCCAGGTCTCTAGTAGAGAAGATGCACATATTACATGTCGTTTTGTGAAATCATTGGATAAGTATCCCTCTCCTACCAGAACCAATTTCAGGTCTGCCATCCTGGTATAATCCCCTAACCTTCACCCATTCTTCCTTACATTGGACCCTTGTCCAATGTAAATAGAACATAGGTAAGGTTCATCGCCTCTCCCTATTCCACAGTCGATTCTCCCTCTTCCATCATCATGGATGAAAAATTTTAAAGTGTGAAGTTCCTTTTTTGAATCGTTCACATCCTCTTATTTCTCACATCGAGCATGACTCACATGGGCTTAGAGAAATGTGATGGTTGCAACATGTGCACACTCATTGGAATGAACTATGAGAACTTTGATTCCTGTTCATATCATGATATGTAGGAATCTCTTTCAGATCCCAAGATCACTGGATATCCTCCTCATGAATCCAAACCTAATTCCCCCAATTTGGGCATCCTCCTTAGGAAATATTCCCCAAATTCAATTTTCAAATCATCAAGGCATCCTTTTCAGGATGTAATTTCAAAATCATCTCTCTCATAAGACCATACTCTCCTATGGGATTTATTGAACTACGTGGGATTTGATTACCTTCAATATGTGATATGTAGGAAGCCTAATTGAGGTTAAAACCCAACACTTCAAATCAACCCTGTTCTCCTTGGGCAATATTCACAATAGGGTCTGATCCTGCTTGGAAACTCATATCCTTTTCATGTTCCTCAGGCTGCTTCAGCGTAAGTCCCAAACTAAAATTTTGACTAAACACCTTTTCTCTTAAAGGTCCACATCACATAACCTTAAAAGGTATGATGTGTCCTATTAAGTGACACTGAACTACAAGGGTTCTGATTCCTTTCACAATGATACGTAGGTACCCCATTTTACAGGCATGATCCCAATATCAAAACAAAACTTCGTCTACCTAGATGAAAAGAAATTCCAGAGTGCACCACTGAGTGTCTTAAAAACTAGAATCATCACAATGATGATTAAAAGAATATTTAATCAGTATATTAGATGATACCATTGATGGAAAACCTGGAATACATACGCCTATTTCAATTAATGAAGAACCTTGAATACATACCGATGATTCTAATGTTTTGAACATGTTAATATATGGTTATAAATTCCAAGGGATACTTATAATATACTTGGTGAATTAATAAGGATTCATGAAAATATTTTAAATTTACAAATAGAGTCCTGAAGTAGATAATAATTCCCCCAAAAAGGGTCGGATGAGTCTGACCTCTCATCCTCTCTACCAATGCACGTTCTTAAGTATCATAATGTTCAAAACTTAATGAAAACTTGCCTTTGGAATGCAGGTCCACTTTAGATAAATAACTATTGGATTTTTCTAGTTCCATGAATAAATCCAATGGAAACCACCAGGAAATAGTGATTCTTAAATTTAGAACACACATTTCATGGAACTACGAAACAAAAATGGTGAACCCGACATGAATCCTTAACCATGTTAATAATTTTACCCACATGTTAGGCCCCTATCAATTGATAAAGTTTGGCCAGACAAAGGAATTAATCATACATGTATCCATCTGAAAATATTTTTCTTTAATAAAGCTTTTCGTAGTTCTTAGTATTTTACAGAAAACTCTCATGAAACAAAAGAATGGATTTCTCCAAGACAACATCTGTGAACATCTCTATCGCTACTCAAGATGGATCTTAATCCTCAAGAATGACATTATCACAAACCTATCATCTTTAACGTTGGGTCTCTAATGTGAAGATAAAATAATATTGCCAACACAGTACAATACCGACATTGGAGGTGGCTCGACAGGCCCTTTGGGTCAATAACAATACTCAATCATCTGTCCAAAAACAACCAATGATCCATAAGCAGATGGTGCCAAGGACTGTCTGCAACCGTTTTGGGTCCTTATCCCCAGAACATAAAAACTAGTCCCTCCCGTACTACAGAGAGGTTGTTCAAGAGTTCTTTCAGGGCCTCAATTCAAGAATGCAAGAGTCCTTCCTGAGGACTCCCATCAGCAATTGCCTCCAAAATCACGTGGTAGTGCACCTCCAACATGATGGGGGTGTTTCAAATGGACGTTTGGCTCAGGTCTCTCAGAACAGGGCACAAAATATTAACTTTCTGAGACAACATCCGGTCAACAATGAACAGGTGCTGACCTCTGCCTCTTCTAGAGAAGTCCATAGACCTATCTTGATGGAAAACAATGAGCGGGTACATACACCTATCCATTATAATTTTGATTCTCAGCAGACTCATCTGAAAAAAACTCACCAATCCCACGAGATAGACCCAGTTGAGTATTGTGACCATGTACATACAACAACCCACAAGTTATCAGCCAGTCAACAGACTCGTCTGACTGCATTTAAAGAGGCCCGCCAATATAATATGGTGTCAACAAGTAAATAGGATCATAAACCTGTTTAAAATCACCAATTCTTTCAGTAGGCTCATATACAAGTATTGAACGAAGTCCATCAACCATACTTGATGGAAAACAGAAATTAGGAACATACACCTACCAATGTTCATCAAGCCTACCAACAGTCAAATTTGGTAGCACCCGGAGAATTCTGTCAGAAAGATCTGATAACAAATTAGGGGTAGACCCAACTCTCTTATCCCATGCGTGAGTACTGTCAATATCCATTGACAAGAAAACAAGGAAAAGAGAAATATCATACAACTACTCCAGATACAGAATGGATTTATATTCCTATTCTAGCCACTGAAGTCACCAAACGCATCTTACCAATGGTGAAAGGTAAGATGCATATCCCTGCCCATATTTTGGAAGCATGCTATGATATTTTAACAACTACATTAGTAGAATTAAGGGAACATACATATAAACCTATCCCCACAAATGCAATGACACATCAGCATGCCATCCCAGAGAAGATACACACCTCTGTTCCAGTCTAGGAGGATCATGGGTAATATTCCCCCATGCCATATGGATAACAGGATCGGGAAAATACACCCCTTCCAATTGAAGTTAATTGATCTATTTTGGTAACTACTCCAAGGCAGACACATACACCTACCCATTATAACCACATCCCCTAAAAGGTGACCCCAACTAAGTATAAGATAAAATTAAAAAATAAGTCTCTACAAACACCATTGGAAAATCAAGAGTGAATTTATGATTTAACTTCTCTTAATGCAGGAGTTCTTGAAGCCCTTAGACATTTATCTGTTGCTGCTCAAGATCCTACCCTCTCATTACAAAATTTTGGGAGTGGTCGTTATAATTCTAAACTTCCTCATCAGACACATTATCATGAAGGCTTGATTCATGAAAATTCAGTCAATCCAGAGTGTCTATCTCCAAATGAGTTCCACGACAACACTCAGTGTGGCCAGAAGACCAAGGAGAAAGAAAATAATTCCCTTATTGTAATCCATCATGGTGATCCTCCCCATGATGGAATTTTTTGTGAAATTACTCTCCGTAGTAGTATTTCTCATATTCAAAACAATTCCATAATTGAAAATTTAGCAAAATGAAATCCCTCCTATCTTGAGGCACTTGAAAACACAAGGCTAGTCATGTCTAATGCCTTGTTAGTGACAGGTGAAACACTTTCTGAGTTAGAAGACATCTTAAGGGAATGGTCATTCTCCGAACATCCCTTGGGTCATTTATCTTAAAATACATAGAATCCACTTTTGTCAAACCAAGTGGAGAAACCTCTAGTGAAAGATGATGAAGGCATGGTAAACATGAGGAAACAATTAGCTAAATGAGAAATAACAGCCATATTCTGGCCTTTAGAAAATTCTTATTTTGATATCCGAGAATTGATGACAGAAGATTGCATTCATGACATTCATCTCAACTTATGGAAAAAAAATTGTCATTCGAAAACTAAGGTATTACCATATGATGATTATCAAAATGATGTAAATGTAATAGAAGGGTTATAGCACCATATTGACTTTGCATCTCTTTCAGATTCCCAACATCCAAGGGTTGAAAAATAATAGAGAACCCTTCAGCGCGTATGTATCAATACTCTGAAGAGGCTACACCAATTAATTTCAGATTCCACATCTATTGTTCGCATTAGAGGATGGGGTACATATGAAGCATTTCATTTCACTGCACTCCAAAATCATAAAATTCTGCCAAAATTGGTTTTCATGCAATGTTATTTCCCATAGCCGGCCATAATTAATAGGTTTTGTATCTAATCAAATGTACACTAAAGAACATGCCTTAACCAGTTCTCGTCAGAATCAGGCCCAAATAAAAGAAGTTGTTGAGAAACGTTTTCATCAATCCTCTGAGAATATTGAGAAGGTGTTCCATTTAGAGGATTTCAGACATCATAGGATGCAAATGTCTGAAATAGAACAATAATATTCTGAATCAAATTATTTGAGTGATTGTCGGATGATGCACCCAGCTAATATCTGAATCAAAATCCATAATATTAGAAGAGAAGTTGCACGAATTTTAACTGTTGCAGTTCAAGAATCACCCCATCTTTTTAGGCTAGGGTCTCATTTGATTCAACCGTAAAATTCATTAAACAATGTTCAAATATTTGGAGAAGAAGAACAAGATCAACCTCAGCCTGTAAGGCTGTAGGATTTTTCACATCTACAATCGCCTCCTCACCAGAAGTCAAATTTCTCCTAATTAGGGAAGAAGACACAAAGAAATAATACCATTGAACTATCCAATGAATCGATTCATGTTACTGTCTACCAAACTGTTCCAGGGAACTCATCGTATAGGAGAATGTAGTTCTGTGAAAGACAAAAAGGGAGATGATCTATAAGAAACACTAACAAAATGCTATCAATGCATTATTCATCAGTAAATGTTATCAATATCATTGCAGAAGATCCTCCATAAAATAAGTCCAGTTCACGGGAATCAGAAAATGAAGTTCTTTTCCAAAATATGGTACACAACAACACAAATGAAGAATTTTTGTGTACCTGAAATCAGAGGCTTACCCAGAATCTAGGTATGCCTTCAAATAACAAACTCCCCTCTCTTAGAAAGTTCCCTAATAAGGGGAAAGAACAAAATTCAGATTGCATCTCACTTTTCCACTAGAGAATGTCAATATCATTCACTTGAAGAGATATTTTCATAGCAAGAAGTGGAAATGAAGGATTTGAAGAGACTCAATACAGAGTTTCTTCGAAAAAGCATTTCTGTTAGACGTACTACCCAGGAAATTCATCAACTTGAAAATCCTATAAGAGATCCTCAAAAAAATGGATTTTTAGTAACTACAGATGTGGATAATGAATTCCCTCCATTGGGTAAACAATCAAGATAGGATCATATACGTTTTGATAAACCTATACTTGTGGGTTATCCAAAGAAGATATCAGCACCACCATTAGTGGTCTTACCATTTATTGCACCAGCTCAAACGCCAGTAGTTATACCTGCATAGAATCTAGCACATCTAGATATTCCCCAAATACTTATAAACACAATTATGGCATTAACGACCCATTTGGAAGCTACGGGGGAATGATGTGCACCAGTTTAGCTGAAAAAGAGAGCTTACCCTGAATGGGTGGATGTAATTCCTCCCCCACCATATTTTTTGAATACCACATTCCCAATTTTTAATGGTTCGGGATATCCGAAACAACACTTAAAACATTTTGTTTCTCATTGTGATCCTATAATGGGAACTTCTCCACAAGAAGAAGTAGTTAAGAATAGGTGTTTTGTGCTGTAATTACAAGGACCAGCATTTGTCTGGTATACACGTTTTCTATCTCGATCAATTGTTGGGTGGGAACATCTCCATCAGAAATTCCTTCTTCAATTAAATTCAACACTACCAAAGAAAACAGTTTTTGATCTTACAAATTGTAAACAAAGGGGGAATGAAAGTGGTTCAGATTTGATTTCTCGATGGAAGGGACTAGCATATTCCTTGTGTTTATCACTCCCTCAAGAAAAGTTGCTGCAAATCTATGTGGAAAAAATGCATGATGAAATACACACACCATTGATCCCTATGAAATACATTGGAGGGTTTTGAGACCTTACTTCAATTGCTCAGCATGTAGAAGATTCTAATATTGAAACTAATGCTAAAACATGTGTAATTCCATCAGTTCCAGGAAGGAGAATAGGAAAGTCATAAGCTGTTATAGTCACACTCAAACAGGCATCTATACCAGCTTCTACTTCATGACCTTCATCATAACAAATGGATCTGCCTCCTGAGCATCATCAGCAAGGACCATTTGGTCAAAATGATCCAAGAGATCAAAGGTGGAAACAGTTTGAGGAATTAAAGAATAATTTTTATTCTTTCAGGAAACAACAAGTTTCTGGTTACATCATCTAAACCATAGAAAATAATTTGGTTCAGTTTCCAAGTCCAAAGAAGCCACATAAATATGGAGATGATGATTTTCCGAATTATTGTCCCTTCCATCAGATATTGGGACACCCCATTCAGGAGTTCTTTGTTTTCAAAGACCTTATTCAAAAGATGGTAGATTATGGACCAGTGAAATTGAAAATTTCACCAGCTCATGTATCATGTGTTACTGCTACCAATCTAGAAGGAGTGAAATAATGGAGATAGGTTAAAAGTAAATGTGAGAAAAAATATGATGATTGGATGATCAAAAAATGATCAACCGGACTCATTCTATTTTACGAAAACAGTTGAAAAAACCAATTGTTTCTTCTCCCAATCCCACCACAAAAAACCATCTTCTTCAAAAGGTCATTCCTCAAAGAAGAAATGTGATGATAAAGATAAAGATCAGTCAGAACAAGAATAGCTTGTGTTAAGGCCAAAGTTGTCCTTGACCCTGGTAGATTTTATGCCATCTGTTTAAAATCATATGCACCGCCCTTCCAAATTGTAAAATTAGAAGTAACCTATCAGGAAGAATCCTCATCAGATGAAGGACTAATATTTGGTTCCATTAATGTTATCTATTTAACGAATCCTTTGGCCAATGGTGATTCTGGTTGTGTTGATTTAAAGTTATTTATAACTAATTGGGGAACTAGAGGAAGTGGCCAATGTCAATGATACATGGGAATATGTTGAAATTCCAGAAACTACCAGTTTAAATATACCCTGATCAAACCATATATGTGGTAGAAACTTGTTGAAGATCCCTTTGGCGTGATCAACAAGGACAAGGAGTTTCATCTATGAAAAACAAGTGTAGTTGTGGGACAATTATTATGGAGGGATGATTAGAAGAAATGTCATCTTCCTCTAAGAAATTGAATATACCTAGTCAGTCTAATCATCCAAATTATGGAATATTCCCCGCTTCTATTTCAACATAGAATATGACTACAATAGAAGAATCAACTTCCAAAGAAACTGCAAAACCACTTCTCCATGCTAGGAAATGCAGACCTTTGGGTCAAAAGTATGATGTTTTGAAACAATTTTCCCAAGTACCAACCAATTTATCAATTCTGGATGCTTTGAATCTATCAAAAGATCTTCGAGAGGCACTTATTGAGGATTTTTCAAGTCCTAAATAATTTGAAACCAAAGTTGCTGCTACTTACATTTACCATATAGAGAATGATTCTACAGAATGGCATGCAATCATATCTTTTACAGATGAAGATTAAGACCATGTGGTACATGGTCATATCAGACCTTTTTATTTTTCTGGAATGTTCAATGACATAGATATCCGATGAGCCTTTATTGATAATGTCTTTGGGGTCAACCTCATTACCATTCAAAGTCTTTGTTGATTGGGTCTGACTGAATCTGACATATCTCCTTTTACTTTAATATTACAAGGATATGAAAAGAATGAACAAGAACCTCTGGGTGAAATTACACTCAGAACTTAGTTTGTAGATCTTGTGTCTAATTCAAATTTCATGGTTGTTCATCAGGACACGACCTTCAATATTCTGCTTGGAAGGCCTTGGTCCCATCAACATGCAGCCATACATTCGGCATACCATCAATGTCTGAAATAATGTTTCAATGGTCAAATTGAGACATTTTATGGAGATAAGGCTCCATTAAAAACATGTGAATCTCAATACATTGAGGTAGAGTTTTATCAAACAAAAAGAACAAAGTCCATAATGAAATAAAATACTAGAGTTAATGCTCCAAATGGACGGGAAAAGATTCCATAAAATCTATTCATGCATTTGAGTACAGATTATATTCTACCCATCAATCAAGTTGAATGGGTAAAACCAAATCCATGCACTCATCCAGTAATTTCCATAATGTCAACTGCAGAAATTGAGCCTGGAAACATGGCAGAAATTATTGATACACCAAGAAATGATGGAATATTGAATGGAGATTTTTTCATTTCATCTCTTGAACTACAATGAGCCTCTACTTCATTAATAATAATAGAATAAATTTTAGTAATGTTAGAAGAAGAAAAAAATGTTGATTCTCAATCCATAAATCCCTCTTTACCACAGGAAGACCCTTCATCATCAGTAGGGTTAGATATGGTGGCTTCTACTTCAGGATGTTCAAATACTGACTCCTCCCCTAACATTGGGAGTATTGACTTATGATTTACTATGAAAGTGGAAACAGAAGAGGTAACATATAAAGATGAAGAAGAGAAAGATCTTTGGGATGCTCTTCCAGCATTTGATGAAGGTGTATCTACCACCATTGATGAACTTATAGAAATAAATCTGGGTACAGAAGAAGATCCAACCCCTACTCTAATTAGTGAATCCATGACCTCTGAAGAAAAATAGTTTTATACTTCCTTTCTAAATCAACGTAAAGAAATATTTTCTTGGAATATTATGGAAATTCTAGGTCATAATCCTGATATAGCCACCCATCATTTGGGTTTTCCAGAAGAGCGTCACGGATTCAAGCAAGCAGCAAGGAGAACACACCCAATGCATGCCTCTAAAACTGAATCTAAAGTTGATAAGATTATAAAGGGTAACTTTGTCAGTGATTTTAAGTATACCAAATGGCTGGCCAATGTTGTCCCAGTGAAAAAGAAGAATGAGAACATTATAGTTTGTATTGATTTCATAGATCTTAATCGGCATTTTCCTAAAGATGATTTTCCAGTCCCGATTATAGAACTTATAATTGATTCAATAGTTTGTTATGAAGCTCTTTCCTTTAAGGATGGTTACTCTGGGTATAATCAAATTCAAATGTCCCTAGAGGATGAAGAATCAAAAGCCTTTATAGCTCCTCAAGGTGTGTTTTTCTATAGGGTAATTCCCTATGTCTTAATGAATGCTGGCGCAACGTACCAACATTCCATGCTACATATATTCAAAACCTTATTAGAGAAATTTTTTGAATTTTATGTGGATGATTTCGTAGTCAAATCCAAACAATGTTCCAATCACTAGGGTGAATAGTAAACCATATTTCACAAACTTCGGCAACATGATTTGCAGATGAACCCCATAAAATGTGCTTCTGGGGTAACCTCTATAATGTTTCATGGCTTCATTGTACGCCATCGTGGTATCGAAGTTGATCATAAGAAAACAAAATCAATCCTTATTATGTCACCTCCTCTAATTTTGAAATAATTATAATGACTTCATGGAAACATTGCCAATATACAGTGATTTATCGCCAAATTGGCTGCAAAATGTTTACTCTTCAACAGATTAATGAAGAAGGGAGTTACCTACCAATGGACAGAGGATTTCCAACAATAATTTGATGTACTCAAGAAATATTTCTTGATTACAATAGTATTGATGCCACCGGTTGAATTAAGACCACTTATTATCTATGTGATAGATTTAGAGTGATCACTAGGTTCCTTACTAGACAAAAAGAATGATGCTGGGAATGAGAACAGCCTTTATTATCACATTTGAACTATGGATGATGTGGAAACTCAGTATTCAAGTCTTGAGAGGTGCTGCTTGAAATTAATCATTGAAGTTCAGAAATTAAGCCACTACCTACAACATCATGGGGTCCAATTGGTATCACGTAATAACCTGCTAAAATTTATCTGTAGTCTTCCTATGCCTATAGGGAATCTGGCACAGTGGGTGATTTTTTTTCAATAGTTTGATATCTAGTTTGTGCCTCAAAAAGAAAATAAAATGCCAAGCTCTTTCTCATTTCCTTGTTGAGAACCCATCGGCGGAAGACACATCATTTAATATAGAACTTCCTCGTGAAGAGGTCCTCTCAACTCAAGATAATTCCCAAACATGGGAAATTTATTTTGATAGTTCTTTTAGAAGTCCGACAGGGAAGATACTAAAAAATCCTAAACTCAACAAGGTTGGATTAGGAATTTTCCTTATTTCCCCAAAAAAGGAAGTATTGCCTTTTTCTTTCTTATTATCGGTATTTGGTACCAACAATGAAGAAGAGTATCAAGCTCTCATAACAGGTTTGGAATTGGCCCTTCAGGTGTAAAATGGATCATTTAAAGGTGAAAGGTGATTCAGAATTAGTAATGAATCAAATCAATGGGGAATATTCTATCAGAAATGAAGAGTTAATCAATTTGTGTGAATACGTCAGAAAGTTAATGGGTGAATTTTCCTCGGAGCCGACATTGTACTATGTCTCGCAATCACAAAATTCCCAAGCTGATGCACTAGATAATTGAGCTACAGTCTTGGAAGATCAAAATCAGGATGAGATAGTTATTATTATAACCCATTGTCATGTGGTCGTTCCTTTTGTTCAATCCGGAATGGGGGAAATTAATAAAATTTTCACTATTTCTGAACCATATGGTCATTCCACGGGATAGAGAACGTCTATTATGGAATTTATTTAAAATGGGGTACCTCCACAAAATAAGGCTAAGAAAGAACAGATCTAGTGACAAGTAGCCAATTTTAATCTTCATGATCGTCCAGACCACCAAAAGATCCTTTAAAAGAGAGGCTTTGATGGGATTATCTTTAGATGTATCGATGGAGAAAAGACCACAACTGTCATGAATGTGGTACATTCAAGAGTATGTGGTGCCCGTCAATATGGGCATAAACACATTGATCAGATCTTAAGGCTTGGATACTCTTGGCCTTCAATTACATAGGATTTTACAGATTTCACTAAAAATGCCATCCATGTCAAGTGTGTTCCAACTTCATTCATCAACCCCCAGAGTTTCTACAAACATCCAGATATTCTTGGCCATTTTCCATATGGGGAATGGATGTAGTAGTGCCTTATCCTCCAGCCATGACTAAGTAGTTCAAGTATATTCTCACTACTATTGATTTCTTCTCTAAATGGGATGAGGCAATACCTCTCAAGGAATTCGGATCCAAAATCATTGTTAGTTTTTTCAAAACAAATATCATCACTAGATTTGGCATCCCTCATACTATTTTGATGAAAAATGGAACTAATTGTTGTTATGCTGAAGTGAAAAGGTTATATCAGGAGCGTAATATCATGTCCAACCACTCATCTCGCTATCATGTAGCGGACAATTGACAAATAGAGGCCTTAAATAATACTATATCAAATATACTCCTGATGATGATGTATAAAGATAAGAAATCATGTCCTAATATACTTTTGAATGATTTATGGGATTATTACACAACTACCTGTACTAATACCCAAGAAAATCTTTATTAATTGGTATATGGAACTGAAGCAGTTTTCCCAATTTAAATACAATTGTCTTAACTTAGAGTTGCAATATCTGATTAGTTTTCTTTAGATGAGAGATTTCAGAAACAGTTCAATGAGTTGGAACGATTAGATGAGAAAATATTCCATACTTTACATCATCTAGAAGTCTATTAGAATAGAATAGTGTGAGATTTTAATAAGAAAGTTCTCCTTCGTTCATTTCTTCACGGAGAATTGGTATTGGTCCTTAAGATTCCATTGATACTAGGAAAAAAACCTCTAAAACATGAAACAAAATGGGAAGGACCTTATTCAATACATAAGGTCTGTTTAATTGGAGAATATTCTTTAGTCTCAATGGACGGAGATCTTATTACAACTCCAACCAATGCAAGATTCTTGAAGAAATACTTTGTGTAATTATACATCATTTTAGTCTGTGCATCAAGACTTAAAACTACAAAGCCCCCATGTCCTAGTTGCAAGACATATAACTGTATAACAACCACATTAGTCCTTGCTTCAAGACTTAAAACTACACATACCTGATGTCTTAGTTGCAAGACATTAAACTGCATAACAACCACATTATTCCTTGCCGCAAGACATAAAAATTCACAGCCCCCATGTCCTAGTTTCAATACATTAAAATACATAACAACCACGTTATTCCATAATGCAAGACATATAATAGCACAGCCCCCATGTCCTAGTTTCATGAAATTAAACTGAAAAAAAAACCACATTAGTCCTCGCTACAAGACATAAAACTGCACAACCTCCATGTCCTAGTTGGAAGACATTAAACTGCATAACAACCACATTAGTCCTTGCTGCAAGACTTGAAACTTCACATCCCACATGTCCTTGCTACAATACAATAAACTACATAACAATCACATTAGTCCTTGCTGCAATACATAAAACTTCATAGCCCCCATGTCCTAGTTGAAATACATTAAACTACATAACAACCACATTAGTCCTTGCTGCAAGACTTAAAACTGAACAGCCCCCATGTCCTATTTGCAAGTCATTAAACTACATAACAACCACAAGCATCCTTGTGCATGAGGTTAATGTGAGTAGCATATTCTCCCCTATCACATGATGTTAAATTTCATGACATCATTTGTACAACTATCTTTTTCTATATAAGATGATAAAAGTTTCCATAAGCAAACGTAATTGACATCATAACTTCTCCTAAGTAGTACATGAGTTCTTCTCTTTCCTATATCGGAGTCAGATCTGCATAGAGACCATGTTTCAAGAACTATGTATGGCTTGATTCTCATTTTCAAGATGATACGTTGAGATGCATGAATCTATAATTCTATGCCAAGCCAC
Organism: Viscum album; assembly: GCA_963277665.1. Classification (NCBI taxonomy): domain Eukaryota; kingdom Viridiplantae; phylum Streptophyta; class Magnoliopsida; order Santalales; family Viscaceae; genus Viscum; species Viscum album. Next base: position 1,452,886,013 of record OY728125.1, read on the forward strand.
AATCACAAAATTTTCTTATTTTATTTTCTCCTCCTGTATATGAATTTGATCTATACAGAGTGTTTCCTTAAGTTATGTGATTTTGTCCCCATACCATTTTATGTCTTAAGATTTAACACTCTATCAGAATGTATCAGAATCCCCCATTATTCATGTCAAACTTAGCGTGATGAATGATTGTTTAAAGGACTATGTACGGCTTGATTCTCATTTATTTTGAGATATATAGAGATGCCTAAATCTCCCATCTTGGGACTACCTGTGATAAAGAAACCCTTTATTTCTTGTATAAGAATCAAATTTGTAAAAGAAATGTTTTACAAATTATGTATGACTTGATCCTTTCCCTAGAAAGACATATAGTGACACTTGGGTCTTATCCCTTAACCTAGTTACAATATGTCTTTTCCTTTCATATAGAATCATTGTTATCCTTACCACATGACAACAAACTGCATGGAAATTTAATACACCTATTTTTAATTTGCATATACTTTTCATTTTAAAAGAAACCCTTACTCCTCCTTGTTTCTCATAAGAATCATATCTCAAGTGAGCTTTAGAATTGGGTAAATTATTTCATTATATAATATATTTGAATTTCTTATGGGGTTAATATTGTCCTCACTACATTACTCAAAACTATATAGTACAATGTCTTCACTGCATGACTTAAAAATTCACATCATCATATTTATTCCAAGGAAAACAAGAAAGTCTCCATTTTACATATGAGTCGGATTTATGTAAAGTAAATCAAAATCATAGTCAATATTGATTCAAAAATTCATCATAAACATAAAACATAAACCCTCGTCCATATTTCACACTATTAATCTTGAATATTTCCAGATCTTCATAATTGTTCTTATGGTTTATGGTGACAAAATTTCTAATACCTAAGATCTCTTTTCCCTGAATATGAAGCACGTACCCTTAGGTGGCCATGAATAAGTTGCATTCATAACAGGCATATCAGTAAAAAGATACCACTATTTGGATATGCAATAGAGGCCCCAGTTGGACCTGCATAATACTACCCCCATAACAGGTTTATCAAGTAAGGGTGACTTCGTTCTTTGTTATAGTATATTTGTCCCCTTTAATCATTGATGACAATATATAAGAATCTGTATTTTAAAATCATAATTCAAGTATATTTGTCCAATTATCTTTATCACAATCTAAAAATATTCAAGAACATGGTTTACACATTTCCTTCCCAATGTGTTTGATGCACTAGGGAACAACCTCGGATTCACTTGGAAACATATCATATATTGTTTCCATTTCTGGTCCTAGTTGTATAACCTCAAACTACAAATACTAAATCTTTTACGTTGGGGTCAGACCATTATAAAAGTATTGTTCTTCTGATTCGTTGTATATCTTGATTGGAAATACCCTTCCCATATTCAGGTACCTTTCTCCATAAATCAAACTCTATTCTTTGGAAAATCTGAATCTCCATAAACTTTCTTTGACTTTTTTTCAATAGAACATCAATCTTTTGAGATCTCTTTTCCCTGACTATGAATCACGTGATCTTAAGAGGACTTGCATATGTTTCCTACATAACAGGCATGTCAGTCAAAAAAATCCATTATTTGGCTATGAAGCATATGCCCTAGTTTCCCTTGCATAACACAGCACCCATAACAGGTTTGTTAAGTAATGGTATCTTCATTTTTAGAAAATACATCCTCTAATGATTCTATCCCTTTTCCCATACCATTCCTTGATTTTAGAAATTCCTAAATCCTAGTTTACAATGCTCCCCTTCATACCTGAATATGATAGTATGTTTCCAAACAAATTATCAATAAATTGGCCGAGTTTTTGCATACCGTTGGTCAGAGATAAAGTCTTTAAATTAAATCCACAAAATTTCCTTGATGCATGACATAAAACTACACAATAACATTGTCCTCATTTCATGACTTAAAACTACATAGTACCAATGTCCATACTACATGACTTAAAACTGCACGGTACAATATCAGAAATCTACCCTTTTCTGATAATTTTTTTAACCATTTCTCATACACCAAATTTGTATAAAAAATGTGTTTCCTATTCATGACTTCTATGGGTCTAAAACATCCCTTTTTTATTCTTAAAATTCATTTCCTTGGAAAACCCACCTATTGTGGTCTTAAGTCACCCAAATCTTCTTTCCCTTAATCTATCGGCAGAAAATGTTAAATTCTTAAAGGGCTCTTTTGACTGACTATGTAGCACGTGCCCTTAGGTGGCCTTGCATATGTTTCCTACATAACAGGCCTGTTAGTTAAGAGATACCACTATTTGGCTATGAAGTATATTCCCCAGTTGTCCCTACATAATACGGCCCCCATAACGGGTTTGTTAAATAGTGGTAATGTATTTCCTAGGAAAGACACCCCTTATGTTGATACAGGTTTTAGATTTGGTGACCATAAAAAATCATGACTCGAGATTCCCCGTGGAAATGTTTAAATAATATTAAAGCAATTATTATCCATTGATTCATGTATGGAATCTAATTCAATTTTTTGGTCAAAGCTATTTGACCCAAAATATTATCCCTTTACAGTCCAACATGCATGACTTTAAACTGCTAGTAACAAAAGATTCAGTACTCATTAGATTGAGAACCCACAAAGAAAACTATAAACAAAAGTCAAGTCCTAGTTCACTAAACATACATTTATGTATTATTTAGGTAATATTAAGTAATAAAAAATATCAAAAGAAATAAAATTTGTAGTTTTATACATATAACCCTAGAAACAGTCAAATTATGCTCATTAGGTCGCTCGGCTTAATAAGAAAATTTCGATCACATCATTCTTATTATTATAATAATGATTATTTAATATAAAAGAATCATTATCACCATTTACCTTTCATATTGCAGTCATGAAAAATAGGAATAAATATTTTTATGATTGAGAACAAAATTTCATTCATTTATATGAAAATATAGGGCCATCCACAGAATGGAACCTCTCTGTCATGTTTTAGAATAAACTCTCAACATGACTTTTAATTTGTTGGATTGATTCATAAACCCTATCAGCTGCATGCTGGAGTTGAGATAGTTGAGAAAATTCAGCCTCCTCTGCTTGACGAAGTGCTTCCGTAGCCATTGAAATGGCATTTATCCCCTCTAATTGGGTTTCTCCAAATGTCTGATTCAACTGCTCATGCTTTTTATGAACAACATCAAGTTTTTGTTGAAGATATAACAAATCCTTCATGGTCTCTTTGATTCGTTGGATGATTTCGAGTGATTTCTTATTATGATTTGTCTCCGCCTCAATTATTGCAGCTTCAAAGATCTCAATATTGATGTTTCATTTAGCCTCTTAAAAATCTTTTCACAGATTATTCTCATTCTTCTGTCGGTTAATAGTCTCTTTCATGGCATCATAGTCTAGCTGATAATTTAATCCACAAAATCCCAATACATAGAACAATGATGGGAGTTTTGAAAAATGAGACAATAATTCATCTAAAGTATTTTTGAGAGTTATGCTCCAGATATGCCACCATGCCTTCTTACGTTCCATACTAAGAGTATATTTCATCTTTAAGTCTAAATTTGAGTCACTACCATGAGTTAAAATGTACTTTGGAAACAGGTATCTTAAAGAGCTGCCTTGTTCTACTTCTCGTGGGACAGTGGAAGCTTCACCTTCTAATCTAGGAACTGATAAACCTAAATGATAAAATCAAGGTCATTGTTACTTTCAAATGGAGAAAAAAAATTTGAATCAAATAGATGACTACATTTACCCAATAAAAAGCCAGCTACTCGATTGGATTCATTCCCCGTTTTCTCAGCCTCAGTATTTTGATGAGATGTTTCATGAGAAGTGGAATTTCCTTGAATTATCTCAGTTATGACATTTGAAGGCTCTGGAACATCTCTTGAAAAATGATCCTCTGTAGATATTTCTCCAGTCACAGTGGAAGGATAAATAGGAACACCCAATTCCTAAAGAGTATTTGAAGCATTTTCTACAGATAAAGATACATACGGTGAAAATTGATGTAAATAATCAAGTTGAAGAGCAATTATGTAAAGAAAATACCAGAATAAAGACTTACGTCTTTCCAATTCATTATGAAAATCCACAAACTCTTCGATGGAACCTTGAATATCAATATTTGGATTAAGGCTATCTATAATTTCAGTGTATATGGCCTGAAATGTTACAGCATCCTCACAATTTAAGGTATCCAACAAACATTTTTTGATGCCTAAATTTTCTCTGCAGAAATATTGTTCTATTGGTTCTTCAATTTTTATTCGAGCATCTCTTGGTTTTGGTCAACATCGGAATTGGTCTTATATAGCCCTGGATCGTCATTCCTTTCTTCTGAAACAATAGGAATATAATTTTTCATTATTCCAGGATGCTTTGACAAAAGCAACTGAGGAATGTATTTTATCTTACCATGACTTTCCTCTCTCTCACGAGAGCCAGTGGCAGGTATAGCTGAATCTTTTGACTATTTATCTACTAAAATTGCAAATTCGTTAGTATGAACCTGAGTTTCCCCTAGGGCTTCTTTATTTGGCCTTGAAGAATCTGCTCTTTATCCTTTGATAGAGGAGAGATACATATATCATATAAGAGGATAAGACATCATTACCAGAATTTATTGAGCAAGTTTTATGCCCTAAGGATCATATAAATATATACTCCTTCAGCTAATGATTTGAATCAATCTCACCGCTCTCTTGAATTTTTGTTCAAAAGATTGGGAATATATTGAAACACTCCTCTTATCAGGGGGAAACTTGAGGTAATGGTTGAGGATTATCTATCTCCATTACCCTAGTCATGATTCTTTCTCCTGGAGAATGTTCTGGAGACCTGGGATGATCATTTGTTGTGTCAATAAGAGATCATGCGGGACCATACTGTGGTGATTTGAGAATTGTTCCGGATCTTCCTTCTCTACATTCAAGATACATAAATATATTTTAATAAATATTAATAATGATAAATGATAAATCAAAGTTGAGAAAAACGTAAATACGTTCTTTTTATTAACATAAATATCCCACTCCTCCTCAGAGTCAATAATTACCCCATTTGCAGACTCATGTGTCCAGCATATGAGATACTCATTCAGAGGCTGGTATTTTTTCATCAGTTTCATATATTAAAGTCTTTAGCTCCGCAATATACTTCTTTATATCAGCCAAGTTATTGTCTGGATTGCAATCAGAAGGTTCCTTGATGTCACCAATATCATGAATTTGAATGCCATGCTGTAGAAATTCCCATGCGTCACTAATATCACAAGTGACACTCTCCCAATGATGAATGGATGAATGTCACACATAATTCAATCTTAGTATGGTTGACTGTGGAGGAGATTCAACACCCTCTGATTGGAGATCTTCTTCAAGCCTCTCTTCCTTAGAAAGTTCAACAGATAGAATAGGAATCTGTGTTTGATGGTGGCAACTGGATCACCTTGGTGTTGGGGGTTTTGTTCCTTTATCCCTGATATTCCTAGTATACTTCCTACGAAGACGTTTTGAGGGATCTGAAACCTCTGAATCTTCTGTATCATCTAAGGCCTTGGACTTCTTACCATGATTTCCATGTGCAACCGTCATTGTAGCCACCACTCGATTTATTCATTTTTTCAAATATCCATGAGGATATGAAGAAACCCAATCTTTGGAATACCCATCTTCTAATCTAATCGATGCATCTGGTGGAGGTAATGTAATCAATAATTTGGATACCTCTAAAGCAGTTAGAATCCATAATTGTCATGCTACCATTGGATGCTTCTCATTTCTGGCATATGTGGGTGGAAAATTGCTTCATTGTTGAAGACATATGAACTGGTGAGAAAACCTATAGGGGACGTAAGCCTCACAGATAATTTCCCCATCAATCTTGGTTGATAATATGCCATCTCTAAATTCCATCATATTGGATCTCATCTCTTAATTATTTTAATTACCATCATCAATAAATGTTTTAGTTGGTGGGTTACAAAAAGAAATAATTTTAATTCCCCAGAGACATTCAATACCATCAGCACCTCATCTGGTCTCATGTTTAGAGGCTTAATACTATAAACTTTCTATAAAAATGGGGTGAATCGACCTTTGGGAACCCTCACAGAATTCAACACTAAGTATGAAGAAAAATGTGCTTTAATCCTACCCAACAACACATGGAATGGCCTTGAAATACTAAATGGAGCCTTCCCAATATATAAATACAGTAGGAGATGTTACATTCTTTCTAATATAGGGGTTTCACGCCCAATATACTTCCCCTATACCAATTTAGCAAAATGATCAATGTCCCTGACCATACACCACCCCCAGATTCACGGACTAGAAGCAAATAAACACTTATCCACATAGTAAGGAAGGAATATAAGCATTATTTTTATTCTATATCGGGTTGGACTATATATACCTAGTTTTTATAATCACTTCTTTCTAGAATTGGGCAGTATGTTTCTGAACTGCCTCAGTTATCTGCAGAAGGAAAAATAGTAGGACGGCCACATGTTGGACCATCCTCTGTTGTTGGTTATAATAAGGCTTCCATCCATACTCTATCATTAAAATATTTCTTGTCCTTAGGTAAATTCTTCGCTATCTTAAATAATTCATAAGATAGCGGTGGTTTTCTAGAAGCATTAAACCTTGTTTCAGTAGGTGGAGTGAATTTATCAAACATTTCCCCATGAATAGTAACTCCAGATATTTGGTAAATGTCCCAGAGACTAATACCAACTTCACCATGCGTCAAATGAAAGGAATTCATTTTTGGACTCAATTGAATCAGTAATTCTAGAATTAATTATTTTTTGTAAACATATGTTTTCCCTATCTAGATAGATTAATAGATATATACATCTGATAACTCATTTCTAAATTCTCCACAAGTCTGACGTACCCAAAATGCCCACATCCACTCATGTTTTACACCCCCTCTAGAAGGAAGGTCCCAATATCCTTTCCAACCATTAGATTGATCTGTTTGAGAATCCCAAAATTGGAATCATAACAATTTTTTCTTTGTTCTACAATAAGATCATTCATATCGAGAGTGAAACCACTGTGGTGAAGGATTTAGCTAATAGGGACTATTCCTTCTTGTATTGGAACCCCGTTGCACTAATATTCATGCAAATACAGTTGGAGTATTGAAGATACCAATATTTTTAAAATAAGTTTTTAATAGATGGAACATGGTCATCTTACAAAATACCATGATTGTAAAAGGGTAAATAAGAACTATGTGCATAGTCACGTTGGTACAGAATTAGACCCTTTTATAGGCCAAGAAGAGTATTATCAATAATGTCCAAATTGTATGGCCTGATGATCATTATCATTTCATTTTAGAGAGCCTTAGCATCATCAGTATGAGTCATCAAATGAGTAATTATTTCCTGAAAAAGAATTACCAAACTTCCAGGTTATAATTTTAAAGAAGAAATCAAGAAATTTGGAAAAGGACACTGTTCGCGTAGGTCCTTCGACGAGGCATGTCGTGTTGGTCCTTCGATGAGGAATGTCGCGTAGTTCCTTCTATGAGGTCTATCAAGTATATCCTTCACAAAGGATCTTAGCGTAACCCCATTGGTGAAGTAATTTGGCGTAGCTCTATCTCATAATTATTTTTACCTTGAAAAAGTTTCAATGAAATTACCCGAGAGCATAACACAATAAGAGATGGGCGAACTAGATACGCAACGAGGGATTCATAATTTCATAGAAAGCATAGGTGAAGAATAAAATCATAAAATTTGAGACCTATTTATAGGAAACAAAAGACCTATGCATCCGGAATGCACACATCCTCTTCAAACCGTACCTCCGCGAAGCAGTGGTGTGGTAAACCAGCGTAGGAAACCTATGCTGCTCCACAACTTTCACCTCAGTACTCGACCCTCTAAATTTAAGAATCGCTGTTTCCAGGCAGTTTCCATTAGATTTATTCATGGAACCGAAAACTTACAACAGTTCTTTATCCAAAGTGGACCTTCTTTCCAAAGTCTGGTGTTTGTTACGTTTTGAACTTTACGATACTTAAGAACCTGCATTGGTCAAGAGGATGGGAGTCACACTAATCACACCCTTTTGGGGGGAATTATTGTCTACTACGGGACACTCTTTGTAAAATTAAAATATTTTCATGAATCCTTATTAATTCACCAAGTATATCATCAGTATCCCTTGGAATTTATAATCACTTATTAAATGTGAAAAACATTAGAATCATCGGTATGTATTCAAGGTTCTTCATTAATGGAAATATCCATATGTATTCGATGTTTTCCATCAATGGTATCCTCTAATATACTGATTAAAGATTATTTTAATCATCATTGTGATGATACTAGGTTTAAGCCACTTTGTGGGGCACTCTAGAATTTATTGTCATCTAGGGAGATGAAGGTTTGTTTTAATCTTGGGATCATTCCTGTAAAATGGGCTACCAACATGTCCTTGTCAAAGGAATCCAAAACCTCATAGTTTGGTGTCACATAATAGGACACATCATACCTTTTAAGTTCATGTGATAAGGACCTTTAAGCAAAAAGGTGCTTAGTCAAAATTTTAGTGTGGGACTTACACTGAAGTAGCCCGAGGAACTTGGAAAGGATACGAGTTTCCAAGTAGAAATAGACCCTATTGTGAGTACGGCCCAAGGAGAACAGGGTTGATTTTAATTTATGGGTTTGATCCTTATGGAAGATTCCTACGTATCCCATATGGATGGGAATCAAATCCCATGTAGTTCAATAAATCGTGTATGAGAGTATGGTCCTCTGAGAGAGATAATTTTCAACTTACTTTTTGAAAAGGATTCCTTGATGATTTGAGGATTGAATTTGGGGATTATTTCATAATGAGGATGCCTATATTGGGGGAATTAGAGTTGGATTCTTGAGTAGGATATCCAGTGAGCTCGGACTCTGATGGATCTTTCTACGTATCCTAATTTGAACAAGATTCAGAGTTCTCGTAGTTCCTTCCAATGAGTGTTTTTGAACATGTTGCAACCATCACGTATCTCTAAGCCCACGTGATTCATGCTTAGTGGGAGAAACAAGAGTATTTTAAAGATTCAACAAAGGCACTTCATAATTTAAAATTTTTCCTCTATGCTGATGGAAGAGGGCACATCGACCATGGAAGAGGGTGAGGTGTCGAACCTTCCCTCTCTTCTATTTACATTGGACAAGGGTCCAATATAAGGAAGAAGGTGTGAAGGTGGGGGGCTTATACCAGGATGGTGGCCCTAAAATTGGTTCTGGTAGGGGAGGGAGACTTCTCTTATGCTTGCGCATAATGGAAAGTAAGAAGTTTATCTTCTCTACTAGAGACCTGTGGTTCTGGATCGCCTCTTTAAGAAGGGTGAGGGTGGTAACAAATCATCCTCCAAACCGGGAACTTACCAAGACTGTTTATGGGGAAAAAGTCAATCTGACTGTGGATATACAAACCCACAAACATCCGATAAATCCTAGAACCATTTTAAAAGAAATGTAGGAAACCTCTGACTGTTGAAATACACACCCAAATAAGAGACACACTTATATGACTTTCTTAAAGGTTTGAGAAGTCAGGAGGTTTTGGTGGAGCCTTTGACCTAGTCCCTTTCAGATAAAAGAACCAAGGAAGGAGATACCCTGCCATGAAGGGATTTTAATAGAGGTTACTTGATCTGGTCATGTAGGTTCTTCACACAAGTATTCCACATAGTTACCCCATGTTGCTTGTATCGCACAGGTATATCATGCAGAAATGTCACGCAGGTATACCGCGCAACTCTATCGTGTAGGTATACGACGGAGCTATGTCGCGTAGGTATATCATGGATCTATGTTGCATAGATGAGGATGATGACTAAAGAATGTTAAGAACATCAAAACATGCTTATCCCATTTAATTATCTCTTCTCTCGTGGTTTAGAGAGTTACCTAAGAAACATTGTAGGATCTAGGTGAATGAGCTATGCAATGAGAGATTCAGAGAGTATTTCACTTTTTTTCAGTCTGAAAATGGGGATCCCAAGGGCCTTATATATTGGCATGGATGGGCTTGGTCGAAGAGATATTTCTCACACAGGTCCTTTGCACAGCTTTGCCATGCAGGTTCTCCGTACAGGGGTACTGAGCATCTACTGACGTGGAGGTCTTCCACGGAGGTGCGTCGCACAGCTATGTTGCGTAGGTGCTTTACAGAGGTTCATATCAAATCTTCAGGTATGGAGTTTGGCTGCAGCTATAAGCTGTGCAGGTCGGCTGTGCTTGTTTTCCGTGCAGCTCTGTGAATTAATTTCGTCCCAAATCTCTTTGGGAGTATTTTTTGATTTTTTTCTTTGTCCTTTTCGAACCTTTCTTTGCGATATGAAATATCCAAAGGTGTCTTAATGGTCCTTTTTGTTAATTTTTCAAGTAGTGTCAACAATAATTAATAATATACATAATAATTTTTGTTGTTGTTTTTGATATTAATTTGAAATTATTACAATTTGTGCATGTCATTTTATAACATGTAGTTATATATATGGTTAAATCCATATATTTGTGGGGGGATATATTTACATGCTTAATATATATATATATGGGTGTGTGTATAAGTATATATGAAGGTCTGCAAATATATATAAATAATTCATATATATATATATATATGATTGTCATAATATATATTAATGGTGTATTTAATATAATTTTTTGTTGGTAATTTAATAAAATATAAACGTGTGTGTGTGTTGGTGGGTAAACACATATATACCATATTTAGATATATATATTATTAAAATTTAATATATATTTAATGAATTTTTATATTTATTTTATAGGGTTATTAATAAAATAAAACACATTAAGTGGAATTTCATTGAGTTTTATTGATATTTTTAATGTAATTGAGTGTAATGTACAAATAGGGAGAGAAAATATAATAATTAAAGAATTAAATATATATAAGGGGAGGTTCCTAAGGAGGCATGAATGGATCATTATTCTCCCACCCTTTCTTTTTCCCATGTATCCTCTCTCTATTATTATTTTTTAATTTATTTTATTAATTTTCTAAATACACTATTCATTATCCCATAAAATATTCATCATAATTACATGCCTTCAGTTCACTTAGATCCATTTCGATGTGTGAAATTTTAATTCTAATTTTTTTGAAGGTGGTGAGGTGTTCGTTTTCATAATTAAATTAATATAATTATTTCATGTTTTAATTATCATAATATAATTATAAAATGATAATTATGTGAGTTTCATGAAGATAATAATTTATATTTATCGAAAGATAATTTATCAAAATTTATTATAAGATAAAAAACAAATATAATTATAATGAATTATAAAATGATAACTTTCTCAAATCACTAAGGATAATTATGACTTCAGAAATTGTCCCAAAATGATAATTTTAAAATTTTTCATAAGAGATCAAAATATTATCACATGTAATATTTTGAATGATAATTTGAAAATTATAGCAGAGATATAAAGTATTATCACAAGAACTATTTTAAAATGTTAATTTAAAAATTATAAAGGAGAGATAAAATATTATCCCATGTAATACTCTAAATGATAATTTCAAAATTATCTAATCGAGATAAAATATTATCACATGTAATAATTTTTTAATGATAATTCAACAATTATTCTAGAGAGAATAAGTATAATCACACAAGATTTTTTATTTATTTTTTAAATAAATATATGAATTTTTATTTTGGTATAATTTTTGAACCACGATTGTCAATGTTTTCTGATAATAACGTTCCAAGTAAGTGTTCTTGACTGGTTCATCAAAACCTTTTGACATCGATGAATTTTGAGGTAGGAAGTTCCTTACCTTTTTGGGCTCCATTATAGATTTTTCCGTAATATGATTATGCACGGTCATATATTGTTGATCGTTCTAGATTATGATCAAATGTGGTTGTGTGTGTGTGTATCCCTATGATCCTTATATTACACTTATTTTCATGATTAATTGTAACGTATTATTGAATTTAAAGGTTTATCACATGTATTTTGTGTGTTACCTTTCTTAGGGTGATATTTTATGCTTGATCATGTATCATACCGTGCTATGTGTACTTTTGTGGTATTGTTCTGGGAAACGAAGGTAGGTGGACCGTGTTGGCATGTTAATCCATTGGAGGGAGAGTGTGCATGACTTGTGCCAATGATGATGAGAGACCTATGCACAGGGAACATATTCGATGATACCGCAAAGATTCCATGTGATTCCCTCAATGACTAGTGGATGTCAAGGTGTATGTTAGTCGATGAATATGGGTTTTTGAGTAGCTCTCAATGCCTAGGCGATATAGACAACATAAATTTATTGATGAGTAGCGATGCGGACTTGCATGATCTCACGATGACAAGTAGCATGATTAATTAGCCTCACAAATAATCCTTGATTCTTCAAAGGCCATGATTTTAGGAACTTGATGAATAGAAGATGCCAAGGGGTATGTTTCTTGATTATTAGGGGATTCTAAGAAGCTCTCAATGCCATTTGGATGCCGAGATAATAACTTCCTTGATGCATAGTCATATTAAGTTTCATGATCACATGATATCAAGTAGCTTGATTCATAAGCCTCATGGATAATAAATGATTCTTATAAAACCATGGTAATACGAAATGGATGACAATTAGATGTCAAGGTGTATGTTTCGTGATAACGAGGGGATGTCACGTAGCTCTCCATGCCTAGGGGATGCTGAGGGAATGATGTCCTTGATTCATAGTTATGTCGAGTTGCATGCTCAGATGATTTCAGGTAGCAAGATTCATTAGCCTCTTGGATAATCGTTGATTCTTCTAACACCTTGATTATCTATTCGATATAGAGCTAAAGAAGGTCCCTTTTGTTGTTTGTGGAGGCTTGGTTAGCACATGACCACCCATTTTTTGATTGTGTATTACTATGTTTGTTACACAGTTATTATTATTATGGAATACACTTGTATACTTGATCACATCAAGTTAAGGATGCATTCATAGTGTTTTACTGAGTCTTTTACTCACATCTTATTTGGGAATTTCATTGCACTTGTAGAATTCTTGAGAGATCTGGTGAAGGGAAATGTCCCTATGGTGGATAGCTGGGTAGAAAATTATAGATCAAGCAGCAGACCAGAAACAATTATAGAGGACCCAATGTTTATTTATTTACCTTTTCCACATCTTATTAGACTGGTTTTCTTTCCACTTAGGGAGATATTAATTTGTATGACATGCATTCCATCATTATCGTTTCACATTTTTTCTCTAATTATTTATGATATTGTTTATTATTGTTCGTTGATCCTATGACATGATACTGAGGGCATCATCTCCCAACTGACATACTCATACCCTCGCTTCCAGTAGGAAGCCTCTTGCATATGGGGTGGCACACCTAAGGTACTATGAATTTTTGGCTCGAACCTACTGGATTGGGCCCGGATGTTACTATATTGATTTGATGGTGTTGCAACTATTGTGCATTTCCCCCTTTTTCTGATTTATTATCTATCTTAAATATATAAATTTGTATTTATTTCTACAAATTTATGTATATATATTTATAATATATATATATATATATATATTTCAATATTTAATTAAAATTTATATATATTTTCATCTATGTAGTTATATTTATATGTATATTATCTTATTTTTCTATTTTAATATATACTTATATCAATTTCTATATATTTATATAAATTAATGCATAGTTATACATATGATGATATATATATATATATTCTATTTATTGGTGTGAGTGTGTGTAGGGGTGTTCATGCTTTTATTTATATAAGTTTTGGTAAATTTATTTATACTGATATATAGTTATAATATAAATATATATAAATGTACTTAAATAAATGTATATGTATTTATATATATTTATATATATTTAAAACTAATTTTTATTATTAATACTTAATATTTTTTATTTCTTATTTCTTATTTGTATTTCATATTACATATTTATTATATATTAATTTAATATTTATAATTGAATAATTATTGATTAATATTTATTTATTATATATTGAATTATTATTTATTATTTATTGTTTATTATTTATTATTTATTATTTATTTATTACTTATTTATTTATTACTTATTATTAATTGTTAAATATTTATTTATTTATATTTATTTTTTATTTTAATTCATTTAATAAATTTTTATTTTATATTTATTTACTATTTATTATTTATTATTTTTTGTTTTTTGTTTTTGTTTTTTTATTTATTCATTGTTAATTTTTTATTTTTTATTTTTTATTTTTTATTTTTTATTTATTATTTATATTTTATTATTTATTGTTTATTTTTCATTTTCCTATTATTTATTATTTATTTTTTATTATTTATTATTTATTTTTTATTTTTTTGTTATGTATTATTTTTAATTTTTTTATTTTTTTAATTATTCATTATTATTTTTATTTATCCATTCAACGTTGAGAATTATTATTAAAGGAAAAAAGTGGGCCATGGCCCAAAACGAATCAAGGATGTCTAAAATAATGCAGTCCTAAGGCATCAGCGTGAACCAAGCTAACACACTTAGGGGGGAGAGATCCACTACTACTAAAAATAATATGAGGGTTGTCTGGTGAAGCCCATTATGCCAGGAAGTCTGTGAATTTATTTCCATCACTCCACATATGCTTAAGACTAGTGTCATCGTGAAGAAGCATCTTGTAGCTGCGTAGTAAATAAGTGATAGCCCATGGAATGCTAGAGATACCTTGAATTGATCTAGGGAGAGTCATAGAGTTTGTTACTATGTGGAGAATAAGGAATCCATTGGAGCGACACAACTTCATCCCATTGAGTAGAAAAGTCACCTCAGCCATGAGGGAATCACCCGGATCGAACCACCAACTGAAGGCCATGATAACAGATCCCTACTAATTACAAACCACACCCTCACTCCTCGTGAAACCATTTATATATGAGCCATAAATTTTCAGTTTGAGGCCAAATCTAGGAGGGTTCCCTTGAACCCAATTACATTGTGAAGACACCCTTGGAGAGGGAAAAGGAATCATGCTGCTAGCCATGAAGCGCTGAAGGGGAGGTACCAGTCCACCCTGCTTGAGAAGCAATGAAAGCTCCATCACCAGGGACTTTGACTTGACCCTCAATGACATTTTGGAGGTGGAGCATCCCTTGTTCCTGGACCTATTAAGTGTTTCCCATAAAATCCAATCACCAGAGGTGAACACCACGAAATATGCCCTCTTTTCATGCACACAGTCTGCCAACCCAAAGAACAAGGCATATAATAAGTTGTCCCTGGAGATACCCTAGACATCACACCCTAAAAAGTCACTAAATATATTCCAGATATATTTCACCCAGTCTCCTATAAAGAATAAATTCTCGTTCATCTCCTCTTTAAGTTTTCTGCAGCAATAACATTTGGTGGAAAAATAAATTTCACTCCAATGCACCTCTTCATCCATGGGGAGTGCCTAATTGCAGATCCTCCATGTGATTAAGTTAAACTTGGGCGGGATAACCATGCACTAAAGTAACCCTCCGAAAAAATTGTAACTTTGTTGGAATGAAATATTCTACAATATTCTATTGATGAAATGGAGCCAAACTGGGAGCCCATGAACAGCATCCGTTCGGGCTCATTTGTGATCATAATACTATAGAACAGGTCAATGTGAGAGGGGGTGAGGACAACTTGGGTGAAGGCAGGGAAGTAGGTGCCATGTAAGAAAGAAAAACTTTGGAATGGGGAATCTAGGAAATACGATGATACTTCCCAACCAGTTGGCACTCTAGAAGTTGATCGACCTGTCTCCAATAGTCCACCTCGGAAGATGCTGCAGAGTAAGGATGTGATGGTGAGAAATATTCCAATGCTTCAAGAATCTCCAACCTACAACGTCAAACTGGGATCCATAAATTTTAGTGGACAATAGTTCCCATAAATATCTCCCCTCCAATACATCCCAAGACAACTTTTACTACAAATAGGACATAGAATCTGAAACACTCTTGATGTTAAAACCACCCTCCACAAAACTACAAGAAATCCTCTTCCACAAGGTCCAATGGTATTTCCCATCTTCTTGGGAATCCTAAGTAAATCTAACCATAATTATTTCAATATTATGAAGAACCATATTGGGAGCAATAGTGTCTGAAAAGAAATGCATGGGGATGAATTTTAAACCACTATTGAACTAGGTAATTCTCCCCCCAAAGGAAAGAAAATGGTTTTCCAATAAATAATTCGAGCAGTAATTTTTTCCATAATGCCATCAAAATGATGTATTTGAATCATACATGGTGAAATTTGAAACCCTAAATGATCTATGGGAAAATGTCTTTGAGCCCCATGATATTTTCAATCTGATTTCCCCTAGCATCTGAACACAACCTTGAGTTATAAACACCACTCTTCCCATGATTGATGACATGTCTACTCCAATTGCAATAAACATCAATGATATAATTGAGGTCTTGAATGTTCCTATTGCAACCATTGCGAAATATTATAATATCATCTGTAAAGAATATTTGGGAGATTCCTAGGATGTTTGGCTTGAACCAGAAAGTCCAAACATAACCTTCAAAGAAACATTTATTTAGGTATCTACTAAAGGTATACTGAACCAAAATAAATACACTAGGTGAGAGAGGATCCCCCGGTTATACCCCCTGAACCAATTTAAAGATACCACAGATTATCCCCATAAAAGTAACTAAGAACCACAGAGACCCAATGAATCTAAATAAGAGATAGACCACCCTCTCAAATAAACCCATACACCTCGTGATTTTGATTATGAAACTCCACAAAACACGGTTATAGGCTTTGTCCATGTCTAGCTTAATTTCAATGTCTGAGCCTGAGACTTTCTTATTGATATCACTCAGCATTTCCTACACCAAGGCAACTGCTGAATGAGTGGAACTTCCTTGAATTAATCCTTAATTCTCATTTAAAATCAACTTATGGAGGTACAACCCAAACCTTCACTTGATAATGGTGGAATGAACTTTGTAGGGGAAATTGCACATGCTGATCATCCTGAATTTCATTAACAAGGATGGGTACTTGACATTGGGAATGAGAATAAGTGTGGTGTCACATGACACCCTTGGTAATCTTCCCCCATCAAAATAGTCCTAAATACATTCAACTAGTCTATGTTAGATGATGTCCCAGGAGGTGATATAGATGGATTTTGAAAAGAAAACTAGGCCAGGGGAACTTTTAGAGTTATGGGTAGAGACATCTTTCCACACCTCTAGCTCATCCAGAACCCTTTCAAAGACCCCAATGATGTTATGGGAGACTACATATAGGATGGATTCAATGATTTCTGAGTACCATGTTCTGTTTCCAGCATTCATGTTAGGGTTAACATCTACAAGTAAGGAATGAAAATGAGTCTCAGCCATACCTCTCACCACATGAGGGTCATTGGTGAAAGATTCATTGTCGAGGAGGATGTTTGGGGCTTTTAACCATTTCCTCTCCTTAATTAATTCATGAAATAAATCACCCTCTTTAATACAAGTCACCTGCGATCTCTCCCTGTAATTTTATTCATGCTCAAGGATCATATATGTAAGTCAATTATTCAAATGAAAAAGGTATCTGAAAACAAAATTGTCCCATTGAGATTATATCCCCTAATCATACGACTCAATATTGGAATTTTGTATAGGTATTTATATATATACATATAAGAATAATAAATTATCTTTCATGACCACATGAGGAGTTAGCTGGAGTGGAAAAGTTTTTACATAATAACTAAAACAGTAAGGGGTTTAAATCTCACTCAACCTACATATATGCTAAATTTTTGCATAGCATGAATGAAATATGAAAGTATGGTAGGATAAATGATTAATAAATATAAAATATGAAATAAATTAATAAATAATGAATAATAAATCAGTATACAATAAATAATATATGTTCAATTAATGAATAGAATGCATGACATATACATTCATGGTAAGATAAATAAATAAGTAGATAAATAATAAATAAATAATAAGTTATTAAGAAATAAATATTTTAATATATATATATATATATACACTTCTCTTTGAATGAAAATCATTGAAAACCTGTGATACATGCAACCTCAAGTCCAAATAAAATTTAATATAGTATATAATTATAAAATTTTCATTAAATTGGAGGGTATGAATGAGACTAACTAAATTATGAAAACCAGTTATATATATATATATTCATTTTTTATCAATTATTTAGAAATGAAAATCAAAATTATTTTATAGTAAAGAAGATTTGTTTCGAAAAAAAACTATTTCTTTTCACGAAATGTGTTTTTAACATATTAAATATAATTGAACATTATTGAAAAAGGATTTTAATGGGATATATATATTATATATTTAATAAATGTTTTTTACTATAATCTAATATTTTTTAAGGATGAGAAAATAGTAAATGAAATTTTATATTTTGTTTCAGCCCGAGGTGTGCAATTGGGGGGGACAAAATGGTCTGATGGGTAACAATAATTTGTTTGTTATCATAGAGAATTTCACATCAACATTTTTGTTCCAACCGGTTCATGTCATTATACTTTAGGGGGAATAACATTGACCCTGTAGGGACGTGATAGTTTATCCCTTTTTCATTATAGAGGAGGAGCCACAGTCAAATGGTTTCAGTGGGTGATTGTTAGTGGTTAAGTATTTGTGCAATAGGTCCTCTTAGGATTTTATTTCCTCGGATGGTCTCCAATGAGTTTATTCATGGAGATAGAAAAACCCAACAACCCTTTTATCCATGATTAATAGACCTTCATTCCAAAGGTAATTACTTGTTGAATGGTTTGGCCAACAACACTTGAGGACTCCATTGGTCAAGAGGATGGTGGGTCAGACTCATCACAACCATTTGGGGGGAATTATTTCTTACTATGAGACTCTCTTATAGATTTAATCCATGTTCATATGTTCGTGAATCCTTGGTTCATTCCAGAAAATTGTATCCACGGGTTACCCCTGGGATGCAGGATCATTGTGGATATACGTATATTTAATGCTAGAGAGACTATAATGATTAAAGAGGTGAACTGTGGCACTCTATAGTTCATCATCATCTAGGAGTTATGGTAAGTGTTTTGATGTTGTGGTTAGACCCATAATATTTGTTTCCTACGTATCCTCATAAGAGGAATCAGAGGCCACATAGTTCAGTGCCACTTTAACTGGACGCATCAACTTTTAAGTTCAAGTGATGGGGACTCATCCATACAGTTTAACGTCATACGGTGGGGAAATCTATGAAAATGGTGCCTAGCCAAGCATTGGTGTGGGAATCATGTCGAGGAAGCCCAAAGTTTCCAGGAGATATGTGGTCTTCTGGGTAAATAATACCCTATTAGGGATATAGCCTAATGAAAATTTGGGTTGATTTGAGGGAGATATTTGGACCTCAGGGAGGCTTCCTATGTAACCTTGTCAAATGGGGAATCCCAGTTACTATAGTTCTAGTATATGGACTTACACCATGTTAGGATACCTTTTGTAATTGGGGGAAAAATTTATGTTCTGGATTCTAAAGGTAACATTCATTGAGCTCAATCCTTGGATAGGCGTCCTACGTATCCTGTTAGAGCAGAAATTAGAGTTCTCGTAGTTCGTTTATGGGTCATGAATTGAATGGGGCTTACGCAAGGGATTCTTCCATATGAGAAAATATAATTGGTATGTACATCTAAATAGAATGACCTTGGGGGGACATTGTTGGGGAGAAACATTTGAAAAAGGGTACCTATTTAAGATAATACCTTAATTAAGTGTCCTATGTATCTTTGTTGGAACAAGAATCAAGATTCTCGTAGTTCTTTTTCAGTGGGGATAACATGTAGAAGATTCCCACAAATCTAGAACCATGATGAGGATATCTACTCATGATGATTTGAAGGTTTTTTTGTGATTACACCTAATATGAAGCCCATGTTTTTTTATTATGCAAGTTTGACGACCACTGCCAGCCTCTAAGCCCACATGGGACATGCCCGGTTTCAGAAAAAAAAGAGGAAGAAGTGGATCTAGTGATTGCACATCCAAATTCATATACCGATATATGGTATTGGATCCCAAAGTGAGAGAGGGGGATTTTAATGATCCAAATTCTTCTGCTATGTTGATATCCAGAATATTTCAACAAACCTGCCCAGGTACACCCTAAGCAGAGGTAGAGAGGAGAACTAATGCAAACTCCTACAAGAAAATAAAGGGGCTTACCTCAGTGGGAGTTCCCTTTTGAGAATAGTATGGGGTATACTGCAGTTTAAAGTCATATATCATGGACGATGATTAACTAGAGGATAATCATGTTGGTTTGTTCTGATGTGCCTCGATCATGGGTGGGAAGGAACATGTAAACCATGATTCTGGATGACCTTGAATCAAGAGAAATGATATGAGGCATAGAATCAATTTAGGTGTACAAATGTAAGAGTGGCCTCTTTAGAGGATGAATCTGTCTTTGGTTGATATGACATCTTTTTTGGAAATGTATGTAGAGCCGAAGGGGCATTCTATTCATAGTCAAGAAGATGTTTCCTCTGGACAATTTTCTTCCATTTCTGATGGACAGTGAAGTTTACGAAGATATGGAGTTTCCCGGTATACTATAGATTAAATTCATATATCTTGGACTAAGATATCATTGTTTAATGTCATGTTGAAGGGACTAATACTATACAATTTAACAACATGTGTTCTGGACCATAACACATAGTTTCGAGTCATAGAGTTTGAACTGATTGTTGTTTAATCCATGATTAGTTGGTGGGTAATCGTGTTGGGATGTTATGAAATGCCTCAAACATGAGAGGGAACGAAAGTGTAAACCCTGAATCTAGGGTTTCTAGTATTGGGAGAAATTATATGGGGAATTGAATCTATTAGGTGCACAAAAGTAGGAATAGTCTCTCCAGAGGTGGAATTTTTCTTTGGTTGATTGGTTGCTTTTTTGTAGGCAATATATGAAGAGTCTTCATGGTGTGATGTGCATACTTAAGAAAAGGTGTCCACAAGACACTGAATATCCATTTATGATGGCCATGGCGGTTTATGAGGATCTAGATTCCCCATGAACATTGAGTTTTATGGATGTAAAGGATGTGTCTTGGCATTTAAGAAACATTTAGGTTGTGATTATCCATGGAGTTATGGTTCAACATGGTATAGGAGGCAGGTGATATGATTTTCTGGAGGTGCAAGAGGAATTTATCCTCTCATGGCATTTAAGGGATGGATTTTTGCGTGATATAAAGGCACAATAGAAAATTTCATTGACCCGGCCTGAAAATTTCGTGATGCGACCCTCTTTTTCTCAAGGGGGTTAGTGATGGTGTTGAAGGGACCAGACCAAATACCAAGAGGGGGTGTGGGGGCACAGGCCCCGCGGTATGGACCGGAGGGAATGAACGTTTTTCGACATAGGTTTTTTCGTGTAAGAGATGGTCATGTTGGAGTGTATTCATAAGAGATGGTTGTAGACTATCTATCCATGAAGGATGTTATTCGGGAAGGACCTGGTTGTGTAGGAAGGTACATAGACTATTTTTAGCATAAGAGATTTTGTAAACTATTGTCCGAATAATAGCTTGATGCGATCTATTTTCCGAAAAGGGTCTCCATATACTATCTTCAATATAGGGAGTCCAAAAACTGTGTGTCCCACATAAAATAATCCTCAACCCAGTATTATTATATTTTTGATTTTCTTGTTGGCTAGCTATGGAGGTTCTCCTGAATAAAGTTTGTGGGGAGGAATTCAAAGAACTAAATTCTGTATATAGTTCGCAAGATAGAGTCGGTGACCTTCTTCAGGTGTGGGATGGGGTCCCTCTAAGATCTTCATGTGTGAGAGAAATTTCTCTCCTACCCTCTATGTTCTTCATCCCTTTTCACCCATCCCATAGCTCCTCTCCATTTGGGAGAACTTTCTACTCTCCTTCAAGCATCATTTTTCTATTTCCCAAGTGATCCATTTATAGATAACATGTGAAATCGTAATTTTGGGCATGAAAAATCATTTTTTGAAGCCCATGAAGAGATAATTCAACCTGTAGTAGACTCAGTAAACTGCGTTTGCGGAAGTTGTGGTATGTGATACGTGGTTTTCTGAACCCACTGGATGTCTTTATTCGTGAACAGCTTAGCTCGCAGGATGATATGTGGTAGAATTTATCTGTTGGATTTCACCAATGACATGGTTCGTGACATTATTCATTTGTTTTCCATCACCTTGCCAGTCAGCACCTCATGGGTCTTTCTGCATACTAATGGTTCACAGTTCATGCACCTCACGAACCATTCCTAGTGATGGTACACAGTCAGTCTAAAACCCTTGGAAAATTATGATTTATTCAATTTCATTCTCAAATTTTCAATCCAACATGTATTTAGTTTCTCCTCACAACTTATGGGAGTATTTTCCTTCCCTTTGATAAATTTTATGGACCCTACAGTTTCCCCCAATTGGAATGGGGTCTGATTGGAACAAGGAGGAGGTTATTTCGATATAGATGTAGTCCCGACCTAAATGGTAAGATACTGATCTCATTTTTTCTAGATCCAAGGGACTATGTGATAATATTTTAAATATAATTTGGGTTACATGAATAACCATACAAACCATTTTTTCTTTTTTTATCACCCTAATTTTCGCTTAAGGCTATTTGTTATGTGCATAAAGGGTATAACTTGACTTTTTTAGGCTACCCTTTGTGGGATTTTAGCTATAGAAGGATTATGTATCTTTTGAATATTTTATTTATTGACATTTTTTATAAACCATACATAGTATAGATTTAACAAGCTGATACCCAACTTTTATCCAGGGGTTCCCTTTGCAGTTTTTCACTATGGTGAGTATTGTGTCTCTTTCGTTGGCAGCTTAAAGTTTTTACAATCAGACTTATTACTGATATTTTAGGTCGAGTAGCTTTGAAAAAAATTGATGGTCCAAGGGCCCCAATTTGGGATTTATTAACTGATGATTTCCTAATAAATTTCTAACATGGATGTGGGATTTTTCTTAACCCAAATTTTGCGAGTTTTGGATGTATATAGGAAATGGGATCCATTTTAAGTGTATAGAGGTAAAAATGGACTCTCCTAAGGATTAATTTTCCCTTTTATGATGATAGTTTTGTAATAAACAAATGAAGATCCACTAGTACATCATGTGAATAGCCAAAAAATGGTGTCTTCAATACATCAGCCATCCATTTTCGTTGTTCGTGGGAGATTTATAGGAATTTTGGATTTGTTTTGTGGCTTGAAGACCATAGTGGTTTCCAACCAAGGAGATGTTGTATGAAAGTATTAGGGACATTTTTATTGAATTTTAGTGATACAATTCTCCAACATTAATTTTTATTGTGTAAGGTAGGGTCGAAGTACGGTGCAGTTTACCATAGTATAGCTAGGATATCTTGTTTTGTGGGTTCATTCTACTCTAAAAAGGGAAATGTTCTTCATTTCTAGGGACTTGAAAATGGAAAATTATGAAAAATGTGATTCAGGTGGCTTTTGAATTTGGGGAGTGATATGGAACAGAAATGTCATTTGGGTATATAAAGATAAAGAAACTACTAAGGAAAAATATTACCTTGGTTAAAGGCCTTTTTGTAGAAAATATATGCAGATACACTCGGGCATGATGTTCATATTCAATCAATGTTGTTCGTAGGACAATGGTCTTCTATTCCCAATGGTCATGGAGGATTATGGGGATTCATACCTTTCTGAACATGGAGTATGGATTATGAAAGGAGGTACACCTAAACATGAAAGGTGGAATTTCATTTGCTGAACTTTACCAACAAAATTGGAAATAAGTGGGGGCATTTTCTTTGTCCGTAAGTGGATCAAATTCACACATATGAATGGGGAATCATTATTTTTTTAATCCTTGATGAACATGTGGTAAATTTGGATAATATGTTCTAATATATCCATTACATAGGTTGAAAAGAGACTTAAACCATGTCTTTGAGGGTCCTTGAATCATGACGGATTTCATTAGACTTGGGATCTGTTAGGAATATCGATCTTGGAGAGGAATATCCAGGGGAATAATTTTCCTTGGGATGATGGTCAATTTGTAGGGGACATATGAAGAGCCATTAGGGAATAATGTGCATAGACAAACAAAGGTGTCTATAAGACATTGGCATTCCATATCTGATAGCCATGGAGGATTGTGGGGATCCAAGATTTACTCAAAACACATAGTTTGATGTGTGGTAAGAGTGTATCCAGATATATTATAAATTTATGGGTTGTGAATCCACCATCGGATTAAGTAATCCCCTACATAGATTTTGATCATATAATGGGTGGGCATCTATTCCAACTTTGGAGTACCCTGTATTTTAACATTATACAGTTAGGACCGAGAGTTCCTTATTTGAGGAGGGGGACCATAACATGCCTTTTAGGGTCACACTACTAGGACCAAAATCCTGGGTTTATTTTCTATAACATCATGGTGGATTCCCTACCGAGGTCCCTAAGCACATGTGAGCTACACTCAGTGTGAGTAACAAGGGATGACTAGGATTTTAGTTCACCGCTTAAGAGTGACATAATCAATGGCAGGGACTGTTTTATGCTTAGAACAACATTGTGTAGTTTAACATCATGCAGTAAGGACTAATTATGCAAAATTTATTGTCATGTGGGGTGGACATAGAGTAATCCCAACATTATGGAAGGGAAAAATGAGTACCTTGAGTATCCCACTAAGGCATTCTCTTCTTTAATTCAATTTGTAAGAAAATAAGGGGACATTTTAATACATTCTATGGTTGAGTCTGTATCATAGGATTCAAGTCTAAAACACATCTATTTGGGTGGAACTAAGTCATGCTAGATTCCCAATGAACATTCATTGCAAATTACTAGACCATATATAGGAAAGAATTTAATTTTTTTTGATGAGGCTGATCTAAGATATGAATCTAAGAATTTCCATTGTGTGGTTATGTTT
The DNA here is from genome assembly GCA_963277665.1 of Viscum album. Lineage (NCBI taxonomy): Eukaryota > Viridiplantae > Streptophyta > Magnoliopsida > Santalales > Viscaceae > Viscum > Viscum album. Next base: position 1,452,911,089 of record OY728125.1, read on the forward strand.
AATGTTATGAAATCGAGACACTTTTGGACTTTTATTTTAGCACCGTGAAGTAAGGACATTGGAAGCATAGTTTACTATCATGTTTTACAGACAACTTGTCACAATGAACATAAATAGATTTTACTTAATCGTGTTCGGGATATTATGGCGTACCCTAGACATGAATGAGGGTAGAAAAGGTAAACCATGGTTTGGGGGGAACTTAGATCATGAGGAATGGCATGGGTCATATGAGCCATTTTTCATATGGGTGTATAAAAGGACCCTCCTAAGGAAGAATTTCCCTTTGATTAACATGACCATTTTGTGGGAAACATATGCGGCGCCACTGGGGCATTAAGTGCATAGTCAAACAAAGGTGCCCGTAAGACACTGGCATTCTGCTACATATGGCCATGAATGATTATGATTATCTAATATTTCCTATTTAATGGGGTCTCGCGTGTGGAAAAAGTGTTCCTGGGTATGTAAGAGATACTCAGACCATGATTATCCATGCACTATGGAATCTTATACATAGATCTAACTCATATGTAGTGGGAAGCATGATCTTTTGAATCCTTCTAGGTATTGGAATTCCGACATAGAATTTCAATTATCATTTTTAATTTATTTTCCATGAAATTGGGCCATGTTCAAGATCTTGTAACACTAGGAATCAGGCCACACATGATTCTTAGGGAACCTTGCAGTTTATTTTCATGCAGTTAGGACTTTTCATGGATTCCCCTTTGTATGTATGACATATACATAGAGGAAGGGAGATATTTTTTGAATGTTGGTTGGACCAGGACAAAAGATTTGGGTGCCACTACATATCCCAATGATATAGTAATAAAGACATATGTTGTTCTAAAAATAAATTCCCCACACATTTTTGGATCATGCATAGGGAAAATTTTCATTTTTGTTTTATGGTGTTGATGGTTGTCCTGAGATTTGGGGTCAAGGTGTCACTACATATCCCAAAAGGGAAAGAATAAAGCCTCACGTAGTTCAATACATATCCTCCCTATAATGGTTTGGTCCATGATTATGTAGGGGGAAGGCATTTTAAATAATGGTTGAACCGGGATATAAGATTTGGGTATCCCTATATATCCTAATAACATAGGAATCAATCCATACTTAGTTAAAGAAGAATCCATGTAGTTTAATTTCATGCAGTAAGGATGAAGGTAAATCAATGTGAATTGTAACCATATTGTGATTGGCTTGAAACATGGGACTTGAGCGTCACTATGTATCCCAATAAGATGGGAATCAATCCATACATAGTTCTAGAAATTCCCTCCTTGTATTTAGACATTCCATACATAATAAAGGGGGAATTTTTATCTTGTGTTGATGGCTGGACTAGGATGTTAGATCTGTTCATCACTACGTATCCTGCAAGGGAAAGACCCAAGCCATACATAGTTCTAGAAGTTCTCTACACAGCTCTAGTTCATGGGAAGGGAAATGAGATATCATTTTTCATTGATTAGTGGTTGGGTCAGGATATTAAATCTGGGCATCACTATGTATCCTATATAGAAAGGAATCAAGACATATGTAGTAATGTACACAATATGTTCCCTATACCAATCTGACTCAAGTGTAGGCATAGTGTAATTTTGGTTTCATCCTCTACAGCTTTCGAGTCTATCATATTCCTCCATGATTTGTTTATGCAAGGGGACCCGTACCACCGATCCTAATCACATGTCATTTAAACTCTATGTGAAGAACAAGGTGTGACAAGGATTTACCTCGTAGTATGGGGTGATAGAGGATATAATAGGTGAATTCTCTTTAATGTGATGGCTATGCCAAGATCATGGCCCAAGGCATCTCTATGTATCCCACTAATGAATGGGAATCAAACCATACATAGTTCTAGAATTACCCTCCTATGTCGGTCTGACTTGTTCATAGAAAGGGGTATTTCATTATTTTCCTCACATGAATTTGACTTATACATGATATATTACTAACTAGAACATAATACGTACCATGAAGTTTATTGTCTTGTGGTAAGGATGAAGATTCTATGCAACTTAGCATCACCCAGAAATGAAAATTTAGGCCTCGCAGTTTAACATCATGTGGTAAGGATAAATATGATCATTTAGTTTCATTTCATGATATGAGGATGATTTATGTTTCTATACAATTTAATATCATGATTCTAAGATGTATATGTCCTTATTACGAGATGTATTTCTTCATAATCCATGCATTGGTGGGATCTGTGATGAGTTTTCCATCCATTAATACCAATCCATATACTCCATTGGATTTGACCTCACATATGAAATATGGTCCCTCCAATTTTGGCTCCAATTTTAGGGGTTTCTTCACTAGTATCATTGAGGTTCTGAGGACCCACACCATCTCCTCTTCGAGGAATGACCAAAGGAAAACCTTTTTGTTGAAGGCTCGTACAATCTGATTCAGGTAGACTTCCAAATGGTGGAAAGTGTGAAACCTTTTCTCATCCATTCTATCCACCTCGTAAAATTTGTTTCATGGATTTCACATCTATAGAAAGTTGAACAAAAATGGAAATGAAGAGCGATTGAACATGGAATTTGATAGGAAAACTTCATTTTTCCTGTATACTAGTGAGTATGGGAATTCTTGGGTGGAAGTACGGGTCATGGTCTAGAAACCCCATAATGCATGGATGAGCTAGTCCAACCCAGATTTCTTTTCTTTTTCTACCATATTCTGAAGTATATTGGAAAGAGTCTTATTTAATGCCTTTATATTCATGTCTTCCACTGCATGGTAGTGGGATGAATGGATGCCTTTGATTCCATACTACTGGAATAACTTCTCCAACTTAGCATAGTTGAAGTTAGTTCCATTTTAAATCATTATTTTATGAGGGACATCAAATCTTTTAATGATGTTGTCTTTCACGAAGCTAAAAATGATTCTTTCCCTGAAATATTTTAGGGGTACAACTTTAGCCCATTTAGAGTAGAAGTTTGTTGTTGTTAGGATAAAATTGAATTGTCTTGTTGTGGTGGGATGATATGGTGTAACAACATACATCCCCCATATGAAAAATGGTCAGGATTACATAGTTGTGTGATGTAGCTATGGGGTTGGTGGATGAAATTGGCATGAGCTTGGTAGGAATGACATTTCCTAGTGAATGTGGCACAATCTGGTATCCTAGAAGTCCAATAGTATCCATGCCTTTTAATTTCATAAGAGAGATTGGCTGGTGATTAGTGTTCTCCACAACTTCTGACGTTCACTTCATTCATGATGGTAGTAGTTTCTTCTCCATAAAATCACCTAAGAAGGACTCCATCAAGGCCTTACTTATACACATCCTTTTCTTGGTTTGCGACATCATACAAAACAAAATTTACTACCCACATCCAGATCTACTCCCTTTCAGCCCTATCTAGTGGGATTCTCCCCCTCCGGAGGTAATTTGAAATAGGATTCATCCTGCCAGTGGTGTTACCATAAGGCTCAAGAATTTAGATAATCTCATCAATTTATTCCATGTTATTCTGAATGAATATCAAGACCATCTGATGGTGGAAAAATATGATCATTATTTCCTCCTACTCTAGATCAGTCAGGGATGTGGCTACATTGCCTAATCCATAGGCTTGATCATTTTTTGACCAGGTGATATAAGTCAGTATTGGTTTTGAGGGGAATTCTTTCAACAGCTCTTCAACATGGTTCATCAATGGAACTAATACATATTTCTTAATGACATAGTCACCATTGACTTTCAGGATAACAAGGTATCAATCGCCATTTATCTTTAGGAACTCATCTTGTGTATGATGTCCCAACTCCAGGACTGCAATGAGGGCCTGGTATTCTACATTATTATTTTTGAAACCTTCTAAATGAAATAAATTGTATGGTGAGATAGCATTTTTTGGAGATAGGAGTATAACTCATAGTCCCAGTTTGTTGAGCTTCAGGCCCTCCATCCTTTTACCTATTCAGATTTTGGAGACACCATCAAAGTACATTTCCCATTTCTGGGTGCCTTTTGGACATAGAATAATTCATCATCAAGAAGTTTAGTATCCAATGGGTTCATTTCTACCTAGGGGTGATCTTTCAAGAAATCAACTAACACCCGGTCTTTGATGGCTTTCTAGGTCATGTACTATATGTCAAACAACTATAGGATGACTTCTCGCCATTATAGGAGTCCAATCAACATAGGATCGTTGAGGATATACTTGAGTGGGTTGTAGTGGGAGACTAGAGGGACATCATGGTGTAGGTAATTCCTATGTTTCTGAACCACAAATATTATTTCTAGGCATCTCTTTTCTATATTTAAAAATCAAGTCTCAGCATCGATCATTTTTTGGATAAGGTAATAGAGAATATTCTCATAACTGGCATCATTCTTCTATTTGAGGAAAGTACCTAGTGACTTTTCCAAGGAGGTCACATACAAAATGAGTTGCCTTACCACAACTGGCAGCATTAGAACATATGGGATTAGAAGATACCTTTTAATATTTTTGAATGCTTATTGAAAATCAATATCCCACTGGTTTGAGACCCCTTTATTCCACAAACGGGTGAAAGGAAAACAAATACATATAAGATTGGATATGAAGTGCCAAATATAGGCCAGGTGCCCCTACAGACCACTTAACTTAGTGAGGTTGTGAGGTGGTTTCATAACAATGATGGATTTTTTTTTCTCTGGGTCGACTTTGATTAAATGATGGCGTAAAACGAAGATGTATAATTTCCCATAGGTAATGATAAAATCACACATTATGGGATTCACATTTCGATCATGCTATCAAAGTTTATTGAATCATTTTCAAGATCTATCTGTTGGTTTGTGCACTATCATGACTTAATAACCAAGTCATCAATGTGGTGCTCAAAGAATATTTCTAGAAAGGGCTACAAAATGCGAGGCATGGTGCACTAATATGTTGTGATGTCATTTTTCAGAATGAAGGGAATCACTTTGCATAAGAATACTCCCTATGGGGGGGGGCTAAAGGTAGTAGATTATTCATTTTTTTAGGCCATTTAGATCTTTTTTTATCCATAGTATCATTCAATTAAATAGAGGGCCTCATATCTAGTGGTTGCATCGATCATTAATTTCTATGATTAGGACGTTGAAATAATCTTTCAGTAAGTTACATTTGAGGTCCTTAAAGTCAATGTAGACTCTGATCTATCCATTCTTATTTTTGATGAGGAATATATTTCCCATCAATATTGGATATTGGACTTTCTGAATGTAGTTAATCTTTATTAGCATGTCAACTTCAGCATCTATTTTGGAAGAATGTGTCGGGTGGGTCCTTCTGGCAGCCTTCTTGTAACCAAAATAGTCTTCTAGTAGACCCAAGTGATGAATGGAAACCTAAGTATCATGGCCTATATTTCTGTTTAGTTCCAGGAAAAAACATCATGATTCTTATTTTAAAAGGTGTTATATTCCTCTTTCTCCTTGCATGTCATAGCCACACTAATCAGAGTGGGCCACAGGTCATCTTCGGTCCCCAGGTTTATCTCCCTAAGTACATCGGTTGTGGTGGATATGTCTCCATTGAATGCAGGATGGACATCTTTGAGATCTTCTTCTTATTCTTCTTTATCCTCTCTGTGATCCTCTTCATCATATTCTTCCTCTTCAGATGGAGAGAAAATTCTTGATATGAACTCTCCAGTGTTGAGAGAGGAATCCCAACTTTGATTTCAAGAAACTAAAATAGATCCTATTTTCCTACCTGACTATGGGGAATTTGCTGAAGAGAATGGAATGAGGGATGTAGGAGTGTCCTTTCCTTCTATCAGTGATAGGACATTATCTTCTGAATTCGTGAACAAGGCTAGAACTGTTTAGAGCCCCATGGATGGGATGGGATAATTTTTTATTGGTCACTCACCATCATCATGGGGTTTAGCACACTTTTCAGTGTCCTTGGACTCTGTAGCCATAACAAATATCATGTAGATGGCTGAGTTTGTGTCTGCGCTTGAACCTAAGAAGTCAGCTTGATTGATGGGTAATACATACTCTTTTCCAATGTATTTGATTGGATCATCAGGATCCATTTTCAATCCATTTGGAGTAGTGATCCAATCAACATTTTTGTCCAAAGTCTATTTATCTTCTGGTTCATAGGACCCTACATCGATTTAATGCAATCTACAGTATTCTAATGGGGATTTATCAACATTAACTACCCTTTTTCACATTAATTCAATATTTGATGCACTGATGGTATGATGAGTGGATTGCAGTATGATGATTCAGCCAGGCCCTCCCCAATAGGATGTTGATGGCTGTATTTTACTACACTAATATAATCTTAGAACCATACAAGTGGTCACCAATCCAAGTTTCATTATTGATTCATCCCAACAGCTTCTTATCACTTTTTTCATATCCCAGTAGAGTTTTGGCACAGGTTGTTAGACTATCCTCATCATAGCCCAACGGACGAAGTGTTTGCTGCAGGGGGGAGGATAACTCCAGAGTTATTGTTGATTAAAAGTTTTCGGTCGTCAATTCCATTTATCATTCCATACACAAATAATAGTTTAATGTGTCCCTGTATGATTGAATCTTCATTCTGATCCATGATGGATATTACATCATGGAATTCTAATGGATTGGTCTCCTTCCTATAGACTTCATCATTAGCCACTTCATCCTCAAATTTGTATGGAATTTGTAAAGCTTCGATGAGTGCGTCCCTAAGTACTGTTGATAGATTCATGGAATCCTAGATCAATAGATTAGTCATCAATGATTCTATCTACTTTATAATAACATATTTATACTATTAGGGTCGGTATATACCATCTTGGGAATGCTCTTTCATCGGTGATTTAGGGACTTCGGCCTTAGAGGTGGATGGGCTGACCACTTGGACGAGAACTAATAGTCCTCTCATGTTTATCAGATATGTTCATACATGTTGGACTGCATGCTTTGGGAGATCAGGAATATTCTCTTCCTCTGATGAATACTCCAAGATGATCAGGCTAAGATGTCTTCTCCAAGGGGAAGAGTAACACTTTGGTTCCGGTTGTGTCTATTGGAGGGTCATTCTACGAGTTTCCGCAACATTAATGGTTTGAGTTAAGGTGTGTCTATGATTTTGACTCCTAGAACAACCAAACCTTCCTAGAAACCCTTGCCTATGGGTCATCTTCCTCTAGCTCTTCGGATGGAAATGGGGAATTCAGGTTTGTATCCACAGTCTCCATCAGAGAAAGGGTCTATTAAGTGAATGAAATTAAGGGAGTTAATGATAAGTTCTTATTCTAACAATGATGTTGTATAACTATCTTCTTTTGATGGTACCATTCAGTGGGGTAGTGCTCATTGTCCCATTTGGTAGAGCGGTGTCTATGCTATCAATTCTTATGGTGTGAATTCCGAAATTTTCATGACCGATTTTTTGTTTAGTGAAGTCTCATTATTTTTAAAATACTTTATTTCTTTTCCAACCCCAGAGGATCTTGGGGTTGAGGACCATGGGTGTGTTGCATTATAATCTATTTGGGAATGGTTTGTTTCTTCAACTATCCCTTGAAAATTCAATAAGTTCGGTTGAATATTTTTTGAGACATCCAACTATCAAATATTTTCTCCTTTTTGTTAGTGATTGCTTTCCACTCCCCTTGTTTTCTTGGGTCTATGGTGGAAGCATATTCCACTTGTGTTGGTGGTGGTCCTAACATGACTTTTCCGTAATCCACCATCATTTGTAGAATATCATTGAAGATGAATCAATCTGGGATGGTATGTCTCAGTCTCCCGTGGAAGGGAAAATAATTTGGATGATCATCGAGACCCACTTCATCGGATCCCTTTGGCACTAGTAGATGGAGAAAATTGCAATTCATGGTGTTTATAAAGAATCCACAGACTTGGTCATCTCATAACTTGTATACTTTATTTCATCATTCCATGAACTCATTACTTTTAGCACCTCTTCTCTCATCTTGCATAGGTGAGGTGGTTTTTGGAATCCAGGGTGTCATGCACAGTTTGGTTGAGGCCTTGAAACTAGAGATGGTGTCGAGGGTGGCATAAGAGTGATAGAATCTGCTTCATCTTTTCTCGTTATTTTTTTTGGGGTCTATGGGGCCACTCAGGACTTGAGATTGATCTACTAAAAGTATTATTCTATCCTTTGGGAAATAGAAAAGAAATATCAAAACCCACTTGTGTACATCACCAGGATGTGTGGCATTTTCAATTCATCATGAAGATTGTTGATACACGTAGTAGAAATTTCATCTTGGTGGAGGGTTTGTTCAGGGAGTAAGTTAGAGCTTTCAATCAGGCGATGAAGTCTAAAACTATCTAATTCTCTTGCTTCATACAGTTTATGACATCACTGACTATTGTCCTGTGTATTGTCTGACTGAACTAGAAGAGAAACTATCATTGGAGTTCCTCTCATCCTGTGATTGAGTGAGTTGGAAAACAAGTATACCACACGAAGGTAGAACCCTGCAGAGCTTGCATAAAGCACCTGATTTTTTGCAATTTCTTTTTTTCTGGGGTGCCGATCATGGGGTCATAGTAATATGCATAGTTCAGTAGATGTTGTTCTGGGTCTCCTGAACTATTTATCACTGGGAATATGGAGTTCTCAAAGTTTGGTGGTGGTGGAAAATTTCCCTCTCTATCAGGGTAATGTTTGTGTTCTAGATTTATGGGAGTGTGTCTTCCTTCCATGGATTCAAGTTGAGGTGTCAATTTATTGACTTTATTCACGATCTGTTGATTCATATCCTACTATAAATGAGTTTGGGAGGGTTAAGTAGTGGAAAAATTGGATGTGTTGGCACTGCTGGAATATTGGGGGGGATACCTATCTGGAGGTATCCATTGTGAGTTAGTATTAATGTGTTCTAGTATTTTCCCTAGTGTAGGGAAGTCATGATATCCTTTTGGGGCCGGGTTCAAGTAGACTTATGGTCCAGATTCATAATTGGAGGGGAACCCAATCCTAGTTTCATGTACTAGGGTGAGTGCATGTGGTAGATGAACCTCTTCTAGAAATACTTGTTGACATTATTATAAAAGAACAATCCCTAGAAAGATAGCTTCCTCGACCAAGATCAGCATTGATTCACCTAATATCTTTCATTTCTTCCTCTTAAATGGAGAATATTTACTTGAGCTTGAGGAATAAAATTCAGGTGGAGGAGGTGGTGGGTCATATACAACCTAAGATTTATTATCCTCCTTGTTGGGGATTCATGAGGGAGGTAGTAATGGGTTTTCTAAGGGTGCGCCCAAATCTAGGTAAGATATCTAGTTTCGAGTATGCACACCCTTTGGCTCGTTCTGGACTACCTCCAGGAGGGTACCATCTTTTATTGAATCCTCTCCATTTTTATCATTTAATGTGATTTCCATGGGACTTATGTCCACCATGTTGACTAATGCATACCGCATTAGGGGTGGTGTTCCTAGTGTTGAATGGTAGGAGTTCTTTTTTCATCCTATGGTGGACTTTATCCTTCTATTATTTGGTATTCTACATGTTACTTGGTGAAAGGAAACATGAAGGGCGCCCTGATATGGCCATACAATATGCCTTTACCTGGGGGTGTGAACCATGAGACGGGATTGAAAGGGTGACCTCTCATCTCATCGTTCTTCCCAGATGGGAGAAAAAAGATGTCTAATGTGCTCATACTATGCCTCCCTATTTATATGATGGTCTTCAGTGGAGGGGGAATATTGGATTGTATGCCCATCGAACGCTGCCGCCTTTGTACGGAGGATTTCCTCCCCTTGAATTAGTTTGATTAACTACTCCTAATTATATGTTTTCTGCCTTCAGTGGGCAGTCCGAGGGGCTCATGTACTTTGGACGTTAGTAGGTGCCCTCAGCATGAGATCCTGTTCAGAGTGAGGATACATGTTCACCTGGCATTGGCGACAATGCTCACCAGTAGGGGACCATGAGTGAGACCCCTGTGGAGCTGAGATAAAGTCATCAGAATTGACTTCAACTGCCTCCCTGAGATAAGGGAGGTTCTTCTTGTCGTGTTTTAGGGATAGCCACCTGAAACAGTTTAATATAACCACTGGGATGCCTTTTGTTGGGTTACTGGCCATAGCAGGGGCAGCGTCTAGTGATCTTTTGTAGATTGGAGGGCCTATCTTATGGACTCCACTATGAGGAGAGTGCCATTTTGGTGGTACTCTCTAATCAGCGTGTTGGATACCCAGTGTTGAAGATTCTAGGTCAGAAAGGGAGTTTTCTCTTCATCTGGTCCCTAGATACCTATGGGGTCACTGAGGTGCATGTATTTATTGGTTTTTTGGAATAACTTTGGATCGAAGGTTGCTCTAGAAAACATTAATACATATATATGTATATGGAATATACAGACAACGAAACCCCATCAAAGTAGATTCTTATAGATCATATACATAATTGAAAATTCGATTTAGCCCCCTTCCTTTTTATGAGGTTAAGGGGCTTCAGTGGGTTAAAATTGTCATCTTGGTTGTGGATTCACATCAGGTTCACCATTTTTATTTCGACCTGAGGTGGGTGTTTTGGGGGGGATATCACAATGGTCTGACAAGTGATAAGCATTTGTCTATTATCATAGATAATTTCACATCACTATTTTTTCTACAACCTGATTTATGTAAAAAAATTTAGAGCGAATTGGAATGACCCTGTGGGAACTTGTCAATTTATCTCGTTTTCATTATGGTGTAGGATCCACAATCGAATGGTCCCAACAAGTGATTGCAGGGGGTTAAGTGTTTTTCCAGTCCGTCCTCTTGGGGTATGATTTCCTCAGATTGTCTCCAACAGGTTTATTCATGGAGATAGAAACACCCAACAGAACATTTATCCAAGATTCATGGACCTTCATTCCAAAGGCAGGTGCTTGTTTAATGGTTTGTCCAACAACACTTAAGGACACCACCGGTTGAGAGGATGGTAGTTCAGGCTTATCACACCCTTTTGGGAATAATTATTGCCTACTCTGGGACTCTATTATATTTTTAATCCTTTTTTATATGTTCTTGAAACCTTAGTTCATTCCAGAAGTGTGTATCCATAGTTTACCCACATGTTGTAGTATCATCATGGATATACATGGATTTGATGCTATAGATACAATGCGGACTTAAGACATGCAATAAGGGAATCTGGAGATTATCGTCATCTAGGAGGGAAGGAATATGTTTTGATGTTGGTGTCAGACCCATAATATAGGATTCTTACAGATCTTCATGGGAGTATTCAGTGCCCACATAGTTCAGTGTCGCTTTAGCTGGACACATCACCTTTTATGGTTGTGTGATGGGGACCCATCCAGCAAGTTTAACGTCACGTGGTGAGGATGTCTAGGAAAAATGTGCCTAGCCATGATTTGGTGTGGGACTCATTTAGTGGGAGCCTGAAGTTTCCATGAGATATGTGGTCTTCTTTGAGAACATGACCATATCGGGGATATAGCCCGAAGAACATTTGGATTGATTTGAAGGTCGTATTTGAACCTCAAGTGGACTTCCTACATATCCGGATCAAATGGGGAATCAAATTACACATAGTTCTGTTATCAGGACTTACACCTATGAGAGATCCCTTTTGAATTTGCAGGAACATTTTCATGGGATTGAAATCTAAGGGGAGCATACCTTAAGCATGAGCCTTGGATTGGTGTCTTACATATCCTGGTTAGAGCAGGAATCAAATTTCTCATTGTTGGTTAATGGGTTATGTCTTTATTGGGGCCTACGCATGGTAAATACCCATCTTAGAGAATTGAATCGTGACCTACTCCCAAAGAGGATTCCATTTGTTGGGTACATTGTTGGGGTGAACCTTTTGAAAAAAGGTATCTATTTGAGCTCAGGCCTTAAGTAGACATCCTACATATTCTAGTTGGAATAGGAATCAAAGTTCTCATAGTTCATTTGGGTGGGTCTTATGTGTATATTTTACCCATGTTTCTAGAAACATGAGGAGGATCTTTAATTAAGATGATTTAAAGGTTGAATTATGTCTTACACCGATGTCGAGGCCCATGATTTTGTATTATGCAGGTTTCAGGGCCACTGCCAGCCTCTATGTCCATTTGGGTTATGCCCGGTCTGAGAAAAAAGAGGAGGTAATTGATCTGAAGATCTCACATCCCACATCATCTACTGATAGATGGAACTAGATCCCAAATGGAGAGAGTGAGGGGATATCAATGTTCCAAATTATTGTCCTGTGTTGGTATCCAGAATATTTGAATCAATATGTTCATGTACACCCAGAGCGGAGGCATAGAGGATCACTGATGCAACCTCATGTGAGAAAATCAAGGGGCATACCTCAGTTGGAGTTCCCTTTTGAGCATCATATAGGGTATAATATTGTTTAAATTAATATATTTTGGATGATGATTAACTAGAGGATAATCATGTTAGGATGTTCCAATGTGCCTCAATCATAGGAGGGAAGGAATGTGAAAACCATGATTCTATTAGATCTCAGATCAAGAAAATTGATACGAGGCATGAAATCCATTGAGTCATAAGAGGTAGAATAGGCCTCTCCTAAGGAATATTTGTTCTCTGGTTGATAAGAAATCATTGTAGGATATGTATGCAGATTTTTCGGGGCATTATGTGAATAGTCAAGAAGAGATTTCCTCAGGACATTGGCCTTCCATTTCTGATGTCGGGGAAGTTTATGAAGATCCAATGTTTCCTCATATACTATAGTTTAAATCTATATAGCTTGGACTATTATAGAATAGTTTAATGTCGTGTTTTAGGGACTAATACCATATAGTTTAATATTATTTGTTTCGGATAATACCTCATTGTTCAAGGTTATAGGTTTTGGACTAATTGCTATTGAATCCATGACTAGTTGGAATATAATTGGGATAGGATGTTTTGAAATGCCTCAAACATGAGAGGGAAGTAAATTGAAAACCATGACTCTAGGTATTCTCAGATCAAGAGAAATGATACGAGGAATGGAATACATTAGTTGTGAAAAAGTAGGAAAATCCCCTCCTAAGGAAAACATTTCCTTTTGTTGGTCAGTCATTTTTTGTTGTAAAAAATGCAGATCAACCAGGGCATGATGTTTATATTCAAGAAAAAGTGTTTGCATGACACTAACTATCCATTTACGATGGCCATAGAGGTTTATGAGGATTCAGAGTCACCAGGTACATAGAGTTTGATGGATGGAAAGGATGTCTCCTGGCAATTAAGAAACGTTTATAATGTAATTGTCCTTGGAGTTTTGGGTCAACCTAGCATAAGAGGAAGGTGAAAGGGTTTTCTAGAGGTGCATGATGAATGTCTCTTATCATGGTTTTTAATATATGGATGTTCTGTTTGGATAAGGGTGCAATGGAAAATTTCATCGACCCAACCCAAAATATTTGTGGTGTGACCCTCTATTTTTCAAGGGGAATTTGTGACGGTGGTGAAGGGACCAGCTCAGAGGGTCAGGATTGCAGCCCAACAGGAATACAAAGTGGGGGTGTGGGAGCGTAGCCCCCATGGTATGGAATACTTGGCATGAATGGTTTTCTACATAGTGCTACTTGCAGAGGAGATGGCCTTTTAAGAGAATCTGCATAGGAGATGTCCACGAACTGTCTTTCCACAAAGGATGTTGTTCATGAAGATGTTGGTCCCATAGGATGGTATGTGGTCTGTTTTTGGAATAGGAGCTTCTGTGAACCATTGGTCGGATAAGATTTGGTTACGAACTGTTTTTTATAAAGTAGTGACCACATACCATCTTTCACATTGGGAGTTTGAGAACAATGTGTCCTACATACTTGAATCTTCGAACCATTTTTATTATATTTTTTATTTGTTTTTTGGTTGGTTCAAGAGGTTATTTCGAATATGGTTTGCGGGGAGGAAATCAATGAACTGCTTTCTGCATATGGTTCATGGGAAGGTGTTCGCAAACTACATCGGTTGTATTATGGAGTCCCATGAACATCTTTATGTGCGGGGTAAATTTCTCCTGCTCCCTCTATATTCTTCGTCCCTTTGTTTTCCAATCCCAGAGGTCATTGCCATTGGGGAGCTCTATCTCCTCTCCTTCAACCATCCTTTTTCAGTTTTCATGGTGGTCCTTTTATAAAGCACTAGTGAAATCATATTTGTGGGCATGTGATATCATTTTTGGAATCCCCTGAAGATATAATTCAACCTATGGAAGACTCGGTCAACTGTGGTTTGTGGGGGCTTTGGTTCGTGAGAAGTGGTTCGCTGAACCCGTCGGCTTACTTCATCTGTGAAATAAATAGCTCATTGGATGGTATATGGTGGCATTCCACTATTCAATATCTTCAATGACATGGTATTTGGAGTCCTAGGTTTGCTGGCCCTCACCCACGGGCTAGTGCCTCACGGGTCCTTCTACGTACTGATGGTTTGCAATTCATGTGCCCCGTAAACCATTCCCGATGATGGTACGTGGTAATCCTATAACCCTTTTCAAAATTTTATTTCTTCAATTTTCATCACAAATTTTTAATACGAAATGTATTTGTTTTCTCCCCCTAGGTTGGGGGAGAATTTTATTTCCCATTGCTAAATTTTCTGGACCCTACAATCTTAAAGATATATTTTTTTTTAAAAATAGTTTTCATCAGGTTTTTCAAACGTATTTTTGAATGAATTTATTATACATATATAAATTTAATCTTAAAAAATATATTTAATATTCGGAATCCAAAGGATAATTTTTTTAAAATATGGCCCTTTTATTTTTGGTAAATATGAATAATAATCATAGAAATTTTTTCACTTTCATAATGGTAATATTGGTAAAATAGGAATTACACATTGGGGAAACGCTTATAATTTTATCTATGACTGAGAATTATAAAATTGGATGAGTTTATATAATCAATTTCAATAAAATTCTAAAATCTATTGGCACTTAATTCTATATTCCTCTGAATATTATGTTTATATTAATTTAAGAAAATAAAAAAAATATCGCACTCTTTTTTTAAATATATCTTCTGTGTTCACATAAGAAAAATGTATGTTGAGAATGAATATTAATATTCATTTTGATAATAATAAAATTATTCTTTTGATGGTTATTTATTTATAATATTTATTAATTATATATTTACCTTAAATGTTTACGTAATGCTGACCTAGTATTTCATAAATTAATAGAAAATTAAAATAGATGTTATTAAAGATAATAAAAATACTATAATTTGAAAAATATATAGTGTTGCATGAATTTCATATAAATATATTACATATTAATGATGTTTTAAATATATATATTCAACTTCTATATTTATCGTTTTGTCTTTAATTCCTACTTAAATGTATAATTATAAAATTGACTTTAATCATATTTTATAATAAATAATAATTTATTAAATGATATAAAATTCATAAAAATATTATATCCAAAAACATTCAATGGAATATGATTGAACATATCAACCATTTCCCATTTATGAATAATTTATCTATTTATGTGAATATTTTTAACAGTTTCATATTGAAATATTCATTGTCAAGGTTAAGGTCAAAAATGATTAACAAAGGGGTTAATCAATATGGTAAGGTTTAAAATGACACCAAAACCATTCTAAATTTTCTTGTATGATTTTATTTTGATCCTAACCACTTTTTCGTTGAATTTATTTCTCTTTGAATTATCTTTTCTTTGAAATGGATTAATTTTATTTTAATATTTTATGAAATTCAAAGTGTGACCTCCCCCTCAGTTATAAAAGGACAACCCTCTTTTCTCTTATTTACACGGATCTGATACTTTTATCTTGACCAAGACATCTTAAGTTCTCTTATAAACATACCTATTAACATTATAGAGGTTTTCTTTCTACCCAAAAGACCAACCCTAGGGTACTTAAGAGGAGATCCAAAGGAGGTCTTTTGAAGGATAGGTAATTCCCTTAACTGATCACTATCATTTAACTTGTTCTTATACCTCAAAAAAATAGATGGAATTTATCATAAAATAATAATAAATTATACTATATATACCTAAATTTTATTATAATAATTAAAATACAATTATACATCCTCTTTGCAATCAAATGGGTCTTGAATGTATTTCACGTGCATACATAAGAATTACTGTCTCCACGTAAAAAAATCATCGTTTCAACCCCATTTTTAATGGATGGATATTGTGGTCATTATAATGTTTATATAAGAAACATTT
The DNA here is from genome assembly GCA_963277665.1 of Viscum album. NCBI lineage: Eukaryota > Viridiplantae > Streptophyta > Magnoliopsida > Santalales > Viscaceae > Viscum > Viscum album. The sequence continues at coordinate 1,452,927,297 of OY728125.1, forward strand.
GACATAATTACATCTCTATAATTTCAATATCACAACTACCTTCTTGCCATTGAACCTGTTGGAAAGTGATAATGTCTTTTGTGTGTGCGTGTGGAATACCACATCCATAAAGTTATTTGATTCATTATTAATATCCATTTTAATTGGATTATAAGGAATTATTTAATTAATTTATATGATATACATGATATAATAATTATTTTTAATGATTAATTATTATTTCCCTTTCTTTTGTTCCATCAAACAAAAATTGGAAACAACATTTATGCATATATAGGGATTACCATCTCCAAGAACAATGTAATTAATTTTTATATATATACCTTTTATGGATTATTATATATATATATATATTAAATATATATTAAATATTAAATATGATTAAAATTTTGGAGAATATGGATTAATGATCAAATTATAAGTACTAGGTCATCTGAATTGAAACATGCATGAAAAATGAAGTAGTTGTCATACATAATTGTGATTTTTATAAAAAAATGTAAATAAATGGGTTATAATATGTCATAAGTAAATCATAAATAGTATTATATATATTATTATAAAACATTAATACATTTATAATAAGTATATATTTATTATATATTATTTTTTAATTCATACGAAGAAAGATGAGATGTTAAATAAGGTTATTTTATTTCAATCCTATTTTAATCGATATTGTTTATGATTGAATTTACATTAAAGAAATTACATGACACATATATGATGAATCATTTTAGTTTCTATTTTACTCTATTAATTTGTGGATATTACCTTCTTTCATTTAATTTTCCTCTATTAAATATCTTAAAAGAAGAAAATGATTTTTTTAATAAAATTGAATTTATTTCTCTCTTTAGTCAAAAAACCATTTTCTTCCATATCAATGCTTTCTAAAAATGTATACTAGAATATTTTAATATTAACATATGATTTTTAAAATTAATTTTTACCTATTATTTAATTTTAAAAAAAATTTTTAAAGATATATTTTTGAAAATTTCTAAATGAGGTGCTTTTTAACATCTTAAAAATGTGTGAAAGTAATGTCTTCTTTCAACTTATGTGGCACGAACTGAATTTCCCACTGTAATTACTGCTCAATTAATTAAGTAATCATTAATATTTTTTCCTTTTTATTTTCAAAGAAATATTTTTCTGTGATATTTTGGAATATTTTTTATTCTAATAATTGATTTCAAATTGAAAATGGTATTTTCATCAGGAAATATATCGGTGACACTATACAAGTAGTTTTCATTTGTGGAAAGTTCATGTAATGTTAATTGTATTTTACTGGGGATATAATCTTATTATACCATATTTATTATTTCTATATATGGTTTATGACACTAATGATGGTATTTTTATGAAACCCATTTATTTTTCATGGTTTCTGATATAATGAAATTGTGAAATTATTATGCAATCAGTTTTATTTTCATGTATTATGATATAATGATATGATGAATGTTTTATTGATATTTTTTCACACATATGTATGTTTTTTATTAAGTGATGCGTGGTTCTAAAATAATATATCAAAAATATTATTGGGAAAATACTAATATAACATTGGATAATTATGGGAAACATGCTAACGTGCTTGACCACTATGGGAAATATATCGATGATCTTGTTCCAAGATTGTAAATAAGTGATGATTCCAATTCCACTATGATTTTATGGTCTATGTAGTTTATCATAAAATATGAAATGTTTTTTATAAATATTATTGTGCCACACCTTTATCAAATGAACTAATGGTTCATGATTGATTTATTAAGATTTGAAACTATTATGATTCATGTATTTTGAAATGATAATTCCTTATAAAATGACTCATGTTTATATTTTCTACAGATTGGATATGACCATGGTATGTTATGGTCATGATCTCATACACATTTTATTATCTTATTGTTTAATATGATCATCGATTAATATCTACTATGTTTACCCTTACTGAGCATCTCTGATCCCAATATTTTATGTTCTATTTCCCTTAGTTTATGAACAAAGGTTCAGGTAGGGTATGTCAAGAAGTGAAAACAGTAGTAATAACATTATGGGAGATGATGAATAATGTATTTAAATAAGACATTTATGTATCTAGTCACCAAATCCACTAAAACATAATATTTCTATAATTTATCTTAATGTTATATATGGAATATTCATAAAAATAATGTAATATTTATATATAAAATTTATAGGCCTTTATAGTTTATATCAAACTGGGTTTTATTTATGATTTGGAGATTCAGAGAGGTAATTTTGGTGAAATACCCTAGGGATAATGCTATGTATATAATAGCATCATAATGTTTTGGTAATGACAAAGGATAACTTAGTTTAAACCTAAGGATTCAAATATAAAAAAAATGTGTCAATATTTTGACATCCTATAAATGATCTTTTAGGATTATTTCATAGCTCACTGGGATTATTATAGCTTTATATATAAATTTTTTTTAGTAAACTTTTGGAACTGGGAGACATTTTGCTGAAAAATAAATGTGATGGATAATATAATGAAATTCCACATGAGAAACCAAATTATATGAGAGATAAAACGCATAAAATTCATTATTCCCACACAACATTTATATTCCATTAATCATGTGGATATTATAAATAAAAAATGGGGTATTGTTTAATATTTAATTATGAAACACCCACCTTCTTTTTATGGTCCTTTTTATTCACTAGTTGCTGAGTGATGGATCATTACCATTGATAAAATATTTACTATTGTCCAGTCCACGGAACATGAAAAATACAACCTCATAATTTATCATTTTAAATGAAAATCAAGTCAGTGATAAAATCTAATTAAAATTATTAGTCAATAGGTTGAAATTGATTCCATGGAATGGGATAGTTTTAAGAGGATATTTTTCAGTAATTACAACCCATTTATTATATGATCAATGATAGAGAATTAATTTTTTGAACATAATAAAATGGAGGATGAATCAATTTGTACTTATGTGGAAATTTTCATAAGACATTCAAAGTATTCTTTAGGTTTATCCATTTACCCTGAGAGAATAATTTATCGATTCTTTGTTGGCTTAAAACCAATTCAATGAAAGATGTTAGATATAATAAACTTTCTTATCTATGAATATATCTTTCAATTAGAACTCAAGGTATAATAGAAATTTCATATTCCCACTAATCCAATGATTTCAATAAGAAAAGGAAGATCAAGTCTCATAATACACAAATAAATCACATGGTGGAAATAAATACCGACCATTAATATTCCAAAAATGTGGTAACATCATGAAAATATATTTAATGAAATGTGAATGTGTTTTAATTGTCTATATCTAGGTTATAATTATCATGAATTTCTAAAGGAGATTAATGGACTAGTTAATGTAATAGAGGAGAAGAAGACACCAACTAATGGACCTCCCATGCTCCAATGTTTCAAATAAAATGAGTATGTGAATTATATCAAATAGTGAATGATTCTAAAGGTTTATGATTATTATTAGTGTCATCAACCTCTTAATATCAAAGACAAAGGTAAATCATGTGTGATCATGACTATAAAAGTAAGACACAACAATGACATAGTGGATGGTACACTTATCATCCACTCTAGAACAGTTAATGTCTTTTTAGATTATAGTTCTACCCACTCTTCTATATCTAATTAATATTAAATGGGTATAAATTTACCTACTCAATGATTAGATATTGAGTTATAAATGAAAAATCATAATGGCGAGATGGTTTGATCAGAAGTCTATATTTTCTGTCCAATAAAAGTTCGTTGGAAATTACTTCTTGAAAATATTGTGATTGTCCCATTAGGTGAATTTTATGTGATTATAGTCATGGATTGGATATCATTATTTGGATCCCATATTAATTTTTTAATAAGGGAAGTCACAACTCATATTCTAATTGAAGCTATGTTAATTTATCAGTTTAAGGATAGATAAGATATTATAATGTATATTACTTCTATCTCATTGGTCTTAAATTCTATCTATGAAGGGTATCTATCTCAGATGGTTAGAAAGAAAGTCAATATTGATTATCTTCCTATTATAATATAGTTTCTTTATTTCCCTATATAATAATTTCCTAGTATACCTATTAATATTGATTTTTTTTATAAATATAACATATACATAGGGCTACAGATATTTCAAATACTCCTTATTGAATAGACCCAATTTAGTAGTAGGAATTAAAGAATAAAGTATGAGAGAATCATGATAAGGGATACATACACCCTAGTGTTTCACCATGAGGTGTTCCGATTCACTTTTTTAATAAGATAGATGGGTCAATGTTTCTTTGGATTGATTATTTGTAACAAAGAAATATCACTATCAAGAACATGTATCCTATACCATATATTAATGATTTTTTTTATAAATAATTAAAGAATAAATAATTTTCTAAGATATAACATTATTTTTTATATTATAAATTTATTATTAAGAAGTATTTCATACCCAATATGGTCTTATATATGAGGTGTGGGAATTATTAAATTACATTTACTCAATTTGTACTTACTAATACCCATGTTATCATCATATATTTATTGAATAGAGTCTTTATAGATTACCATGATCTGTTTTTAATAGTATTCATAGTTGTAATTATTATAAATATTCAAATATTAAGGAATATAATAATGATCATTTGATAATTTTGTGGAATTCCATGATAAAGGGGATGTTTTATACAATATTCACCAACTGTGAATTTCTTCAGAATGTTTTATTATTGGGTTGTATGATCTCAAGTAAGGTTTTATCTGTGGATCCTTCAAAGATAAAAATTATTCAAAAATGGCCTAGACTGACCATGGTAACCAAAAACTATTGTTTCTATGGTTTTTATGGATATTATCGATTCTATTTGATATATTTACCACAATTATCTAATATAATCACCAAGTTGAATCAAAATGGGGTTTTGTTCATGTGGATTGTTGAATGTGAATATAATATTGAGGATTTCAAAAGAAGGGTTTTTAGTGAATATATACTCAAATTACCTTGAATTAGAGAAGGGTTTATAATCTTTAGTGATGCATTGAATAATGGGTTGGGATTTTTCCTCATACATAATGATATGGTGATCTCATATATATCATTCCAATTGAAATCACATGATAAAAAATTACATGACTAATGATTTAGAGTTGGTAATGGTATTTTTTACATAAATTATATATAGGTTATCATCTCTAAGAAAGCTTTGAAATATATACCAATAATAATAGTTTTAATTATATTATTATAAATATTTTAATATGAATTAACGAAAATGTATTGATGTATTTAAATAAAATTTCTTCTTAATACATTATCCCCCAAGGAAGGAGAATAAGGTTTCATATACTCTGAGTTGAAAGGATCATGCTATCTTATCTATGATTCAGATCCCAAAAAATAAAATATTTCTAGATTTTAAAATGATGGATCTATAGCTATTGAAGGAAGGGAAGAAATATTAATTATATATATTTTGTGTCCAATCATCTAACCATGTGACAATTATGGTGGTACAAAATTAAGATGTTTAGTTATAGAAGAATGTGGGAAATGTTCTGTAGTTTAACTGTGATTGTTATGGAATTATAAGTTGTAGGAATGTCATATGTTTCTCTTCAATAACATACTTAAATAAGGATCTATTGGATGAATCAAATAGTTTTCCATTCTATACTAATCCTATAAGTATAATGATATAAATAGATTTGGGATTTTCTTTTAGGTGGGATAATATGAAAATTTGTATCGAAGAGTATGTATCTTGGTTCTTGGAATGTTAGCAAGTAAAGGCAGAGATACAGAAGTCTAAGGGTATGTTACAACCATTACCCATACTTGAATGCAAGTTTTAATACATTACCCTAGAGTTTATTTTCATAATCCCCAACACATCTAAAGGGAAAAATTATATTTGGGTTATAGTCAATATCCTTATGAAGTCAACACACTTAATTAGAATTAATTAATATTTATCTCTTGATCATCTCACTAGTATTACATTAATGAAATGGTAAGTTTTCTAAGAGTACCATATTGTATTATATCTAATATGGATCTGTGTTTTAGATCTATGTTATTGACAATCCATTCATAGGCACTTGATAAAAAAATTTGTTTCATCACAACTTATCATATGCAGACATATGGACAGTCTTAGAGGACCATTCAAACCCTATAAGAAATGTTGAGATCCTATTCTCTGGATTTCAAAGTTTGTTTGGATAAACACCATCCTCTAGTAGAGTTTTTTTACAAAAATAGATTTCACTCAATCATTTAGTTATATCCTTATAAATCTCTCTAAGGAAGTGTAGAACATCAAATTGTAGGGATGAGGTTGAATAATGAATGATTTTGGGACCAGATACGGATAATGAAGTGGTATAGAATTTCTAATACATTCATCACCACATAATGGAATCTCAATGTCAAAAAAAATTTATATTGAAAATCATCACTGAAATATTTAGTTTGAAGCCAGTGAAAAGGGATTTCAATGAATTTTTCTATGAAATAAGGTAATTATAGTGATAATGAAATTAAATTTTATCCCTAGTAATAATTTCCCCTTCGATGTTCATGATCTATTAGGGATGATATCTTCTCAATTGGTACTTCCATAAAATCTATCTAAAGTTACAGTTTTGTTCCACATATATCACATGAGGAAGTACATACTTTATCCTTCACATGTACTAAACTAAAAGGTCATACCATTGGAGAAAAATATCTATTATGAGGTACAACCTATGCATAGAGACTCTGTATTTTCCATGTAAGACTTTGAAATATTTCCAGAAATATTTCCAAATATAGGTGCTAAGTCAGTGTGAGATTTCATGAACTAGTGATCCTTGGTGTAGTGATATCAAAAAAAATTATCATGAGAAAAACTTTTATTAGTAAAAGTTGAATAACTCCTAGGTTTATTCTTATATTGGAAATATGAAGCAATGATGTAGTTGAAAATGTGTTGTTTACACTAGGCATGACATAAAGTTTTTCGACATTGGGTGATCAGTCAGAGGATACCATTAGTGGGCCATTGATTGATGAGGTTATTAATTAAATAAAATTAAATTAATAAACAAATATAACCCATGAACCCCTTAATTTCCTTCAAATATTTTAATTAAAGTTATAGGGATCTCCCTTGTGTGGCAGATGAATCGAAGGGACAAGAGGCACCTCAGAACTAGAATCTTGATTGAGATCACTCCCAGATCATGGTGCAGCTACTTCAGAGTGTGTATTTTCACATGAAGCATTGAAGTTTACCAATGAGTTTGGATGAATTGTGAAATTTAAATATTTATCCCCATAATATATTTTTTTTTGTTTTAATGTCAATAAGGACTTATGGTGGTCCCCTGGGGGTAGATTTGTGGGTTTCAGTGGAAACTGAGGATTTTCCCGGGAAAAGAATATTATTCACATTTTGAATTCCCAATCACAGGCAATTAATAAAGGATTACACACCTTGTGTTATTCCAATTCCGAGAAGATGTGTTTTTGGGACTACACAATGTGTACCATGGGTACATGTCATGTAGTGATCAAAGGTCATGTGTTTAAGGGACATGGCCAGACATGTTGTTTCAAGTTACATGGTCATGTGAACTCACGGGACCATGTACACGGGCCCATGGTGCATGAAATGGGAATTGGATAAGGGAACAACGAAGTGGTAGGTTAGATAACACATACCATGTTTTTTGGGTATATGCAATGTGGAGGGAAATTTCAAGTCATCCATAAATGGATGAGGACATGCCCAAGATATTGGATGAGGTAACACTTCATGTGACATGATATACATGATGTGTATATTCCCAAGTACACACTAATTGCCTAGGGGGACACAAAATTGGTTCTTTTTTTAGAGACACATTGTGTAATCCACTTAGATATTTCTTCTCACATATCTCTATCTTCAGGACTCAAATTGAGGTCCATGATTATCTTATCCATGTATTTTTCTGAATTGTATATTATTGTGGTTGTGGTCTTGGCATGTGAGATGTGACATGAGGTGGGTTTAACATGTAACCAGATAGACACATATAGACTAGTATTTGATGATTGGTTTGGCTTATTTTATCCCTACAATGGTGCGTTGTGTCCTTACATCCTCAATATGGGATTATCAGCCCCTCGACATGATTATCTTGGATATAGTTATTGTATCCCATAGGGAGGTCTTGGGGGTTCCTCTATTATATCATCTTCCCTAGGTAGGGTTTCTGGTATCATTGTGACCTATATATATAGGGAGGTCATCCCATCTCTTATAGGATAGCCTAATAAGGTTTGTGGTATCATTATATATATGATCCCCTATTTTGGAGTCAGGTTTATGTATAGTTTGTGATATCATCATGAGTATGATCCTCTACATGGTTGTTGGTTCCAATGGGATCTGATGTATCATCAAGAGTAAGAGCTATTATAAGGTTGTTGGATCTAGATTTGGCTTTGTAGTATCTCATAGTTGTCCTAGGTAAGATCCCCAATATTTGAATTATGGATTTGTAGATTTTTAGGGTTTTTGGTGTTCCCTAGTGGTCTTCGGTGTGATCCCCTATCTAAGGGATATGATCTTCATAGCTCCGTATTGGTTTAGTCTGGTCCCATAGTGATCTTAGGTGTGATCCACTATTTATGAGATGTCAATTTTGATGTTTCCATTAGGTTTCATAGATTCCCCCATCCGGGATAGGTATTATTCCTTATTTGAGAATAGATATTCTCTGAGTTAGTGTGACTTTCTTCATGGTAAGATCTTATTAGTCTATACTTTCGAATGCATCCCACTTGGGATGGTGAGTAATTGTCATCAGTTTAGTAGTATATGTTGGATTGTTATCTCATTAAATAGTTCCATCAGGGATGGTAGAGTTATTTCGTATTGAGAGATAACCTTTTGATGTGCCATCCAACATAGAAATTGAGTTTATTGTTAAGTGATATCTCTCGTACATGTACCATCATGGATAGTAAGGCTCATGGAGTGAGTTCTTTGGGATGATTGTGACGTTTTATGCTTTTATTATAATTATATGGCTAGATATGAGGTCATTACCACATGATACTTGGAGTCTGAGATGACTATATCTGGGTCATCCTAGGATTCTTTGAGGTGATTTCACATATCATGATTAATATACTATATGGTGATGAGTTTACTAGTCATTTATAGCTGGTGATGGGTCGAGAAGAAGTTTGTGTTCTCTCTTTCTTGAGTTCTCTCTGTATGAGGTCAAGCCATCTGTTTCCTGTTAGTTTATCCAATTTATTTTTGGGTTTTTGGGGAACCTGCTAGGTATTTTTATACTCACCCCTACATGGTCCCACACATTTCTTGTCTTTTGAAGATGATGGTCCTTTTGATAGATTCCCAGGAAGACCTGAAGAACGAAGAGAAAAGTGGGCTTGGAAAACTGAGGTGTATATAAGTGCTTGATCAAGGTGTGTTTTGGTTGTTTCATTTGATAGTAGTCCCTCCATCTAAGTAAGTAGGACAATTTTCTATATTCTTTTGGACTTTATTTTTTCTTTTTACCTTTTTGTGATCTTGTTGTACTCTGATTGTGGGATAGATGTTTGTATTCATTTTGTATCAAAAGTTTTATTATCCCAACACTATTTCATGGATATGTGTTTCTGTTCATTTTTATAATTGTTGGAATGTAATGCCTCCCATGTGTGTGATTTGCATACTCGATATTGGTCATCATCCCTTTTCCATTTGGGGGTAGGATTACGGTTGTCGCAACTCATCCCCCCGCGGTTAGTGACATGAAATATTTGAATAAAAGTGGTTCATCCTTATGTTAGGGTAGATAAATACCCATGGTAATGATTGGTTGGGAAATATGGAAACAGTGTTGAAGTATTTTGAGTTCAGATATTAGGATAAGACCACTAGGGTTGGTGTGATAACAAACATATCCATTCATTAAGACTATGGTAACCTTCTTATTAACTCAAAAAATTGAGGTATTGTATATAGGATAAACTTTGGTACATGCATCATATAGGCCTAGGTTGTGGGTTCCATTTCATTCTTGACTCATCTACACTAATATAATCTTTTATAGTCAAACATTGTGATTCTATTTCAAGATTCAACCATGATGATATCTAGATGTTGTTTCATTGTGGTATATTGATGATGATCTTCTTAGTGATGAGGCTACAATGTACATAACATCGAATTATGTGGTGCCATTGGGTGTCATGATAATAGATCCACCGAATGTTGAGAATCACATTGTGTAGGTATTTCAGGATAAATATGTGAACATGATGAATCAACTACAAGGATTCTAGAGGCATTGACCTCTGAGGCATCGATGAGAGAAAGACCCATAAAAAGATGATGATGGTATTGGGAAGTTAGATGTGTTTTCCTATTTTTGAGGAAACATCCTAATTAGATGGTTGTTCTAGATGTGGTTCTTTTATAGGGATCAGATAGGTCATGGGAGATCCTGGTTACATAGACTCATGATGGGAATATTATCACTTTGACAGAGTTTGAGAAGCTCTTTAGGAAATATTTTTATTTATACAAGTTGAGATCAGTGCATATCCAGGAGATTCAACAACTTATTTATGATAAAATGACCATGTAACAGTATTCAAAGCGGTTGAATGTCCTTTCGTGTTAGTCTCCAGATATGGTTAGAGATCCATTTTTCAAATAACGAGCCTTATAGTAGGGATTACACTATGATATCATGTCTATAGTGAAACCATTGTTCATTCCCAACTACGATGGGGTGCTTGAATGGGCCTTGTTGGTGGTGATATTTTTTTCTGAGTAGAATCCAAATATTAGTGATAGGAATATATAATATAAGACCTTATTAGTTAGTAGTTGATGGTGGGTATAGGGATCTTGTTTTATAAATGATTTAAGAGACTATCCAAGATGGAAGTACTTTAGTTCATGGATCCATGGGCAGTTATATTTAGCCTTGAGAGAGGTAGCATTTCACATTTGATGGACAAGGACATCTCACATGATATTTTATGACCATCCATGTTACTAATATGGAGATAGTAAAATTACCACCCTAAAATATACTAATATCGGATTATGGAGTTCATCTTGACAATGGATGTGGCAGTGGAGAGGGGAGAACAGGAAGCAGTGGAAAATAGTTTGATCTCTTGCCACCACCACCCCCAGGTGTTCCGCACCTAGCTATGGGAGCCAGAGGGTGGGGTTGAGGATATCTATAGTTTATAAAGGATTATGACTTGTAGGCTTCGATGTTAATTATAGGTATTTCGTGTTTCTATTCTAATTTTTCATTAGTATTTTTAGACACAGAAGTTAGGTGCTATATTATTTCTACTCTTGTTCGAGACTTATCAATGGTAACATGAAGCATTGTTATAACTCTATATTCATAATATTTGACATAGATTCAGACTCATGAAGATGATCGATACCTCCCCCATTGATACAGGCTCTTGTGACATGATAAAAAATGACATGGGATAGTTAGTGCAGACCAATATGGATAGTGTTGAGGTGAGGTAGATGAGTTCCTTTGACTTGTGTGTTTGGTGTGGGGTTTCATGATGGAGTGTTAGACATATCCCTAGTGATTCTAGTAGAACCTTTATGCTCAAACCATATGAAAGAGGATCCTACATAGTGGATCAGTGACTACACACTTCTATCAAAATTATAACCTGACTTTTGGAGGATAGTTTCTTGTATAGGACCATCCCGTAATGGTAAAGAGGATACCTATGATTATCTTTCTCGATAAGGAATAATTCCCCACCATCCTTGGTTAGGTGATTTCCACTGGTAGGTGTTGCGGTGTAGCTAGCATTTTTGATGGATTTCTTATATGGTATAAGAATGATCCCATGTCAATTAGGTTGATATTTCTTTTGTGTAGAAACAACAATCTTTTATCTGATAGCTAGTATTATCCCTGGAGTAGTGGTACATTGAGATCTTGGTTTTATACTATAGTGGTGGAGTTGAAGATTAATTCCCAAGAACGAGTCGAGTTTGTATCCCCACAGAGAGTATTTTTTCTTTATATATTGAAACACTGGGGATTCCCTGATATTTGTGTCAGCATATTTGTTGACTCCTATGGAGCTTCATGATTTTCGGTGCAGTTGGTGTTTTGAAGACTGAGGGTCTGGTAATACCTAGTGTGCATGCTTTAGAAGACCTATATTGTTTGTTGGTATACTCATATTCTCTATGTAAAAGGTTAATATTAATGATTTTAGGATTATGTGAAATTTATCTAGTTGATGGTGGTTACCCCTACACTTTTACAGTGAGGAAGGGAACCACATCTAAGAGATTCTATTCACGAGGTCTCACATGACCATATTTCCATTGGACAAGTCCTAAAGAGACATTCTGAAGGTGGGGATTACATCAACCATATGATTATTGATTATAACACCATTCACAATATGATATGAGGTGATGAAAAGGATGATTTACCTCAATAGTACACCCAAGAGAGGGGTGGTTGTTCCAAGTATAATGAACTATTCATGTTTATTAGAATATTCATTGAGTTTTTTGATTGATGTGGTGTATTTGTCACTCTACCATCAGTGTAGCTCCAGATGAGGCCATGTTTCGGAGACCCAGTAGGTTATTATTTTACTATTTTTATCTAAAATGGGACAATATTTTCGGTCCTAGAGTTGGTTCTAAAGAGTGGTGTTGAAGGTTCAGTTCATCCAAGGGTATATGATGTCTATCGAAATACATCTATATCTACATTGGGTTAGCAAATTAGTGTATCAATGGAATTTGGAATCACATATGGACCTAGTTCTAGGTGTCTTACACCAATTATAGACCAATAAATATATACACATTTTATTTCATTATTTCAAACTAGTTTGTTCTAGAGTTTGGGTGTGGTTTTGATTTTTTGGTTCCCCTAAGTGCATGTTAATAGATAGCATGATAATTTGTTGGTGAGATAACTTGTGTATTATGGGAGACCCAACTCTGAGCTTGATTTCTTATACATTATTCCTAGGATTTCACTTTTTGAGTTACAAAGTACATAAGGTTGTGAGAATATAGTAACTTTGGTTTTTTCATGTAAGAATTTGAAATAATTCTTGGAATATTTCTGAAGCCACATGCTAAGTCATCGGGGGGATTCAGGGACCCAGAGAGCCTCGATGTAGTGATATTTAAAATATTAAATATTTCATCATGAATGTGTGGTATTTTTATAAAAGTGGAATAACTCATGATTTGTGTCTCAAATCTGAAATCTAATTCTATAGTTGATTTAGAAACATGGATTTTACCCTAGGTGTGACATAAATGTTTTTCACATCAGGTGCCCAGTCAGAGGTGACCACTGGTGGAGCATTTAGGGATGAGGATATTAATTAAATTAAATTAAATTAAATTAAATTAATAATCTAACACCATCCCCCTTCATTTCTTTATGATGTGTATATGAATGTGAGAGGGATCTACCATGTGGAAAAGGCAAACTGAGGAGAGAGGAAGCATCACTGAACGTTAATCTTGTTATTGATCTCTACTCAATCATTATTCATCTTCATTGGAGTTTGTATTTTCACCCAAAAATTTATTTTTTTCCATGAGGAATGAATATTTATTAAATTTAAATACTTACAAGATATTTGTGTTGTTTTAATATTTTTAGTCCCTATTACTCCATCTAGTTTACATGTGGGGTATATCTATGGGTTTTGGTGGTGGAAACCATGGAGTTTCTAGAGGATCGTAGGGTATTACCATTCACAATTCTCGATCACACAGTGTGTACTATAGAAAAACATTCCATGTGTTCCTCCCATTTAATGAATATAAATTTTTGGGACTATATATTATGTATTGTGGGTACACCCCGTGTAGTAAGACCATGTCATGGGGTTGAAGGACATGGTCATAGATGTCATGTCAAGGGACATGGTCGTGTGAATGTACATAGATATATACATAGCCATGGGGATCTAGACATGGGCATGTTCTGAGGAAACAGCTAAGTGGTTAGTTAGATATGAAACATTGTGTACCTACGGTACTTTCCATCTACGGGACATGTCAATCTAGTTGTGTTTGGTTGAAGACATACCCAAGAGATCAGATAGGGTCACCTGATGTGTGACATGAGGTACATGTTGTGTATATTCTGAAATACACATCGAGTAACTTGGGGGAAATGACAATGGGATGGTTTCTAGATACACATTGTGTACTATGGGTATACACCTTTTACTCTCCTTGAAGTTACTCTCTCACGAATCTCCTTATTCAGGACTCAGATGGAGTCCCATGAGTAGTCTATCATGAGTAGTTTTCTATGTTATATGTGATGGTGTCTGTTGTTTCTATATCTAAGATGTGATGTGATGTGTGGTTAGTGGGACACTGCATAGAAACTTAAAGACCGATATTAGTATATTGGTTTCCCTCTGTCCATTAGTATGAGGGTATAATGTATCATTGTATCCTCAACATAAGATTATGATACCCTTGACATGGTGTGTTTGGATGAAGATGTTGTATCCCTCTAAGAGACTGGGGTGGGACCCGCCATTGTATCATCCATCCTAGGTAGAGTTTTTGGTATCATTGTGACCTTTTTATATCAGTAGGTGATCACTATATTGAAAGATATCACAGTACAGTTTAAGGAATCAATGGATATACAATCCCCTACTTAGTAGGTGGGTTTCAGTATGTTTATAGTATCACCATATGTATAATCTCCTACTTGGTGGTTGGATTCAGTGTGGTTCATGGTATGATCGAGATTTTGATCCCCTACATAGAGGTTAGATCAAAAAAAAATTTCTTTTTATCTTCCAGAAGTCCTATGTATGATCCCCTATCTGGTAGATATGATCTATGGTGTCCCAAATTAGGTTTGTCGTGTCCCACAATGGTCCTCAATGTGATCACCTATATATGAGATAATATATTTGGTTTTTTCATCATGATTCACAGAGTTCCCTATTAGGTGTGGGTGAGATCCACTATCTCAGTATTGAGATACCTTGAGTGACAATGTGACTTTATTCATGGTGAGATATGCTGAGTGTGTTCTCTCATATTTATTCCACATGGGATTATAGGGATGTTACATTGGTTTATTGGTACCAAATGGAGTGTGATCACCTGAATGACTTCCATCATGGATGGCATAGATATTCATATTGGAGTGAGATATTTTGGATGTTCTAGTAGGGATAAAAGTTGAGTTTCTAGTGGATTGATATTTATTAGATGAGTACCATCTGGGATGGAAAGGATCATTGAGTGAGATCTCTTGGACAAGCATGAACTTTTGTTCTTCAAGTATAATTTTTTGGATGGTTATGAGGTTAGGACCTTATGATACATGGAGTATAAGATTAGTATATCTAGTTTATTATAGTATCCCTTAAGGTGATGTCACGTATCATGATTAACATACCATATAGTGATGAACTAACTAGTCATTCATATCTGAGGAGTGTTCGAGAAGGATTTATTTTTCTCTCTAACTCGGGTCCTCACTGTCTGGGGTTGAGTAGATGGTTTCTTTTCAGTTTCACCATTATATTTTTTGAATTTATTCCTACTAGGTGTTGTTTTACTCACCCCTACAAGGACTTTACCCACTCATCTTATGTCTTTTGTAGATGAAATTCCTTTTGATAGAGTCCTAGGAGGATCTAGAGACGGTATAGAATAGTGATATTGAAAAACTGAGGTGTATATCAGTGCTTTGCTGTGGTGTGTTTTTGGGGTTGCATTTGATATCAGTCCCCTCTTTATGATCTGGTTGGATGCTTTTGCAGTTTTTGGTGGGATTTTATTTTTACCTTGTATTTTTTTAGTACGTTTGTTTTACTCACATTATGTGATAGATGTATGAATGAATTCTTTATTATTAGTTTCATTATATATTCACTCTTTTATAGATATATTTGTATCTATATGCATAATGGAACTATAGGCTAAGGCCTCCAATGTGTGTGATATGCCTACGCGGCATTTCTCACCATCCACCGGACTATTAAAGGGAATTTTGGGGTAGTCTAAACTCAGTCCTCAATGGGACAGTTCATGACATGGTAGATATTTTGGATCATAGAGATAATGTGCTACAAAATAGGACCACTCAACTAGACAATGTTTTTAGGAGAAACTATAAACTAGAGGTAGGAACATGGGAACCATAGGATAGGATAAAACAAGTATATATTCAATTATTGATATTAGAGTGTCTAAATTTAGAGGTTTAAATTAATTTTTGGTAGTGTATAATATAAAACCCTGATATTTTAATATATATATATATATATATCTATCTATCTCTCTCTTTAAATAAACAAATTAATATCTTGTGATACATGCGACCATGTTTCAATATAATATGTAACATAGTATACCATTATTACTGAAAAGTTAAATTATAGATTATGAATAATATTAATTAAATAATGAAAAATTTATGTATAAAATAAATTCATTGCTAATAAATTTGTTAGAAATGAAAATAAAAATTGATTGAAAGTAAAAGAGATGTTTATCTAAATAACTCTTTTTATATGGGAAATGTGTTTCATCTAAAAAAATTAAAATGATCTCTATTGGTGAATTATTTTAATGAAATTTAGATATTAAATATTTAATAAAATCATTAAACATTCATATTTAATTTTTTTTAACATTGGATAATAATAAATCTTTTTAATGCTTAAAATGTATTTTTATAAAAAACGGTTTTCATCGGGTTTTGTACACTTATTTTAAAATAAATTCCTCCCACATAAAGAAATATAAAATTAAAAAAATGATTTCAAATTTTTAATTAGGAGGATCAAATTTGGTAAAGAGTTACTTTTTTCATTGGTAAATATGAATATAAATCATATATAATATTTTCCAGCTCAATAGGATTGATATTAGTAGAATTGGTATAAAAATATAGGATTAGAATTTAAAATTTATATAAAACATTCATCTATCTAATTATATGGGTGTATTTTAGATATTACCATCCATGTCTCAAATATAAGGCCACTTGGTTCCATATTGAATTTATTATTACATTTATATTAATTGAAGAAATGAAAAACACAAAATATCACTCTCTTACATTGAAATAACTCTTGTGTTTCCACATAAGGGAAAAATTAAGTTGTGAACAAATATAAATATTTAATTTGATAATAATTATATTAGTTATATTATGTTAATATATCTCTAATTTTTATAAATTATATATTTATCTTAAATGATTAAGAAATGTCAACACAATATTTCATCAATTAATAGAAAAACATAAATGATTTTGACAAAAAATAAAATAAATATAATTATAGTGATTTATAGTGTTTCTTAAATTTTCTAGACACATATGGAATATTATGTATGTTTTAAAAATTATATTTTAATTCCATATCTATAATCATGTCTTTAAAGTCCAATTAAATGAATAGTTCCAAATTTTCCATTAATGATATTTTATAATAAATAATATTTTATTAAATTATTTAAAATTTATAAAAATCATATCTTTATCTAATTTAATGGGTAATGTTTTAGAATTTGAACCATGGTCCATTTATGAGTGATTTTTCTATTTATGGTATGATCCTTAAACCTTTAATTTTGAAATTATTGTTAGTGTAGTTAAGGTAAAAATATTAATGAAGGGGATAATCAAAATGATAAGGTTTATATTGACCCTAAAACCTGCCTAAATTTCATGTTATGATTCTATATATACCCTAAACTCTTTTTATTCTATTTTATGTCCATTTGGAATAATTTCTACTGAGAAATATTTGATTCAATTTTAATCATTTAATAAATTTGAAGTGTGTCATCTCCCTCTATAAAAGGAGACACCTCCTTTATCTTCTTTACACAACATTGAGGCCTCTAGATCAACCAACCCCTATCCAGTTATCTTATAAACATCTATATATATTTTATATAGTTTTTTCACCCTAATATACCAACCCTAGGGTCCTTAATATGATATATAAAGGTGTTATTTAAAAGAAGAGTTAATTGCCTTAATCAATCACATTCTTTTTTAGTTCTTCTTTTAACCCTTTAACTCTATAGTATTTATCATAAAATAGTTAATTAATAATCAAAAATATAATTATATTTTATTATGATTATTAAAATTCCATTATCCACCATCTTTCCCAATAAAATTGAAATGAAAGTATCATTGGTGGGTATGTACGACTTGTCATCTCCACATAGTGATATAATTCATTTTTCAATATCCATATATTATGGATAGGTGTTATGATGGGTATAATGTATATATATGGTTTTTGTTATATAATTATACCTCAATAATTATAATATCATGTCTAACTTATTACCTTATGACCTGTTGTAAAATTATAATGTCGCTCGTGTGTACATGTGGAATACCACCTCCATAGAGCAACATGATTTGTTTTGTGTTCCCATTTTGGATTGATGAATATATGGATATATTTAATGAATTTATATGATATATGTGATATAATAATTATTATTTAATTGTGAATTATTATTTTCATTTATTTCCTTCCATATATTGAAAATGTTAAATAATATTTGTGTGTACATACTGCATGTTGTCTCTATAAAGAGTGAAATTAAGTTTTCTATATCAACATTTTATAGATTAATATAAATATAAATATAATTAACATATATGATATATATTTTCTTATTTAGATTTTTGATATTATGGAGGAATGATCAATTTAAAAATATTGATATGGCTAAACCGAAACCTGTATAAAAAAACAATGCAGTTATCATCCAAAATAGCGATTTCAATAAAAATAATATTAATAAATGTTTGATAAGATGTCATAAGTAAATAATATATGGTATAATAATATTTAAATCATTATTTAATAATTTTATAATAAATATATATTATTTATAAATAATTTTTTAACGCTTATGAAGAAATATTATTCTTGAGGTAA
Source organism: Viscum album (assembly GCA_963277665.1). Classification (NCBI taxonomy): domain Eukaryota; kingdom Viridiplantae; phylum Streptophyta; class Magnoliopsida; order Santalales; family Viscaceae; genus Viscum; species Viscum album. The sequence continues at coordinate 1,452,946,325 of OY728125.1, forward strand.
AGGATTCTAGTTTTAATTCTATTTTAATCGGGATTATTTATGCTTTCTTTCTATTAAAGAAATTATATGATCCTTATAATATAAATCCAATTCATATTTATTTACCCATATTTATTTTTTGATATTACATTTTTCTTCCTTCAATTTTCCTCTCTTTAAGAACTCAAAAGACTGAATGAATATTTTTAGGAAAACTCAATTTATCTCTTTCTTCAATCAAAAAAAATTTTTTATTCCATATATATGTTTTCTAACAAATAAATAATGTTTTAATATTATCCTATGATTGGTTTAAATCACATTTACCGATGATTTATTTTTTATAAATTTTTTAAAATTGATCTTCTCTTTACATTTCTAACAAAGTACTTTTTGACATCTTATAAAAGTGTAAAAGGAATGTTTTCTCTTAACATATAGAACATTAAATAAATTATGAAACATCATGAATGATACATAATTTTAATAATACATTATATTTTTATAATTTTATTTCAAAATAAATTTATTTCCATAATATTTTGTAATTATTTATTTTTAAATAATTTATTTCAAAGTGAAAATGGTATTTTCATTTGGAAATATTCTAATGATTCTTTTAATGTAAATTTTATTGGTGATGAAATCATATGATGTTAATTATATTTTACTATGGTTATATTAAATTTATACCATCCTTATTAATTATTCATATGTTTTACTAGTGATAAAGATATTTTTATGAAACCTGTTTATTTTCTAGTGGTTAGGATATGATGAAATTATAAAATGTTTATAAAACCTATTTTATTTACATGGGTTATGATATGATGATAAGAAAAATATTTTGTGATCTTTTAGAACAAACATAAATAGTTTTAGGTATATTATTTGTGTCCATATAATTATATATCCCTCCAATTCATTTGGTAATGTTTTATATCTCATGATATAACTATGTGAAACTAGTCGATGTGATTGATACACTATAGGAAAGAAGTCAATTTTCTTGATCCACTATTGGAAAAAGGAGATGATTTCTTCTCTAATATGATTTTATGATCTTTGTAGTTAACCTTGAAATATTTATCGCATGAAATTATGGTTCATGGTTTATTTAAGAATATTTATCTTCCTAATGATTCATGTATTAGAAATGATAATGCTTTATTTCATGACTTGTGTATATGGTCCTTAACAGATTGCTTATGAACATTATAAGTTATGATCATGGCCTTACAATATTATCTTTATATTATCATTCATATGATTATTTATTGATATCTCCCATTTTTCCCTAATGAGAATCTAATCTCACCCTTTATTATGTTACTTTCCCCTAGTTATGAAGAATGGTTCAGGTAGGATATGTCAATGAGGGTACAAAGTGGGAATAATGTTATGATAGATGATGAAGAGTGTCTTTAAATAATATTTTTGTGTATCTAGTCACCAAATACACTAAAAATTATATTTTATGAAATGAATCATATTTCTATATTTGGAATATTCATATAATATGATGTAATATTTATGTATAAAATGTATGGTTCTTTACAATTGGTATCAAAGTGGGGTATAATTAATCTTTAGGTACTAGGATTACAAAAATTTGGTGAAAACCAATAGGTATAAGTCTATGTATAGTATAAAATCCTAATGTTTTGGTAGCAACCACTTATAAATGAGATTGAACATAAGGATTAATATATTGAGAAGAATGATTCATTATTTAGGCATCTTATGAATGATATTTCAGGATTATTTGTTATCTCACTTTGATTATTATGACTTGATTCTTATACTTTTATTTTTGGTTTTAGTAAATGGAAGGAAGTATAAGGAATCACTATAATAAGGAATGTGAGTGGAAATGAAGTATGTTTCCTCCTAACTAACCAAATGGTATGGGAGCTCAAATGTAGAATATTTTTTCTATTCTAATGCAACATTCTCAGGCAATGAATCATGCCAAGACTGCATACAATCAATAGAGGTAAAACCATACCGTTGAATATTTTATGAGGTAACATTAACATTAATTTGGTTGGTATTATATTCTAATAGAGGATGAAATATGTATCATCACCTTTGAGAAAATATTTTTTATTCTCTAGTGATTAGAACCTGAAATGGTTTCCCTATTCATTTATCATTTGGAAGGTGAAGAGGATAAATGGTGGAATTTTATTAACAAAACGGCTCAATAGGATGAAATACAATCCATGAATGGGATTATTTTAAGAGGATTTATTTCTATAAGTACTTACCTTCTATTATACATAAAAATATAGATATGTAATAACTTACACTTATTTAGAAGGAGGACAAATCCATTGGAAAAAGTGAGGAAAATTTTACAAGACTTGCAATGTATGATTTTAGTGTAGTCATTAGACCTGAATGAAGAACTTATTTACTCTTTAGTGGCTTAAAACTAAGTCTCTAAATAGTTTTAACTTTAATATACATTAGTATGTATGAAAAAAGCATTCAATTTTCACTCAAGGATAAAATGAAAATTAGATATTCCCACCACTCAGATTGTTTTGAGAAGAAAATGAAGATCATGTCTCATGAAAACTAGAATAAATCACATGGTGGAAATAAATTTTACTCATCTATGTGCCATAAATAATATAATAAAAATAAATTTAATTATATTAAAGGAACTGATTGGTTCTTTAAATGTAGAAATGTGGGACATAAATCCCATGAGTGTCGAAAGTTAATGAATGGGCAGGTTAATTGAATGGAGGATAAGAAGACGCTAACTAATTCATCACCCATGATCTAATGCTTAAAATTAAAGGAGTATGGTAATTTTTCCAACCGGTGCTTGAATCTAAATTTTTATGATGATTATCAGTGTCAGTAACCTATTAAGACCATTAAAAAATTGAAATTTTATGTGATAACTATTTTTGAAGTATGATATGATAATGGCATGTTGAAAGGTACACTTATCATCTATTATAGAATAGATAATGTCTTATTTGATTACGGATCGACCAACTATTTTATATCTGTGAAATTTTTAAAGGATGTTATATTACTATATCAATTATTAGATATTGAGTTAGTAGTGAAATCACTTTATGGAATAATTGTTTCATATCTTGTCAATAGTTTCTCTCTTATTGATAATTGTGATAAATTGATTCTAAATAATCTTGGGTTCCATGCTTTAATTGATTTTTATTTCATTATAAGCAAGGATTTCCTTTATTTATATAGATCCCATATTAATTACCAAGTAAGGGAGGACCCATTTTATATTCTGGAAGAACATATGATCTTTTATTTCTGTGATTATGAATATAAACTTTCAATGGAAATTAATTCTATCTCATGAGTCTCAATTCCAATCCATAATGGGTATCCATATCAGACCGTTCAGGAGAAACTCAACATTGATGATATTCATGATTTACAATATTTTTTTTATTTCGTTAAAAAATAATTTCCTTATATAATTTAAATATTGAAATTATTTTTTCAATAGAATGTATACCTGATGTTACAGAACTTTGAAAGACTTTTTATAGAATAGTCCCAATTGAGTTACAATAATTGAAGAAGAAAATATTATAGAATCTTGATAATTAATTAATAAACCCTAGTGTGTAACTATGTGGGTTTTCTATTCTCATTGTTAAGAAGAAATATGGGTGAATTCATATTTCAATTTATTATCTGGAATATAATAAAATAAATATCAAGATTAAGTATCCTCAAATATGTAAAAATAATTTTTCTAATATATTAAGAGGACCGGATTACTTTTCTATGACTGGACATCATTCTGGATATCATTAATTTGGGATTGAGAAAGAAGATATACACAAAAGAGACATTCATTTATGGAATGATCATTATAAATTTATAGTGATTCCATTTGGACATACTAATTGCCTTCTTATATTCATAGATTTAATGAATAGAATATATCATGAGTTACTTGATTGGGTTTTGGTGGTCTTTATATATGATATTGTAATTTATTCCATGAGTAAGGAAGAGTTGGAATATTGATTTATAATTGTATTGAAGACCCCGAGAAAGGATAAACTGTATGAAAAATTCACAATTTGTGAATTTTAGCTTTATAAATTCTCATTCTTATGTCATATAATCTCAAGTGAGGTTATATTGGTGGATCCATCAAAGATAAAAGTTATTGAACAATGGCCGAGGAAAACCCTATTAACTAAAATATATAGTTATCTTCGGTTGTCCATATATTATGAATGTTTTGTGATGGATTTGTAATGACTATATAGTCCACTGAATAAGTTGACTTGGAATAGAGATATGTTCTTATGGATAGATGAATGTTAATAGTTTTTAATAGAGATAAAACAAAGTTTGTTCAGTGCACATGTATTCACATTAACCTATTGTATAGATGGGTTTGTGATATTTAGTGATTAGTTGAAGAAGGGATAGGGATTCATCCTCATGAAGAATTATATGGTGATAAAATATCCCTAATTCCAATTCAAAACACATGAGAAAAATTACAGGAATCCATAATTGAAGTTGAAATTGGTAATTTTTTCATTAACCATATAGATGCATTATATTTTAAGAGAAATTTGAGATATATATCATGATCAGAAAAGATTGATGAATATTTTTACACATTAATATTTTGACATGTTAAATTTAATATGCTTAGATCTAATTTAATACAATAATTTCTTAAACCATTACTACCCTATGAAAGGGAAAAATGTAAAAAATTATCTATGTTGAAATAATCATTATAGCTTATCAATGATGTGGATCATAGAAGATACAATATTTTTGAATTTTAAAAGGATGTATCATGAGGTCTTAATGGAAGGGGATAAATATTATCTATCTCAAGTGAGTGTACCACCATAAATAATAGTGAATATTAAAGATCCACAGAAGGAAGATATGGAGTTGTAGGAGATGGTGATAAATGTTCCTAAGTTTAACCTTGACTATAATGGAATAAGAAGTTTATGGAACCTTGTATGTGTCCCATCCATACTAGACATGAAAACAATTTTATTATATGATTCCCAAAGTTCATCATTCTATATTAATTCTAGATTTTTAAAGATTTATAGTGATCTAGAAGAGTATTTTTGGTGTGAAAAGCTAAAAATAGATATTGAAAAGTATATATCTTGTTTCTTTGTATGTCATAATGTTGTGGAAGAGAGATGGAAGTCTAGGGGGATGTTACAAATATTACTCATTCCTAAATGTAAGTGGAAAATATTTACAAGTATTTAATTATCTGAATATCCAAAACATATAATGGGAACAATGGTATTTTGGTCTTAACTGATCAACTTATGATTTTACCACAATTAATTTACATTAGATAATATTTCTTTCTTGCAAAAATTAGTTGGATATACATTAAGGTAGTGGTAATATATCATGAAGCACCACATTACATTATATTATATGGGGATCTAAGGTTTTCCTTAATGTTCTGGAGAAGTCTTCAGTAGGATCTTAATATAGATTTATGTTTCGGTAAAACTTATCATCCTCAGATAGATATCCAATTTGAGAGAACTTTTTAGAACCTAACGGATATATTGAGATCTTATTCTCTAGATTACAAAGTTGGTTGGGCTCAATACCTTCCTCTAGTTCGTTTTCTTACAAAAAAATATTTCACTCAAAAATTCATATGGATCCTTATGAATCCTTCAATGGAGGGAAGCACATAAATCCAATGTAATGGGATGAGGATAGATAAAGATAGCTATTTGGACCATATCTAGCTAATTAAATGGCAGATAAGGTTAGAACCATTCAGTATAACTTAAGGGAAACTTAATGATAATAGAAAATTTAGACTGATAATCATTAGTGAAATCTGGAATTCGAAGTCGATGAAAATTATTTCTTTGAATTTATTAATAGAGTAAGGTTATGGGGATCAAAAATAAATTAATGTAAAACCCTAGGTTTATTTTCCCCTTCGATATTCTTGATCATATTGGGGGTATCTTATCACATTTCTCTTACACAGAAAATCTCTCAGGTCCACGATGTTTTCCATGTATCTCTCGAGAAGAAGTAAAAAAATATGATTCTTCACTTGTAATAAATATAGAGGATGTATCGTTGGACTACAATCTCACTTTTTGGGAACAACTAGTTGAGATTATAGATTATAAAGTTAACGTTCTATGAAATAAGACCACTCACCTAGTCAGTGTTTTGAGGTTATATCATAAAATAAAGAAAAAAAACATAGGAACCATAGGATGTGATGAAACAAAGATATCCTTAATAATTTGCATCAGAGTTGATGAATTTATAAGAAAAATTAATTTTAGTGGGGGTAAAATGTGGAACCCATAGATTATATTATGTATGTGTGTATATATATTAAAATAAAATAATTGATAGTTTGAGGTACATGGAACCCCAAGACTAAATTAACCATAACATAATATACCTTTATAACCAATATATTAAATTGGAAGTTATTAATATAACTAAATTATGATTAAATTTGGTATAGAACAAATTCATTTTTTTCTATTTATTATAAATAAAAGTAAAAAATATTTCAAAGTAAAAGTAATGTTTTTCAAAAAAAATTGCACACAATGCGTTTTTAGCTCAATAAATTTAATTTTTCGCTGTTATTTGTTTATTCTAATGAAATTAATATATTATCTATTCAAAAATATGTATTAAATTTAATCAAATTTATTTTTTAAACTTGTGGTGATAATAAAACATAATTTATGATTAAAAATGTGTATTTCTAAAAAAGGATTTTCTTCAAATTTTGGGAACTTATTTTAAAATGAATTCATACCACTTATTGAAATTGAATCTCTATGAAAAGATTTAGTTTTTAAGATAAGAGGATAAAATTTGGTTGATAGATCATTTTTTTTATTTCATTATGAATAGTCAACATAATATATTTTTTGTAACCTCTGTAAGGGTAAAATGTGTAAAATAGAGTTAAAACAATGGGATATGACTTCAAAATTTTTAACACTTCCCTTTATCTAATTTAATTAATTAATTTCGGTCATATCAATCCATTTGTCAATAACATAACCATTTTCTTCTATCTTTCTTGGAATTTGACCTTTATAATAAGTTATTAAATGAAAAATACAAAATTTCACTCTCTTACTTTTAAATATCTTATATGTGTTCACACAAGGACAAAAGAGCATTATTAATGGATAATAATAGTTATTTTGAGAATAATTACATTATTTTTATGATAATAATTAATTTATAAATTTTTATAAATTTGATAATTACCAAAAATGTTTACACAATGCTGACATGATATTTATTCAATTAAAATAAAAATAAAATAAATGATTTTAATAATTATAAATGTAATGTAATTTGATTTATTTATATTGATACACAAACTTTTAAGACATATATTACATATTAGGTATTTTTGAAAATATTAAATTTCAATTCCGTCTTTGTCTTTTTCTTTTTAAAGTCATGTTAAATAAACAATTCCAAAATAAAAATTAATGTCCTTTTATAATCTATACTATTTTATTAAATTATTTAAAATTAATAAAAAATAGTATCTTCGTACAAGTGAATATAATATTGTTGAAGATATTAACCATTTTTCATATATAATACATTTTTTGTAACATCCTTATATTTTTGGAGTGGGTCGATTTCCTCACCATTTTTTAAATTTTGTAGTTTCGTGTATATGGAAACTCTTTTCTCATTTATCCAAACTTAATTATGGGTTTTTAATTGAAAAAAAACCCTTTTAGGTGGTTTTGGAGGATTTTCCATTCCTTGGGTGCTCATATGGGTTTTGGGTGTGTCAAAGTCTTGAAGGCCCTATTTTGGAAAAGTGCAGGCTGAGGCACACAGTTAGATTTAATTGGGCAGACTCTTAGTGAAAAGCATATAACCCCTTTTCAAATTGATCACTATTTGAACAAATATGAAACTAACTATGAGTGGGCTGGATTTTGAGAATCAGGAAGAGCATGGTTTCTACACCATTTTGAAAATCGTGCGAGCTAACCATGCAACTCATTAAAGGTGTGAAATTACCTTTTACCCCTCCAAATATTTCTTTTCTTATTCTTCTCTTCCCCCTTCTTCCTCCATGGGTCACCAATAGAAGATAATAAACACTCCTTCTCCTCCTCCACTTGTATTTAAACTCCCTACTTCATTCTATCTTCATTCTTCAAGGTGTCAATGGCGTTGGACCTCTCTTAATAAGGTTATCATCTCCCTTTTTTTATTTCCCTTTTATCTCACCTCATAGATTGGTTGATCCATGCAATCCATTTTTCAATATTTTTAAATGGTTAATCCCAAAAAAATATTTTCTTCCATATCAGTTAGAGTTAGTTTCTAAGATCAAACGTGCCTATGTGTATGATTGTGAGGTAGGTTGTGCATACTTTTATTTTTGTTTTTCTGAGTGCTTTGGGGGAGTAGATTTTTTCACACTGTTGTGTAGGTCAAGTGAGACCTTTTAATTTTAATAGTCACATTTAAATAATTAAATTGAAACTTTTTAGAAGATTATGAGAATGCATGCATAATACTACTAGTCGTCTGAGCCATGCGAGAGGCTCTAGACCTTGGGTTTTTATGCTGAGGTGTTTTTTGATATTCAATTGTATTGTTTTATTAATTTTAATTGTTCAATTAAATTTCATTTAATTTTATAGTTTTATTTTAATTTAAATATATACATGATATGTTTTGATGAGTTTATGATGGATTAGGCATAAGGATAGAGGTGTAAATGACTATTAGAGATGAGACGATGTAATTGTCAGGTTGGGAGAGGCTTGGGATCTATGAGTGATGATAATCAAAAGTTGATTGAATCAGCCTCAGTTGAGGTTGAAAGGCCATTAGGTTACAGGCATGGCCTAGGATACATGGTATGGCATGGCCCTTAGACTGATAAATGTGGTTACATGGGCATGAGGTGCTATAATTGGTGTGGCTTAGATCCCATTTGTGTGATTATTTCTCATCGTATTAGCCAATCCGCAACTTGGAGTCTTGTGCACAAAAGTTGACTCATATTTTGAAGGTGGTATTGAAAACTCATGTGGGTAAAGGACCCCATTAGTTTGATATTAGGTATAAGGTTGGGTTGATTTCCATAGATATCCATGGGGATGATGAAAATCTATATGATTATGGGGCTGAAGCTTTCAGTTGGGGGATGAGGCTTGTTGTGCTGGGGCCTAGTGGGACATAGATTACATGTGTGGATATAAATTACTGTACCTTGGGAAATATATTTTATAGTTAATGGTGGTATTAATTGAGGAAAGATATCATTGTTTATCCATACATTGGAAATCGATCTGAAGTGCTATTTCGAGCAGGGGCCTGAAAAGCTAGGTATCTATTTTCTTGGGCAAGCCTTCAGGATGTTGGCGAAATAATTTGTACATGAGGTGTTGGTTGGGACATGGTTTTGGGTGACTTTTCTAGATTTTAAACCCAACGGTTCACCTGTACATTTTCATATTAGTGTATTCCTTCTGCTAAGGCTATGTCTTCTCTTTGCTATGGTATTTCGGTGATGACTAAAGTATGTGATAGATTATTGGTGGGTATTGATCACTAGGGAATCTTGTGTTTATTAAAATTACAAGATCTGGTTTATTTATTTTTATTAAAAAAAATTAATCTCCAGTGTAATATAGGAACATTTTTTTTGGTGGCCTACTAATAATCATTCTCACACCCTACACAAGCCCTTCAGGACATGCTTATCTTTCATGATTTTTCTATATAGTTAACTTATGGAATCTGAAGCTAGATTAAAATGATAGAGTATCATGAGATAGATGGAAAGGGACCATGAGGTTCTTGTATCAGCTGGGGTTATCTTTTTAGTTTTCCATTTTGTATCGGCAAGCTCATATATGTATATATTGATGGTCAGCCAAAAGTGACCTTTTTCTTTTATTTTATTGTATAACCTGCATTGGATGCATGCTAAGTTACAAATGGGATTTTTATTTTGTTGTTTAATTAATTATATTGCTGCTATTTATATATTTATTCTATTTTTGTTTGATATTGATTATGTTTATTCCATGGGCTGGTTACTAGTTTGAGTTTGTATATACATGTATTCTTCTTAGACATCTATTTATACCATTATTATATTATCACTAGAGTTTATAGTCTCCCCACTATCTTTCTTTACACCCACTCTGCTAGTTGGTAGCATTTGGTGTATGGGGAGTCATGCCTAAGGCCAATAGAACCTAGCTAGAAATCCTTTTTTGGGTGTCTAATTGATTCGTGGCTCTATAAGTTATATTAGTGAAGTTATTTACTATGAATTAGTAGGTTCATTGAGATGGATACTAATGGTATGGAAATATTTAATTTTCTATCAATCTTAATTTTTAGAATATCGTATACAGGGGATTAGGATATTGTCGTAACTGGGTATATAACTCGTGTTTGGTTGCCTACACCCCATACACGAGGGGCGAACCAAGTTACATGTGTTTAGAATTTTTGTTTTATATTACCCATGTTATTTTTGGTTTTATTTTCAACATGATTGGTACAAATAAAATATGATTTTTTTCATTATGGCTTGTAATACTTGGCCTGGTGTGGAAATAAAGGAGGTTTAAAACCTTGGCCTAGTATGAAAAGGGGTCTTTTCTATGCTAGTTTATGTTTTTTTATTAGGGAAATAGTAGGATGTGATGTATATATATATGTGTGTGTGTGTGTGTGTGTGTGTGTTTGTTTGTGTGTGTGTGTGTGTGTTGTAATAAATTTATTGGTTATATATAATATGATATATTTGTAAAAATGGAATTGTATCTTATAGGAGCAGATAGGTATGTTTAAATGGTGGGATGATTATTTCCATGATGGAAAATGTTTTAGTTGGTTTTATGTGATGTGGTTAGTTTGGATGCACATGGCTCGAGGAATATTTGATACTTGACATTGTTAAGGGAGGTTATGGATTTGATAGGGATGGGATGTCTTGTGACATGTTTGCAGTGGGGATGGATAAGGGTAGTGAGATCATACTTCCTATTACAACGTTCCCTATTGGTGTTGTATTTATACATGTTATCTCTGTTTTCATACCATATAATGGAATTCAGTAGGATTCCCTTTAGATGGATTTAAATGGTGTGTCAGGTAGTTCGTGGTGTGGAACAGTAGGAGGTGAGTAGAATGAGGCCCCTGAGGGTCAGGATGTTCATGAGCCATAGGTACAGGCTCTGACTTAGATTCCAGAGCAGGTGGAGAATATGACTAATATGGAAGCTTATAGGCCTTAGATTGATGAGAATATTAGATAAATCATGTTACATATTATCTATTGGTCGACTTATGAGCATAAGAAGAATATACTTCAATGGTGTATCTATCATTGGAGTTCTAGTCACTACACCGACAACTGTTCCAGGATGAGGGTGGTCCACAGGTGGTTGAGAATTGGATCAAATCAATGTCGATGGTCCTTGATTAGCTGGAGATGCCTCTAGGATACAGAGTGATTTTGGAAACCTACATGAATAATGTACCAAAAAATTACTTTGGGATGTGCAGGTCTAGAAATAAACTCTTGAGGGACTGTCCTTGAAATACTTTGAGACCAGGTTCTTTAATCATTTATTCATGGGTATGTTGAGGGTGGAAAAGTATTTGGAATTATTAATCATTCAAAAGGGTGAAATGTATTTCATTCACTGTGAAATGATATTTACTGAGTTTTGTTACATCAGACCTAGCATTGTTAGTAATGACACCTCTTGGATGAGGTGTTTCGAGGATCATTTATGGAAATCCATTTTGGTGTAAGTGACATATTCGGGGTTAAATAACTCTAAAATTGTAGTGAATTAGGCGCTCATGGAAGAGGAAAAATTTGTAGACATGTCATTTTGGATCTAGTAAATGGACTCAGGTGATTTCATAAGCAATTCTTTAGATAGTAGGAAGCATGGAAGATATGCGTTTTCATAAGGTATTCAATCCAAGGACTTGAGGATACCTCCTTAGAGTGGGTTTGTGACTATGATTTCCCAGTGTGGGAGTCTAGGACCTATTTAGACTCAGTGAAAGTGGAATCCAAGGTATTTACAATCATGTTGAAAGGTCAGTAATCTCAAGAGGTATTGTAGGAAGTCTTCTTGGATAGCTTATAGTCAAGAACTAGTGAAAACTCAAGGATCTATGATCAAACTAGGAGATGTACAAGGTCATGGTAGTAGAGTTTCAACTATGTATAGAGGACGTGACAGAGACAATGGGACCCAGAAGTGGGGTTAGTGGTTAGTTGTTGTTGTATCACCACAGGGAGGACAAGATTCAAGCTATCAAGCTTTAGGCCAAGTGAATTTCATGGAGCTGATAGGGTTAGAGAATGTTGGTGATCCAATGATGGTTAGAGGTACTCAATGTGCATGACCGAGGATGTGTTTTTAGATTTTTTCTAGTCATTTTGAGGCATCTCTGTTTTGGGTGCACGTGGTGAACAAGATATATGTATAGATAAACCATCAACTAGTTAAAAGACTGGAATCAGCTCAGATTCTTTATCTATATACATGTAAGAGGTTTGTGGAACCATGATATTTTTTTTGTATTGTTGGATTCATGATTATTATGGTGCATCAACATTGGTTCATTGAAGAGATGTGATATAATTTATGTGCATAAGAATATGGGCATTGTTTTGATATGGGACTTAAGTGAGTTATGAGGAAGTAATACTGTTTTGATCATCCGTTGAGATTAATGACATTGTTTGTTCCATTTGATTCATAGAAATGTGGCAACCATCAATTCAGTGTGAGATTTTAATTGGTTTCAGGTATGAAACAGGATAACCTGATGATGTGAAAGAGTGATAATTCATCATAAGAGGGATTTTTAGTCCAAAAATGGCCGATAGGACAAATGTTTTATTTGATTTTTGGGTTGGTATGTGATTGGTGTAGGTAACTCCTAAGGTGGGGATCCCTTTTAGGTAGTTGAACTATACCCCTTTTAAATGAGGTATTTTGGGATAGTTTTAAAGAGATGAGTATTTTTGGTACTATCTCATTATTGTGTTTTATATCTCAAATTAGAGCTATGTTATGCTGGGGAGATTGTAACATCCTAGGTCTTTTTGGAGTGGGTCAAATTCCCCACCAATTTTGAAATTTTGGATTTTGGTTTATATGAAAACACTTTTCCTATTTATCGGAACTTAATTCCTATTTTATGTTAACCCAAAACTCTCTCTATAGTTTTTTATAGATACATGGTAAATTCCTCAGGTGTTCATATGACTTTTGGGTGCATTGAGGGCTCAAAGACCCAATATTGGAAACGTGTGGGATTATGCACATGGTTTGATTTTACTATGTAGACACTTAGGGAAATATGTGCAGCCCCTTTTTATACTAAGAATCATTTAAAAAAATTATAGGAGGGGGATACATGGTCATGTTGGCATATATAGTTTTTATCAGATGAAATATGCATAGTTTTCACATGGTTTGGGAAAATTGGGCACTAGTCACACACCTAGTGCCAAATGGGAAGTAACTTTTCACTATAGCATTCACAGTTTCCATATGGTATTTCCAAACTATGTGACTAACCATGAGAGGTCTGGGATTTATGAATTAGGACCTGGATGGTTTCCACATAGTTTGTAAAATCTTGTGAGATAATCGTGCAACTCATTTATTGTGTGAAATTTACTTTTTACCCCTCCTCTATTTCTTCTTTTCTCATTAATTTTCCTCCTTCTTCTTTTATAGAACATGCACAAGAGTGGAGAGACCCTCCTTATCCTCCCCCCCCCCTTTGATTTTGGTTACCTCCTTCTTTTGAACATCATTCTTCAATCCATTAATGGCATTGGATATATCATGTAAAGGCACTCCTATATCTGTAGCTTCTATTTCCCTTTTCTCTCTCCTCACAACCACTATATCGGTGTGAGCCATTTTTCCCTATTTTTAAAGAATTCATCAAAAATTATTATTTCTTCCAAATATTTCAGAGTAATAGGCTATGATCAGATGATTCCTATGTCTATGAATACATGATTTGTGGTGAATACATTTCTTTTTCTTTTCATGCGTGTTTTTGGGGTGCATCTTTTAGCACTAAATTTTTTTAACTGAGTGAGAGCATGTAATTTTAATGGTTACTTTTAAATAAAATAATTTAACCATGTAAGATTCCTATAGGAATGATCTCAAAAGTCTCCAGTTGGTTTGAGCCATTCTATTGGCTCTGGATCTTGGGCAGTTAGGTTGAGGTGTGCTATTTATATTAAATTGTAATATTTTATTAATTTGAATTATTTAATTTCATTTAATTTAATAATTTTTTTTGATTTGAATTAAAATATACACATGATATGTTGTTATGAGTTCGTGATATGTGTGTACTAAGGATAGAGGTGGTGATGACCACCTAAGATGAGATGATTTACTTGTCAGGTTTGGGAGAGGCTAAAAACTATTAGTAATGACAATCACTAGTTGGGAGACACGATTATTGGTTAAGGTTGAAAGGCCATTAGGTTGTAGGTATTGCCTGGGATACTTGGGATGGAATGTTCATTGAATTGAGTGACATGGTCATCAGAGAAAGAGGTTCCAAAATTGATGTGTCTTAGGTCCTACTTGGTGATTTACACTCACTCGTATTAACCAATGACCCGCTTAGAGTCTTGGGCACACACGTTTACTGATATGTTTATGGTGTTAATGACCACTCAAGTGGGTAGAGTCCCCGATAGTTTTAGCTTAGGTAAAAGGTTTTGGGAGATTTACATAGAAATCGATGGGGATGGTGAGAATCCAATTGATGAAAGTGTGGAGGTTGTTAGTTAGATGCTTAGTCTAGTCATGCTTCAGTCTTGAGGAATACATATTATTTTAGAGTGTAGACATCATCATACCTCAAGAAATCCGTTATAGATCCGACAATGATATTACATTAGGACGTATCTCATTTTTCTTCTAAAAATCAGGCATCAAGTTGACAGGTTATTTTTATCAGGGGTCCAAGGGATAGGGTTTCTATTTTCTTGGACGTGCCTTCGTGGAATCAATAACCTAATTTAGATTGGAGGTGTCGTTTGAAAATGGTTTTGGGTGGCTTCACTATTGGTTGAACCTGAGGTTTAACATGGTCATTTCTATATCAAGGGATTCCTTAGTCATAGGATAATGATCCTATCTACTATGGTATTATGGTGATAGTCAAAGAAAGTGATAGCTTCCTAGTGGTTGTTGATCACCAGGGAGGCTTGTGTTTATTTAAATTACATACACTTCTTTATTTATTTATATTACACACCTTCTTAGTCATAGATTTAATGTAGGAAGACTTTGGTGGTATCCTACTATGACTCGTTCTCACACCCTACATGGGAAATTCAGGATGTGTTTATATTTAATGCTTTTGTGTTTAGGTAAGGGATGGGGTTTAGGATTAGGATCCTAGTGATCGATTATTGTGCGATGGATGGAGAGGGATATTGACATTCCTGAGTTAGTTACAGATATCTTTTTCTATTTTCATTTTTTATCAACATGCTCATATATGTATATATTATTGGTCGGACATGTGATATATTTTTATTACATTATATGACTTGTATTGGATTCACACTTAGCTAAAGATTCAATTTTTTGTTTTTTGTTTAATTAATTAAACTATTTCTATTTAGATATTGTTCCCCCTATTGTATGATATTGATTATGTGTACTTCATGGGTATGTTAGTGTTTTGATTATGTATATTCTTTTATTCTACTGTTATACTTATGTGGACCATTATTATTTTATCAACATATGGTATATCCTCCCGACTATCACCCTTTTCACTAGACAGCAGCCTTTGGCTTGTTAGGAGGCATGCCTAAGGCCAGTGGAAATCATCCAAAAAGTGGTGTTTGGATTTCTAATATAGTCAAGATGATATATTTTTACATTTATTTTATGATTTGTAACCTTTTATGATTGATATATTTGTTGATATGGTTATGATAAAAAAATTATTATGGAATGGGTTAATAAAAATATATGGTTCAAAAATGAAATTGAAACCTATCAAAATATCATTGGATGATGTTATTTTGAAACTAAACTATTTTCTTCAAATTAGTTTCCATTTGGAAGAATTTCTGTTGATGATTTATTTATCATATTTTAATATTTTAAAAAATTCTAATTGCATTATCTTCCACACTTATAAAAGGATACCACTCCTTTATATTATTCACACCACTTTGAGTGTTATAGATTGACCACCCCTAGTTTATTATCTTCTCAAATTTCCATGATGAATTCTAGAGGTTCTTTTCTACCCAAAATACCATGCATAGGGTCCTTAGGAATATATCAAAGGAGTTATTTCAATGAAGAGGTGATCTCCCAAAGCAATAACTTTCTTTTTACTTCTTTAATGTAGTATAAATATAAGGTATATATCATAAAAAACATTAATATTTAAAATATAATTATATATTATTATTATTATTAAAACACCAATATCCACCAGCATTCCCATCAAATCATAAGTGAATGTACCGTTTGTTCATATGTACAACTTTCTATCTCCACGTAGCGAGACAATTCATATCTTCATCACCGTATTTTATAGATGGGTATTATAATGAATATAATTTTTATATATTATATTTAAGATATTTTTATACCTCTATAATTATAATGTCACATATACCTTCTTACCTTCATTTTTTTTAGAAAATGATAATTTTATTTGTGTGTATGTGTTCAATTCCACCTCAACATAGCAATGTGATTTGTTCTCCATTTACATTTTACATGAATGTTAATAATGATATATTTAATGAATTTATATTATATATATGACATAAAAATAATTATATAAGATTTTATTATTATTTATATTTCTTTTATTCCATCCACCAAAAATTTAGTCATCGTTCATGCATATGCATGGCATACCATCTCCAAGAACTGTGTAATATATATATATAATGAATATGTATGATATATATATTATGAATATAATTCAAGAGATTATGTAACCATGAACAAAGTACAAGTATCTAGACTATAGAATCCAAACATGCATGGAAAATGAAGGAGTTATTATACAGAAGGTTAGAATGCATACACAGAAAGACGAGACTTGAGGTAAGGGATTTTTGTTATTGTCATATCTTAAAATATATTGTTTCTAATTGAATTTAAAATGAGGAAATTATATGATCCTTATCTAATAAATCCATTTAAATTTTATTCTCTTTTTTTATTTCATGAGATTATATGTTTTCCTGCCATTTTCATCTCATTAACAACTCAAAAGACCAAAAGAATGTTCTTTGGAAAAGAGACATTATTTCTCTAATTGGTCAATAATACACATGATTTAATATCAATATTTTCTATAAATTGTATCAAGAATATTTTAATATTAATATATTATATTTTAAAGTAATTTTTACCTATGAATGATTTGTTACAAAATTCATTAAGTGGAATCTTCTTGTCTTTTTCCAAACAAGATAATGTTTAAATTCTTATAAAATTGTGAAAGAAACATTTTCTTTTAACATATATTGAATGAATGAAATTTACTGTTATCATGGACACTCAATTATTTTAATATTCATTTTCAATTTTACAAGGTTATTTTAAATTATCATGTTTTCCTTAAAATTTGATAATTTTTTAATTTAAATAAGTGATTTCAGACTAAAATTGGTATTTTCCTGCATAAATATTCATGTGATTATTTTGAAGGAATTTTCATATTTTATTATGTACATTCATGTTAATTACATTTTACTAGGCATATAATCCAATGATGTTATCTATATTCTTTCTATGGATGGTTTATGATTCTGATGATGATATTTTTATGAAATAAATTTATTTTCCCTGGGTTATACTATGATGAAATTATTAAATTTTAATTAAAACCAATTTTTTAGAATGGGTTATGATTTGATGATATGATTAATGTTTTATGAACTTATGGAACACATATTTAAGGTTTTAATTATTTGAAGGATGTAACTAGAATTATATATCCTTCTAACGCATTGGTAATGTTTTGTATCTCATTATATAATTATGTAAAACAAGTCAATTTTCTTAATCCACTATGGAAAAAAACTTGATGTGCATAATACACTATTTGAAATAGGTGATGATTTCTGATCAACTTTGATTTGATGGTCTCAGCTGTTAAGAATGACATATTAAAGGGTTTATATACCAATAATGGGGCCATGATTTCATCTAATGAACTTATGGTTCATGATTTATTTTTAAATTTTTCTCACTCTATTGATTCATGTATTTTGAAGCGATAATGTTTTATGACATGACGTAGTTTAATTACCTTTGATAGATTGGGTATATAATTTTTAGGTTACTATAAATACCTCATACATTTATACTTAAATTAGGCATTAATTTGATAATCAATTGATATCTCCCATGTTTACCCTAAATGTGCATCTGACCTCACACTTTCTTATGTTTAATATCCCATAACTTATGGAAACTTGTTCAAGCAATGTATTCCAAGAAGGGTACAAAGTGAAAATATAGATATAGGATATGATAAATATTATATCAAATAATATTTTTGTGTTTCTATTATTTAAACACACTAAACCTTCATGGTTCTACAGTCAATCAAAATGTTATATATAGAATATTCTTTTAAAATGATATAACATTTATGTTTGAAAATCCTTGTCCTTTATATAATGTGAAATAAATAATAAATAATAAATAATAGTTCCATATATAATAAATAAGTAGTAAATAAATAAATTATAAATTATAAATAAATACTAAATAATATAAAATACATAATACAAAAAATATAATAAATAATAATTATTTATTATTTATTTCAAAAATAAGAATATATTTTCAAAACAATAAAAGACTACCTCAAAAAAATTTGAGTTGGTAATCTAAAAAATAGCTTTATCATTTCATGAGGCTTTTTTAAAACTATAAAAAAATATTTTTCTATAAAAATTTTAATGGTAGTTTTTTCAAAATTTTCACTAAATACTACTTTACCTATGTTGTAAGTCTAAATTTTAAGGATGTATTTATTACGAAATGTACTTATAGTTATTTTAAAAGAAAAAATGTATTGGTATAACTATAGATGATTTTTAAAGGAAAGTTATTTCTAGATAGAATAATTGAGTGAGAACATGAGCATTTTTTAAATATTAGTTTTCCTTACCAAGATTTCTAGAGGTTTTTTTGGAATTATGATAGGTCTGGAATGTTTTTATGATATTTTAAATTCTATGGTTACATTATAGGGTTTGAATATTGTTTTAACATCATTTTAGGAAGAAAAATTTTCACTTGAAGTTCAACGGGTAATTTCATAGAATTGCTATATCATTTTAAAATATACCTTAGATAAATTTGGGTAGGTGTTTGGTATAAATAGGTTTTTTGTCCGAACCATGATTTTTCTATGTAGGAAACTAAGTGTGGTCTGTGTTTGTTTTCAATCCTCATTAGAATTATAGAATTTTTCCTAGGAAAGGGGTCATATAGTTTAAGCAAGAAATAATATTTAAGGCTACGTCGTTTCCCAGTGTTTTCCAAAAAAAATTCCCAAAAATCGGGATATGGAGGAAAGTATTTTTGGAAATGAAAGTTGTACGCAATATTGAAGGGTCTTTAGAAACTTGTGTTCAAGTATTTTTTTGTCAATAGTACCTCAAAATATGGAAAAGTAAAAAAGTGAACGCAAGACTTGCATGTGTGCAAAGGATGGTGTTACGTGGAAGAAACTTATGCAATCAATGTGATGTCAAAAGGGGTTTTGTGTGATCCGGAAGAATAATGAATGCACCGATAAAGACACGTATGAAACTTGTGAAAGGGTCATCGTGGCCTATAAATATAAAACTACCACCATGGAAGACTTAATAATTTTCCAACAAAAATCTTGTTTCTCTACTATGCGAAAGGTTTGAATGTGAAAGAATTAAATAGAGTTAATCGTGCATGAAAGGTGTTCCTTTAGTCATAAAATACCAAGTGAACCCTTCGGTGTTATTGTGTGAAAGATAAGGGTTGCACAAAAAGTATGGGTTGCGTGAATTTCATCTCTTGTGAGAATTCCCAAATCTAGTGCACAAGTTGAGGTTTTGTGCGCAAGTGTAGTGTTATGCTTCTTACATGATTTTGAATATATTTTATGTGTGATCAGAGCTTTCAAGTTCATCAAATTAGGAGTTTGATGCAAGATGTGTCTTATACCGAAGAGAGATAAACAGTTCAACGAAAATCTATTGAAGGGACCTTCAAGTTGATATACTAAGTTAGACTTCTCTCAATGTAGTGAGCTAGGTGTAGCCGACTAAAGTGATATGTGGGACGGAGTGAGCTATCCCTAAACCTTTGTAAAGGTAGTGTGTCTAGCATAGAGTGACATTGACCAAAACCTATAATCCCCAAACTACCTATGATTAGTGTATTTAAGTATTACTGACACACTGTTAGTGTATTCTCTTTATACGTATCCCTTTGTTGTGAACTAAGTAAAAGAATTGTGTCATATCATTACATTAATCTTACTAGATGATTTCAAAAGTTTCTATCAACATGGGAATAGGATATACAACATCAAAAAGAAAAATTAGATAGCTTGATTTACGCCTTCCCTCTCAGGGTATTCTGGGATCCTTTATGTTGTATCAGATGGAGGTTACTTGTGTTTGATTTTCCTTATACCACCATGGAGAATTCACCCAATATTACGGGAGTCCCTTTATTTGATGGAAGTAATTTTCAGATCTCGAAGAACATAATGATATCTCATCTATGATCCCTTTTAATGGAATTCCTATTTTCTACTTTTCATGTAATACAAGTCACTAATCGAACAGGGATGGATATGACTAATTCTGATAAAAAAATTGTTGATGCAGATGCTAAAGCACAGAATGCTCTCACCGCATCCCTTTCTTATTAGATCTATCTAAAGGTGATGAGTTGAACCTCATAAAATTCCATGTGGGATAAATGTGAAAGTATTTATTAAGGATATCATAAATTGAAGGATGTGAAACTATAATTCATGCACAATAGGATTGATGATCTGAAGATGCATCTTAATGAGAATTTAGACTCATTCATCAATAGAATTACTAAAGTGGTTGGAGATTTTCGAGGTTGGGGAGAAGAAATCAAAGGCATTGATTTTGTCAATAAAATATTAATAATACTTTCACCCCTATAAAATACAATTGTGTCTTCCCTTGAGGAAAGATATCTTTCCAAACTTTCTTAGGATGATCTGCTGAGTAGCCTGGTGGCATATGAAATTAGATTCAAGCCAGAATATGCTACAACTCGAGTGAGAAAATAAAAGGCATTGAAATCCATGAAAAAACTTAAAATTTCAAAAGTTCATAGTGGTGAATATTGTGATGAAAAATAAATTCTTTCTCTCATTGAAACGAACATCCAGAAGGGAAAAGTGTAATTTATAAGGACGTTACCTCTAGTTTGTGTTTGTTGTGGAAACGTTTGGCACATTGACTCTTAGTGATCATGAATGTTCAAAGATGATTAAAGATCAATTGAACACATTGAGAAGCCTCAGAAAAGGTTTTTCAAAATGGGAGACTTCAAATATAGAAATAAATCATAGAAATATAGTTTTGTTTATAAAGAGGAAGTTGATGATAATAAATTCTATCAAGAAGAAGAATCAGAATTTAAAACTGGAAACCAAGCTTCCATGATGGATACCATTGAAAAGTTAGAACCATAAATAGATAAAGTTATATTTAACGAGTTGAAAAATAATACTGATCCCAAGTTAAAACTTAAGGAATATTTTTTTATGCTTGAGAATAAGTGTAATATATTCAATACGTGGAAATAAATAGTGGAAGAATAATCTGAATATGTTGATCAGATTGAAGCTGAAATTGAACGACTAGAAGAACTAAATAAAGTACATTAATTAGTTCTTGAAAGGAAATATGATTTAGTGGAACTAAAGCTCAGAATCAAAGAACTAGAAAAATTCATCAATGACCTTACCTTGAGACTGGAGGATAAGTCCAAAATTGTTTGGGGACTCGAAGAATAAGTTTTTACTCTTATGAGTATGATCAAAATTGAACCAAGTTCAAAAGATGAAAAGAAGAAAATAAAATATAGTAGGTTCCCAGATGATGAGATACTAGAGAGAGAAATACTAGGGTTTTATGGATTTGAAAATATTCTTGAGTGATAAAATACCCGCACTCTTGGAAAATAGTGGAATTGGTTGTGATGTCGAAACATAAAATGCTGCAAATAAATTGGACCCGAATAAAGTCAATATGAATGATTATCATGTGGTAAAATCACCAGAGGTGCTGGAAAAGAGACCCATAAATCAAACCTAAAGGATAACAGAATCCTATTCTCAAGCATCTAGTAATAAGAGGCAAAGAAGAAAATTTCCACAGAAGAAGGAATGATGAAAAATATAAGTGAGAAGTAGTTTTTCTCATGATGTGTCGGTTATGTGGATATAATGGTCATACAATGTCATATTACAAAGAGGAAAGGAGTTATCTAAATGAGAGAGATAAATGACTTAAATAGAGGAGAAAAAATTCATATTCAACTACTTTAAGAAGAGACAATTTCTATGGCTATTGTCTTCATTGTTATAAATTTATCCCCAAATCCATTTATTATAGTCAGAAGAGTGACATGGATAACTCATACTAAAGTCTGAGACAAGTCAAAGATCATCAATAAGACTATGTTTCTCTTTAAAATTGGTTTTATCCTATGGAAGAATATTTTGACTATTAAGAACCCATGTACAAGGAAGAGATAATTGAAATTCCGTCAGCGCCCTACACTCAATCGAACAACTCATGAAAAGAAAAGAAGAAAATTGAGAAATACAACCTTTCAGAGGTATCCCTCAAAGCTAAAAAAACAAAAAAAACCTAGATTCTTGATAGTAGTTGTTCGTCTCATATGACAGGTAATGCTGACTTGTTAACAAATTGCAAGAGGATGTTTAATGGAACAGTATAGTTTGGTAATGATGGAGCTCTAAAAATCAAAGGAAGTGGAAGTACAAAACTAGGTTGTAGAGAGATAAAGAAAACTAAACTCCTTTATGTGGAATTCTTACCTCATAATCTTCTCAGTGTGAGTCTACTCTATGACTCAAAATTTATAGTTACCTTCAATCAAAAAGTCTACACTATCAACGGAAAGATTGAAAATTTAGTTGTGAAAGGATGCAGAATAGAAGGCAACTTGTATCAGGTTGATAGTAAATAAAACATTTTCTCAATGACTATTTAAGAATAAAATAACCTATGGCATTAGAGACTAGGGAACATCAATCAAAAACACATGGAAAAAATATCAAAATTTAATATTTACATAGATATTCCCACCCTTGAAGTGTGAACATGAAATGTTTTGTGATGCATGAATTCAGGGGAAGCTTGTCAGTAGTTCATATCATCCAAAGCAGAAAAGGGAATCTCATCTTCTTGATCTCATTCATACATAGGTATATGGCCTCATAAATGTCCCCTAAACTCATGGATAAAGGTACTTCATCCATTTTATAGATGAATACCATAGAATTTCATTTGTAATAGTTATACATTGGAAATGAAAATTCCATTTCTACATGAAAAAATATCATTGAATCGATGAGAATGATACTAGAAAAACAATTAAAGAGTTGTGATCTGACAATGGAGGGGAATATACATCCATTGAATTTGAAAATTACTTAGAGAATAATGGGATGAAACATGAGGTAGTTGATGTGATAACTCTATAGTAAATTGGAGTTGCTGAGCACATGAATCGGTAGGTGAACTACATGGAAAGGACTATGAAAATTGAGAGCTGTATTCCTCAACATTATTGGAAAGAGGACATTTAAGTGGTAGTGTATATTCAAAATTGAATAGGGCTTTATATGGGTGAGATTAAGACACCATATGAATTGTTTCATGGATGAAATCCCTCTTTGAAATACTTTCATGTTTTTGGAAGTAAATGTTTCATCATAAACAATGAAGAAAATCATGGAAAGTATGGTGACAGTGTAGGAGAAGGAATTTTCCTTGGGTACTCAATGAACTAAAAGGCCTATAATTGTTTCAATAAGAACCTATGAAGGATTGTGGAAAGTAGCAGTGTAATGAATATTAAAGAGAAAACACCAAATCCTTCGAGGAATTCATTTGCTGATGTGATAGAATATGGGGATAAAAGTGAATCTGGAGCAAATGAAAATACTGAAATAGAAGAAGGTATACAAAATTATCAAGATCCACATCATGATGTAGACTTAGAAAAATAATATGAAGATGAAACCATGGTTGGAGAGACTTCGGGTTGAATCTCAAAGGAGGAATTGAAGAGAAGAAATTGATCAATCCAACATTATTGGGGATTGTACTACACCCACACAGATGAGGAGAATGAGGAATAATACACAATATGAATTTTTATCATTTTTGGAACCGTACTCATTTGAAGAATCTACAAAGGATGAATCATTGGTGAAATCCATGAATAAGGAGTTAGATCAGATTGACAAGAATCAAACACGGGACTAAGATAAGAGACCCAAAGGTCACAATGTTATTAGTATGAAGTGGATTTTCAAGAAAAAGTTTTATTAGCATGGAAATGTGGTCTGAAATAAGAATTGCCTTCTATGTAAAGGATACTCATTAATTTAAGGCGTTGAAGTTGAAGATACATTTTTACCAGTAGCAATACTAGAGTCAATCTGGTTATTTCTTGCCATGGAAATACAAAGATGATATAATGATCATCAAATGGATTTCAAGACAGCATAATTAAATTGATTTTTGGAAGAATAATTATACATCGAACAAACCATGTATTTAATTCTTGAAAATGATGAATTGAAGGTTTCAAAATTAATGAAATCTCTCTATGTCATGAAACATGAACCACGGGAAGGGTTCTCATGGTTGGACTCTTATCTATAAAAGCATGAGTTTAAAAGAGGAGTGTATCACCATCTCTATGTAAACAATTCCCATAAGGATTAGTTCATAGTATTTTTCTACACAAATGATATTATTTTCGATGAAAGCAGGCAAGAATCAGTGGATGAAGTTTTCAATCACATTAAATCATAATTTTAAATTTCCTTGATTGTTGAACTCAAATAATTTTTATTGATATAGGTAATTTAGAATAAGTATAACACATTCATTTCTCAAGAAAATCATGTAAGAGATCTATTGAAGAAATTAAATATTCAAGATTACAAACTAATGGCGACTCTGATTATGGTTGGAAAAAACATAGAAATCGTAAGGATGGGATGTCGGTGGATCCCACAATGTATAGGAGAATCATATGAAGCCAATTGTACCTAACAACAACATGGCCAAATATTATCTTTGCATCATACTTAGTGTCCCGCTTTTAGAGTAATCCAAAGGAGGAATATATGGAAGCAGTGAAAATAATCCTAAGGTATATTCAATGTACTGATCGTTATGGGTTATACTTTGCTACAAGAAGAAATAGTGAACTATCAACATTTTCTGATGCTGACTGGGCTAGAGATATAGTAGATAGAAAGTCCACTATTGGTGGATCATTCTATATTGGGATGAAATATCTGGGTTGGGTAAGTAATAAATACAAAATTACTTCTCTTAGTATTGATAAAGAAGAATATATATCAGGTACCAAGGCGTGCACTCAATTACATTGGATGAAGAAGTGGGATAACCAATGGTGATTTAATGTGATAAAAAAATTAAATTAATCTTATGAATAATTCTATTCATAATTCTCATATGAAACATATTGAGATTAGATAACACTTCATCAAGGAAAAAGTAGAACAAGGCGTGATCAAAATGGATAATATAGGAACCGATGATCATGTGGATGACATTATGACTAATCCACTATCAGTGAAAGTGTTTGAGAAACATCAGTTGAACCTCGATTTTCAACCACCAATCAGTGCATAAAAAGGTTAATAGATTCTCCTCTCACTAATTATGTTATCTTTTTTTATCTATTGGTGTAAGTGATGCAATTTTATGGGAGAGATACTATCCAGGGGGAGTGTGTTTTGAGAAGTACAATGAAAAAATACTAGCCTTTGGGATTACTAATAATGAGAGAGAAGGAATAAATTCATTAATAAATTCAATTCATGTAATTATTATGTGTCACGATGAGAATTTAGTGTTAGGAGGACAAGGAATACATTCGAGACCTATAAAGATTTTATGACACATTAAGAGAATAACATGGGAATCTTTATTAATTCCAAAACATGGGAACCCAATTCATGGTTCTGCTCCTGTTTTCTACAATGATCATTTCCCACTTAGACATAGAGTTTTGGTTGAGTTGATTCTTCATTTCAGGTTCCTGATATTAGTTGGTGCTTTATTTAACATTTTTTTAGATTTAAAATAATACCAAAAGGGGATATTTTTGAACCAAATCCATTCAATGCAAGAAATAGAGCGTGGCTTTTGTTTTTTGTCAATCCTAATTGGAATTTTAGAATGTTTTATAGGAATGGTATCACACCATTCATGTGGGAAACAATATTGAAGGTGGCTTCATTTCCCAGTGTTTTCAAAAAAAAATTACCCAAAAATTGAAATATTGAGAAATGTGTTTTAGGAAATGAGAGTTGTGTGCAATATTAAAGTTTGTT
This sequence comes from Viscum album, assembly GCA_963277665.1. NCBI lineage: Eukaryota > Viridiplantae > Streptophyta > Magnoliopsida > Santalales > Viscaceae > Viscum > Viscum album. The sequence goes on from OY728125.1 coordinate 1,452,973,067, forward strand.
TAGAAACTTGTGTGCAAGTCTTGTTTTGGGATCATTTCTTCAAAAAATGGAAAAGGAAAAAATTGCGTGCAAGATTTACATGTGCGCAAAGGATGGTGTTTCACAGAAGAAACTTACACACTCAATGCAATGCCAAAAGGGTTTTTTCACGCTCATAATGAATATTGCATGCATTGAAAAAAGACACATCAAAAACATGTGCATAAGGTCATCTTGGCCTTTAAATATGTGACTACACACATTGAAGACTTAAAAATTTTCCAACCAAAATATGGTTGCTCTGCTGCATGAAATATTTGTGCATGAAATAATTAGAGAGTTTTAATCTTCTGCACAAGGTGTTCCTTTAGTCTTAAAAGACCAGGTGAACCCTTTGATATTGTTTCACAAAAGATAAGGGTCACGTATAAAGTTGGGTTTGAGTGAAAGTCACATTTCATGACAATTGTCAAATCTTGTTCACAAGTTGAAGTTTTTCACGTTGGTGTAGTGTTATTCTTCTAACATGATTTTGAATATATTTTTTGTGTGATCACTTCTTTAAATTGCATAAAATCCGGGATTTGATGCAAGAAGTGTCTCATGCTAAAGATAGATAAAGACTTCAATGAAAATCTATTGAAGTGAACATTATGTTGATAAAATAATTTATAATTCTCTCTAAGAAGTGAGCTAGGGGGATTCGATGGAAGTGATATGAGGGACATTGTGAGTCATCCCTAAACATTTTTAAAGATAGAGTTCTTGGTATAGAGTGATTATGACCAAACCTTGTAATCCAAAAACTAGTGAAGATTAGTTTATTTAGGTACAACCAATACACTATCAGTTTATGCTCCTTGGACGTATCCCTTTATGGTGAACCAATTAAAAGTGTTGTGTCATATCCTTACTTTCATTTTACTGGTAGATTTGACAAGTTTCTACCAATGTGTTAACAAGATCCATAACTTTAAAAAGAAAAAGTTGACAACCTGATTCGCCCCTCCCCTCTAAGGGTGTTCTTGGGTCCTTCATTTATTGGGTTGATTTCTAAAAATCACTAATGGTTTATTTCTTTATCTTCTCAATTATATTTTATTAATAAATAAGTGATAGTATTTATTGATTTGGATGATGAAACTTTTAATTATAAGTTGAAATTAATCTAATAGGTAATCCCATATAGTGATGTAACTCGCCTGAAAAATTGTACCATAAGGAATTTTGACATGGACAATATTTTTTGGGAACTTCCTTAAGACCCCATTTCTGTGTTCTATATATTTATTATATGAATCAACATTCATAATTAGAGAAAGATATTAATTACCCATATATTCATTTCAAATAATGTGATGTAAATTTTTTATGATCTTTTTATCCATATTGTGTATTTTAGAATGTTTCTTCGAAATAGTGTGGTCATTTTTGACTTGATTTCATGTAATATTTTATATTAGATTTGTGTTTTTCACTATTTTAATAACATGATTTTTTATTCAAACATTTAATATAACATAAAATTTTTCATAGATATGTTATTATTCTCTCCTAATTGGTTAGGTAATGACATGATTAATTGAGATATCTCTATATTTGAGATGTTTTGGTTGTAGGAGTTATTATATTCTATACATTGGGTTGAGGAATGACATGTGACAGTAAGATATAACCATGAATAAAATGTGGTTTGATGTGTGCCCATGTTTGGAACTGTAGACATTGTCTCATTTCTTATGTGATCTATGATTAATGGATTTGTTATATCCTTATTATATGTTTTTTATTTCATAAATGGCACATGGTCATTCACTATGAAAATCAACACCTAAGTAAAGGATATATGGGTGTTTCATGAAATCCAAGGAGGAATTTTTTTAACTAGATGGTCAATAGAGAAATATTTTCTCCTCTCCTGTATTATAAATACTTATTATTTGAAGTCTTTATTTATGATGTATTGACAAAAAATTAGAAATGGTTTATTGGTAGGATGTGTGATGTTTTGAAATTTCTACTAGTATGGTCGGGATAATTTGAGAGAGTGGTGATACATTTTGGTAGTGTAAATTTAATAATCAATTTATACTATTAGGAATTCAAGGAGTGTACTTTTGGGAATTTATGGGTTGATCTAGTGAATTTAGTATCCCTGGTGTTAGTTGGTTCCCTAATTTACATTTTTTCCTTAAGTATGAATTATTATGTGTTAATCACATTTATATATTCATAGTCATGATTGAGAACCTATGAAGTACATTTATTAACACTGTTTATTCAAATATCTATTTTTTATATCCTAAATAATGTAAGTGGATCAGTTGGGTGAGTTTAAATTAATGAGTAGTGATTATCAAGATAGTTTTTGGTGTAGTAGATTTAATATGTTATTGGGGTATATTAGGGATTTTTATGATTATTATGTTTGTGTTTGTGGTTTTATTTTATTACTAATTAGTTTTAAATCCTGATATTTGTTTATAACCATTCATATTACTATATATATATAATATTTAATTATAGAAATTATATTTTAATAAAATTTAACTCACTTATTATTTATTTTTATATTAAAATAATATATTCTTTTATATATAATGTGTTTTATACCCTATATAAAATTATCCCTCGGAATGTCGTAGATAGGTTAGAGTCTCATATTCAATCATGTTAATTTCCCTAGGTGTAATCGTATAGTGTTTGTAGTTTGCTTTTAAGAGGTTTCATTGGGTCATATAGAAGTAATATTCTTTACCTTGGGATGTGATGTGGGATAGGGAAAATAAGATATTAATATAGAGGGCCCTTATGTTTCTATGTAAGGACCTCATCTATCTACCAATCATTTGGAGGGATAATATTCTATCTAAATGGAATATTTTTAGGTATTAGCCATCCATAATTAAGTAGATAGGTCATTATAATTCCAAGCCTTTATTGAAAAATAATTTTCCTAGATTTAATTTTGGGCCACTAAATTTATATGGTGAATTCATATCCTTAAGCTTATTTTGATTAATAGTTTTTATCCCTATTCAAATTTCACATATTATTTTATATGTGTTCATGATGAAGAGTTGGAGACACCTGATAAAATTTAAGAACTGGCTTGTGCTTATTAATTTAGCTATGTATATGGCTTTGAAAATTTCATTTATCAATTCTTATTGGAATTTTAGGTATTTATATGAGGTTAATGTATAATAACAATATATTTTTTGATTTATTGAGGAGGTTAATATTGTATTTTATTTATTCTGGATATTGGAGGAGAAACCCATGTTGCTATTGGGGTCCTTGATGAGAATGTTAACACTATAGTGGTGCAGTTTTTATATATGTGATCATCCAAAAAAATTCATGGAATTTGTTTTGTGGTCTATTTTTTGAGGCATTTATATTAGTGAACATGAGATTGGATGAACAATAATATATTTTTAATATTTTTCAAGGGATCCCTGTTCACTAACATTTAGGTATATATTTGTTATTTGGATTCATTTTTCTTTGGATATAGTAGTTATTTTTTGTCTGTGTTTATATCTAATATTATCATTTTAGATATAACTTCTCAAATTTTATTGGTGATTTGTATATTTTTATTTGGGGAAGAGAGATATTATTCTTTGAGATCTTTCTATTTTCAGTTTTTAACATTTTCTTCATAGTTAAAGTTAAAGATGTTGGATATAGTATATTTGTGATTGGTAGTGTTGCCTCTAATTGTTTTGGAGTTTTTTTATATTTTTTTCAATTAGATTATGGATTTTCCTCCATAGTTTACATTTTGGATATAATATTAAATTTCATCCTAAATTTAATAAAATCACTTTTATTTTTTCTTAGATAGACCAATTAATGATATATGAGCTATGTGATCATATAGATTATGTACTGTTGAAGTGTTACATACAGTAAAGTATATAGCATTTTGGTGTAATAATTATATTTTAGATAATGGAAGTTGTAATTATTAATCTATTTAATGATTAACTTTTATTGAAATAAGTGACATTGAATTACTATTATCCATTTCATATGATATACTATATTTTTTTCATCTATGATGTGACCTTTGGTTTTTAGGATTTATATTCATTTCAAATTTCATTAGTTTATGATTTGGTATGAGGATGTACTGAAGATGGATTTTTAATATTGGTATAGATTTTTTCAATATCTAGTGATGCTATTATGATGGATTAATGAACCATGGTTTTTGTGGGATTAATCAAATTTATTTTTCTATTGTTTATATATTAGTTTTTCGTTTTGTTTATTAATAATATCTTACAATATTTTTGTTTATTGGGTGGGCATAAAATACATCTGAGGAATTTCTTAAATTTTTTATTGGATCATTAGGTATATGAGATATTTTCGGAGTAGATTATTTATTTGTACGACATGAATTTCCTTGATCATGTTGTCTCATAGATTGGGGTATTTTCAATATAGTGATCTTTAAGGTAGTTGTGGGATAGAAATCATCTAGGAATTTCTCAAAAATATGAATTTATTTTGGTTTAGATAAATATTATGGGTGGTTCATTAAAATTTTTATTAAATTATAAAACATTTATCATCCTTTTCAAAGAAGATAAATGATTTTTTTAAATAGATAAATGTCTAGAAACATTTTCTTTCATAAAATATAGGTCATTAAAGGTCCTAGTTTTGAGATTTTTGAAGGCTTATGTTCCTTATGAGGTTTATATTGATGTTTCACATCATTTAATGGGTTATTGTTTTTATTTTTTGGAATCTATAATAGCTTATATGACTATAAAGTTACACCCTAAAAAATGTGATTATGATAACCATGATATTGAGTTGGCTACTTTTCGTGTATATATTATATAGAGTCAATATCATTCTAGAGAGAACTGTAGGGGATTTTTAGATCATTAGATCCTGTATCATATTTTTCCTCAGAAGTATTTGAATTTTGGGTAGATGAGATTGATTGAGTTTCTCTAGGAATATGTTTTTATTAAAAAATATTTCTTATAATGGGTATTGTAGTAATATTTCATTAATTAATGTTTCTTATAGTTATGTGTTTTTGGAGTTGATAAATGAATGAATGGAGGTTGGGGAGCTGGAAGCTTCACACATTGACATGGATCAGGTGGATAGCGAATATATTTTTATTATAATCTAGATTTTACTTCCATAATTCCATTGGTACTTTATACCTAGTTGTGAGATATTTAGAATGAGGTTTAGATGGATAAAATTATTCAAAATAGTGTATTGGGTGGTTGGACTAAAGGTTTACAGTAATAGATTATGTTTTGAGGAATGTTTTTTATTTCATGGGTTATTTGTGAAGTGTTATTATTGTTATTTCAGGGTTCACCTTTGGTTTTGATTCATGGTTTTTATATTACATATAACACTTTATATAAGAGGTTAAATTTTTTTAGGATATAGATGGAAATAATATAATTTGTTATGAGATTCCTTACATGTTAAATAGTTAAGGTTGATCGTCAAATTTCATCTTGTATGTTTCATCCATTATCAATTCCATAATATAATTATGTGGTTATCTTCTTTGATGAAAATACTTGATTTACTTATAAACCAATATGTCATGATGTTATATCAATTTTGGTAGATTTATTGATGAAGTTAACTTATTACCTATCCCTTAGATAGCTATCATCAGAGGATCCATGGAATATTTTTATGTCCAAATAGTGTGTTGATTTCATGGTGTGTTGAATTTTATAGTGTGATTATCATTTTTAGTTTAAATATAAAATATAGAGAGTATTTTAACATTATTATGTAACTTTTATATATTTGAGAATATTATTTAATTTATATATATTTTTCTTCATAAATAGAATTTTTCAGTTATTAGAGGATGTATTGGGGGCATGTATTTAGAATTTTGGTAGCTCATAAGATAATCATATAAATTTAGGAGGGTTTTCTTATAATAGTAGCTACTATTTATGTATGATTAAAAGACTATATGAGGTATCATATAGTCAACCTTTTTACTACCTTTTTACAATATGGATATCAATGATACATCAATTTTTGGAGAAAATTTTATATAAAGTTAATCTAAGAAAATCAAGTACAATAAAAAATGATAAGAAAATATCAATGTATGAATACATCTTATAATAATATGAGATGTATAATATTATAGTCGGGGTTAGAAATAATTTTTTTATAGTTTTTTTAGTGGTACTGGTAACATCAATGTTTTCAATGTAGTGAATTTCCTCCAAGTTTAATTTGACCCTTAAAGGTGTCAAAATGAGTTTCATAGGTAACTTTTAGAATAGAAAATCCTCCTAAATATGATATGGTTTATCATAGGTTTTAGGTTTCATGGTTGAGTAAGTATGTGTATGATCTTACTTATGTGATAGATTGGGGATATTTAGATCTAGATGAATATATGACACTCTTAGAGTGTCTTGTTGAGATTCTAGATTTCTAGTAGATGGAGTATGTGGTTTTTTGATTCCTTTGGTGATCAAAGTTTGAGGACGTGGTTGTATTAAGTTTATCACCTAGAAAAAATATTCCTAATGTGGTTATAGATTTCATATTTATTTTTATATTTTTTTTTCTCCTTTTAATTTCTATTATGATTTTCTAATGATAATAAAGATGATATTGATATTGATTGAATGGAAGAGATTATTATTTTCATTATTGGTTTTTTTTATATTTTGGATTTTATGTAGGAAAATATTTTAAATGTGGGGACAATTTATCTATATTTATGTTATTTTCAACGATTAAATATATATTAATTGTATTATTATCAATTTTACCTAGAGGGTAGTCTGAAAAGGTTTTCTCCAAACAATATATCTAAAATATTATTTATGTTTCAATTTTCTTGGAATAGTTATGAGAGTTAACCCCACTATATAGGATTCATTTTGATCATAACTTTAACAAACTATAATTTATGTTTAAAAATTACTAGTTTTATTCTGTATACTAGATGCAATAAAGATATTAAAATAAAATGTGATATACTATTAAATTATTCTAATTAAAATAATAATGTTAAAACCAAGTAGTTTATTTAGCATTTATTGATAAGAGTAATTAAAGTTAATCATAATAGATGAATGATTTTATTAAAAATATTTGGCATATATTTGATAAAAAAAATTAAAAATCATATAATTATTTTTTCTATATAAGTAATGAGTATAAATTCTTTTTATACTTTACAAATTCTTTTTCATCAAAAGTAATTTTTCTTCAAAAAAAATATTTTATGTGGATTTTGTTCATGGATATTAAGATAGTTTTTTTCAAATTTTACAAATTTTATTTGATAAAATGAACATTATTTTTGAATCTCTTATGTAAAAATAATCTCATGATAAATTATTCTAATTTTCATGGAATGATTAATTTATGGGTGAATAGAGAAAAATTATGATTTTGTAAAAACTATCATTTATTATCATTAGATGAAGTAATTTTAATGTACCATTTCATTTTTTATTTTTTTTAATGTAATATAATTTTAATTTTATGTAAAATAGTTATTATAGTTATTCATGACTTTGGTATAAAAATCATTTTTATGCTTAAAATGGGTATTTTTTTAAGAAGACATTTTCATTGTCTTCCATGATAATATATTAAAATTAATTTTACAATTATATAAAATAAATTATATTAAATATATTGATAATTTTTAATAATAATATTCAAATTTACTAATAATTTCTATTACATTTTTAGACAAAATGAATAGTCACATTAGTGAACGTTTATCACTATGGTGAAAGGTTAACCCAGTGAATCGAGGTTGAAATTATTGTATCAGGCATAAAAGTTTCTCAAAAAAATCCATAATCACATTATGTTTCATTATTTATCCATATTCATAATTTATTCAAAAACAATTGAAACTTGTTTTCAATTTATTGTGAATGTTAACCTTATATTATTTCAACTAAACCGTAATTTCAATATTTCACTATCTCTAACATGTTATGTTTTTTATATAGATTTATATATATATGATATATGAATTAATATATATGATAAAATTGATTTTTAATCAAATATATTTATTATAGTAATTTTTTATTTTTAGTGATGGTATAATTACCTAAAACATTCACTCGACACTGATGCAGTGTGTATTCAAGCAATAGAAAGATCAAGTAATTAATATTAGAAAATTTATAAGTAAAAAAATTATTGGGTGAATTAGGATGTTCCTTACATTTTATTTATTTTAATAAATTCAAATTATTTGTAAAATATTTTATATTAAAATTATATTATTATCTTGATTTCATTAAATTCATGATTTTTGAAAAGTCCTGAAATTGACATTAAATGGTATTTAATGTATAAAAATTTATTTTAAAACTTTATAAAATCATAAAAAAAATACCATAATAAGTATATTTGATGTAATATTATATAGGATATAGTTAATGGTCCATGTTTCTGCCACTATTAATTTTTAAAATTACTTTTATGGACCATAGATATTGAAAAACTCTTTTATAGTTAATGTTAAAAGGGTTAATGAGTCTGTTAAACTGAGAAATATGGTTAAAATTCCCCCATAAACTAGTAAAAAAAATCATTATTTTAATTATTTTTATCTTTTATTTCTTATATTTTAATATATATGACTTCATATCCATTTTACCTAAGTTAGAAACATATTATATATTAATATTTCACAAATTTATGAGATTACTACCCAACTCACTTATAAAAGGGAACATCCCCTCCTCTCTTACTCACACCTCTTGATATATTTATCTAAAATAATATCTAAAAAATTTCCATTAACGCTACCCCCCCTACCCAATTTCAAATGGTTTGTATCTCACAAAAATACCAACCTAAGAGGCTAATAGTGTAAACTAAATGATGTTTTCCAAAGAAAAGAAATAACACTTAACTGAATGATTTCATGTTTATTTATTATACCACCTCATTAAAATATTATATAACCATTATGATATTGTAACAAAAATATCATCCATATATAGAAATTATATTATTTTTATAGAACATCCCTTTTCCATCTCTTATTCCATCATATGAGTAATGAAAACACTTCTCGTGCGTACATGCGGACAACCACCTTTACAGAGAGATGTGTTTTTCCATGTATCATTATAGGGTTAGTTATTATGAAAGATTTAATTAATATTTATGATATTTATGACATAATAATTATTATTTCAAGTATAATATATTACTCACCTTATTACACATCAATTCCTTGAAAAATGATAACGTCACTCTTGTGTATATTTGGACTACGACATCCATGAAGTGATGTGATTAGTTCTTCATGTCTTCCATTCATGGATGGCTATAAATATTTATTTAATGTATAAAAATTATAATTATTTCATGAATAATATTCTAGATATGAAGGAACCATAAAACATTTATCCATGGTTAACCTGTAAAATATTTTTAGGGATTATGAACCAAAAGTCCTAAAAATGATTGAAATAAATTTAATAAATTTAGTAAATATGTAAAAAATTCAATAAATGGATTATAATATGGTAATAAAACTTAGAATTTTTCTTAATCAAGTAAATAATTAAATTTATTTTATTATATAGAATTTAAAGAATTTATGTGGTGAGTCGGACTCGTGGTAAGGGATTTCTGGTCTCAGTTTCCTTCCGTTGATAATCTTGTCATTTTAACATCCTGTTTTATATTATGTGGTGTATGTAGTGAAATATTGATGTTTTTTTTAAATAATTTATTGAAATTTAAAGTGGTTTAAAATCATTTTCAAGCTCTCTCCTTTAATTTTCTTTTGAAATTATCAAATAGATAAGTGAATTTTAATTAGAACATTATTTTAAATGTTTTAATCTCTTTTCCCTCCATGTTCACATTCTTTTAAATGATTCATGAATATTCATATTTATTATTACATGATTTACAAACGTCATTTTCAACTAATTTTATCATTGTGTAAAATTTTTAAAAAAATAAATATTTTCAAAGTTTCTATTATGGGTTATTTTGACTTTTTTACATAAGTTTAAAAAAGAATATTTTTTTAATGTTTACTATGTGATTTCCTTTTCCCCTCATCATATTCATTATTAGTTATCAATATATCTCTAAACTATTAAATTGTTTTTCAAATAAAAAAATTTTCTCAATATTTTATGAATTTCAAAATTATACCAAAATAAATGGATGTATTCTTTTGTTTTTAAAATATTAATTATACTACTTTTATAGAAGTAATTTTTTTCTATGCACATATATTTTAATGTTTTTATGACTCTTTAGAGATATTCTATAAGTGATATCATCAAACTTGTTTCTTTATATGGCTAATGACTTTGTCTTTTATTTTATTAACTGGGAAAATATTAATATTTCATATAATTTTTTCCATATATGAATGTTTTATTATTAATTAATATTTATAATTTATTATATAATTGTTTTAACAAATGAGAAATCTATTGAAAACATATAAGTGACTGGAGGGGATTGGTAATCAATATCCCCTCAATGCACCAACAGGTCTCGTGAGATAAAATAGAATCGGTATTGCTCTTTTAATGTCAACAGATACTTTGAAAATGTATTGGGACATGGCCATAATGATATTTAAAATTTATAAAGCCAAGTCCCAGATGGTGTGGTTCATAATGTTTTGGAATGAGGTCTTGATGGAAATATCATGGCATTAAGAATTATTCATTCCATTAATATGAAATTAATTACTATTATTATGTATGTGGTTATTTATATACTTATTCATGGATATATTACTTGTTCATGTTTATGAGATATTTTTTTTGAAATATTTTGATTTATTAAGATAAGAAAACATAATTATGATAATTTTAAAAAATTATGATCTTTTAAGGGTTAAAGGATTATTTTTAAGGAAAAGCTTTCATGTTTTTCAAAAAACCCTTATGAATTATGTGTTTCCACTTATACACCTATAATATATTTTATGAATTTCCATTAGAATAGAAGTTTATTTCAAGAGTGAGTGATTATTTTGAGATCAATTCTTATTGTGAGAACTTGAAACTTTCATATGGGTTTTTTATTTTTTTTAATGAATAATTATTTCCCATTCATTTTTGTATGTCATTATGAGATTTTTCTATTCATACCACATCTTTTAATTGTTTTTATGGGGACTAAAGATTAGTGGGAACTATAAAAAATTATATCTATCATCTTTGGGGATCCATAATAAAATAATTTAACTTTTTTTTGAATAAAACATGATTTTAAATCTAAGAGATATGTTTTTAAAAGAAAAAAATAGACGTCGTGCGGAAGTGTCCACATTGTATTATAGGGGTTTGATTTGTATGTTTTTTTCCTACATCTCTAAAACTAAAAACAAAAAGAAAATCAAAATATATTAAATTATCACTCTTTTATAAATAATATAATTATGGGTTATTTAGTTTATGTGGAATTACAGTTGATTTTAAAAAAAGGTTTAGACAACATTAAATGATATGATTTTATTTTAGGGTAAGTTTTAATTATTATATAAATTAAGGATAATGTGGTATAGAAAATTATGGTTATTGAATAAAATATAACAAGGTTCAGGATATCATATTATTTATTATCATCATAAGATAGTTTTAATTCTGTTATTTGATAAAATCAAAATAATGTTTTTAGTTTTAGTAAATGGTATGAACCAATAAAAATCAAGTTTATAATGGATGGGACATACAATGCGATGGTTTTATGAATGAGTAATAAAATGATATGGGATCTTGTATGAAAACTCTCATGGTTATTCGTAAATACCTATCTTCAGTTATTATAAAAATCATAGCTGGTATAAGTTTCAAACACACAAAATAAGAGACAATTGGAGTTTCATGGATGTTTGGGTGATAATTATTGTGAAGTTAGTATATATTAATCTTTCTACACATTAAGAATTCTATAAAGAAGAACCTAATGAAATGTATCAAAGGAATTTAAATATGTTTCACATGTTTAAAATGAGGTAACATAGCTATAAGATACCCAAAAAATGTGGAAACGTCAAGAAAGTAATAATAATGATCATATTGCAATGAAGAAAATGTAATTATATATATAATATTGGAGTCAAAAATTATTTTACCAGATTTTATTATGCCGAAATTTAGAAAAATTATTATACCTAGATGAATTAATATTAGGAAATGATTATTTTTTATTAATGTAAGGAAATATAATAGACTAATATGGAAAATATTTTATTAAATATTTGAAAAGGATATTGAATAATTGAAATTTAAACATATAGGGTTTCAAGATCTATGATATAGTGGTATTTTATTTTAGGGATGATAAAAATATGGATAGTTGTGAGTTTAAATCCATTTATACACTTTTGAGGTTTTTATCGTGGTATTACTTTGGAAGAAATTTGTTTAGATTCAATTGATTTTTGAGGTATTTGTAACCCTTAATTTTAACTTCTATTTTAGTGAAAATTTTATATGAGGGAGAATATATTTATATATTTTTTGATATAAGTTGATAGATAATGATGACTATTAGGGTAAATATAATCCTTTATGTCATGGTAATTTTTTGCAATTTGGATAAAATGGTTATTAAATTTTTGGAAGATTTATTTTCTAAAATAGATAATGATGGTATTGAAAAGTGACTTTGTGACTAAGTGATTAAAACTATTTTTGAATATGTCCACTATATTGGGAACACTATATGATTATGGTTAATATAAATATTTTTGGATAATAAGGGAGTTTATTTGAGGAATATATATTGACTTGTCTTTTAGAAGAATGTATAATTTTATTATGGATTTAAGATGATTTATTTTATTTATGGAATATATTATCATATATTGGAGAGTATTCTTTTAGGGTTTGTAAATTTTTGTTATGTAACTTTATTATAGACTAATATTTTTTGGAGATACTTATTAAATTTATATCTAAAGAATATTTTATCAAATAATCCTTAAATTTTGGGTTTTGAACTTTTCCAGACAAATTTTTAAGAGTTTTAATGTAAGTTATTTAATTAATGATATAATTTTAACATTATTTTTTATTATTGACTATTTTTATATTAATGTAGTATTTCTCTGGATGAGGGTTATTGATATCAGTTATTATCATAACTAGTGCTAAACATTTTTTGTTTTTTAAATGGATAAAAGAAAAAGAAATAACTTTTTATCATTTTTTTATGATTCGATAGAAGAATAATTTAGTTATTAGAGCTTAAAAATTTCAACATAAATATTCATTTATTGGGGTTATAGGGTAAGAAAAGAGTGTAAAGACATTTAATAATTAAAAAATACATTTTTTTCAAATATGGTTCTTATTGAATTTTTTTCAAGGATAATATGATTATTTTATACAAATTTCAGAAAATTTATTTCATAAAATTGAATTATTTTTAAAATGATAGTTCAAAAATAATATTAAGATAGATTTTTGGGATTTTTCTAAAAACATTGAGTTTTTGGTGAATATTGAAAAATATTTATTTTTCAAAAATTGTAATTTATTTTCTTTAAATCAATTTGTAAAACATTAACATTATATTTTATATTTTTTTAAGTCACATAAGTTTTAATTATGAAAAAATATTTCAACTAAGGATATGGTAATAAAAATTATTCATGATTTTGGTATAAAAATAATTTTTATTCTCAAAATGGGTATTTTTCTAAAAACTGTTTTTCATTACATTTCAAAAACTTATATTAAAATTAATTCTTACCATGAATTTAAATTATATAATTGAAAATGGATTATTTATTTGCAATCATTATATTCAAATTATTTAAAATTTTCTACTTCATTTTTAAACAAGATGATTAGTGTCCATTATAATAGTTTATCACCATGGTAAGGGGTAAAATCAGTTACTAGATGTTGATATTATGGAATAAGGCATAACAATCGTCAAAAATATTTTCATAATTTAATTTTATATATTTATGTAGTCTATAATCTTCATAAATGATAAAATATGGTAATGTTTCCACTTTCATGTGATTGTGAACATTATATTATTTAAAGTAGAGTAATTACAGAATACCGCTCTTTATTACTTATTATGTTTCCATGATATGTATATTGATAAAAATGATATATGAATTAATATAGAATATATAATTTATTAGAAATAAAAAATATTAATGATAGTAAATTTCTTTAATTTTTACTGAAGGTATAATTACATATATTTTTATGCAATGTCGATGAAATGTTTGTGCATGAAGTGGAAAAATAAAAAATGATTTAAAAACAATTAACACATTTTTGTATAAATATGACATTAAAAATTATTTTTGGATAATTATTAGGTTTAGTTAATAATAATAAAAAATTATATTTTAATTATACTGTTATCTTTATTACTTAAACGTAATGTTTTTGGATATTCTGGAAAATGATATTAAATGTTATTTAATGTTTAAAAATAATTTTCAAGCCATTATAAAATAACAAAACATATAATAACTCAATTTTATATTAATTTTTTATTCTATAATTAATTTTTAATGTATGTTCTACTTGGTATTTTTAAAATTAATTTCATAACTGTTATAGATTTAAACATTTGTTAACAAGGTTAAGGTTAAAAGGGTAATAAAGGGGTTAAACTAAGAGATAATGTTCCAAATTCCACATAAACATGTTTTAATTTTATTTTTTGAATGTATTTTGACATTATACTTATTATATTCAAATATATTAGACTTTTTATACATTTTAAATGATTTAGAGACATATTATATATTAATATTTTATGTATTTACAATATTTCTAGCCACTTCACTTATAAAAGAAAACATCCCCTCCTCTCTAACTCACACCACTTGAACCTTTTACATCAACCAAGATCTATATAAATACATTTAAAAATTCATACCATTTTTTTAGAGTCTCTTGTATCACCCAAATACTGACCAATTTTTCCTAAGTTGTAATCCAAATAAGATTTCCCAAAGAAGAGGTATAACTCTTAAATAAGTGTTTTCATATTTATTTCTTCTTCTATAACTTTAAAATATTATATCATATTGATTCTATTATAACATTAATATATTCTATATACTTAAATTTTATTATATTTATGGAATAACCCTTTTTTATGCTTTTACATCTTATGGGAAATGAAAAGATCGCTCGTACGTATGAGTGAACTACTACCTACACGAAGCGATGTGTTTCATTTTTAATCACCACCTAAAAAGTATGGTCATAAATATAGAATTAATTAATATAAATATATTTATTTAATAAATATGATTTTTGAAAGTTAATTTGTTACTTACCTTCTAACCCTTCCATCCTTTGAAAAATAATAATGTCACCTTTGGGTACGTGTGGACTAACATATCCAAGAAGCAATATTATTTTATTTCTTGTATAAATTTAATGGATGGTTATAAAATTATATTTAATTTTTTAAAATAAAATTTTTGTAATTATTAATATTATATAGATGTTGGATCCATAACCATTGTATAAGGACCTGGCCTTAAACATTACATATCCTTGAATTAAATGAATAATTCACATTGAAGATCTTTTTAGGTTTAGAGTTTTAGAGAATTAGGTCATAACTTTTACATAACAACATGAATATTACATGTAGACCATTCAACTCAGTATCCATTTTTTCATCAAATAAAAACTCTTGAAAAAAAGATTCATGTATAGTTCCTTGTTTTAGCCAACATGACTTTTCCTTTATCCCATCATTAACCCTATTCATCATTATGTCCTGTAAAAAACATTTCAAAACTTGGGGTGAGCATAAAAAGCTGAGTAAGGGTTATAAAATAAAAAAGAAATCAGTAGTCCATCAATACATAAAAAAATAAACTCTCTCACTTACCTCTATAAAACAAAAGCTTTATGAATAACACATAGTAATCACAAATCATAAAGGTAACATGTGGAATTCTTATCATACTTACATTGTAGCTATCACAGCTACATAGGGAGTTATGTTGGAATACCCATCACAGTATATTCCCTAATATCTTAGGAGAAACATTCATGTTTACCTCTATCACGTTACCGAATACATTGGAATGATATCTTGGGCTCACTCATCGCCCTAGGTTTATCACATAACCACCCGTATGCGTAAACAATGCCCAAGAATATAACATATTCATAACACATAAACCAAACATAAAGGAAATATATCCTTTACACATTTGAATCAAAATATATCTTTTAAATATATTGACATAAAAAATCCATTATCAAAACCATTTTTGATACCAAAATACATAAAAAGGTTATATGGGATTTATTTTCATTTTAAAAACATTTCAGCTTGTTAAGGAAGCCAAAGATCAAATAATACTCGCGGCGGCAGAAAAAGGTCGTTGTCACCACTTATGTTAAAAAACATTATGTTATCAGGTTTAGTAAAATGATTCTTATAAAAAAAGATTCCCTTTGAATGAAATAAAAAGTAAAATGGGTTTATACACTGTATAAAAGAATGTTGTGTATAAAACAAAATATGACTCAATGAAAGGAGATTGAGATGAATTCCCTTACCTCGTGTCGTACCTGACCCATTCTTTCTTTAATCTTATGAATAATAAACTAAAGTTAATTTATACTAGATTAAGAATATTTTTCAATTTTATTATTCCTATTATATCACCTATTACCATGTTATATACATTATGCAATCATTTATGTTAATAAAGGTTGTTTTGTCAATATTTGGTACTTGAGTAAAAAAACATCAACACCTTATAACTACAGGTAATACATGTGGTAAAGATTCCATTATTTCCATAATGATATAAATTATTTAGATATAGTATATATATATCTTATATACCTAGTATATATATGTATTTATAATAATACATAAAATTTGGAGATAAGAAATGAAATACACCGTTCATGGAGACGGTAAGTCGTACGTACGCATGAACGCTACTTTCATTTATATATCATAATTTAATGTAATTAAAACATAATTATAAATATGTATATTATAATTCTAGTATAATATCATATATAATATCATTAAAAATATCCTTTATAAGTCCCACAAAGGGAATTAACGAGTCATATCACTTTGAGGGGGTGGTAGTCTGCACTTCCTCAAATGAAATTATCACGTTTACCTATAATGGAAACCATAAAGGTATTCTATAAAAGGAAAATAAACAAAAATAAAAAAACATAAACCTAATATATATCATATATAAATATAGTGTCATCTTAATGGACACTATGAGAGGTGGTAGGAGATAATCGAACAATCATAGTTTTGTGAGGTGTTAGTTTTCCATTCATAGAAACATTATGTTCTTCACCCATTAGATGGAGGTGTGTGTAAGTGTAGTTCGAATAATTCTCATAACAACATCCTAGTATATTTATGATACTGGTTTTGTTATAAAATAATGGAATAAAAATAATTTACGAGTTGGAGAAGTAAAATAAAAAAAAAGAAGTTAAGAGAAACTGTTACCTTTAATTTGGGTAACTCACTTTCATTTGAACCAAAAGGACTTCTTGAAGTGCCTTTTGACTAAGGTAAGGCTTCTAGGAGGAGGAGAGGGATATTGAGAGATTATTTGGGCATCATTTGGATGATCCTGGTAGCTTGAGAGGTGTGAGGAAATAATTAGATGTGAGGTCTTTTTATAAGGGGGGAGGGGCTCTTTAGGAAAGTGTGAAAATATTATTTTATTATATAATGATATTGGTTTCTAAAGGTCCAAAACTAATTGAAGTAAAATATAAGATAACTAATGGTCGAAATAAAATCATCCAATATAGATTGGATAGGTTTTGGATGTTGTTTTAATATTTATAATCTTATTTATTTAAATCATTTATTAATGAGGTAAATACTACATCATTATTGTGTCATAAATAATTTAATTTATTTGACTCATAAAAATTATTGAACAAATACCATGATGTATGAAATTATTTTAGATCTCAAATTAATATTTTTAGTCGAAAAGATAACATATATAACCCCATGTAAAAATTAATTTACTAAAATATATTTGTTTATGTCATATTTGCCTTTACTTTAAGTTAATTAATCTAAAGTGTCATTGTCACTCCCATGTGGCTCCATGGTCTCCCAAAAGCGACCAAAATATGCCCATGGTCGTAAAAGACTCACCCAATAAGGTTAGGTCAAGTGTTAAGGTAATTTTATATTATTATGATATTCTTTTTACCTTGAATTACCCTATTTTTCTTTATCCGTGGTAATAAAAGTCAATAGTTACTATTCACTAAAAATTGTTTTCGTCTTATTGAACAAAATTTTACTTACTAATAACAACCATGTATGTTGTATTTTAAAAATTCAATCCACAGAAGCGGTATAATTTCATTTTAATTGAAAAATTTAGTTTTTTAACTACAACTTAGTGGTTTCACTATTCATAAAAAATTGAAGTTTTTCAAAAAAATACAATAAATTCAGTCTAAGATACATTTGATATTCTAAATTCAAAATTGATGTCTATTTTACCAAATTAAAAACATAGAAATTTTATTAATTTATTTTAAATTAATTCTCATTGTCAAAACAAATAGCGTTTTTAAAAAAACAATAATTGTCAAATGATTTATACATTTTTATGTCCAATTTCAAAGTGAAATTAATTCAAATGACCAACATTGGAATAAATGGAAAAAACATACTATAATTACACATTAAAACTAATTAAAAAGATAGCCTAACCATATAAATAAATTTGATTAAAAGTCACCCTTGAATTAAAATACCTTATTTTTCACTATTCATTAAAAACGATTTTTATCAGAAAAATACCAAAATTTTAGCCAAAGTGAATTTTGATGTACTAATTCTAAAGAAGAATTTTATTTTGTCAAATATAACATATAAAAGTGACCAAAACTATATTTAATGAGGGTTTACCATCAAAAGGCGGTAAATCAACCATTTAAGGTAAATTATGCTTAAAATTAGATTCATTCACATTTTAAGCCTCTAAAATTTATTGGATAAATGTAAATACATTTAACAAACATATATAATCATATTGTAGTTAGTTCTATTAGTTCCCGCCAATACAATGGTTAGGCGTTAACTACATTTAATAAAATATTATTATATTATTAGTGTGCAACGTAAGATTTCAAAGAAACATGTTGTTGCGTATCAGGTACGCCATCGAGCATATTAACCCCTTTAAAGTAAAATTAATATTTAATTCAAAAATATGAATAATTATGAAAATGTATTATTTAATTATTTACCCAGGACATTACATCCTTCCCCCTTTTGGAAATTTCATCCTCGAAATTTTATTCACTTATCAGATAAATGGGGGTATTTATCCCTCATAGAATTTTCAGATTCTCCTGTTGCCTCTTCAACCATATGGTTTTTCCACAAGACCTTTACCTGGTGAATTACATTATTCCGCAAGACTTTCTCTCTACAGTCAAAAATCTGAACCGGTTGTTCCTCGTAAGATAGATTCTCTTCCAACTGAACTACCACTGGATAGAAAACATGAGATGGATCTGGAATATATTTTTTCAAAATTGAAACATGAAAAACATTTTATACCTGGGAAAAACTTGGAGGTAAATCCAATCTGTACGCAATTGATCCAACTTTCTCCAGGATTTCATAAGGTCCAATGATCCTCAGACTCAACTTTCCCTTCTTACCAAAAATGCATCACACTTTTCCATGAAGAACATTGATTAAGATATGATAACCTACCTCAAAATAGATATCCTTCCTCCAGTTATCCGCACAACTTTTCTACCTGCTCTGATTCGTTCTCATGTGCTTCTGAATCAGCTGAACTTTTTCTGTCATCTCTTCTACCAATTCTTGTCCCATTAACTTCTTTCACCTAATTCAGCCCAAAATACGGGAGTTCGATGTTGATTCCCATATAATGCCTCAAATGGAGCCATCAGTATACTAGAATGAAAACTATTATTATATGAAAATTAAACCAAAGAAAGATGTTGGTCCCATCTTCTCTGGTAATCCAGTGAACAAGCACATAGCATATCCTCCAAAGTCTGAATTTTTCGTTCTGACTACCCATCGGATTGCGGAAGAAAAGCTGTATTAAAATTTAACACAATACCCAATGACTTCTGAAGGCCTTTCCAAAAGTTATAAGTAAATCTAGGATCACGATCAGATACAATGGAGAGGGGAACACCATGAAACCTGACTGTATCTTTAACATACAACTGTGAACGTTTATCTAGAGACAAATTATCTCGAATAGGAAGAAAATGAGAAGATTTAGTCAACCAATTAACAATAACCCAGATTGCATTATTACATCAAGATGTCTTTGTTAATCCCACAACAAAGTCCATGGATATATTTTTTCATTTCCACTCTGGCACCGGTAAATACTGACGTATCCCTTTTGGTAACTACCACTCTTCTTTAACCTACTGAAATTTCAAACACTTCACAGCAAAATCAACAATATATATTTTCATTCCATCCCACCAGTAATACTCTTGAAGATCTCTGTATATCTTTGTACTTCCAGGATGAACTGAAAATAGAGAACTATGAGCTTAATATAACAACTCATTCTTCAACTATGAATCACAAGGCACACATAATCTCTTACCAAACCTCAAAACACAATCATTATCAATGTTAAATTTAGGAAACATACCATTCTGAACCAACTCTACCCTTTTCTGTAACTCTCTATCTTTCTTCTGCGCTTTCTTAATAATTTCTGATAGAGATGATTTCAAAGACACTAGAAACAAAACAGAAGAATTGCCTACACCAAAAACATCTATTCCAAAGTTTATCAAATCCAAAACCAAAGGATCATGTTCCAAACGTAGCATGGTTAATGAAGTATTACTTTTTGGACTCAGAGCATTATCCACTTTATTTTCCTTTACCAAATGGTAGTGGATCGTGAAATAAAAATCATTGATTAATTCCAACCATCACCTCTGTCTTAGGTTTAATTATTTTTGACTTAATATATAATTCAAATTTTTGTGGTCATTATATACTTCAAATTTTACTCCATACAAATGATGCCTCCAAATTTTTAAAGTAAGAATAACAATAGCTAATTACAAATAATGTGTAGGGTAATTTAGATTTGGAGGTGTAAACTAACGTGAAGCGTAAGCAATTACCTAATCATACTGTATAAGGACACAACCAAGTCCTTTCAACAAAGCATCACTGTAAGTAACAAACTCACTATTTCTTTAAGGCAGTTCCAAAACTAGAGAATTCAACAATCTTATTTTCAATTTTTGAAAACAATCATCACATTACATTGTCCAAAAGAACATAACTCCTTTTTGAGTTAACTTATTCATTGGACTAGATAATCGTGAAAAATTATCAAAACACTCCAGTAATAACCTACTAAACCAGGAAAACTACGGATCTCGGTTATATTTGTGGGCCTTGGACATTCTTTAATAACCTTTGTTTTAGTAGTATCAACAGTTAGGCCATTTTTTTAAATAATGTGACCAAGGAAATAAATTTATTTTTACCAAAAATCAAACTTTCTGAATTTCCCAAACACTTTCTTTTCATTTATGGTTTGCAATACAACCCTTAAATGAATTTCTTGTTCCTCTTTACTTTTGGAATAAACCAAAATATCATCAATGAACACAACCGCAAACTTATCCAAGAACTCATGGAAAATTATATTCATAAGATCCAAGAATACAGCAGGTGCATTGGTTAAACCAAAAGGCATAACTACAAATTCATAATGGGCATATCTATTATGAAATGTTGTATTTGGAATACATTCTTCCATTAATTTCAACTGATGGAACCCGGACCTCAAATCAATGTTCAAAAAATACTGATCTCCCTAGATCTGATCAAACAAATCATCGATATGAGGCAAAGGATACTTGTTCTTAATAGTGATGTTATTTAATGCTCTATAGTCAATAAAAATTCCTTCCTAATATGTTATCATAATCAAGGGTTCATTCTTGTACACGAACTAAAAATATTTTTAAAATAAACCTCATTAGCTCTACAGTAAATCGTAGCATGATAAACATAAATCCAATCCATAAAAAAATAACATCAAACTCTACTAGAGGAAAAACAATAAGGTTTACAGGTAGATTCTTTTTGCACACAAGTATAGTAAGGTTATTATAATTTATTTTTGTCTCAACATTTCCTCTTGATGTTTTTACAATAAGTTTAGGATTCATATCCTGAGATGGAATTCCCAATTTACTAGAAAACTTCTCAGAAATTAATGAATGTGTAGAACATAAATCAAAAAACACATTAGCATAATCTGAACAATCAAACTGTGTAACTAATACTATTACATTTGATGGTCCAACATCTATTGAAGTAGTTGAAAAGGACTTCACCACCCTTTCCTACTTGTGGCCTAGATACTTTCCCTTAGTTGAGTTCTTCATTGGAAACTCATTTGCATAATGACCCATTTCATTGCACTTAAAACATTTTACTGACTGAAAATCAGATTTTATCTTACCATTAACCAGATCTTTGTTAGTGAAATTACGAGCCTGATGCACCATTTTACCACATCGGTAGCACTTACTAGAATTAAAAATACAATCCCCTGTATGATTTTTACCATAATTTTCACAAACTGTAAACATAAGTTTCATACCATTAGACTTTTTTTAGGAGTTATCCCCTTTTCCTTTCCACCTCGACCTCTTATTATGTTGTTTGTATAAGAACACATGATCATCAAAAAACTACATTTCCACATTCTCCTCACAATGAAAATGTTTTTGATAAATTTTGAACTCATGAGAAGATAAATCCCTTCGATACTTTGGATTTTATCCTAAGTGAAAATAGTTGATTTTACTATCAAGATCTCATATGAAATTCAGAGTATAACGTGCAAGTTGAGTGAATTGTGCTTCATAAGTAGCCATTGAGTCATCCTCATACCTCAATTCCAAGAATTGTTTTTCCATCCTAAGTCAAACCACTTTAGGAAAGTATTTATTAAGGAACATACCTTTGAATTCATCCCAATCAAAAGCATCAATCTCTTCACTATCCCAGATATTTTTCACTATAGACTACCACTGATCAGCTTCAAATTCAAAATGGTTAACAGAGAGACTAACCTTTTAATGTTCTAAACAACCCATGACATCGAAACATTTTTTCAGTGCTTTAATCCACCCTTCGGCTAGCACATGGTCAAAAGATCCTTTCAATGATGGGGGATGTTGTCTCGTGAAATGATCCACTACTGACATGTTCCTCTTTGGTTGATCTTTCTGATCTCTTACATAGATACCACCACCAATTATAGCCTGATTCAATTGTTCTATCACTGCAACAAACTATTCAGTTCTGATTCCGACCATCTCAGGTTGCTAATTTGGAAGGATTTCTTCCTTCTGATGTCGTCCCAACATAGCTGCAATGTTTCCTCTATGGAAAACCATTATGAACAAAGAAATATCTTAGGCAAAGCAACATGGTAATATATAAATGCTATATCATTTCAATATTAACAAAGAGTAATTTATGGCTATTAATTTAACAATACCCTAACTCTTAAAGTTATCTAAACCGACCTCCGATGCCAACTATAAGGACACGACCTTAAAGATTACATAATCTTGAATTAAATGAATAATTTACATTGAGGATCTTTCCAGGTTCTGGGTTTTAGATAATTAGGTCATAACATTTACATAACACTATGAATATTACATGTAGACAATTCTACTCAGTATCCATTTTTTTCATAAAATAAAAACTCTTGAAAAAAATAGTCATGTCTAGTTTGATGTTTTAGATAGCATGACTTTTCCTTTATCCCATCCTTGACCCTATTTATCTTTAAGTCCAGTAAAAAACATTTCAAATCTTAGGATGATCATAAAAAGCTCATTAAGGGTTATAAAATAAGAAAGAAATCATTATTCCATCAATACGTACAAAAAATAAAATCTTTTACTTACCTCATAACAACATAGGATTTATGAATAACCCATAGTAATCACAAATCATAAAGGTAACTTGTGGCATTCTTATCATACTTACATTGTAGCTATCACAAATACATAGGGTGTTAAGTTGGAATACCATCACAGTATATTCCATAATCTCTTAGGAGAAACATTCACGTTTACCATCATCATGTTACCCAATGCATTGGAGAACTATCTCGGGCTCACCTGCCCTGGGTATATCTTGGAACCACCCGTATCCATAAAAAATGCCCAATAACCATAGCATATTAATAATACATAAAAAAACATAAAGGAAAGATAACATTTCCACATTTAAATCACAATATATCATTTAAATATATTGAAATAATAAATAAATTATCAAAACCATTTTCAATACCAAAATACATATAAAGGTTATATGGTAATTATTTTCCTTTTAAAAACATTTCGGCTTGTTAAGGAAGCCAAATATCAAATAACACTCACGGCAGTGAGAAAAGGTCGTGGTCACCGCTTACATTAAAAAAAATTCTTTTATGTTGTTTAGTAAAAAAATTTTTATAAAAAAAGATTCCCATTGAATGAAATGAAAATTCAAAGGGGTTTATACACCGTATAAATTAATGTTGTGTATAAAACAAAATATACCTCAATGAAAGGAGATTGAGATGAAGTCCCTTACCTCGTGTCTAACTTGACCCCTTAGTTCTTTAATATCTTGAATAATAAACTAAAGATAATTTCTACTTGATTAAGATCCTTTATCAAGTTTATTATTCCTTTTATATAACTTATTACCATGTTATAAACATTATGTAATCATTTAAGTAAATAAAGGACGTTTTGTCGATATTTGGTACTTGAGTCAAAAATAAATAAACACCTTATATGTCACGACCCGCCCTCGGGGTCCGTGTCGTGACTACCCCACGCCCGCCTTTCATAGGCCAGGGGCTGGCGACTAGCACCAAGGCGTAAATCCCGGTAAAAAGGGAAGGCATTGCCTTTGTAAAGTAAACAAACACCACAGAGTAAGAAAGCGGAAAATAAACACTAAGCAAAAGCAGAGTACAACTGAAAGTGCGGAAAAGTAAATGGGCCAGTATACAAACCCAAACTGAAAGTAAAGTACAACTCGAAAAGGGAAAATAGCAACTGAAAAGTAAAAGCCGCTACGCAGAGCTGTCCTCCGGTAATCCCACCTGAAGGGTGGGTACAGTTAGCTCCACTGCTCCACGGGTCCGGCCGTCCGCTCCGAGCACGTCCCGCCCAGTGGTCCACCTCCGGGTACCGTCCCGCTCGGCAAGCCTCAGGCAAGGTCAACGATGTCCGTCGTCTGCAACCAACACAACGTAGTGCGGGCAAAGCCCGTGCAGGGGTGAGTATAAGCTACTCAGTAGGGACCCCGAGACCCCTGAAGGTCTCTCAAATCCACAAAGGATAAACCACGAAGAAAGGAACAATCACGAAGTAACAACCGACACTGCTTAGGTATATGCCCATACATATACCTAAGTCATCAATTTCAAATACGCTCCAACCTCCGAGCCCAAGTACAACTCAGTCCACACAGGAAAGTAAACGTATTCCACACAAGAAAGCAAAACGTAATCCACACAGGATTGCACAACACAATCCACACAGGAAAGCAACAGGATTCAGCTCACACAGGTATACTTCTTCAAAGGACGATAAAGATGATCTCTGATCCATCTAAGTCGTCGGACCCACGAAGGATCGATAGGTAACTAACCCCCGCAATGACCCACACAGGATCGGGCCCACACAGGACCTGTAGCACTGATCCACGTAGGATCGCTGAGTGCTGTAGTCGTCGTTGTCGAATCCACACAGGATCGGGCCCACACAGGACCTGTAGCACTGATCCACGTAGGATCGCTGAGTGTTGTAGTCGTCGTCGTCGAATCCACACAGGATCTCTGTACTGTCGTCGTCGCAGTCACAGTAGCAGTAGTAGCAGTAGTAGTCACAGTAACCGTCGCAGCCAGTACTAGGGTTCCCGCACACAGCAAGCTCGTTCGGAGGGTCCGCTCCACGAGCCGAGAGGCTGATACATCAACTCTCACAAGGTCCAGAGTTGATGTATCCAAAAGTTCCGTATCGTCAACAGGAACTCAACGCAACAGACAGCGCGTCGATCGGACGCTCGGTCTGAGAGTTATTGGCATTTTCGTCCCCGGGGCCCGGTTGGTTTTTAAGGCAAAACCAACCCGACCGTACTCCACCTGCGTCCAAACCTCGGGCGGAGTATGCCAAAAGATCCGTCTCACTAAGAGGAACACAACACGGCTGACGGCACGTCAATCGGACGTCCGTAGCTCAAGATATGAGCATTTCCGCTCCGAAGGCCCGGTTGGTTTCGTGAACGAACCAAACCGGCCGAACTCAAAGTAATCCTAAACCTTGAGTGCGATATACCGAAACGACCGTCTCCATCCAAGGATCGCGTTGCCGCAGACGGTTCGTCGATCGGAGGTCCGTGGCTCAAGTTATGGCCAAAAGACCGAATCTGATCCGAAACGGGGGGGTCCGGGTCCGGGCCGACCCGGCCCGACCCCCCCTGGGTCGGCCCGAACCGGGTCGACCCGACCCGGGGCCGACCCGGCCTGGCCGGCCGGCGGCGCGGGGGCGCGGCGGCGCGGGGGCCGCTGCGGCCTGGCGCCGCACGGAGGCTGCACGTGGGGGGCAAAGCCCCCGCTGATTGGGAGGGGCGGTGCGGCAAAGCCGCGCCCTTTGCAAAAAAAATGGCCCCCACGTGGGGGCCGGCTTGGATAAAAACCGGGGGGCTGCTGCCCCCCCTCCCTTCATGGAAACCGCCCCCCTCATAATGAGGGGGGTTTTGTGCGCTGGCCGGGGGATTAATTCCCCCGGTTTAATGCCATCCGGCCGGCCAGCTGGCCGGCCGGTTTTCTCCAATGGGACCGGAAAAATCCGGTCCCCTCTTCGGCTTCCGACGCCGGCGGCCCGGCCGCCGGTCTTCTCAATTCGCCGCGGCCCGGAACCGGCCGCGGTGTTCGTCATCCGGCGCGGTGCGACGGCACCGAGCCCCTCCGCCGCACCTCGATTTCTTTCAACGCGGCGCGACGGCATCGCGTCCTTGATGTTTCTTCCATGGTGCGCGCGCGACAGCGTCGCGTTCTTGATTGGGCGAATAACCGCGTGGTGCGACGGCACCACGCCACATTGATTCATCCACAAATTTAAACACCAAGAACGGAGGAGGGGGTTCGGCCGTGTTCATGCGGTCCGGCCCCCCTCACGTTAAAACACAACTTAAAGTATTCAAAATCCACACGTTAGACATGCTAGATCCACGATCAAGAATGGAATAATTAAACAATAAATCAATAACCCCTACCTTGGGTATAGGTTCGAGGATTTGTCAACGTCCGCGGAAGACAACGTCGCGGAGGTCGGGCGTCGCGGTCGTCGTTCGTCAAATCCGTTGACGAAGAGATGCGTCCGATGTGATACGTCGTTGGCGAAACTTCTTATGTCGACGAAGGGAAACCGAGGAGGAAGCGGCGTTCCCACTCATTGACACGGAAGACGAAGAAGAGCGGAGCGGCGTTCTTCGTCGGAACTTGAGCGTTCTTCGTCAAGTTGAGCGTTCTTCGTGTTCTTCGTTAGAGTTGAAGAAGAAGAAGAAAAACTCCCAAAAGCTCTCAAGATGGCCAAAGTGTTCTAACCCATCCAAATAAAATAAGAGCTTATTTTATTTACAAACCTAACAAAAGAATTTCAAAGGTTTGAATTTCAAAAAGATTAAATCCAATATTAAATGACTCAAGTCATTAAAGAGGGGTTAAGGGAGTTGGGAGAAGATGAAAGTTTGGGAGCTTCGTGTGGGCCCCACCACACTTAATCCTCCCAAGGGAGGTTAAGTGGATGTGGGTCCCACTTCCAACCCCCTTTGGTAGGATTTATCAAGTTAAAATAAAATTTATTCTTCACAAATTTTATTTAACTTAAACTAAAAACCCAAAAACTAACTTTCAACCCGCAACAAACGCAACTTCCGAAAAGGTCTCTTTAAGCGAATATCGGCGCTGCGAGTTCATCGGTGCCCTCAGATTTCAATTCCGAGCACCGGATCAAAAGTTAGGAATTCCCGCTCGTTCGTTCACTGAACGTACCCGAGCCAAACTTCGGAAATTAATTCCGGGCACTCCGGGCCTCGGAATCAGGTGCCGTCTGAAACCGCGCTCCTGTAAAATTCTAAAGAAAATTAAGAAAAAATTTCCCTTGAATTTTACGGGTCTTTACATTATAATTTCAGGTTTTCCATGTGGTAAAAAGTATATTATATCCAAAATTATATTCATTATTTAGATATCATATATATATCTTATATATCTCATATATATATGTATTTATAACAGTACATAACATTTGGAGATAAGAAATCAAATGCACTGTTCTGGAGACAGTAAGCCGTACGTACGCATTAATTCTACTTTCATTTCTATTTCATACATTAATGGAATTAAAACATAATTATACATAGGTATATTATAATTCTAGTATAATTTCATATATAATATCATTAACGCTATCCTTTATATGCCCCACATATGGAATTAATGAGTAATGTCACTTTGAGGGGGCGGGAGTCCGCACTTCCTCAAATGAAATTATCGTGTTTACCCATAATAGGAACCATAAAGGTAAGTTATAAAAAGAAAATATAGAAGCATAATGAAAAAAATAAACATGATATATATCATATATAAATATATTTTTATCTTAATGGCCACCATGAGAGGCGGTAGAAGATAATCGAAAAATCATCGTTTCGTGAGGCGTTAGTTTTCCATTCACAAAACATCATGTTATTCACCCATTAGATGGAGTTGTGTGTAAGTGTAGTTTTAATCCTTTACCTGAAAATATCCTAGTATATTCAGGATACATTTTTTGTTATAAATGAAATTAATAAAAAGATTTTAGGGGTTGTAAAATTAAAATAAAAGAAAAGAAGTTAAGAGAAACGGTTACCTTTAATTTGGGTAACTCCCTTTGGTTTGAACCAAAATGACTTCTTTAACTGCCTCTACCAAAAGTAAGGGTTCTAGGAGGAGGAGAGGTATCTTGAGATCTTATTGGGGCATGGGTTGGATGAGACAAGTGTCTTGAGAGGTGTGAGGAAATAATTAGAAGTGACGGATTTTATAAGGGGGACGAGGGGCTCTTTAAGAAAGTGTGAAAATATTATTTTACTATATAATGATATTCTGTTTATAAAGGTCCAAAAAAATTAAAGGAATAATGTTCAAAATAAAATCATCCAATATGAATTGGAAAGGTTTTGGATATTTTTTTAATATTTATCATCTTGTTTATTTAAATCATTTATTAATGAGGTAAATACAACATCATTATTGTGTCATACATAATTTATTTTATTTGATGTATAAAAAAATAAAAAAAATAACATGATTTAGAAAATATTTTTAACTTTATAATAAATATTTATAGTTGAAATGATAACATATATAACTGGATCTAAAAATTAATTTACTAAAAGATGTTTGTTTATTTCATTTTTGCATTTACCTTATGTTAATTAATCTAAAGTGTCATTATCACTCCCAAGTGGCCCCATGGGGTCAAAAAATAGACACAAAGATGCCCATGGTCGTAAATGAATCAAAAAATAAGGTTAGTAAAAGTGTTAAGATAATTTCTTATTATTATGATATTCTTTTTACCTTGAATTACCATATTTTTCTTTATCCGTGGTAAATAAAAGTCAAAATTTATTATTCACCAAAAAATATTTTCATCTTTTTGAATCAAATTTTTCTTACTAATAACAACCATGTTTATTGGATTTTCTAAATTCAATCCACAGAAGCGGAAAAATTTCATCTAAATTAAAAAGTTAGTTTTTTAACTACGACTTAGTGGTTTGACAATTCATTAAAAATTGAAGATTCTCATAAAAATACCAAAAATTCAGCTTAAGATATATTTGATATTCCGAATCAAAAAAGGATGTCTATTTTACCAAATTCAAAACATAGAAGTTTCATTAATTTATTTTAAATTAATTCCTGTTGTCAAAACAAATAGCATGTTTATAAGAAATAATAACTATCAAAAGATTGATACATGTTTATGTCCAATTTCAATGTGAAATTAATTTCAATTACCAACATTGGATTAAATGGTAAAAACATAATCTAATTACACATTAAAATAAATTAAAAATATATTCTAACCATATAAACATATTATATTAAAAGGCGCCTTTGAATTAAAATACAGTATTTTTTACTATTTATTAAAAAATGAATTTTATCATAAAAATTCAAAAAAATTACCCCAAATGAATTTTGATGTCCTGATTCAATGAATAATTTTATTATGTCAAATATAACTTATAAAAGTAACCAATACTAGATTTTAAGATGGTTCTCCTTCAAAAGGTTGTAAATCAACCATTTAAGGTAAATTATGCATAAAATTATATTCATTCACATTTTAAGCCTCTAAAATTTATTGGATAAATGTAAAAACTTTTAAAAAACATGTATAATCATATTGTTGTTATTTCTATTTGTTACCACCAATACAATGGTTAGTCGTTAACTATATTGAAAAAAATATTATTATATTATTAGTGTGCAACGTAAAATTTCAAAGAAACCCGTTGTTACGTATCGGGTACACCATCGAGCATATCAATCCCTTTAAAGTAAAATTAATATTTAATTCAAAAATATTAATAATTATAAAAATTTATTATTTCTTTATTTACCTGGGATGTTACACATTGTGACAATTCTCAACCTACTAATGTTTTTTTAATTATAAACCAAATACCCTCCAAATCCCTCACATGAACTTAATCGATTTATTAAATGTATAATACATAGAAATAAATTAAATAAAAGGGATTATAATATGGAAATAAAACTAAAATAATTATTTATCAAGAAAATAATAAATATATTTTTATTATACAAGAGTTAAAAAATATGTGTTGTGAGTAAGACTTTAAGGGGTTTCTCATCTCGATTTCCATTCATTGAGACTGATTCCATGTTCACCACATGATTCCTTTTATTTGTTTCTTATAAATCAATATAATTTTTTATCATTAATTTAATAAAATTAATGTGTTTTAATAATTTTCATTTTCTATCATTCGATTATATTTTAAATCTATAATTACCAAATTAGTAATGGGTTTCTCATTAAAACGTTATTTTAAATTCTTGAAGTATTTTTATACAAGGTTAAAGTTATTTTAGGTGTTTAAAAAAAATTTATTACTCAATGATTTTTAAAGGTCACCTAAATTACTTTTTACATTATTAAATAATTTTTTAAAATGAATCTTTTCTACATTTCCTTATGGGTTATTTATATATTTTCTCAAAAATATAAAAAAATGTTTTTTAAGATCACCAAACAACATAATTTTCTACCCATCATATCTATTATTCATTATAAATAATACTATATATATTTATATGGTTTTTAAATATAATCATTTTCCCATTATTCTAGGAATTTTTAAAAATAATAAATGAAAATTATTTTGTCTCTTATTTCTCAAATCATAATTATAATTCTTTTTTAAATATGTTTTCATCTATTTTAACATCCTTTAAAGTGTTTTATACCTAATTAGAGATATAATATAAATTATTTCATCCACATTTTTATCTAAATGTATTATGATCATGTTATTCTATATTATTCACAGGGGATAATATTAATATTTTATATGCTATATTTCAAAATATGAAAGTTTTTAATCAAGGAATATTGATTTTTTAATATATTTTTGATTAAATATATGTGGAATATATTTTAAATATATAATTAATGGGTGTTTACTAGAAATATATAGCCCCTAGATTATTTGAATAATATCATGAGACAAAATGGAATGGGTATTTCTTTGTGTTTGTCAGCCCATACCATGATAATGTCTTGGAATAAGTCCTTAAAGGTATATGAAATCCAAATTCACAAGGCTCTGGAAATAAGGTTCATGGTTACTTGGAATGATAAACTGATGTAAAGATCATGACCTTTAGTATTATTAATTACAATATTATGAAATTAATTATTTTTATCCATGTGATTACTTATATTTTTAACTATATATAGATTGCATATCCTAGTTTTTGATGGGATTCTTGAAAATATTTTTATTTCATAAGATAGCCAAAATATCATATGATTTTAATGAAATCTTATGATATTTTAAGGGTGAATGTTTTATTTTAAAGTAATAATATTCATGTTTAAAATGAAACCATTTTCAATAATCACTTTTCCGTTATTATTGTTCATGAAAAATTTATGAAAACAATTAGGTAAAGAAGTTTATTTTAAGTTAAGGTGTTTATTTTGATCTAAATGGTTAATATGATAATGAGATAACATTCATATGAGTTTTTAATATTTTTTTAGGATTAATTATTTTCTTTTATTTTTTTATCCCTTACCTGTCATTTTTTTCTCATCACAAATTTTCAAATATTTTTTTAAGGGATTAATTATGATTTTGAACTACAATAAGCTATATATATCTTTTACAGGGATCTATATTAAAATAATTTAACATGTTTTGAATTATACCTTAGTTTAAATTTATTAATCCAATTTTGGAATGAAAAAGAATAAATAGTGTGGAAGTGTCAAATTTTTATTGTAATGGTTTGATATGCAAAATTTTTTCCTGACTATCATAAACTCTGAAAAAAAATCATCAAACTGTTAAATGTAAAATCCTTGTTATAAATCATTTAATTATTAGTTAATTAAGTTATCTATATTTATAATATGATATTATTTTATTACTATTTTGGCTACTAGAAAATAAATGTGTTTATATGTGAATCATATTTACTTGGTGGGAAAATATTTTTATTTTATAATCAATATTAAAGAGTGGTTATGAGGTTGGTGAATGGTCTGAAAAATAAAAGGAATCCATTGGATGGTTGACTTATATTTCCAACAACATAGTATAATGGTTCAATGCTACCAAAAGTATTTGAAACTTGAAGTGATGAATATTGAAAAACTTTTCTATCAATGTTGTGAATTGTGATTAATAAAATGATCTATGTTTTAACTTATAGATCTATATTTGGTAACTCATTTAATTAAATTTTTGTTCTCTATTTAATTTTCACTAAATATGTTTGGGGAAATTTTGAAGGTGAAAATATTGTTTATAAATTTTGTGGATGATTTTATAGGGATTAATTTTGATCATCTAGATGAGTTTCCTAAATTCTTTGATAATATTGAGTGTATGTTTTGATGCTCGTAAATAAGAGGGGTTCCAAACAGTGTTTCTATTTTTAATCAGAGTTGGTGATGGATTCCCAATAGGTGATTCTAAATATATTCTTTTAAATCCTTAATTATTATTATTATTCATATTTTTTATGTTAATTCATAAGAGGAATTATTTATCTAGATGACTATTTTTTTATGGTTATTCCTTCCATTTATTTGTATAGATTTTGATGTGTGATGCTTGTGGATAACAATTTTATTTCATGATTTTTTGTGGATGTATTGAATGTAGAAAGTTGTAATGGATTGTTTTCATACATATTCTATAATAATAATCTATTAGGGGATGTGGTACTATAGATATAATGAATGTTCAGGTTTAAGACACATTTTATGAATTGGTCTCCTTCTAGAATATTCTTCTGATTAGTTTAAAAAACTAGTTCATTTTTTGAACATCTAAATTATGTTTACATATTTATGAAATCAAGAAAGAATGTATAAGTGTGTGATTGAGAGTTTTTAAAAAGTTATTTATCCTAAATATAATTTTTAAAAGGGTATATACAAGTTTGGTAGGTGTGGAAGGTTGGTTTTTTCTAATTTTTATTTTTTTAGAGAGTTTTGATGATGAATTTTCTATAATTATGGAATAGGGTTTTAGTGAAATGTTATAATAGGTATTATAAACTATTTTAGTTTTATATTTGTATAGTCCTTTGAGTTATTTGTGTGAATGTTTTATAAGACCTAGTTTCAATAGTCATGTTTAAATAAAACTAGAAGGTCATTTTATTTATGTTCTCACTTATAATTTCTAATCACCTAATAGTTGTATTGTTTAGTTCACGGTATGTGATTTTAAAGGATTAGATATTAATTATCTATCTATAAGTTTTTAAAGATGATTTTTCTGAATTAACAGATAGTACCAAAGTTTATAGAAACATATAAGTGTTTTCCATTTCTTATGGGACTTCCTATTCTACAGAATTAGTTTTTATAATGACCTTAATGTTTTAGGAGATGTAGTTTATAACCTAAATTTTCCTTTGAAATTATGTGATGTGGATTTGTTGTTATGTATTAATTTAGATGATGTATTTTCATAATGTTATTTTTAAAAGGTGTTATTCAGATTGTGTAGGAACTTTTCACTTGATTTAAATGATGGTTTTGACATATGTGTGTGTGTGTGTGTTTGTTTATATACTAATTCATGGATTTTTAATCCCATTGTAGAGGGTAGTCTGATAGATGGAAAATTATTTGATTATCTCCTACCAGTAAGTTGAGTCATGACGTGAGTTGTTTATATATCACAATTTTAGATATTATTTGGCTAATAAGGCAATCATCTTCACCCTTTTGAGTGGATACGTTACATGAGGTGTTCAGATATACTTATGTATAATATTTTGTATTGTTTATACATTGATTTGGTATAGTATAGATCACATATTAAATATCGTTATTTGATTTTCAATTATTAGTTTTTATGTGTAAGAATATTATGTTTTTTTATTTAATAGATTATGTAGAGTCACTATATATGAAAATCACCACTCTTGTAAAAAATTAATGATTTTTTCCCAACATCCTAAGTGGTTGTGTACTTGTGGATATCTAGTTCAGAATAATTTTCTCTTCACACTATTTATGGATACTTGTTGAGTGTGGGTGAGATAGTCTAATCATGAAATATAATCATATCATAGTATTTTACATTTATCTTCTCTAAATCTCACAATACACACACCCCCAAACATATAGGTTTAGTTTATTTAGTGACTTGATACATAACCAAATTATTTTACACAATCCTCAACATGTCCCACATATATTTTCTAAAAATGATGCCCTTCTAGACAAAATATATATAACACTATACATCTGTTGGCGCAAAAAATGTGGCCCGAAAGAAAGGAACGAAAAAGGTCGGCGCGCTGCCTCACGAAGCTCCGTCGCGAAGCGCTGCCGCGAAGCGCCGCCGCGAAGCCCCGGCGCAAAGCGCCCCAACCATGGTGGCGCCGCAAAGCACCGGAGGCGGTAATCCTCCGCGAACCCATTTGACGTTCGCGAGCCGCCGTGAAGCACCAGAGGTGGTAATCCTCCGCAAACCCATTTGACGTTCGCGAGCCGCCGCGAAGCGCCGAAGGCGGCGAGCGAGCCCTGCTTCGCGGCGCCCCTTCCCTATAAATATTGGACTCCCCCTGAGTCCCGGGGATGGAAAATCCGACCATTCGGCTTCTCCTCTCCCGAATCGCGAAGCACTCTTTGCCCCGGGAATCATGAGCTCCGCGAGGTATTTCTACTTCGCGAGACGCCTCTGCTTTGTCTCGTTTTGAGCCCCTCTTCCGGGAGGGATGCCCTTCGCGAAGCTCAAGGGCGTTCGCGGAGGAAGGGGATTCCCAAGGGAACCCGGGCATCCGCGGAGCGTTTATGCTTCGCAAAACACCCAACCCATGCTAGTGATCCCTATGCCAAGGCAGGATCACTGCACATCGCGAAGCACACTACTTCGCAGGACCCTACTTCGCGAGGCACCCCTTCTTCGCGAGGCAGTGCTCCACGAACACTGTTCCACTTCGCGAAGCACCTCCCACTCACACCAATGCCCCATGCTAAGGCCAAGGCACCCCACTTCGCGAAGCACACTCCTTTTCTTAGCGATTCCTCTTCCCGTGCGACCCTTCAGGTTTTCACGATGTGATTTCAAAGTCCCATGGACAATACCACCCGTAGCGTTGCTTCGCTTAATGCTTCTTCGCATAGGCACGCTAACGGCTATTGCTTCTTCGCATAGCCACGCTAACGTGGAC
Source organism: Viscum album (assembly GCA_963277665.1). NCBI lineage: Eukaryota > Viridiplantae > Streptophyta > Magnoliopsida > Santalales > Viscaceae > Viscum > Viscum album. The sequence goes on from OY728125.1 coordinate 1,453,009,155, forward strand.
CCCTCGATGGTTCGTCCCACGACTCCCCTTTACCATGGCCTTACCGGTACCTTCCCTTCCCCAAGGACCAGAGGGTACCGGTTATGTAAGTCCTAGGGGTGTGGAGTGAACCCACCTCGTCCGAGCTGCAGGACGTTAAACTACCAAGCACCACGTCCTCAACACATGACGTTAAACTGTGACCCAACCTCGTCTCCCTCACCAAGGGTCCCCCCAGCTCGAACATTCTTTACACCACTCGTCTCCACGGGAATGGAACTCTTCCGCAATGGAATGAGATCCTCCTTGTCGGAGTGGCGTATGTTCGCAGGGGAAGGGCTGCCTCAGAGCGTAATCCCCTAACCTTTGGTACGGATGATTGCACCCGTGCATCTCCGTACTTCCCCACTACCAAGGTCGGTGGAGGACGTGATAGGGAACGAGGCACCTCCCTATGGGCCTCCATCTTGGAGTAAGTCCCAACACCATGGGCTGCTCAACACGTAAGCCCCTTTTCGCTTCTCACGGACGCACCCTTCGCGACGTGATTGTCAGGTCCTTGCAACCTCTTGTTTCTCACACCGAGCATAACTCACGTGGGCTTAGAGTGAGCACCGACCCTGACCCATCTTTTGAACTACGAGGTCTTTGATCCATGTCAAGGCATGGTACGTAGGAAGCCTCTATGAGGTTTAAGCCCACCGCCCATTGGACCAAGTTCCACTTTCACGTCGGTTCACCGACAAATCCATCTTTTGAACTACGAGGTATTTGATCCATGTCAAGGCATGGTACGTAGGAAGCCTCTATGAGGTTCAAGCCCACCGCCCATTGGACCAAGGTCCACTTTCACATCGGTTCACCGACAAACCCATCTTTTGAACTACGAGGTCTTTGATCCATGTCAAGGCATGGTATGTAGGAAGCCTCTATGAGGTTCAAGCCCACCGCCCATTGGACCAAGGTCCACTTTCACGTTGGTTCACCGACAAACCCATCTCTTGAACTATGAGGTCTTTGATCCATGTCAAGGCATGGTACGTAGGAAGCCTCCATGAGGTTCAAGCCCACCCGTCATTTCACGCCGGGTCTCACCCCGGTCCAGCATGACGTTAAACTACATTCTAGTCCAATGGTAAGCTGTTGTGACCCTTTCCCACCTGAACTACGAGGTCTTTGATCCATTTCAAGGCATGGTACGTAGGAAGCCTCCAAGAGGTTCAAGCCACATTGCTCGGTCGTTCTTTCACGTCAAGTTTCACCCACGTCCAGCACGACGTTAAACTGCAATTCCCGTCCGACGGCAAGCCGTTGTGACCACCCCGAACTACGAGGTCTTTGATCCATGTCAAGGCATGGTACGTAGGAATCCTCCCAGAGGTTCAAGCCCAACTCCCATCGGACCAAGGTCCCTCACTTACGTCGGTTCGCCGACACCCACCGCCCATCGTTTATTCACGTCAGGGTTCACTATCATCCCGCATGACATTAAACTGTATTCCCTGAACTACGAGGTCTTTGATCCATGTCAAGGAATGGTACGTAGGAAACCTTACCAAGGTTCAAGCCCACCATTAGTGGACCCACGGGTCTAATTTCACGTCGGTATGCTGACGATGCCCATCGGACCAAGGTCCACCTTCAAGTCAGTACGCTGACAATGCTCATCGGACCGAGGTCCACCTTCACGTTGGTTCGCCGATGACGTTCATCGGGCCAAGGTCCACATTCACGTCGGTTTACCGGCACCAACCCGAACTACGTGGACTTTGATTCCCTGCCACGAGGATACGTAGGAAGCCTCGTCAAGGCTCAATCCCAACTTTACTGTCTCCCCCTACGATGGTCCCACTTCACTCTCCTTCTACTCCATTCACCAATCGCCCATGGGCTGGCCCCTGTGTCGATATCCTTTCAAGGAGGATGCCACAAATCCGATCTATCCTAGCTAATTCTCTGGTTGGTCTGATCCGTCCCCGCTGGACGTTAAACTTGAGACATACCCTGTGTTGAACATGGGAAGCTGAGGAAAACCTCAAATATGTGTCTGTGACACATAATTCCCCGTGCTCAATGTGGGATGCCTCGGGCTTTCACGCCCTCGAGAAGCCTTGTGGTCATGGATAACAGACAAACATGCCAGGTACCCCAGCATCCAGACACGCTACTGATGCCTCAACGTGACTACTCCCCTGACCGAAGGTTGCTGCCCCGACTGGACCCTTTGGAATGTCCCGACAGAAGCAGTGTAATTAACCGGCATCCATGGAAACATGGCACTAGGAAGAGTTTCACGAACTACGTATTAAATCTATAAGGGAGACTCGGACTAGGTGATGAGTTCTGAGGAGGGATCCGCAGGAGGAAGAACCGACATCCCATCATCCCGTTTCGATCAAGGAGAAGACGCCCCTGAATAAGGAGCGAATGACGCCCGCCTTTGGAAAGCGGGAATGCGGGGCAACAAGCCACGCATCCTCATAGACGGATGCGCGCGCCCCGGCGAAAGCGTCGGAAACAGAAATGGTGAACCCAACGTGAAATTCTTCTCCTCAATATGGAGATTAGTAGCGTTCGAGAAACCAGTAGATTGACGTGTCACCGGGTCCAGATATCCAGTGCCTGGTCCCGCTAAGCAAATAGCGGGCCTATCGTGAAACTCACCGGAAGTCGGGGTAGTAGAACGTGGGGCACTCCGCTCTGCAGCATGTTGGCGTGGATCCTTCTCACAGACATGGAGAATGGAAGAATGCTGGGGCACTGGCTGTCAATCCTTTTCCTCTCAGTAATGATGAGTTGACCCCTTCGTTTCTCAGGAACCAGGTTGTTATTTCAGAGATGCGGTCACCATCCGCTCCTCGCCCACTCAGAGGCAGGGGCAACACAACGACGGCCACTCCACATGGTGCCACTACCGCCACGATGGCTGCCACGTCACGGAATACGGGACGCCCACGTCCCCTTTCCCCCTCAGAGGCCATCCAACGAAGGGTGATCAACAGCCTCGTGCGCAGGTATGAGGAAGAAGGGGTCATCCCAACCCGGGATATGGCCCGCCTGGACCTGGAGGCCTCCAGGCCCCGCCGTCAACGCCGCCCTAATAGGCCACGCAGGGAGCCCCTGCTCCCCACCCTGACATTCAACCATTTTGGGAGCCTATCCCCGGAACGCCTTGACGACTCCTCACCTTACGCTGAAGAGGTGGGCGCTCTTCGGCTCAGTCCACTCAGGGCCCCGACCCGGGGACCCCAGGCGAGAGCTCCCGTCCGGCCACGTCAGCGCCGTCGTCCGGTCCTGCAGGAAGAGAAGGCAGACTACGTCCCTGCACCACCTGCACCGGCCCGCCTGACCCGTCGTCAGCGCCGGGCCCGGGCTGAGGACGCTCGCTCAGGCGCGTTCACGTCGACAACTACAGTGGGCCGAGCCACCGCCGACGGGCATTATGAAGCCCCCACGTACATTGAGCAGGGGCACCCCTTCACCCAACCATGATCGAGACCCCAACCGCCCCACGGGCAGGCTGGGTTGACTCTCCGAGTTGCAGGCCCAAGTGGTGATCGCCGCGAGCTAACCCACGGTAATGCCACCCCGTACGGAGGTCCTCCCCGTACCACTACTCCGCAGATCGTCGGCCTTCCCCGATCCGAGGTTCATCATGGAGGCATGCCTCATGCTACCCCCATCCTGCTGGAAGACCTGCCCCGCAGCAATGACGCTCAGTGCGGAAACATTTCCCGTTCCCACTATACAGGGTATGGAGTCCATCCTCCTGCCCCCGACCGCCAACCTGAAGGCACCGTCCATCCGGTCCTTCTCCAACGTGGGGGCCCTCCCTACGTCCTCTCTGCAACTGGCGAAGTTCCTCCTCGCCCCAGCAACTCGAGGAGTGAAGGCCAGCCTCGCTCCACCCGCATCGATCATGGAGGTCCTCTCCATGCTCCTGCCAGTTCCAACAGAGGCCACGCCCACATGGGTACTGTTCATGGAGGTCCTCCCCATGTACCCTTCGACATTTTCCCCGGTGCCCCTCGCACCCCGGCTATCTCGAGTGGGGACCCTCTCCGCCACGGCACCAGCGCCGCCCCGAGGCTGCCTGATAGGGGTCAACCCTGTCCCGAAGAGCCACCCAGGGGCAGAAGAGCGGGTTGTCACCGCCACAAGAAGAATCCCGGGAAGGCCCAGGTGGAGATCAAACCTGCCCGCTTCTCCGACTCGGAAGAAGAATGTGATTCAGTGATGGAACCTTCTCCCCGTTCCTCCGTATCAAGGACTGGGGTAGGAACCAGACACGTTAGCCTCGTTCTCCCAGAATTTGAGGTCCACCAGATTCCCGTCTCTCTCCGCAGGTACATCCAGGAGGAAGAAATCCTGGGAATTCCGCAGGTCTCGGCCACGCGATCATCGCCTCTGTCACCAGAAGAGCCCTCTACCACTACCAGAGATCACGTAGAGTTATTTTGGGGGCCAATGACGGTAGAGCGATGACACGACCTGTCGCTCGTAGTCACGGGTCCTGTTCCGGAAGCTACGATTATCAGCCCGTCGTATCGTGACATCGTGGCTAGGTCACCTCACTCTTCGGAGGATGGCCCGGAATTCGGCGGCCAATCAGCTCGTTTCCCGTATTCTCCGCCGCTGAGATTACTATCCCAAAGGTCTGCCTTGGTACCGCTTCTGGTTCCTCAGCCGCCCCCGGTTGACGAGTGGGGAAACACAGGGCCAGACCCTGAGTCCGAGCCTAGGAGCTTCTGGAGTATCCTTGCAGCGGATTACTTCCCGGAGAAGTTCTGGCCGACGGAGGCACTGAATTTCCGTATACCAGAGTCTCTTACCCCTGAAGACGTGGGGTGCTTTTGTCGAACCATGTGGGCGACACACTTCCGCCTCCGTTGTGAACGGGTGGTGTACCCCAGAAGTCGTGAGCACTTCGAAGAAATCGGCGAGCAATGCCGCCTGATCGATGCAACCGCACTTCTTGTGGTCCAACACACTGAGTCCCCAGGCCACCAGAGCGCCCTTCAACGAAAATGCATTCAGAGTCTTAAAGCACTCCGCAGAATCGTCAGGGAATCCACCCCCCATGTGCAAGTCCGTGGTTGGGGACACTATGCCGCTCTCCTCTTCGACCCTATCCGACGACAGCCCGATTCGCTATGCGACATCGAGGATATGCCCTCAAGAGGGGTCGCAGTCTACATGGATGACGTTGTGGATAAGGAAGACGAGCTTGAGTTCATTGATGGAGACTTACCACCCGAGGGCGTACCGCCACTGCTCGACCCGTTAGGGAGAGTTACCCGTCAGCAGAGAAACCTGCTAGGCCTCCCCGTACCCACCGAGTCGCTGGTACTCGGTCGAAACACTGGAAAGGGTAAGGAGAACGTCGAAACAGTCAAGCACTCCGACCCATCTGCCTCTGTGCAGAAAATGGACGGAGATCCTGAGAAGGCCACGTTACGCCAGCAGCTTGCTGAGCAGAAGAGGCTGGTTGACGAACTCTTGGCTGAACGTGCCGCAGAGCGACGACCCGACTATGGTAATCCCAGGTCAGGGCAGCATGGGAAGGAACAATTTCCCCCCGGTGAGATGCCTCCGGGCAACCCTGATCATGCTACTGCCGCAGACAGGGCGGAAGCCGGAACATACGGCAAGAGGGCGTGATACGTCTCGCCAAACCCCCCCGAGCGACGGGACAATCTGATGAATCCAACCCGGGTTCCCCCAGTCGCCCTGCAGGTCGTCCAGCCAGTTGACCCATGAGCGGCCGAAGCCGTCTACCGTGTTGAAGAACCTGGCAATGCACTTGTGGTTAGGGATCCCCGTCAAGACAGGGACCCCCACCTGGAGGACCTTATTGAGGCACTCACAGCCCGCCTCGAGGTGTTGGAAACGCGGCAGGTGGCGGTCCCACCGGATGGAAAGCCTTATCCCGCGTGGGTGGATGATATGCCCGTGCCTCCGGGTTTTGGGACCCCACTTTCTTGCCTTTTAACGGGACAGGGGACCCGCCCCAGCACTTGGCTCATTTCTCTTCCAGGTGTGGCCCCATGCTAGGGACCCCGTCTCAGCAAGAAGCCGCCAAGCTCCGATGTTTTGTACAGACATTGGAAGGTCCGGCATTCGTCTGGTACAGCCATCTCCCTATCGGATCAGTGACCGGTTGAGAGGATCTTCACCGGCAGTTCTTATACCAGTTCAGATCCACCACGCGAAAGACCAGCATTGCGGACCTCTTCAAGTGCAAACAGAGGCCTGATGAGCGGGTCGCAGATTTCATCGCCCGGTGGAAAGGACTTACGTATTCCCTCGATATGCCACTGACTCAGGAGAAATTACTGACGATGTGTTTGGGGAACGTCAAGACAGAGATGGTACCCTCCTTGATTACCAAGAACTACCATGGAGGGTTCAGAGATTTTTCGGACAAGGCTCAACGCCTCGAGGAATCCCTGTAACAGGCCAGTCAGGAACTTTTGCTTTCCCCTATGATCCCAGCTAGGAGGACCGCGAGGGCTGAACCCGCCACGGTGGCTCAAATAGAAGCCCCAAGGCAGCTGGAATTGCTGCCGGTGGCACCACCTCCGCAACCCCGCAGAGGTCCTCCACCTCAAGTACAGGCTCCCGCCCAGCAGCGACCGCCTCAGAACCGACAGGTTCCCCCGCACAACGCGCCACCGCCACCTAGGCGAGACAACCAGGCGCCAGCTCCTCGGCAGGCCCCTCCGGTCCCTCGTCAGGACCAGGCCCCCAGGGCCCCCTATCTGGAAAGAAGGTACCAGACCTATTCGTTCAATGAAAATCAGGTCCCTGGCTACTTCCGAAGTGCTCTAGAGCAAGGGATTGTGCGTCTGCCTGAGTGCAGAAGGCCGGCAGAGGCGCACCTCACCGACCACCCCAACTACTGCCCTTATCATCGGATCCTGAGGCACACCCTCAAGCGATGCTATGTGTTTAAAGACTGGCTTCAGGACCAGGTCATCAACAACATAGTCAAGTTGGGCCCAGCACCAGCGCAAGTGGCAGGCGTCTTTGCAGGATCAGAAATCGGCAGCGACAGCGAAGGTGAGTGGCAGCAGGTCCCTAGCCGCGGATCCCAGAAATATGATGACTGGATGGCTTGAAAAACCGTCGTTCGTGCCCAGGGTATCATCCGGGCGCTCCTAAAGCAGTCGGAACCTTCAGAAGAAGTAGTCGGTGCCTCCGCATCGTCTTCACAGTCGACCTCTTCCCAAAAGGGCAAGCAGCGGCGACGCAAGAAGAAGCAACGTGCACCGCCAGTGCCGTCGTCATCCCGCACTCTTGGCGACTTTATGCCCCCCGAAATGGGGATCCCTCCCAAAATCCGCCCAGCGGTGGACGACTCCTCGAGCGATAGCCAAGGGTACGCTTTGGTTAACACCGTGGAGCTGGTAAAGCCCTATATGACCCCCGATGAGGGGGAACCCCAAGCAGACCTCCCCAACGTTTCCAGCCGACGTCAACGTCAGCGGAATCGCAATCGCGCCGGTCATCGAGGTACGTCAGCAGGAACTTGTGGCCAATCCGTGCACGCTACCGAGACCAGGAAGCAGGCTCAGCGCAGATCTCAGCACGCGCAGACCCATCCAACATCCTCGGCTCTACCTCCACCGCCGTTCGTGCTACTGGATCGGGGGGAGCCGCCTCGTCCGTATCATAGTCAGTCTTGCCCGGCTACAGGCCAGCCTCCACTGCCTGATCTTATCCCGGCGACTACTCTTAAGGCTTCTACTGCTAGGCAGCAAGATGTACACAGTACTAGTTACTCGCCGGTTCAGCCAGCCGAACCCGCTGTGCATCCAAATGCCGAACGACCTCCTGTAAGCAGATGCTTGCGTTTGGCACAAAAGTACGATGTTATGAAGCACCTGGACGGCATCCCGGTGAGGCTTTCCATCCTTGAGGCCCTTCGCCTGTCATCTGAAATGCGTGAGGCACTCTCTGAGGCCCTAAGGAACCCCCTCCAGTTCAAGACGGAGGTAGCAGCTGCAGAAGCCTTCCATACCGAGACGATTGAAAACGCCGAGTGTCAGGTGGTTATTTCGTTCTCCGGTGAAGATGAGGACCCCCACTATACAGGGGCACATTAGCCCACTGTATATCACTGGCCACTTCAACGGTGTGGAAGTCCGCCGCTGCCTCGTTGACACAGGTTCTGGAATCAATCTAATTCCGACCCGGACGCTGCGAAAGCTGGGTCTGTCCGGAGGTAATTTAACTCCCTCTGACCTCAGGATCCAGGGGTACGACAGGACAGAGAAAACCCCAGTCGGCATGATCCGCCTGAAGACTCAGTTCGGTGGCTTAATTTCCAGCACCGAGTTCATGGTTGTTTCTCAGGACACCGCCTACAACGCATTGATGGGTAGGCCATGGCTCCATCTGCATGCAGCGGTCCCCTCGTCGTATCACCAGTGCCTCAAGTACTCGCTCAACGGTCGAGTAGGTGTGCTCTAAGGAGACGCGTCCCCTTTCGCTTCTTGTGAGGCCTGCTATCTGGATGCGGGTTATTACAAAAGTAAGGACAAGAAAATCCTGGTAAGCGAGAATGAACCCGCCCCGGTCACAAGTGATCCCTGGGTAAGCATGGACGACGCCTAAATCCTCCCGATCCAGCGGTTGGAGGCCACGACCCCCGACATGGGGAAATGCTTTGTTGTTTTGGGTACGCAAGGAAGACATGTTCCCGTGTCCAAGCGACGGAGGAAAATCACCTCGTACTCCTACATCAACCAGGCTCAGGTGATCCCGGAATCTCCTACCCTTATACGGTACCGGGACGTCAAGCTGATGACAACGGCGGTGTGCCACACATGTCTCTTCCGCCGGGCTGGAATTAACCGACTCAGGCCGACACATCACCATTACTCTGATATCATAAAACGTGGCCCTTTAGGCCGAAGGCCAGATGGGATAGGGTTGACTTCCTTCATTGCCATGGTCTCGATGGAAAGTGAGTCTCCTGATGTGATGACCGCTGCTGCCCGAGTCGGCACCAGCTACCCTGTGGATCTTGATAGCCCAGAAGTATCTTCCATCACGGGAAATCCCCCCACGGGTGGGGAGGAAGACATGGAGGATGCTACCCCAGCCTTTGAAGAAGGCTTCTCTTCCACGGTTGATGAACTGGTACAGGTTAAACTTGGTAGCGAGGCAGATCCGAGACCCACATTGATCAGTGCATCCATGTCCCTCGGGGAGCGGCAGCAGTATGTAGACTTCCTCAAACAGCACCGTGATGTGTTTGCCTGGAGTTACGATGAGATTCCAGGGCTGGATCCCCAAGTGGTCGTCCACCGTATGGGCCTCCCAGAAAAACATCGTGGGTTTAAGCAGCCTCCCAGGAAGATGCACCCTTCCCATGGCGCTATGGTTAAGGCCGAAGTTGATAAGCTAATCAAAGCCAACTCCGTCAAGGAGGTCCAGTACCCCAAGTGGCTTGACAACATTGTGCCAGTCAGGAAGAAGAATGGGCAGATCAGAGTTTGTATCGACTTCCGCGATCTTAATCGCCACTTCCCAAAGGATGACTTCCCACTCCCGGTGACGGAGCTGTTGATTGACGCCACGGCTGGATTCCAAGCCCTCTCTTTCATGGATGGGTATTCCGGGTATAACCAGATCCGGATGTCCCCCGAAGACGGGGAGTCCACTGCCTTCAGGGCTCCCCAGGGTACCTTTTTCTACCAGGTAATGCCATTCGGTTTGAATAATGCAGGTGCCACTTATCAGAGGGCCATGCATCGCATATTCAAACCGATCCTCGGGACATTGGTGGAATGCTATGTGGACGACCTCGTAGTCAAGTCACATCAGCTCCAGGACCATCTCAGAGACCTTGAGAAATTTTTCGGCTTCCTCCGTTCCCGTCACCTGAAGATGAACCCGCTGAAGTGTGCCTTCGGAGTCACCTCTGGGAAGTTTCTGGGCTTTGTTGTCAGATACCGAGGTATCGAGATCGACCCGGAGAAGATCAAGGCCATCAGCCAAATGCCTCCCCCGATCAACATTCGGGAGCTCCGAGGCCTTCAAGGACACTTAGCCTATATACGCCGATTCATTGCGAATCTGGCCGGCAAGTGTAAGCACTTTTCTCGGCTCATGAAGAAAGGCGCTGCCTACGAATGCGATGAGGAGTGTCAGACCGCCTTCGAGGAAATCAAGCAGTATCTGCTCCAACCTCCGGTCTTGATGCCACCCGTCTCCAGAAAGCCGCTGGTCCTTTACGTGACAGCCCTGGAGAGATCCCTCAGTGCGCTGCTATCCCAGAAGAACAACGAGGGTACTGAGAATAGTCTCTACTATCTCAGCCGCATGCTTCTCGATACGGAGATTCGATACTCCCCTGTCGAAAAGAGCTGTCTTGCGCTCGTCTTCGCCGTGCAGAAGTTGCAGCACAACCTGCAACACCACGAGGTGCAATTGATCTCTCGGGTAGATCCACTGAAGTACATCCTGAACCACTCCATGCTGACTGGCCGACTAGCACGGTGGGCGGTGATTCTCCAGCAGTTTGATATCAGGTTTATACCTCAGAAGGCCATTAAGGGACAGGAATTGGAAGACTTTTTAGCTGCCCATCCAACCTCCGCGGATCAATCCCTGGACCTGGACTTCCCTGATGAGACGATCCTCTCAGTCGATCATGCTGCCCCGTATTGGAAAATGCATTTCGACGGTGCCTCCCGGAGCCCCACCGGTAGGAAGCTCAACGATCCCAATCTCAACAGAGTGGGCCTGGGTATTGTCTTCATTACCCCGGCGCAGGCCGTCCTGCCGTACTCGTTCCTGTTGTCAGAATGTTGTACGAACAACGAGGCAGAGTACCAAGCTCTCATCATCGGCCTCGAGTTGGCCCTTGAGATCCATGTTCCCCACCTACATATGAAGGGAGATTCCGAGCTGGTAATCAAACAGGTTAATGGCGACTACGTCGTCAGGAAGCCAGAGCATGCACCGTTGCTGGAGTACACCCTCCTCTTAATGGCCCAGTTCTCTTCTCGACCAGAGGTTACCCATGTCCCACGGTCGCAGAACGGCCAAGCAGACGCCCTGGCTGGCTTAGCCGTGTCGCTCGCGGAACCCGAGCAAGATGATTTGGTCATACACGTGGCCCACCGGAGAGTCATTTCCCCCGTCACCCAAGAGGACCGTGATAGCCTGCGGGTAAGTCATCTCACCGCCGGACCCTCCGTATCGGGAATCCCGGGTTCGTCGGATGCAGTGGTTGAAACCACCCCCGAATAGAGAGCACCTTTTGTCGAGTATCTCCAAAATGGTCAGCTCCCGGATGACCGGGCCGAACGCGAGCGAATCCGATGCCGCGCGCTGCAATTTACCCTCTGGAGCGGCCCCAGTCTTGAAGAGATCCTTTATAAGAGGAGTTTCGATGGTTTACTCCTCCGTTGCATCCAAGGGGGGGAGATACCTCAAGTTATGCAAGAGGTTCACGCCGGTTCCTGTGGCTCCCATCAAGCTGGGCCGAAACTGTCCCATCAAATCCGGAGGTTGGGGTACTTTTGGCCCCCTATGATCCATGGTTGTATTGGATACGCAAATAGATGCCACGCGTGCCAAGTACACACCAACTTCTTGCATTGGCCGCCGGAGCCCCTCCACCCCACCAAGTACTCTTGGCCATTTGCGGTATGGGGACTTGATGTAGTGGGACCGTATCCACCGGCAACAGCCCGCCAGTGCAGGTTCATCCTGACTGCTACAGATTTCTTCTCCAAGTGGGCTGAAGTAGTTCCGCTCAAAGAGGTCAAGGCCCGTTCCATCGTTGAATTTGTGATCTCCAACATTATCCACCGGTTTGGAGTCCCTCACGCTGTCCTCACCGATAACGGCACCAACTTCCGAGCAGCTGAATTGAAGAAATTGTACGCTAAGTACGACATTCGGTTGAACCATACCTCCCTCTACCACACGCAGGCGAATGGACAGATCGATGCATTCAACAAGACCCTATCTAACATTCTGCAGAAGATGGTTGGTCAGAACAAGAAGAGTTGGCCGGACAAGCTCCCCAACGCCCTCTGGGCTTACCGGACGACGACTTGCAACTCTACCCAGGTGACCCCATATTCCCTGGTGTATGGAGCTGAGGTCGTCCTACCCATTGAGATCCAGCTGTCGTCGCTACGCACTATAGTTTATGATCACCAGACATCAGATGAGGTAGCCGAGATCCGTCTAGCTGAATTAGAGGCACTGGATGAGGACCATCTTCGTGACCTGCACAATCTGGAAAGGCATCAGGACAAGATAGCGAGATCCTTTGACAAGAAGGTTCGTCTCCGCTCTTTTCTACAGGGTGACCTTGTATTGGCCCTTCGAGCGCCAATGATTCCCGGTAGGAAACCACCCAAGTTAGAACCCAAATGGGAAGGGACTTATATCATCCATAAGGTTTACCTCAATGGAGCATACTCCTTAGTGACCACGGATGGAGAGCGTATAACCCCTCCCACCAATGCCAAGTTCCTCAAGCGATACTTTGCCTAGGGAAAAAGTGGTCATGCACGACCTTAAACTGCGAGAGGGTCCTGCACGACCCTAAACTGCGACTTGGTCCCGCACGACCTTAAACTGCATCTCTGTCCTCACTACAAGACGTTAAACTACAAGCCGGTCAGGCCTTCCTGACCGAGGCTCAGCCTCAGGCCCCTCGGCCTCCTTGGGCCCCTGGCCCCGTCTCCACCGCGGTTTGGCCCCCAGGCCCCCTTGTTGTTGTTTTTCCAACTTAACCTCTTGTGGGATTGTACGGAATGGTGTAGGACCACGTCCTCATTCACACCGGATTACTTGTTGTACCATACATATCCCCAAATGAGGTGCTTCTCATCGTCCCGCAGGACGTTAAACTACACTTCTAGAACTACGTGTGGCTTGATTCTCATCCTTATGAGATACGTAGGAACGCTCGGACACCTCGTCTTGAGCCCAACCCCAAGCTTTTCCCTTCCACTATTCCCCCTAGGAATAGTTTTCTTGGAGGATCTTTGTGTAGCAGGGAGTAGGCTTTCTTGGCCCCGCTTATGCAACCCCGCTCGCACAAAGATTGTAAGGGTCGCACCATGTGCCCACTCCCGTTCTTCTATCCTCCCACGTCCTCACCGCATGACACTAAACTGAATGGCCTTCAAGAACTACGTATGGCTTGATTCTCATCCTTATGAGATACGTAGGAACGCCCGGACACTTCGTCCGTGGGCCCAGCCCAAAAGCCAAAATCTTCCCCTCGGGTCAAGACATGGCAGGGTGCACACTTTTTCCCCGACCCACATCGAGCAAGCCTCGACCCGGCTGCACATTCCCCCGTGGAGGTGTTTTCCCCTTTCGTGGATGGATACAACTATTCTTCACCCACTCCTTGACTGGGATTCCTTCATTTTTCACACCCAGAGGGACCCCCAAGAACGGCCTGGATACAATGCCCAAGGGCTCTCCTACCGATACGGGTCAACACCCTCGAGGGTTTTCAAGCAACAAATCGATACAAGTCCCGTGTTGCGAATTTGGTCAGCGGTCGACGCTCATTTTTTCCCCCATACAGGTCACCATAAGAACGCTGTGTTTTGAATATGGTGAACAGTGTCCTGGATTTTCGGGTCCACCCCGAGATTTCCCAGGCATCAAGAACAGTGATTCATTCTGCCCCATCCTGAGGCGACAAACTTCCCCCAGGTGGTGCTAGTGATCGGGCCCATGGCCCCGATTCCTCATAGGAGTGTACGGTGTGGTGTAGGACTATGTCCTCATTCACGTCGGGACCATGTACCATGCCGTACGACTCCCCTTACGAGGCCCAGCCTCAGGCCCCTTGGCCTTTTCGGGTCCACGACCCTCGTCCTCATGTAAGACGTTAAACTACAAACCAGTCAGGCCTTCCTGACTGATGCCTGATCTTAGGCCCCTTGGCCTTCTCCCCAATATCTCACCCAGAGTGTACGGTGTGATGTAGGACTACGTCCTCATTCACGTCAGGACCATGTACCATGTCGTACGACTCCCCTTACGAGGCCCAGCCTCAGGCCCCTTGGCCTTTTCGGATCCCCGACCCTCGTCCTCATGTAAGACGTTAAACTAAAAACCAGTCAGGCCTTCCTGACTGATGCCTGACCTTAGGCCCCTTGGTCTTTCCGGGCCACGACCCAGGTCCTCTCTTTCCCAGGGTGTATGGTGTGATGTGGGACTATGTCCTCATTCACGTCGGCTTCTTCACCATACCACACACCTTCTTTGTTTCTGGGTATATTGCTTCCCCTTCTCGTCCAATATGACATTAAACTACGTATAGAGAACTATGTGTGGCTTGATTCCCATCCTAATGGGATACGTAGGACCACCTGGATGTCCAAGATTCCGGTCCAGCCCCATCTCTCGGGAATCCTCATCCCATCCTGGCCCCTTGGCCTATCCTTCATCCGTGAGAGGATTATATGGTGTGGTGTGGGATTATGTCCTCATTCACGACGATCTCGTAATGACCACGCCATGCTCCCCCCCTACTGAGCTGTTTCGTCGACCCTTTTTTCGGCGGTTCACCAATGTGCTTAAGAGTACTCTGGTTTATTACCTGGAATTCCAAGCTTTACTCAGACACGTCCGCACCCGCTTTCCAGGCTTTGCGTATCCCCGCATCAGGGCTTTCATCGTCTTTCACACCCGGAGGGACCCCCAAGAACGGCCTGGATACTACGCCCAAGGGCTCTCCTACCGATACGGGCCAACGCCCCTGAGGGTTTTGGACAACAAATCGATAAAATCCCACGTTGCGAATATGGTCAGCGGTCGATGCTCGTTTGTTAGTCCCACCACAAGCTAACGCGAAATGGACGCTGTGTTTCCGCCATGGTTAGAGGTTTTCCTCTATCGCCACGCCAACCCATTAAGCCCAAATGCCGGGTACACAATTCACACCATTCATCACTTCATCATGTCCAAGTAGAGTCTCGGAACTCTTGGTACTTTTCCCCCGTGCACGTCTGCGCGTTGGAGGAACAAGCTACATCAAAAGTGTCCTTCGGAACTCTCTGCTGACTCCCCTTTGGTGGACTCCCCAAGTATTGCGATGAGGATACCCCCCTTGTTTCCCACACCGAGTTTATCTCACGTGGGCTTAGGGATTGGGTTGACATCTGTGCTTACTCAGGAGTTGTCACCATCCACGGTCCGAGCTCTAAGACCATAAACTAAGACTCTCATCTGGAACTACGTTCAAGACCCCTTGTCTTTGGGTCCAGCTTGAGTTCAGCATGTTCACCTCTCTCGGGTCCTACCATTGGGACCCCGACCACAGGGCTGCGTGGCGCAGTGAGGGACTACGTCCTCATTCACGTCGGGTTTGCAATAGCTGCACCACGCACGCCCCCATTCTGAGGTTCAGTCCTCCTATTCCCTGTCCTGCATGACATTAAAAGGCACCCTTCAGAACTACGTGTAGCTTGATTCCCATCCTCATGGGATACGTAGGACCACCTGGATGTTTATGATTCGGGTCCAGCCCCACCTCCTGGTGATCTCCTGATCTCCCAGTCACCTAGGCCACTTGGCCTATCCCTCTCCAGGAGGGGGAGGTGTAGGTATGATACAAGGTTTTGGGCACCGTGCCCCTTCCCCCGGGAACCTGCCATCTCTCATTCACCCTCAAAGTTGAGTCCATTGACTCCTTGCAGTGGTTCACCCATGTATTAAGAGCACTCAAGTCTAGGACCAAGAGTGTCAGATTCAACTTGATCAAGTTCCTTCCACTTGTCAAGCTTCGTGTTCCCCTCCATTCGGACTTCCATCACCTTTCACACCCAGAGGGACCCCCAAGAACGGCCTGGATACTACGCCCAAGGGCTCTCCTACCGATACGGGCCAACTCCCCCGAGGGTTTTGGACAACAAATCGATAAAATCCCGCGTTGCGAATATGGTCAGCGGTCGATTCTCGTTTGTTAGTCCTCATTTCAGGCTAATGCGACAGGATGAAGTGTTGCGAACATGGTCAGCAGTAATTCTCTGTCATCACGCCATCCTCTTCAGTCCTCGAATGTTGGTTTCATGATTCACATCATTTTCCTCCCCATCATGTCCAGGTGGAATCTCGACACTTTTGGCGCTATCCCTCAGTGCACCTTTGCATGCTAGGGGGAAAAAGCTGCAATCTGGCGTCCTTTGGGGCTCCCATGGTCCGATCTCTAAGACCATAAAATAAGACCCATTCGGGACTACGTTCAACTTGATTCCCATCCTCATGGGATACGTAGGACCGCCCAGACGCCCTGTCTCCGGGTACAACCCATTCAGGAAGCCAGTCACTCTCCCTGTATCACCTCTGTATAGGCCCCTCGTCCTAAGGGTTCCCTCTCCGAACGGCGTACAATTTGATGTGGGATCATGTCTCTGTCAATTGTGTTTTATAACACTGCGCACATTTCCCGCCTAGCATCGTCTCTGCTACGTCTTCGCCGCATGACGATAAAATGCATGATTGGTCCTATCATACGACCCTAAACTGTGACATTACCGTCCTAGCCGCACGACGAAAAACGACACCGCATTGTGGTGACCTCGTTGTAGAGGACATCACGTTGGGTATTGGTCACGTGCCATGCCATTTGTCAACGCCCATCAAGGCTTGATTCTTGTGGCGACATCACGAACTACTATTCTAGGCTTGTAGCTTCACAAAAAAAAAACCATTCACCTTAAAGAACAAACAAGATACATCAAATTCCGCTTCTTTTAGTGCAAGGTCCACGCCCGCACTCCCCTTTTCCCCTGGCGCTGGTATCCTACCATGTCACTTCCAGAACTATGTATGGCTTGATTCTCATCCCTATGAGATACGTAGGAGCTCCCGGGCACTTCCCCGCGGGCCAAGCCTAACCCTTGTGTTCGGTCCCTCGACTCGAGCATTTCCCCAGAGAATGCATTGTAAGTAGGTCTTAGGTCCTCCTTCACGTCGGGTTTTGATGCCATGCTTCCCCTGCTCCCTTTACCCATTTATGCTCTAAGGTCCATCAAGAACTACGTAAGGCTTGATTCTCATCCCTATGAGATACGTAGGAGCGCCCGGGCACTTCCCCGCGGGCCCAGTCTAACTTTTCATGGTCCGAATTCTATGACCCTAAACTAAGATCTCCCCAAGGGGAAGGAATCTGCTCCCTCTCTCTAATACGTTTCGTTGCCGTATTCAGATGTTTTTTGACAAAGAGCCCGAAGCGTGGGATTTTCACAGGGACATTCCCCTCATCCCATGACCAAGCTTCGTGAGCTCGCTATTTTGATCCTCATCCTCTTCCACATCCAAAAGGACCCTCGGACAACGTGGATACTAAGCTTAAGGGCTCTCCATGAATGCTGGACCTAAGGGCCCTTCAATCGTTTCGGGCCAACGTCCCTACAGATATCTGACAACATTTGTGACATGGTCCCGTGTTTCGAACATGGTCAACAGTCGACCCTCATTTGTTTGTCCCCATTTTAGGCTAACGCGACAGGATGCTGTGTTGCGAACATGGTCAGCAGTAATCCTCCATCTTCACACCGCCACCATCATGATCCGAATCTCGAGCGTCATGATTCACACATTTCCACTCCCTCATGTTCAAGTGGAACTCCATCATACTTGGCTCTTTCTCTTCGCGCATCTAGGTGCGCTAAATGATCGTGTTAATGTCATTGGGCCGGTAGTCACCAAGCGTCCCTTTGCCCTAACCTGCCCCCTTTGTGTCGGGAAATTCACACCACTACTGCTTGTTTCCCACACCGAGCATGACTCACGTGGGCTTAGTAGTTTTGGTAGGATGTGTGCCAATACAGTCGGGCTGTTCCTCGTCCTGCATGACGTTAAACTGCGCTTTCAGAACTACGTATGGCTTGATTCCCATCATCATGGGATACGTAGAGACACCCAGGCATTTCACCTAGGGTCCAGCCCCAGGAATCGCAAAATCCTATTCCTCCCCATTTCCATCCCTCGCCAGAGAGTCCCTAACTGGAAGAAAGAATGATCTGTGATCAGACCGATGCGCCCATCTGGCGTACTCCCACTACGGTGGTGTAACTACCGAAGTGTTGGATTCTATTTGAACAAACCATCACTCCATATTCCACGCTCTACGTGCCCCTTATTCGGACCCTCGTCCTCTTTCATGTCTGAAGGAACCCCCTAACGGCCTGGTCTCATGCCGCATCGGCTCACCTACCGTCCTGGGCCAACGTTCCGGAAGACTGGTCATGTTTGGAGGGACCCCCAATAAAGGCCTGGATACTACGCCCAAGGGCTCTCCTACCATTACGGGCCAATGTCCCGAAGGATTGATCGACAACAAATTGATAAAATCCCGCGTTGCGAATATGCTCAGCGGTCGATGCTCATTTGTTGTCCCCATTTCAGGCTAACGCAGTAAGGGTACCATTTCCCCTCTAAGGTTAACGGTTGTCCCTTATTGTCACTCCATCCCCACAGTGTTCCGAATCTTGGGTATCGTGATTCACACTTCCCATTTTCATCTGTTTGGACTGATTTCAGCGCCCCTGGCGTTGCCCCGTTTGTGCATAAGAGCACGTTGAAGAAACGGTAATTTGGCTATCTTGGAAGTTCCTCCTCCGATCAAGCCAACTACCTCCTACATCTCACATTGGTCTCGACCCATGTGGATTTGTAGGATTGTCACCAAACGTCCCGCAAACATTGTAGGGATGTAACAAGGCAATTCAACAGTGGAAATCGTGCGTGCTACGGCATTCAAAACAAAGGTAAAATTTGGAAGCACGAAAGTACCAATAAAAGGGTTTTGGGTTTATTACAATACTCGGGGGTTGACATCCCCCATTGACGGGTTGACCCCGTCAAAAGAGCGTTGCAGCTCCGCCACCCGTTGACTTGCGACATCCAAGGCTTGCTGCCGCTGAACTAGCTCTCGCTCCTCCTCCGCAGCGGCGGGGCGCAGTTCGTCAGTCCTGGCTTTGGCCCTCTCCACATCAGCTTGAACGGCAGCCATATTTTCAGAGGTCTTCCTCATATGCTCTTTTGCCTCCTCCAGCTGGGCCTTCAACCATGAGACCAGCACAGTTTGTGCATCAAGAGAGGCTGAAAGCTCGTCTGCCCGGGTCTGCATCTGTTTAACCTCGCCTTCAGCCTCCTGGAGCTTCTTGATACCGGTCGCCTTCCTCTACTGCCATCCCACGCTGAGCCCACGATCATGCTCCCGGATCTTCTCAGCCATAAGATCTCGGATGAGTGCATGAGGACGTTGGGAATCCACTCCCCCAGCGCACAGTTCGCGCAACCGCGAGCGAAGCGTATCCATTTCGGCCAGCCATTGTGCTTGGGGAGTGTCCTTGATAAAGCGTGCGATCAGCTTCCACGACCGGTGGCGAACTATGATGATGTCTTCCTCGTCGGAGGCCATTTCGTCCCAGTCTGCGTGATTGGCAGGCTCATACGCGGGATACGCCCGCAGGAAATCCTCGGCAGGATCAACATCCGGCGTCGAATCCAGCGCGACACCTGGTGCCAAAGCAGGCGCGACAGAGCTGGGACCGACCGGTTGATCCTCTTCCTCGGAGTCCACCTCAATGATTTCGGGTACGGCCCTGCTGGAAGACCCGCCAGTGATGATGTGTGTCGCAGCTTGAGGAGATGGAGGGATTATTGCCACCATCACTGGCATGCCCCTAGGAGGGACGCCACCAGACATCCCGACCAGCCTCGCCGCAGCAGCCCACGCCAGTCGAAGAACTGCACGACAAAGAGGCACATAAACGTTAGTTGACGTGGCCCACATGTGACAACGAGGAGATCGGTGGAGGAGACTTACGAAGATCGACCTCCGACCGCTGCTCTTGAGCCGGTACTGATGGGACCCCGAGACGAGGCCCCCCGTATACTGTTGGAAGGTCTGGGGATTCTAGAGGAGCCACCTCGGGCCCCCTTGTCCCACCAGACGCAGAACTGGACGCAGCCGTAGGCGCGGGTTCTGAAGGTCCCGCGTTATCACCCGCCAAGGAGCGAGAACGAGGCCTACGAACAAGTTCCTCCTGCATGGCTCAAACATTGGTGAGAAGTCCATAAGGATCCAAGAACAGATCTTAAGGGGAGAATTTCGGAATGCTACCTCGAGAGCCTCCGCGAAATCTTCGGATTCTGAGCCTCGGTCTCCGACCTCTCCCTCCTCCAGCGGGCTCCCTCGTCCAGCCTCATCCTCCCGAGAGGAGCCCTCTGATTCCTCCGGAAAGGGGAAGCGCTCCCTCAGATCGGCAGCCGATAACTATGGGGGGACCGTCTGATTCAACAGTACCCTCACCCGGTCTGTCATTGGGCGAGGGACACCACTGGAGTGGACGTAATCCTCCAGCTCTTCCAGGTACTGTTCTGCCTCCGCCGGAGACGCCATGAATCCAGCCCGAACTGGGCCTATACCCGGTAATTCCATCCCAAGGCGATTCAAGTGGGCCCATATCTCGGATGGGCTGAGGAATTGCCGATTGACATCCCAAATGTCCCAAGCCTCCAGGAAGACGGCATCCTCTGCCATGTCAATGTGACGCAGGCGCTTTCCCGGAGCCTGAGTAGATATCTTACGGAATCCCCTCGGTGGTCGCCCCTCCGGATGACCCTGCTCTCCCGGAATCATCGGATCCACCGCTTCTGCCATACCCTCGGCGGGTGCGGGTCTCGCCGCCATGGCAGCCCCGCTGTCGCGAGCGGCCCTAGCTGCCCTCTGACCCTGACCTCGAGATAGAGGAGGCCCACCGTCACCAACCCGGATCGTTGGTTGCTTCAGCATCTCCCCCGGATAAGCGGCCTCCCAACTGATGGCGTACTCCTTCACTAATCTGAAGGTGGCGGTGGATGGAGGCAATGCAATCCGCATCTTTCCATCTTCGCGTATGAACATGAGCCACAGTTGCCTCATCACACACAGGTGCTCCTTGTGACGCACCTCCCAGTAGACCTGCGGGGTCAGCCGCTGGAGGAACCGGAACTGCCTCGCAAAACGATGCGGAGTGTACGGTTCGCAGATTGGATCACGATCTATCTGAGCCACCAAAACTCCACCTTGGAAGGCCAGAAGGTAAGCTCGATGTTCTTCCGTTCCTCGCCCGTCGTCAGCAAGTATTCCCGTCGGCAACGGGAAGGGATGGAAATTGAACTCATCCGCCCTCCACACCCGATTCAGCACCATCGGGACAGCCAGTTTGAACGGGAAGCTCCCAACTGCATTCAGGATGGAGGGGCGAAAGTTTGATCCCGGCGGCGAAATGGGGTTTGGATACTCGTAAATCCCCCTGATATGCGCTGAAATCCACACATACAGGAGGTGGAAGGGCCCACATATTCTTGGCGGCTTCTTTCCCTCGCTAATATGCCACAGCATTCTGTACAGTTTGGTGAGCATCGGGATCCCCAGGTTGACCCGCTGCCCCATGGCCAACATCGACGCCATGATGAATGAGTTGGGCCGTACCCCCATGCTTGTATCTCTCACCGGTAGGATCCAGCCACAGATGAGATCCGCGACGAACGCCGCCAGCCTGACTATCGGCTTTTGTTCAGTGCTGACGCTGAAACCCCAAGTTTTCCATTGGATGTCCTCCAAGACCTGCCAATACGAGTGTCCCTTACCCCGTTGGGGCGCCCTTGGACATGTTCGAGGCCTCGGAGGGAACTCTCAATTCTCTGGGAAATTCAGGAAACATTTGAACCACCTCCTGAAGTGGACATCCCTCACTGCCTCCTTGTCCTCTCCAGGGACAAGCGCCATCAGTGCCGATGCCAGTGGCGGCATTTGCTCCGCATCCCCCCACGCGCTGGCAACGGGGAGGAACTCGTCATACATGGCCCCCAAGATTGGGACCCCAGAAATCTGGTGGACATCCCACGAGGTGATTCCCACCTCCCCGTGATGCAGGTGGAAAGTGTTGGTCCTAGATGACCATATACTCAGCAACTATGGCATTAGTTGCTTCGGTTGGTAAATGTGGAATTGGGAGGCCCATGCTGCCTCATACAACCCCACTCTCCTCAACTCGGCCCCAAACTCCTCGCATGAGGCGCCTACCCAGTAGGCCCAGACCCAGTCATCAGTAAAGTTGCCGCCCTGGCGCAGGTCCCACTCATCGGACCATCCCTTCTTCGAATCCTGCAAGGCTGCCTTCAGCATTGTACAGTAGAGGGGAGGGGAAGTCTCCGGCAGCAGTGGCTTCCTGTCGATGTCGTTCACATGGTTGTAGAGACAGTCAGCGGTAATGGGTGTAAAGTCCTCCCGTGCGTGACCATCGGCCGCCCTGAACCATTGGTGCTGGCACGGTGTGCTCCTGAACCAGCAAGCTGGTTCATCCCTACTCGCCTCAGGGATGAAGACGTCATCCCTCAGCCCAAAGCCGTACAACAGCAGTTTCTTTCACTGCAGATAATCTTTCTGACCCTCCGAGAGCAGATCCGTCAAAGAAGTGTGGTCCGACTGGCTCCAGATCATCTCCCCTAATCCCGGACGGTTGGCCATCTCATCTCGACGAGCAGCATCTGCAAGGACCCCCAAGACAGCTTCTTGATGGGCCATTTTAACTCTGGCCCTCAGAAAAGGATTCTTTCGGATGGATCGCGAAGCTCGACCACGAAGCTCGATCGCGAAGCCGGATCGCGAAGATCGGTCGCGAGACCAAGCCGCAAAGTCCGGCCAAGGCCGAAAAACAGAGGTTCGCTTGGCGCGGACGCAGAGTCGGAAACCCGCGGTTCGCCGCGAAGCTCGATTCGCGGAGTGCTGTCGCGGAGTACGCGGAGCTTCGCAAAATCGGGAGCACAAAAAGACAAGGAAGGCACATGAAGACAAAAGAGGGCAGACCCCCTATTTATAGGCGGCGACCCCGGAGCATCGCGGCGCGCCTCACCCGCGCGAAGCATCGCGGCGCGTCTGGATCCGCGGCCCTGGCGAGCATCGCGGGCCCCCCTTCGCGATGCTGCGTCGCGAACCACCAACAATTTTCGCGATTTTCCCTCAGACTTCGACCCTTCTCCCTCCGTGGCTCCAAGTCTGAGGGGGGGGGCATTTGTTGGCGCCAAAAATGTGGCCCGAAAGAAAGGAACGAAAAAGGTCGGCGCGCTGCCTCGCGAAGCTCCGTCGCGAAGCGCTACCGCGAAGCGCCGCCGCGAAGCCCCGGCGCAAAGCGCCCCAACCATGGAGGCGCCGCGAAGCACCAGAGGCGGTAATCCTCCGTGAACCCATTTGACGTTCGCGAGCCGCCGCGAAGCACCAGAGGCGGTAATCCTCCGCGAACCCATTTGACGTTCGCGAGCCGCTGCGAAGCGCCGAAGGCGGCACGCGAGCCCTGCTTCGCGGCGCCCCTTCCCTATAAATACTGGACTCCCCCTGAGTCCCGGGGACGGACAATCCGACCTTTCGGCTTCTCCTCTCCTGAATCGCGAAGCACTCTTTGCCCCGGGAATCATGAGCTCCGCGAGGTATTTCTAATTCGCGAGACGCCTCTGCTTTGTCTCGTTTTGAGCCCCTCTTCCGGGAGGGATGCCCTTCGCGAAGCTCAAGGGCGTTCGCGGAGGAAGGGGATTCCCAAGGGAACCCGGGCAGCCGCGGAGTGTTTATGATTCGCGAAACACCCAACCCATGCTAGTGATCCCTATGCCAAGGCAGGATCACTGCACATCGCGAAGGACACTACTTCGCAGGACCCTGCTTCGCGAGGCACCCCTTCTTCGCGAGGCAGTGCTCCGCGAACACTGTTCCACTTCGCGAAGCACCTCCCACTCACACCAATGCCCCATGCTAAGGCCAAGGCACCCCACTTCGCGAAGCACACTCCTTTGCTTAGCGATTCCTCTTCCCGTGTGACCCTCCAGGTTTGCACGATGTGATTTCAAAGTCCCATGGACAATACCACCAGTAGCGTTGCTTCGCCTAATGCTTCTTCGCATAGGCACGCTAACGGCTATTGCTTCTTCGCATAGCCACGCTAACGTGGACCCCTCGATGGTTCGTCCCATCACTCCCCTTTATCATGGCCTTACCGGTACCTTCCCTTCCCCAAGCACCAGAGGGTACCGGTTATGCAAGTCCTAGGGCTGTAAAGTGAACCCACCTCGTCCGAGCTGCAGGACATTAAACTGCCAAGCACCACGTCCTCAACACATGACGTTAAACTGTGACCCAACCTCATCTCCCTCACCAAGGGTCCCCCCAGCTCGAACATTCCTTACAGCACTCGTCTCCATGGGAATGGAACTCTTCCGCAATGGAATGAGATCCTCCTTGTCGGGGTGGCGTATGTTCACAGGAGAAGGGCTGCCTCATAGCGTAAGCCCCTAACCTTTGGTACGGATGATTGCACCTGTGCATCTCCGTACTTCCCCACTACCAAGGTCGGTGGAGGACGTGATAGGGAACGAGGCACCTCCCTATGGGCCTCCATCCTGGAGTAAGTCCCAACACCATGGGCCGCTCAACGCGTAAGCCCCTTTTCGCTTTTCACGGACGCACCCTTCGCGACGTGATCGTCAGGTCCTTGCAACCCCTTGTTTCTCACGCCGAGCATGACTCACGTGATCTTAGAGTGAGCACCGACCCTGATCCATCTTTTGAACTACGAGGTCTTTGATCCATGTCAAGGCATGGTACGTAGGAAGCCTCTATGAGGTTCAAGCCCACCGCCCATTGGACCAAGGTCCACTTTCACGTCGGTTCACCGACAAACCCATCTTTTGAACTACGAGGTCTTTGATCCATGTCAAGGCATGGTACGTAGGAAGCCTCTATGAGGTTCAAGCCCACCGCCCATTGGACCAAGGTCCACTTTCACGTCGGTTCACCGACAAACCCATCTTTTGAACTACGAGGTCTTTGATCCATGTCAAGGCATGGTACGTAGGAAGCCTCTATGAGGTTCAAGCCCACCGCCTATTGGACCAAGGTCCACATTCACGTCGGTTCACCGAAAAACCCATCTCTTGAACTACGAGGTCTTTGATCCATGTCAATGCATGGTACGTAGGAAGCCTCCATGAGGTTCAAGCCCACCCTTCATTTCACGTCGGGTCTCACCCCGGTCCAGCATGACGTTAAACTGCATTCTGGTCCAATGGTAAGCTGTTGCGACCCTTTCCCACCTGAACTATGAGGTCTTTGATCCATGTCAAGGCATGGTACGTAGGAAGCCTCCACGAGGTTCAAGCCACATTGCTCGGTCGTTCTTTCACGTCGAGTTTCACCCACGTCCAGCACAACGTTAAACTGAAATTCCCGTCCGACGGCAAGCCGTTGTGACCACCCCGAACTACGAGGTCTTTGATCCATGTCAAGGCATGGTACATAGGAATCCTCCCAGAGGTTCAATCCCAACTCCCATCGGACCAAGGTCCCTCACTTACGTCGGTTCACCGACACCCACCGCCCGTCGTTTATTCACGTCAGGGTTCACTATCATCCCGCATGACATTAAACTGTATTCCCTGAACTACGAGGTCTTTGATCCATGTCAAGGCATGGTACGTAGGAAACCTTCCCAAGGTTCAATCCCACCATTAGTGGACCCACGGGTCTACTTTCACGTTGGTACGCTGACGATGCCCATCGGACTAAGGTCCACCTTCATGTTAGTACGCTGACAATGCTCATCAGACCAAGGTCCACCTTCACGTTGGTTCGCCGACGACGTTCATCGGGCCAAGGTCCACATTCACGTCGGTTTACCGGCACCAACCCGAACTACGCGGACTTTGACTCCCTGCCATGGGGATACGTAGGAAGCCTCGTCAAGGCTCAAGCCCAACTTCACTGTCGCCCCCTGCGATGGTCCCACTTCACTCTCCTTCTACTCCATTCACCAATCGCCCATGGGCTGGCCCCGGTGTCGATATCCTTTCAAGGAGGATCCCTCAAATCCGATCTATCCTAGCTAATGCTCTGGTTGGGCTGATCCGTCCCCGCTGGACGTTAAACTTGCGACATACCCTGTGTTGAACACGGGAAGCTGAGGAAAACCTCAGATATGTGTCTGTGACACATAATTCCCCGCGCTTGATGTGGGATGCCTCGGGCTTCCACGCCCTCGAGAAGCCTTGTGGTCAAGGATAATAGACAAACATTCCAGGTACCCCAGCATCCAGACACGCTACAGATGCCTCAACGTGACTACTCCCCTGACCGATGGTTGCTGCCCTGACTGGACCCTTTGGAATGTCCCGACAGAAGCAGTGTAATAAACCGGCGTCCATGGAAACATGGCACTGGGAAGAGTTTCACGAACTACGTATTAAATCTATAAGGGAGACCCGGACTAGGTGATGAGTTCTGAGGAGGGATCCACAGAAGGAAGAACCGACATCTCATCATCCCATTTCGATCAAGGAGCAGACGCTCCTGAATAAGGAGCGAATGCCGCCCGCCTTTGGAAAGCGGGAATGCGGGGCAACAAGCCGCGCGTCCTCACAGACGGATGCGCGCACCCCGGCGAAAGCGTCGGAAACAACATCATAACCCAAGGAATGGATACATAAAAAAGGGATAACTCAAATTATCAGTAAAAGTAATCATATAAGATATCAATCAAATAAAATAATAAAAAATAATATTATAATATCTGTATAAAAACATAATTAATTTCCATTAAAAAATATTAATATAATCATACGAATTTCATAAATCAAAAGTCTTTTTATAAGGCTTTGGCGTGACATCAAACATGATTCATAGGAGTGTAGAAACATGAGTAAAATATATACTCCATGAGAAAAATAACATAAGAATATATAGTAAGATAATAATTTATGTGATGCCCGTAATGTAATAGTAGAGTTTATTTTATGTTATTTTATTATATGTGTGGTCATTTTATGATTTTGGGAGTTTTATCAAGAAACATTGAAATGATGAATTTTTTCTTATTGTAAATAGTTTTAATTTATGGTTTAGATGAAACCATACAGTTATCCATACATTGCTGGTTTTTTACATAAAATTTGTATGTGCATGATTGGTCTAAATAGGTGGTGAATGGTTGATTCAAAACCATACAGATCCTTGGGAAAGGTTTTGGGGACACTTGGTATATATGTAAGGGTGGGGGTTCATACCATGTTAATGATTTGGTAAACTATGAGATATGTGTGTTAATTAGATTTTTTACTTTAAAATTTTCTTTCAGAACGACTGGATCATGGATTCTTCAATCACAAGAAGTATCAAGTAAACCATGTGAGTCGGTTTTGTTCATGGAAGTGACATATTCATGGTTTCATTTGTTTTAGAAAAACATGAATCCAACCCTTATAACCTACCCAAATTCATTAAAAGATTAACTTTTTGAAATTAACCTACTCAATTTTAACCCTTTAACCCGTTATTTTATACATCCTCTCCCTTGAAATGAACATACATCTCTAGGGAGCTTCTACTCCCCTGGTGCCATTGATTTTGGTGGTCCTCCTCCTTGGTATCAAGTGGATGTATCCATGGTAATTACATTTAACCCCATTCCTCCCTTTTATTATATATTTCCATTTATTTTTAGTTCTGTCCATATACCCTAATATTGTTATTGAAAATTTTCGTGTAGTGATTGGTCTGAATCATGGGTTTTTTCACATGTATGGATTGTAGTGGGAATGCATTGGTTTTTTGGATTTTTCACCATCAAAGGCGATGACTTCTATCTTGTACATCATTTAACTATGGTAGATATTTATTTATTTTTTCCTTTATATTACATTTTAATACATTCCTATGGATTTTAAAATATTAATTTATTGAAGATATTCGTATATTTATGATCAATTAGGGGTAAATTTTGATTTAATGTGTTTTAATCATTATTAAATGGATTTCAAAAAATGTATTTAGTTTAAATTTTCAAAGGGATCCCTGAATTTTGGATTCTAGATTTTTTATCAGTATTAATTGATAGTAATAAAACAAAATTATAAAATGGTTTGAAGTGTTTACAAGATATTATAATGAGTTTTATTATTTTAAAGGTGTATCTTAACCCATGAAAATGGATTTTTGAAATTTATAGATGTTTATGCAAGTTCTCAGTGGTATTTTAAAAAGAAGCGAGAGTTCCCATTTGGGTTTCAAAAGTTTTTAATAAAATTTATTCATAATAATTGATTATGATGTGTTTGTAATTGTGTGAGTTGTGCTTCTATTTCCAAACATATTTTAAAAAAATGACTATTTAGAATCTTATGAGAATGAGTTGTCATTAAGGTTGTGAGACCCTATTTAGCCATATGTGATTTTTTTCCCATGAAGGCTTTTGATCCCATAAGGGGAAGTTTTATATTAGGTAATACTTATGTAATATTTATTATTTTATTTTAATTGTGTTGTTTTCTCTGTGAGGGTGTAAGAGTGGAGGTGTGAGTTATATAAAATGCTTTATATTTTTCTTGTGATAGTTTATTACTTCTATTTAGCTTGTTATGTGAGACCTTGGGGAATCAAGGTAGTTGACTTAATAAGTTTAACCATAATATAGGTTGATAACTTGTCAAATGACATTTTTCATGGGTGCATGGCAGCCTATGGAGGGAATGAACTCTATGGTACTAAGAGAGATAATGGGTGGTTGGGACCATGGGAGCCCAGGGAGGATCAAGATTGTGTCCGAATTTTCTATGAACATTTAGTGCCTTGTGAACCTATATTTATTTTAGTCACCCCATCATCTAATTATTAGAGACCATTTATTTGAGACCATGATATTATTATCTTATTTAGGATCATTCTATGGATTTCTCTTTCTACTTCAATCATATCCCCACTTCTAGAAATATTTTTTGGTGCCTATGTATTTATAATTACTTATTGTTGTCATGTGTCTTTTACATGGTGGTTCTAGTGGTGTTTGTTCATATTTATTTGTATTGTGTTTACTTTTCAAAAGTAGTGAATAGTGGTTGGTGAATTTTTTTTGAAAAAAGAATGTCAGAGTGTGCATAGTGTTCTTTCAAAAAAGTTTTATTTATGAGTTTGAAAGGTGTTCTATTTAATACTGAATAGTTGTTTTATAAACTGATTTGTACTATTTGTGATGGTAAATATAAAATGGATTTTTTTAAAATCATATGTTTATAGGATTTAAGAAAATGGTTTTAGTCCACCATGCCAATTCTTAGATAGAATTTTTTTTCAATGATAATTTGGAAAACTGTTTGAAATTTGAATCCACATTATATTTTTAAATATGAATTTCTAAAAATATGTTTAGAAAATGGTTTTAAACTGGGACTTTAATACAGAAGTTTGTTATAAAAGGGACTTTAGGTGAGGAAAATTATTTTCCATGTAATTTTTTTCATTTAAAGAATGTAAAGATAAGTTTTTTTTGATATAATTTAGATGTTTGAATTTTTTTATTTGTTTAAAGACTTATAAAAAATATATATATTTATATAATATTTAAAACTATAATTTTGACCATTAAATATGAAAGTAGATGCATAGATTAGTTGGTTGGTTACTTATTTCATAAAAAGTCCATGCATATATTTTTATAGGCCGAGCTTCGTTACAATTTGATATATCCCCACATGGATTCTTGAGGTAAATGTTACATCTAGTTGGTGATAATGGGTCACATGGAGGTTATTGTGAGTGGTTTGGGAATCCATTTTAGCTTCATGTTTTTTATTGTTCACCCAGATTATTTTATTTTATTGTTTATATTTTTTTTATTTTCTCACACAATTGATTAATATATAAATCTGTTGTATATTCCCTTTTAGATGTTCAATTATGATTATAAATTTATTGGTTGGATTATTCATTTTATTTTATATCATTATAATAGGGATAAATAATTACTATGGTATGTTCCATGATGACAAGGAACTAGATTCTAGACTATGGGGATTGGGAATGCCCTTCATTCCTTGTGGTGCACTATCTCAAGATTTTTGTTAGATTGAACCTTGGAATTGTTTGATACAAAATGGTATCAAATGTTAGGTTATCTGTTTGGTTTAGGATATGTAATTCTCTCATGATATTTTATTATTTGTAATATTGATATAAGGATATTAGTACTTAGGTGGTAG
Organism: Viscum album; assembly: GCA_963277665.1. Classification (NCBI taxonomy): domain Eukaryota; kingdom Viridiplantae; phylum Streptophyta; class Magnoliopsida; order Santalales; family Viscaceae; genus Viscum; species Viscum album. The sequence goes on from OY728125.1 coordinate 1,453,039,203, forward strand.
GTATGGGGAGGGTGTCCTGATATCTTTCTCTCTATAAGCCCTATGTTTTTAAGGTTTGTTGATGTCTTTTTGTTAGGATTCAATATTTTCAAGGAAATTGATTTTTGGATTGTGGTTTTAGGCCTATAGAGGTGGTTTTATGTTCCTCAAAGTTATCTCTTGAGTTTTCTTGGGGAATCTTGTTTAGTGTTTGGGGATGGAGAGAGAAAATGGGGAACAATGCATGAGGTTGGATTACAGGGCCTGACAAACCATAAAAAATCAAAAAAATTTATTCATGATGTGTTACAGAGACTAATCCACAATTGGAATGAGGATTTAAACCATATTTCCAAGTCAAGTATGGTTATAAATCCCAAATGATTTTTTATTTAGGCACCTTTAATCTTGGATAACCTAATGTTTTAGGGAAATTAGAAAGTATTTAAGATTAATCATATTATATATTGGTATCATTAAAATTTTATTTTTGTGTGAGGGTTGTTTTATTCCATTATGTATGTGATATTTCGTGTGATGTAAAATCATTTTTTTAACTGCATTTTATGAGAAAAAATGTTTTCATGCTTAAAATGAAACCTCAATTCCTTTGTGTAAAAATAAATTTTTTTATGAAATGTTTTGAAATGGTTGAATTGAATTTCTAATTTGTGAATTATTTTTAAGTGTGAATGATTTTATAATCAATTTAACATGGTGTTTTAAATCATGGGATTCTTATTTTAAGGGAGCCTATTTAATACCAAATTAGATTTTATGGATTTCTTAGTTTTGATACTTTTCCTGTTCTTATATAGGGTGACATATGTTTAATTGATTCAAATTGAAATTTTTTAATCAAATTATAAAATCCATAAGGTTGTTTCTATTTGAAAATTCATTTATTTTTGTTTTGAAATCATCTTTGATAATTTTTCAAGTTATCCTTGTCTAGTTATAGATTTTTTATGAAATTTAAAATTTAATTTTTTTAAGCATAACGAAGATTAATGGAGCCTTGGTTTTCAAAATTGGGTTTTTGGACTCCTTGTTATGGTGTCATCATTTTAAAAGATGCAAGTTTTAGAAATATTTGTATGTTTTAACAAAAAAAATTATTTTATTTTTCCTTCATGTGAATTTGGGAAAACATTTTATGCTTTGAGAGATTTTATGGAGCTAATATCATGTCTCATACAGTTTAGTGTTAACCTCCTAGAAATTACTATAGTGCCTTGGGGGTCTCCCCTTCTTCTAACATTAAAACTACCCCAGATTTGAATGGATTGTAAAGTGTTTCTTTCTCCTATTTGTGGTGTGTCTTATAGATACTCAATGATATATTTCTAGAGAAATTTTTAATAGTAATTATATATTCCATGTAGATTAAGTTATGATCCTTTTTATGATGGTCGAACTAGAGGGGTTATGTTTTCTTGGAGTTTCTAGTGTGATATCTTGTTTGGTATATTTTTGTAATTCATGGAACTGTTTTAGGTTGATGGGGTATCTATCTCTTAGGGTAGACTTTGGGTTTTCTATTATTAAACTTTTATATAAAGAACCATTTTGGTATTTTTGTTCAGTATGTTTAGAGAATTAGTGTCATGAGGAAATCCTTGCTAATTTTTTTTCTCTGGTTTATCTATATGAGAGAAATTTGTTTTTAGAATTTTCATACCACATTTTTATATGTTGTTTGGGTTTCTTATAGTTTGGACCATCAATGGGTTTATTATATTATTTTTTCATGGGAAGAACCTAAGGTTCATTCATGGATAATTGAGGGTGGAGTTTTATCTTTGGATGGACTATGGGTTCCCTGAATCTGTGTTTTCTATCAGAATCACTGTCATAATTTATTCTATGGATTTGGAGATAAACACCCTCATATGTAAGGTGTGGCCCTAGGTTAAGAGCCATTTAATTTTTTCATGAGGTATGTTTCCTTTTTTTATTTGCTTGGATTTGGTGATCCAGTTTTGTGGCTCATTGGTGTATTGAGGTTTGGTTCCTTCCTTATTTTTTTAGTTAGTTTTTTTGGTTTATTTAGGATTTTTATTTTTTTAATTCCTGTTATAGATTTAGGAATTCGTTTATTATGTTTAATCCTATCATTTATTGGAAAATTGGTATTCAGTTTTTCTAATTTATTAGATAAGTTATAAATTTAAGGGTGACAATTATGGTTATCTACTTCCTTCTTAAAGCTTCTATTTGGTAAGTTTTTTATTAGTTCTACTGAGAGGTTTTTGGTGGTGTTTTAGTATTCTCTCATTTTTTCAATGAAATTTCTTTTGTATTAGGGGCTCGTTTTGGGTTTTATATTTAGTTACCCTTTAATTTTTTCTGGGACATTATAGGGGTATAAAGTGGAATGGTAGAGAGAATTATGATTCCCACCATGTCATAATGGATTTTATTTTATATAATTTTACATTAATGGTGGTCGTTCAATATTTGTGAAGAGTTTTGTCTAAAAAATAGAAATTATAGAATTTTTTTTCCAATTAATGGTTTAAAGAAAATCATATATTTTACCTTTCATATTTGTTTAGATCAAATTGTTCTATGAATAGTTTTTCTATAAGGCTTTTGCATGGTTGAGCCAAATACATGTGGATCAAAAGGGATACAACAGGGGACCTTTACTATGTAAGGGTGATGATTCACAAATTACACATAGTTTGGTGAATCATATATTAATAATTCAAATAAAATCAATAATTTTATATATAATTTGGAATGGTTGGAGTATGGTTCTTAAAACTCTACAAAGTATCATGAAAAGCTTTTGAGTGAGTTTTGTTCTTGTAAGAACCCTACAAATGGTTGGCGTTTGGTTTGAAAAATTGTGTGGTCGACCGAGATTCATTTAAAGATTAATTTCTAGATATAAAATTATCTAATTTTGACCCTCCATACCCTCATTTTCTCCTCCCTCTCACATGAATGGACCAGAATCATAAAGGGAAACTCTAATCCATTGTTTTTTTATTTTAGTGGCCCTCCTCCTTGGTTTCAATTTTATTTCTTCATGGTAAGTCTCTCTTAATCCATTCTTGTATTTCATTCTCACTTTCCCTTGATTTCTAATTCCTTATATTAACTATAATATTGTTTTTTCTAGTTTCAGGGTAGTAATTGATCTAAATCATGGGGTTTTTCTCATTTAGGGGTTGTAGAGGGAATGTATTGGCATGGTGGGATGTTTGTTGTCCTGGTTGAAGACTTATGGTTTATCATCATTGAATCGATGTAGTTATTTCTTTTTTTTACTTTATATTACATGTTAATGGATTATTTTAGACTTTATAATGACTTTTTATTAAATATACTACAATATGTAGGATCCATGAGTGGTTAAATTGGATTTAAAGTGGTTTTAACCCTTTAATTAAATTGTATTCCATGCAAAGTGTTTATAAAAATTACTAAATGAATATTAAAAAGGTTTTTTGTTTTAAAAGTGGTGGAGAGAATCGGATTGAGTTTTTTGATGGGGATATTTATATCAATTTATTTTTTTAATACCAAAAATCTTAAATTTTTTGAAATTTTGTCAAATAGTTAAAATGGATTATTTGATATTAAAGGGGTGTGATAACCCTAGAGAATAAAAATTTGAAATCCATTAATGGATTTGATTTTTTTAAAAGGTAGTTTAAATGTATTTTTGATATCCCATTCTAGTTTCATATTTTTCTAATAAAATGTAGTTCTATGATTTGAAAGGGATGAGTTTGAAATATTGTGAGTTAGCCTTGGAATTACAAGCATGTTTTGGAAAAGACTCATTGAGAATATTATGAGAAATAGGTTTTATAAATGGTGTGAGAACCACTTTCGCCTAGTGTGAATATTGTTATTCTCATGGAAGATTGTGGCTAGGTAAGGTAATTTTTCAAACTTGTTCATCTTTATATGTATTTTATTCCTTGATGTTGATGGGTTTAGTTTCCTATAATGGTGTGGGAGGTTAGGTGTGAGTTATTTCAAATGATTTATATTTGGATGGTGATGGTTCAATTTTTCTAACCTCTATTTCATGTCCCATATGAGACCCTAGGGAATTATGGTTAGTTACTTGAGTGGTTTAATCTTGAAAATAAGATGTTAAATTGTAAAAATACATTTATCATGGGTGGGTGATGGACTATTGGGGTAACTTTCTCTATGGGATTAAGATAAATCATGGGTGTTTGGGACCAAGTGGACCTGGGAAAGAACAAGAGAGCTTCTAAATTTATTCTTCACATATAGTGCCTTGTGAGCAAAGATTTATTTAATTAAATCTGGAACCCATTGATTATATACCATGTTTGAGATTCGAGGACACTATAATCATATTGAAGATCATTATAGTGTATTTATATTTTTTATTCAATTATATCCCCTACTAATTTTAATATTTTTTGGGGCCTATTAATTTTTGATTACTACTACTTATAATGTGACTTTAAGATGGTGGTTCCAACTATTTATTTTCATCTACTTTTTTATTTAGTTTTTAAATGTTTTGAAAAAAAAAATTTAATTTTTTTTGAAATAAGGTAAGTGAAACTATGTTCATAGTTTTCTTACAAACTATTTTATTTAGGAGGTTGAGAGGTGTTTTCTTTAATAGTGAAATTTTTTTTTCAAATATTTTTTGAATGTTTTTATTGAAACTTTCCAAATGGTTTGTTTGTAAAACTCCATTGTGTGTTTTTTTAAACCTGGTTTTGTAAATTAGTTTATTAAGATGTTTTCAAAAACCGTTTAAAACTAAAATCCACTTTATGTTTTCAAATATGTATCAACAATGTGGTTTTTATGAAATGGAATTAAACTAGGACTTTAAAATGGTTTCTTAGTAAGAATGGGGCTCTGGGGTCAGAAAATATTTTCCAAGTGATTTTTTTCAATTAATAAAAAATAAAAAGAATGTTATAACACAACATATATGTGTTTCTTATTTCATTATGTAATGTATTATGAAAAATTAATATATTAATACTATTTTTTGAACTATAATTTTTATGACTTAATATTAAATTGACTATATAAATTTAGTGTGTTGTGATTTGTTCATGCCTAAATCTTTATAATACAAGGATTGTTCTATTTTTATTCATCCCTAATAGTATTCATGAGGTAAATATTTTCTTTTTTGGTGATATTAGTACAATAAATTGTTCTTTTGATATTTTGGGGATTTACTTTTAAATGATATTTTTGTATTGGTCACTTGACCTGTTTTATTTTATACATCGACTTTGTTTTTATCTTCTCCTCTTGTTTATCTATTTATGTATTAGTTTTATATTCTATTTTATATATTCACTTACACTTGTCACCTCCATGGTTTGTTTATTCTTCTTCCTTGTATATCATTATATGAGTGATAAAGCATTTTAAAGGTATGTTATGTGATGTGATGGAACTAGTTTCCAGCCCGCAAAAATCAAGAAACCCGTTTAGGCCTTATGGATAACCAGGTTAGTTGTTTGGTTAAATATAACCCAGGTTGGTTCACTAAAATGTTGTACAAAAATAATAAATATGAATAACCACATAAAACCATTTCCATTTCCAAGGGTCACTACCAAGACCATTGTCACATAGTGGATAGGATCTCATAATGGTTATGGTTCATTACCCAGTCCCATGCATATCATCTCATGATATATAAATCTTCACCCAAGGCATTAAAAGGATATTTAATTTATTTTCCAATTATATTATAATGAAAACCCATATATATGTGTTCTAAATGAATATGTAAAATCTAATAATTCCATATTATATTAATTAACATCCATGAAAGAAAAGGTTCTCATGAATACATCCACAAAACATGATCATAATCCATCTAGAGAAAAATTATGGATTGTATCATTAGATTATATCCCCAATTATGTATACAAAATATTATAGGATGTTGACATATATTATAAACACTTATATTACACAATTATAAGACCCCATTGAAAAATAATAATATTTATACATTACTTTGGTTGACTTTTACATTAAATGAAATTAATTTATAAAAAATGAGAATATAAATTACTATTAAAATAATGAATTTTTTTAAATATATGTTCATAATAAAAATCAAACAAGAATGTGTAAAAATATTTTCATTTGGAACTAATTAAATAAGGATTCCTTTCAAATCATTGTAAAGTTATTTAAACCCAATAGAAAATTACTGATGAAAAAATGTTAAAAAATAGATTTCATTATTTAAATTTTTAAAGAATTTCATTGAAAATATTAAATAAAATTAAGAAATAAAATAATTAATGGGAATGGAAATTATAAAAAAAATGAAGGAGAAATATTTTCAATTGAAAACAAGTGATAAGGTCAGTTTCATTTGAAAGATTCAGTTTGGTTAGTTTGTGAACCAATGGAAAGTGAGATTTTACGATAACATGTAAATCCAATAAAAAAATAAAAGAAACTAGATGGTGTTTTAGAGAGAAATAAAAACCAATTTTCAGAAATTTAAATTTAAATTAAACCACATAAATTTCTATGTGAGGTTTGAAAAGAAAATATTTTCCTCAAAGTTCTACTAATTAAAATTCATTCTAAAACTCTGTATAATAAATTTAGATTAATTATTAATATAAATAATATCTTTATAAGTCTCTATTTTACTTAATACCAATAAATTGTCACTCCTTTTTTACCCATATATTTATTTTTCGTAGTTAAAATTAATTTCTCAAATTTAGTTTTTCTATTTTTCGAAGCATTTTTTAGTTTGGAGGTTTCAATCAATTATCATTGATCATGGGTTAATCACCTCTATAATTTTCATGATGATTTAGTATCTAGTTTTGATATATTTATGGTGACTCATGGTAATTTCAAGGATCTTATTTTGGTGTTTTTCATAGACTGACTAAAAATATCCCTCTTGAAAATTTCAATTCAATAAAAAAATATTTTCTTAATGAATATAATTAATAATATTACCATCCATGAATTAGGAAAACTTATTAAATTATTCATCATTAACAGTATTTATGTTTTCTTATACATTTATGATATAAATGTTTTTATAAAACCTCTTTACTTTCTATTGGGTATGCTTTAACATTTTATTGTTTCACTTTTTACTCAGGTGCATTGCGGGATTCTTCATAGAAGAGATCCATTACTAGAGAAAATGGCCTAAAGATTAGGTATGTGTTTTTTTAATTCATTCATTCTATATATATTTCTTTAAATTTATTAATAAGGTTCTCCTTAGGACTGGATAGCCATAAGTTTTGTTTAGAGTTTTTTTGTAGAAAACTGGGATGTGTACTAGATAATGGACACATTCAAATCATGAATAGGTTACATGATGTGAATATGTTGTTTGGAAGATACTATTAATCTGGTCCAAGCCTTGAAAAGTTTATAGGTGATGAAATATTTACATATCAAAAAAACATTGATTGAGAATTAATTTAATCTATGGTTTTTCTTTTTTCAACATGCTTTTATTTTTTGAGATTTTGATCCATGAAAGGGATTAAGAACATAAATTATTCATATCTTGAGGTTTTAAACATGTTGAACATCTGAATATTTTTTCATTCATTTTGGAGTTTTTCTCTCAACCCCTAAGTATATTTTGGGTGAATTTGGGTGATCATCCTCTCATTAGATCACACTGTTTGGTGTTTGATTTCTATGGTGGTAGAACTGAATATACATGGTAAGTAGTCTTTATCATTCTTCATTTAATTATGTCATGGTGGTCGTGTTGGATATTTTTTCATATTCATTATCGATTGGTGTTTTTATCGACCCTTTTAATTTTCTTGTTGTGGCTTGTTTTCTAAAAGGCTGCATGTAGTCTATCAATCTTTGTTATTGAAGGTAGATAGATTTCCATTTCTCATGAGGTAGGTTTATCAATGAAAGTTTTTCCAATTCAAAAATCATTATATTATCCTTTTTATCCCTTTGTGTTTTTCATTGAAATGGGTTTTCTTTGGTGAAATGTTTTTCTTATTAAATTTTATCCTAGATATTCGAAATAGGTTTGGAGAAAACATAGCACATTGGGAAACCTGGGTGCATCAAGAAATGGACATAGGTAACCCTATTTTGTGTGGTTCTATTATCATTTAATTCTATGATATTGAAATATTTTTCCAAGAATCAATATCATTTGGAACAAACAAATTCTCAGTATAGTATTCTTTTATGTCTATTGTTTATTCCTAAAGGCTACATCCTAAATTGAGTTATTTGTTTTTTATATATAGTTTATCACATGATGGTTTATTTCATGGATATTTTCCCATATGTTTAATTTAACTGATTTCTTTTATACCTAATATATTCCTCGATTTGATGAATATGAAATGAATTTATGGAAAAAAATGAATATTTACAAATTGTTTTATTTTTGAAAATGGTTTACAAATTGGATTTTGTTTTAAATATGTAACTTGTGTATTCTTGATATTAAAACATATTTTTTTGTGGTATCCTACTAGGCTCAATTATCACACCACACATTTACCTTTGGATCGTTTTAGACATTTTTTAGGACTCAAGTAAATGGAAGGGAATCATGTAACATTCTTGGTTCTCTTATCATCAGTTGCCTTCATAGTGAGATGGTTTGGTGGTGGCAGATGATCTCAAGGATACTTTTTTAGTTTGGTTTTATTTAACTTCCGGGTTTGGATAGTGTGTCTTGAATTTATATGACTCATGAATATTTATTAATTTCTTACATGTTTTACATTACATTTCATAATTTATACATGAAACTGTTGGTTTATTTCTGTAACTCGCCTCGTGATGGACCAATTTTGGTGATTTGTCTAGTTGACCTATGTTGTTTTGTTCCAAATTAGTATTAGAGAGAAACCAAGACTTATTTCTATTGAAACTTCCTGAGTATAGATTGGGGTCTTGGTAAATAGGTGTTAGGACTATTGTAATTTGGATAGTAAGTGTAGGAAAGGGTCTATGTTAGATCACTTATATGACTAAATTTTAGTTCCCGTGGGTGGTAAGATATTTTTTCCAATAATGAGACTTGGTGGTTGAGGTTATTTGAATGAACCAGATATGTGGTTTATTTAAATGGTCCTATTATTTTATTAAGGATTTTTCCTTGTTCAAATAGTTTGTAATTTTTTTTTATTTTTAATCATTTTAAATCATTCATATCGATACCTAAATTTGGTCTTATGATTTTGTAATTTACTCCTGATAGATTGGTTTTTGTCTTGTTATTGTTTGAAAATTATTTCTAGAAGAGGTATTCTAAATCTGAGTGAGGGATATACGATATTGTTTATATTGAAAAATAATCTAATGGAACATTCTTTATTTTTAGTTTTTATCCACACTATTCGAACTCTGGGTCACATAGGTGTTGAGGACCCAGGATGAGCAATAGATCACACCACCAAATTTACAAATCAGCATCCACCTTTCTTCCAAAGTGAAAAATTAATATACATTTTTTAATAATTTCGTGAGATTGTTGAGAGGATATCCAATTTATTAAATACTCATAATGAATCTAATGTGGGTTTTCTCATGTGTATGCTTGAAAAACTATGAAGGTTATGGTATGAATCTATTTTGTAAGCTAATTTGAACAATGACATTACCTGGGATTCATTCAAAAAAATATTCAACCAGAAGTATTATCATGTATAATTAAATGGGTTAAATACATAAAAGTTTCTTACCTTAGAGAAGGAATACAATAATGTTTTGGATTATTCCACTCATCTTCTTGAGTTGGTTCACTTTTCATGGGATCTAGTCAATAATGATTACTATAAGGCTCTAATGTTTGAGTTAGGGTTGAGGGCATACATTCAATCGATACTATTTCTCATGTGAATTCTAACTGTTGTGGAGTTAGTTGATATGGCAGCTTTGATGGAGTTTGATTTAAATGAAAAAATAGGTTTGGGAGGTGCTTTTATTGGAATGGTTTTTAGCCAGGGTGTATCTTATGGATAGAAAATGAAGCCTAAAGGTATCCAATATTATTATGAACCATTTTTTGGGATTTTTTTGGACAATAGAGTTTTATTTTATATCTTTGTGGTCATCCTAGTGAAACAAACCCAAATTCTGTAGGGGATCCAAATATTTTTCATCATTATGGTCAATCTTTCTATCTAAAATGTTTTTTTAATAGGATTTCCTAGGGAATTAAGGTTGTATACACATTCAATAAGAGCTCATACATTTATATAGATGATTGCAATGGTGGTGGATATTATCCTTAGAATAAGGGGGTGTACATGTGGTTAAGAAAGATCATGGAGGATATGTGGCAGGATGTATTTATAATATGGAGTATACAATAGAGGAATCTATATCAGGGCCAGTAATAGTTAGAAGTATGGTGTTTATTTCATCTTCTGTGGTGCTATCATTGTTTGATATAGGTGTTACTCATTTTTTCATATTTAAAGATTTATTTGTAATGTTTTACTTACATTTATAGCTAATTTTTTTATGGTTGGATCATTCCACATCTTTGTGAAAGATTTACGAAAAAGGATTCATGTTCCTAGCATATCAAGTAATGATAGAAGACCAGGAGGTAGAGTGGGAATTATTATTTATCAATCTTTATATCTTCTACATGACCATCTACATTGATTAGAAGATTAATGTTCTATACTAGATGTGTTTTTATCTTAATTAGGTACATTTTTTATCTTCCAATTGGTTTCAATCATGTTTTTCAAGGTAATTATGAATCCAGATTGGGAAGGGTGTGTCTTGTTGTATCGACCTGACCCCTGGAATCCCGGAGTCGGTGTCGTGCTACAATTACATTTGCATGATTACAAGGAATCAAATCTTGAAGGATAAATGATTTTAACAGACATGATAATCCATATATATATGATTATTATATTAAAAATGAATACAATAATTATAATATAATTTTTTTATTTCTTAGATAACTTTATTCCATGTAATATATCCATTCATGCCTTTCATAGTATGCTTCTTTTATTCCTGGTGAAAGAAAAAAATAATTTTGATCTCAACTACTCAGAAAGGGTAAATTATAGTGGAATAAATAATTAATCAATGAGAATAATAATTATGGAATGATAAAAAATCAAACAATCATACCATTTAATCAATAAACTAAGAATGAAATTCATACATAAACTTTTTCATTCTGAAAATCTCAGGGATAATAATTAATTAATCAAAATTAAGGGAATGATTAAATATTGGATGTCATGTCTCAGGAACATAAAAAATTATACAGTCAAGATCCATCCTCTAGGCAACTTAAAACTACAGGTATAAAACTATTTAATTTTTGAAACATATATATCTTATGAGAAACTATCGATGCATCAAGGGTATATATTAATTGTGGGACCCACCCATCACTACATGTCCAAATAATTCATCATATCAATTAATAGATTTAATTAATAAACAATATGACTTATCTAATATCTATATTGAATAAAAGAGATGAATTTATCAATATTTCCCTATATAATCAAAATAACTTTCAAAGATAACATTGTATGAAAAATGCTATACGGATCTTGAAATATTGATATCCATGAAAAATGATTTTCATATTTTGGGGAAATTCGATGTCAAATGATCAAAGGAAATTATATATTTCCATGGAACTAAAATGAATAATGGATGTCAATGTCAATATTATCATTGGAAAAATGAATCACAACTGATCTAGTGGAGGAATAAGGATGGTTTTAATACAACATATCCCATATTGAGTAAAAATAAATTGATTTTTCTTTAATGAATAAAAATACTATAAAAATATCTTTTAAAAACAGTCTTGAATCATTTTGAAAAAACTTTTTCATTGAAAATCTCTTTTGAAAATATTTTCTTAACAAAGTAACATTTTAAACATGAAAAGGATGTTTCAAAGAAATAAAGGTGCCTAAATATGTACATTTCATAAGAGGTAAAAATAACATTCCTTCTTCATGATAAAAAATGTGTGGAAAAAAATTAGAGCATTCATTTAAAAACTAGGGAAAAGGACAGAAAGGGTAAAAATGTATTCAATAAATCATTTTGGAAAGTTTAGAAAAATTATAAAACATTTTTAGAAAATATTGTTTTTAGAAGAAAATATGTTCTCCAACTAATTAGAGAATGAAATTGGGTTTTTTAAAAAATATTTTCAAAAACATTTTCAGTACTAAAGAAGCGGAAAATTATACTATTATTTGGTAAATGTAATGAATAAAAATATTAGAATAAAAACATGGTTTTTTAAATTATTATCAAATAATTTATTTTATGTAAATTCATGTGTAAACAATCCCAAATAAAATGGGATTATTATGTAAACCCTTAAAGAGACCTTAACATTGAATTGATAATTAGTCAATGAATAAAATATGTGTTTCAAATGTAAATCCACATAAGGTAAATTTAAATAAATCAATAGATAGTATAAATTATTCATATACAAAATCATATATTAATAATGATAACAAGAATGTATTATAACTCAATGAAAAGGAATTTTGTTATGAAATTCCATTACCACTTGGTAACTTATAAGTTAGAAGACACAAAAGGCATTATCATCCAATGAAAAATTTAAATACCATGAATATAAAGTAATTCATTATTTATTATATCAATATGTGCAATAAGTACACCAAACAAAAAAGTATGTGGTGAATATTACTTTTATCTCACATATTTAAAAATTAAAATTAGAATCCCTTACATTGAGTTTGACTTGTCTCATGTGTCTTTATTTTCTTGAATAATAAAATTATATTAATTATGTTAATTATATTAATTATATAAATTCTTAATGGCATTCTTTATTTTTTTCATAAATTTTATTTAACTTATTACAATGTTGTATAAAACTACTTAGATAAATATTTTTACATCTGGTGTTTTTACCAAATTCATTTTATGTGTCCAAAACAACTTTGGTAGCTAAAATATGGTCAAAGGGGTCATTATATAACATATCCTAAATAAAAATCATTAAATAATTTTAATATTTATACAAAAATTGTAAAATAAAAACAAATCATTGAACATGGTTTTGAAAAATTAACCAATGTTAGAATCATGGAGATGATAGGTCGTTTGTACGCATTAGTAACATTCCAATTTTTCAATGATTGTTATAGAAAGAAGGTAAGTAAAATAAATATTTATATAATTATCATTATATCATAAATACCAAATTTTCTAATAATATAAATTTATATATAATTATTTTGATGTAAAATAAATCTTATCTTGTCAAGGAGGTGGTAGTCCACACTTCCACGAACGACATTATCACTTTTTAAACATGTGAAAGAGAAATAAATAAAATGATATATATTATATTTAATGAAATTTAATTATATTATTAATATAATATATATATTTTTATGTCATATATCTATAATTGAAACCATATTTTATACATTCCACATACCATGTGATCAAATCATAACACTTTTATGTGGCGGTAGTCCACACTTCAACAAACAATGTCATCATATTTATAAAAAATGGAAAGCATAATAGTATATTCTATATAAAAATTACAGAATAATAAATACATTATAAAAATCATATATATCATATATATATATATATATATCATAAAACCCACCATTATAGGTGGTAAATGAAAAATGAACAATCATTGTCTCGTGAGGCAGTAGTTCGTCGTACACAAAAAATGTAAGTTTGTTGCCAATTAGAAGGATGTGTGTGTAATTTTAGGTCTGATCCTTAAAATAAAAACATACTAGTATATTTCAGATATTTTTTTTTATATAATAATTTAATAAGGATATTTTATTGTTGGATAATGGAAATAAAATTATAGATCTTAAGGAAAGATGTTGCATCTTCTTTGGGTAACTCCTTCTCGTTTGCTGCAAAGGGATTTATTGGATGGATTTCTTCCCAAATATGGGGATTATAGAATGAGTTTTTAGTTTTTGGAGTTATTTGGGAATTTATTGGTCGATCCAATGTTTCTTGATAGGTCTGAGGAAGTGAGAGGTGTGAGATCCTTTTTATAGCGGAGATGGAGTGGTACTCTTTTAAATTTTTGGAAAGGGATTGCCACCCATGTTTTCCCCATGTCGGGTGGCTACAATAAAAGTATAAAATAGATTAAAGGTAATATAGGTTATAAATAAGACCATAATATGTCTTTTGGACAAGTTTCTATGTCATTTTTTCCCTTATGTTTATGCTTTAGTCCCTTGTAAATCTTAATTTGACCTCAATCGTTGTAATTAATTTTAACTAATTTTACAAATATTTTTGGTAAAAAAATATATTGAACTCATTAAACATTATAAATTATTATGATTATAAATATAGAATATATTTTTCTAAATTTAAATCACATAAGTGGTAGAAATTAATTTAAATTTAATCTCGTGGGCGGGATGAGAATGTGGGTTTTCAGAATAAAAAGGCTCAAAAGTTTGCTAAGTCTTTATATCCCATTTCAAAGTGAAATTGATTCTAATGACCTAAATTTGAATAAATGATATAAAATTTATCTAATTAATCTTTTAAACCAATAAAAAATATAAATTAAACTTATAAAATAATTAGATGAAAAATTAATTTTGAATTCAAATTCTGTATTTTCACAATTCATTAAAAAATGAAACATCCCATAAAAATAAAAAAAAATCACCCTAACAAAATTTTTGTATTATTATTTAAATTATTATAATTATTTTTACATATAATAGTAATAAATTCTTTGAAAATTGTATTTAAAATATGTTCTCCATTAAAAGGTGGTACAAGTACCTATATAGAAATATAAGTTTTTATGTGAAATATTTGGTTTTTTCATATCTTATACATATCAAATATATTGGATGTGTGTCAAAATATTTTATTTAATATAATATGTATTTATATATATTAAATTAATATCACTCACTAATTTTAATTAATCTAATTTATTAGCATAAAAAGGATTTTTGGGTATAAGAATAGTTTTCTATAAAAACATTCCATTTATATTTAATGGGTTCTTATACTCATTTATAATAATTGGTAACCAATGAATTAATTTTATATTTTTTGTAAACCATATTTTTTTATAAGTTATTTAACACTATTAATAACCACAAAATTTAATGGCTCAGATATATCCTATTATATTGAATAATAATGTTTTCATAATATATTATTGTTCTGTAAAACTCAGTCATGTGTGTAGTAAAAGCAATCATTGAAATTCTTTATTGTGTTTGGTCCAATATAACTTATTTTCACATGAATTTAAATCTATAAAATATATTTTATTTATTTTAAAAAATTAAATATATTATAAATTCTAAAGATATTATACTCCCTTACATGATTGTGACAATGTGTCACACACGCTATCGAATTCAATGTTCCTTCTTTATTTTTTGGGGTGTTACATTTCACCCACATTAATTAAATTTCATCCTCAAAAATTATACTTAGTATTGGTGATATATTTTTTTATATTTCTTGTGTTTTAAATCCCACATCATGAGAAAGATTTATAAGAAATCCTTAGAAAGATAATGGGATGTACAAAAGTCATATGAAATAACATATAACAAGGTATATAAGTAGAAGAGAATCAGTGGAAAGTAGAGATGCATACATGGAGGAAATGAATAAATATTTATATGGAGTGATTGACTTCATAAATAAAAAATGTGAATGGTCAATGGATAGTTGAGGGGCTCAAAGCCATAAATCTTTGATGATTTATAAGACTGCCAGTTCAATAAAAATTAAGGTATTAATACAACATTTTCTCAAGATCTTTTTCCTCATGTTGATAAATTATTTTACCTCTTAAGAACATAATAAAATTTACTTACATGATATGTTTTAATTCCATGTAAACAATTCTATCTTTTTGTTTTTATTCGATCAAATTCTAATTCAACCATTACATAAAGAAGTGGGTATCAAAAATCTAACTTTGATCCCTAAATAACTAAAATAAACTTTTAAATGATAATAATACCCATAAAATAGTGAAAATAACATTACGTGTTTCTATAGATATTCCATAAATCTTTTATATTTAATACATTAATCTCTAAACCAAAAAATATACACTTCTAATTAATCATTTTTATTAATTCTACAAATTTTTTAACTAAAAACAATGTCATATTATCCAAGAAATTGTATAGGTCAGTGGTTTATATGAAACCCTTATCACCCTTTAGTCATGGTTTCAAGAATCATAATCTTCATGGAAATTATTAGTTATCACCCATGATAGAAGTTTTATTTTTCTAAAACCATATTAATATAATTTCCAAAATAAATATGATGTGCATCATTGAGATAATGTCAATCATTAAATATCCATTTAATAAGATTTTCAATAAAATCCCAATATATAAATATGTCATCCACTTATTTTCACATTTATCATTCTGTGGTCTAGATTTTATCCATTATAATATAGAATTAAATCGGGTAATATCCAAGTTCCCCACATTTATGAAAAAAAACTATAATGGATTTCTTAGGATTAGTTTCATTTCCATCTATCATACTCTTCATTTTTTCTTGGTAATGATTTTCATTTTTCCTTCTTTCCCAAATAGAAATCATTTCCCTAATCTATTGACACACTTTAATAGGTGTATAATTCCACATTTCTTCCATGAAGAAAATTTATCCTTCATATCTATATGGTATCCACCACCTGAGTTCGTATGAAACACTATCATTCTCTTATTTGGTTAGTTCGGGAGTTGGTTAAGGTATATATTGTTAGTAATATTTCAGGAAACCTTAATTAGTCATAAACAAAATATCATTCAATCATATCAAAACATCATTTGTTTTCTCCTTGTCAACATCTTTTCCTTCATGTTCAATGTAAATTTCACGCCTTCGGGTACCATCCATTGACTAAAACCAAAAAATATAGTGTGAGTAAAAATAGTCATAGAAAAAACATATAATAATTTATAGGATATAAAAATCATGAAACTTTATCTTCAATATAAAACAACATAGTTTTATCCTTGGTTGTTCATTATAGAAATCCTACATGGTGGTTTGTAATGAAAATGTGAATTATCCTAATAATATCCACCGAGAGTGTAAAACTATGTTCTCATTTAGGGATTTTGTTGTGTACCAGGTTATACCAAGTGAGGCCTCACAAACCTTACCAAATTTGTTACTCCTTGGTACATATTTGCTAGAATCACATTGATTTATGGTATCCAGACAAGGATGTATTTCATGGAATACCCATATAATCTATAGTTTACCAAAATTTTAGGGTTTTCATCTATAATTATCCTCAAA
The DNA here is from genome assembly GCA_963277665.1 of Viscum album. Classification (NCBI taxonomy): domain Eukaryota; kingdom Viridiplantae; phylum Streptophyta; class Magnoliopsida; order Santalales; family Viscaceae; genus Viscum; species Viscum album. The sequence continues at coordinate 1,453,056,501 of OY728125.1, forward strand.
TTAACCCTTAGTTTAATTCCCTATGATCTATGTTTTTCTAAATCTAGTTCCAATGGTTTCTACTAAACTTACTTTGATACACACTGTAGTGACCCAACCCTAGAAAGCTTAGATCCAGTGTCATGCAACCATTAAATTGTCATGATTATAATGAATCAAATACTAAAGGATCAAATAGTTTAGTAATATTGGTATGTAAATACCTGTAAAATTCAACGAAAATTTTATCTTAATTTTCTTTGGGATTTTACAAGAACGTTGTTTCTGACGGCACCTGATTCCGAGGCCCGGTGTGCCCGAAATCAATTTCCGAAGATTAGCTCGGGTACGTTCAATGAACGAACGAGCGGGAATTTATAACTTTGAAACCGGTGCTCAGAATCAAATTCCGAGGGCACCGATGGAACCAAAGCGCCGGAATTTTCTTAGGAATGCCTATTCTGGAGTTGAGTTTTCATGGGAGGAGTTGTTAAAATTTGTGGCTTAATTGAGGAATGAATAAAATGGTGAGACAATTTTATTTCTTAAGTCTAAGGTAGTTTTATCCTACATGGGGAAGTTGGGGTGGAACCTAACTACCCATGTGAGGATAAATGAGATGATAATGTGGGGTGCGGCCCACATGAGCCCCCACCTTTTCAAATTCCCCATAACTCCCTAACTCCTCTAAACCCCACACTTAAGTTGTGTAACTCTTCCTCTCCCCTCTCTCCCTCTTAAATTTTTTCCATCCTATCACTTAATTAATTAGACAACTCATTGTTTAATTGATTAAGTGAATTAGGTTTTGAATTTTTGTAAGTTTGAATGCATGGAAAAAATAATAAAATAAGGGGAGGCCATATTTTATTTTGGGAGTTTTGGTTGTGTGAGAGAATTTGGAAGAGAGCTCTTCCCTATTTTGAAGAACTTGATCTTCAACGAAGAACGACGCCTCTTCAACAACGGAAGCGAAGAATGTCAACAACATTCTTCGACTTCCTCCCTCGGATCCTACCGACGTGTAGTGTCTTCCACAGCCGACGTAGCTCGGGATTGGGAGTGTGTGATGAACGCAGAGAAAGACGAACTTCATCGTCTTCTTTCCGCAACACCGTCAACGAACGACGAACGTCTATCGACGAATCAAATGTAGGGGTTCATTTCATTTTGTTCTTGATTCTATCTTTGACGTTCTACGAGTAATGAGAACCCCTTGTTATCATTTAACGGGAGGAGGCCGGACCGCACGAACACGGACGATCCTCCTCTCTTTTTATTCTTTCTTGTCATTGCGGTTCGAAAGAAAGTGACGTGGTGTTGTCGCACCGTGTGGGAAAGAACGGCAAGGATGTGCGACATCGTCACGCCGCACGGGATCGAGCGGCAAGAATGTGCGACGTCGTCATGCCGCGCATTCAAAATTTTAAACCCTCGTGCGTGGATATTTTGATTGCAAGGTGTTCGTATAATTTATTTTGGATAAATCATACCCTTGTCAATAATTAAAATCTTGTGTTATTGTGAGCCAATTGATAACACATAACGTGGAGGACGCGGGCTGAACAAACACGGCCCGACAACCCTCCGCAGCTTGTTTATCGATGTGTGGATCGACGAACGACGATGAAGCAGGCCGCTATGGCGTTTGAATCCCTTCGCAGGAAAGGTCGGGTCCTGGGAGGACCGTTGGCGAAGACGGCAGGAGAAATGGACAACCGACCGAAGCGCGTCTGGTGGTCCGCGGAAGGCGGTGGCGGCGCGCCCCGCCGGCGCAGCGGCGCCGGCGACCGGAGGGTTGGCGGCGGCGGTTGCTGCCGGCCTCAATTAGCGGCGTGGGTGGGGGAACCGCACACCCCACCCGCGGCTTCCGCTCGGCCGCGCTGGCCAAGCCGCGGCTGGCCGGTCGAGCCAGACCAAGCCAGCCGCACTGGGCCGCGCCGGCTGGCCCGGGCCAGGCCCAGCCGGGTCGGACCCGGGTCAGGTCGACCCGATTCGGGCCGACCCAGGGGGGGTCGGGCCGGGTCGGTCCGGGCCCAGACCCCCCATTTTCAGACCCTCTTGGGTCTTTTGCCCATATCTTGGGCTACGGACCTACGATCGACGCACCGTCAGTTGCGTAGTGATCCTTGAACGAGACGGTCGTTTCGGTATATCGCACTCAAGGTTTCAGAATACTTTGGGTTCGGCCGGGTTGGTTCGGATACGAAACCAATTGGGCCCTCGGAGCGGAAACGCTTATATCTTGAGCTCCGGACGTCCGATTGACGCGCCGTCGACTTTGTTGGATTTCTCTAAGTGAGACGGAACTTTTGGCATACTTCTCCAGAGTTTTGGTTGTAGTTGGATAGTGGCCGGGTTGGATTGCACCCGAAATCCAACCGGGGCCTGGGAACAGAAAAGCTGTTATCTTTCAGACCAGACGTCTGTTTGACGAACCGTCAGCGGCGTTAGTGATCTCATTGAGAAACGTTCCCTGTGAGTATACCCTATGAGAGTTCAGGGTACAGTTGAGATACAGCCAGGTTGGTTCGCTCACGAAACCAACCGGGCCCCTGGGACGAAAAGACTAATAACTCACAGACCGGGTGTCCGATTGACGCGTCGTCTGTTGCGTTGAGACCCCTACGGCGAGGCGGTCCTTTGAGATACTTCTTCGTGGGACTTGGATATACTTGGAGTATCGACCTGTAGCTCCTGGAGTGGACCCTCCCGGAGACGAGCGTGCGGAGTACGGAGATCGTGTAGCCGACTGAGACCTGACGACTGCTTGACCGACTTGACTTGGAGTGAGTCGAATAGCCCAGTGGACGGAGCACTACTTTGTGATATGCAGACCCATGGTGGACGGAGCACAACCTGTGTGACAGTGCAGACCTGCGGTACTTGTCCGAAGAGTACCTCATCAGGCTACTAGGGGGTGTGCACTACTGTGTTTGGGTGACATACCTCGGCGGGAAGCACTACTGTGTCTGGGTGGCTGACCCGCGGTACTCGACAGGAGGAGTACCTCAGCAGTCTTAGGTTAGTGAGCAGTACCTCGGAGTCGTGACAGGACCACTGTACACTCTAGAGATGGGGCTCTTCAGTAGATACGGTTTCGATAATGAAAATCCTGGTTTGAGCTGAGACTTTTGACCTTTGTGGTACCTCATGATTGAGATGGGTCACTTGATAACTTAGGTATATGTATGGACATATACCTGGGTAGTGTTTATCTGTTGATTTCATGATCCTTGTGTTTCCTCATGATTGAGATGGGTTACTTGATAACATAGGTATATGTATGGGTATATACCTAAGTAGAGGTTATTTGTTGAGATCTCCTTTATGGTTATCGTTGTTGGTTTTAGTGAGACCTTGAGGGTCTCAGGATCCCTACTGAGTATCGTTATACTCACCCCTGCACGGGATATTCTCGCACCTTGTTGTGTTGGTTGCAGGCGACGGGCAGTGCTGACGGAGGCTGAGTGTTCAAAGATTGGACGGTACCCAGAGGTGGATTACATGACGAGTCAGTACCCGTAGGTGGACTACATGATGAGTCTATATCCGGAGGTGCACTTCACGATGAGACGACACACGGTGGAGGTGGACGGGCGAGAGCGTTGAGGAGATGCTCTATCTGTACCTACCCTTCAGGTGGATCCGTGGTGGACGATCCAGGAGATGCAATGTCTGTACCTACCCTTCAGGTAGGATCCGAGGAGGATGACCCAGGAGCAGCTTCCATTCTTCCAGCTGTTGTCTTTTTCTATTGTACTTGTTCAGTTGTAGTTTTACTTCCATTTGGGTTTGTATTCTGGCCCATTTACTTTTCAGTACTTTCTTTTTTACCTAGTTTTTTGCTTCCGCTTGTACTCTGTGGTGTTTTGTTTACTTTTATAAAGGCAATTCCTTCCCAGTTATCGGGATTTACGCCTTTGGTGCTAGTCGCCAGCCCCTGGCCTATGGAAGGCGGGATTGGGGTAGTCACGGCACGGGCCCCGAGGACGGGTCGTGACAAATTGGTATCTGAGGAGTCGGTTCTACTGCAGAACTTATAACTCTGATATTTTCTTTCTGTTAAGAAATAGTGTTAAGGGTACCGACTGTGGTCTTTAGTTCAGGGAGTCCAGTGTTGGTGCGGGTGGCCGACATATCCATACACCAGGACCCTGACAACTTAATTCCGACTTTGTGCACGAAAACACTGATTGCATGTGTTTTTTCCAGAAGTTTTATTTAAATATCAGCTCAAACCAGGTCAGCTCCCCAGGTATAATCGTTTGACAGTGCCACGTTGTTTCTTTCAGGATGCCTTTTCTCGGACGACCAGCTAGAGCCCAGAGGGATGTGCATGCTGACAGCCTGTCGATCGATGAGGCTTCGGTACAGGGCCCTCTTGCAGTTGAGGCACCAGCGGTACTACTATACGTTGGTCCACCGATGACACCAGCCCCAGCAGTAGGTTATGAACACCACTTGAGTGCGCTGCATGAGTTCCAGCGCCAGAGGCCACCCAGGTTCCGGGGAGAGATGGACCCGTAGGCAACTGAGGTTTGGCTGGAGGCTGTGGTGAGAGTCTTCAGGCTAGTGGGGACGCCAGCAGACTTCATGGTGATCTTTGCTGCCAGCCTCCTTCAGGCAGCAACAGGCGGGTGGTGGAGCCACTTGTTTCAGTTTTGCGATGGGATGACCTTCACATGGGAAGACTTCGAGACCTTCTTCAGGGTGGAGTTTGTGCTAGTATATCTACACCCCGAGCGTGTTCAGAAGCTTCTACCTTTTCCACGTGTTTTTTGATCAGTAGCCGAGTCATCTGTGGGCAGTAGACAGATGATGCAGAGGTCCAGGAGGACTAGACCAGCAGTTGGACGATCTCGGGTTTTAGGACCGGTGGTGCGGGGCACTAGGGGTGGGGTCAGAGCCAGGCATGCCAGAAACAGACAGTGTTACTCATGCGGCAAAAAGGGTCACCTGGAACGTGACTGTCCGACTCCTTGTACAGTTGATCCACGGGCTTTGGAGGAGCCACCAAGGAAGAAGTAGCGGCGGGTGCTTGAGCAACAGCCGAGCAGTGGACAAGGCAGTAGAGCTCTGGGAGCAGGTGGACAGGAGTGGAACTAGTGGATACATCCCTTGTACGTCTAGTTCCATGTTTCTGTTGTATTCGTGCCTTTGTACTATGAGCTGCAATAATAAAAATACACTTATCTTTGTTTTCATTCCTGTCCTTTTGTTTGGTCAATACTGAGTGGTCCCGGTTAAACTGTTGACTTGACCCTCACTTTCGAGATTTCTACTGGAGGAGACCCAGTGACCTCACATTGATGCCGACAGTGTGACTCGACCCTTGGAGGCGAGAGTGACAGTTGGATCTCTTAGTAGTTACGTCGAGGCCTTACGATGTCATACATGTCACGAATGCATCATTCATGTAAGGATTGACTGTATTAGGCAATGGGAATGGTTCATCCAGGGGATGAGACTGAGTTTCTCTTTTCGGTAAAGGAGAAATTTTACCATCTCTTTCAGATCTTATGCACAGAAGTTACAGATCATCCAGGAGCGGATGAAGACTGCACAGTGCAGTAAGAAACAAGAAACTGGCTCCAGTCTTAGAGACTCGAGCGTGTTAAATGTTAAATAAGAGGAAGCTTAAAGGAGAGATGAGTCTGCGAAGTAGTAGACGTGGAGGCAGAGCTAGGAGAGTAGCGTGAGGTGGTGTTCAGCTTAACATGCTACAACCACCCGCCAGGCTCAGAGAACTGGAGAGCGGAGGAAGAGTGTGGTTGTATGCGGTCAAGGAGTGTGACCCAATGGCTCTAGAAATGATTCAAGGGACAGTCTATCTCCACTACTAGCTGCTGTAGTAACAGACGTCGATATGAATCATTCCTCGCTTTCACAAATCTTGTCCCAGACCTAGAGTTTCCGGTAAGCCGTGGACTTGACTCTCACGTCTAGAGATACCTTGGGATGAGACTCGATAATCACACATACGCCGATGGTGTGGTTAGACCCTCGAGGTGAGAGTTTCGGTTGGAATCTCTTGGTGGCAGCGTCGAGGCCTTACGACGTTAGTTTGAGTATGGAATGGGCTATAACTGTTCATATTGAAATTGATGGTTTTAGGAAAACATCGGGAAGGGTTTTCCTTGGTCAAAGAAAAGGAATCCCCGGGCAGCACAAGATAAACTCTTTCACAGGAGGGTGCGACCGATCACTCTTGAGTTGTTCAACCTTACCCTCATGGCAGCAGTCGTTTTGGAGTTCCAGTTCTAACAGGAATTGGAGACCTCTAGAGTTCGATGATGATGATCATGTCCTTATACGGGTCTCACCTTGACCAGGTTTACGGAGATATTTCCAAGGCGGCAAGTTAACTTTGAGGTTCAATGGAACTTTCTAGGTCCACAGCTAGGTAGGTGAGGTGGTTTACCGCTTGACCCATCCACCTCAGTTTCACCAGTTGCACGATGACATCCATGTATCTCAACTGAAGAGATACGTCCTCGACCCTTCGCATATCATCGTCCATGAGGATCTAGACGATGGTGATGAGGTGTTTTTCACAAAGGTTCCAGTGGGGATCGAGGATCAACAACATCGGATCCTACGAGGACGATCGATTCCTCGGTTGCGCTTTCTTTGGTAGTACGGAACCACCAGGTAAGCACATGGGAGCAGAAGTCTCAGGTGCGTGTTTAGTACCACTTTTGTTTCCCAAGTTTGTGTTATAGCTTTACGGGGACGTAAATCCCTAAGGTGGGAGTAATGTAAAGAACTGTAAAATTCAAGGAAATTTTTTTCTTAATTTTCTTTGGGATTTTACAAGAACACAGTTTCTGACGGCACCTGATTCCGAGGCCTGGTGTGCCTGGAATCAATTTCCAAAGTTTAGCTCGGGTACGTTCAGTGAAAGAACGAGCGGGAATTTATAACTTTGAAACTGGTGCTCGGAATCAAATTCTGAGGGTACCGATGGAACTGAAGCGCCAGGATTTGCTTAGGAATGCCTATTCTGGAGTTGTGTTTTCACGGGAGGAGTTGTTAAAATTTGTGGCTTAATTGAGGAATGAATAAAATTGTGAGACAATTTTATTTCTTAAGTCTAAGGTAGTTTTATCCTACATGGAGTAGTTGGGGTGGAACCTAACTACCCATGTGAGGATAAATGAGAGGATAATGTGTGGTGGGGCACACATGAGCCCCCACCTTTTCAAATTCCCCATAACTCCCTAACTCCTCTAAACCCTCCACTTAAGTTGTGTAACTCTTCCTCTCCCCTCTCTCCCTCTTAAATTCTTGACAAACTATCAATTAATTAATTAGACAACTCATTGTTTAATTGATTAAGTGAATTAGGTTTTGAATTTTTGTAAGTTTGAATGCATGGAAAAAATAATAAAATAAGGAGAGGCCATATTTTATTTTGGGAGTTTTGGTTGTGTGAGAGAATTTGGAAGAGAGCTCTTCCCTCTTTTGAAGAACTTAATCTTCAATGAAGAAAGAAGCCTCTTCAATGACAGAAGCGACGAACATCAACAACCTTCTTCGACTTCCTCCATCGGATCCTACTGACATGTAGTTTCTTCCACAGCCGACGTAGCTCGGGATTGGGAGTGTGTGACGAACGCGGTGAAAGACGAACTTCATCGTCTTCTTTCCGCAACACCATCAACTAATGACGAACTTCTATCGACGAATCAAATGTAGGGGTTCATTTCATTTTGTTCTTGATTCTATCTTTGACTTTATACGAGTAATGAGAACCCCTTGTTATCATTTAATGGGAGGAGGCCGGACCGCACGAACACGGCTGATCCTCCTCCCTTTTTATTCTTTCCTATCATTGCGGTTCGAAAGAAAGTGACGCGGTGTCGTCGCACCACGTGGGAAAGAACGGAAAGGATGTGCGACATCGTCACGCCACGCGGGATCGAGCGGCAAGAATGCGCGACATCGTCACGCCGCGCATTCAAAATTTTAAACACTCGTGCGTGGATATTTTGATTGCAATGTGTTCTTATAATTTATTTTGGATAAATTATACCCTCGTCAATGATTAAAATTTTGTGTTATTGTTAGCCAATTGATAACACCTAACGCGGAGGACGCGGGCCGAACAAACACGGCCCGACAACCCTCCGCAGCTTGTTTATCGATGTGCGGATCGACGGACGATGACGAAGCAGGCCGCTATGGCGTTTGAATCCCTTCGCAGTGAAGGTCGGGTCCAGGGACGACCGTTGGCGAAGACGGAAGGAGAAACAGACCACCGGAGCGCGTCTGGTGGTCCGCGGAAGGCGGTGGCGGTGTGCCGCTGGAGGGCTGGCGGCGGCAGTTGTCGCCGGCCTCAATTAGCGGCGAGGGTGGGGGAGCCGGTCACTCCACCCGCGGCTTCCGCTCGGCCGCGCTGGCCGAGCCGCGGCTGGCCGGTCGAGCCGGACCGAGCCGTCCGGGCCGGGCCGCGCCCGCCGGGCCGGGCCGGGCCCAGCCGGGTTCGACCTGGCTCGGGTCGACCTAGTTTGGGCCGACCCAGGGGGGTCGGGCTGGGTCGGTCCGGGCCCAGACCCCCCGATTTCAGACCCTCTTTGGTATTTTTCCCATATCATGGGCTACGGACCTCCGATCGATGCACCGTCAATTGCGTAGCGATCCTTGAAAAGCGACGGTCGTTTCGGTATATCGCACTAAAGGTTTCGGAATACTTTGGATTCGGCTGGGTTGGTTTGGATATGAAACCAACCAGGCCCTCGGAGCGGAAACGCTTATATCTTGAGCTCCGTACGTCCGATTGACGTGTCGTCAACTTTGTTAGATTCCTCTAAGTGAGATGGAAATTTTGGCATACTTCTCCCGAGCTTTGGTTGCAGTTGGATAGTGGCCAGGTTGGATTTCACCCGAAATCCAACCGGGCCCTTGGAACGGAAAAGCTGTTATCTTTCAGACAAGACGTCTGTTTGACGAACCGTCAGCGGTGTTGGTGATGTCATTGAGAAACGATCCCTTTGAGTAAACCCTATGAGAGTTCTGGGTACAGTTGAGATACGGCTGGGTTGGTTCGCTCACGAAACCAACCAGGCCCCTGGGACGAAAAGACTAATAACTCACAGACCAGGCGTCCGATTGATGTGTCGTCTGTTGCATTGAGACCCCTATGACGAGGTGGTCCTTTCAGATACTTCTTCGTGGGACTTTGAGATACTTGGAGTATCAACCTGTAGCTCGTGGAGCGGACCCTCCGGGAGACGAGCGTGCGGAGTACGGAGACCGTGTAGCCGACTGAGACCTGACGAATGCTTTACCGACTCGACTTGGAGTGAGTTGACTTTCCCAGTGGACGGAGCACTACTTTGTGAGGTGCAGACCCATGGCAGACGGAGCACTACCTGTGTGACAGTTCAGACCCATTGTACTCATCCGGAGAGTACCTCAGCAGGCTAATAGGGTAGTTCAACGTACACATAAATGGTAAGTTCGCTACTCGTTAGATAGAAGTGTGTGTAAGTGTAGGTAGAACCCATAACATAAAAACATCTAAGTATATTTAGGATACTGTGGTTTTTATATAATCATGGAATACAGAGATTTTAGGGGTGGATAATTATAATAAAACTAATGATCTTGAGGAAAGATGTTACCTCTTATTTATGTAACTCTTTGGTTTCCACTAAAGGGCTTCCTTGGATAGATTTCTTCCCAAAAGGGGATTATATGATGAGTGAATGTATTTTTATGACCCATTATTATATTTTTTGGTTTATCCAAGGTGGCTTGAGAGGTGTGAGTAAGTGGGAGGGGTGAAGGTCATTTTACCATCAGTTAAAGTATGATTAAAAGTTTTTCATCTTAGCTTTGTATTTATTTTTATTAAATAATTCTCTAGATCATTGAGGTTAATATTGAATCTCAATAAGATTCAACTAAGAGTTTTACTCTATATAGCCTTAACGATTAATTTATTTATATCTTTTATATTGGAACCAATGACTAATATTCTTGACTAGAAATGAAATGTACTATATTTTTTTAGTGATCAAATATAGCCCAAAATGTTGTTACATCTGTTATAATTCTTGTAAAAACCTACTAAAAAATTAATGGTGATGTTCTCCCATTTCTATATTGTTACTGTAAATGGATTCATCATCCCCTTATACTTCTAACATTCTTCCATAACATTATAGAGGACCGAGAATCATGATATATATTCTACAATCTTCCACATTATGTTTCCACACAAAAAATTATTCTTTTGATATATACACATAATTATCATTTATAGCGGATAGAAAATAATTATCTACATGCATCCTTTATATATCCTTTGATTATAGTGCCAATATAACACATATTCATTTCCAAAATCTTATCATTCAATTATTTTAAATGTTGAACTCTAGAATATTCTAGAGCTTATTTTGTATCTATGCATCCTCCTTCTAAACCTTCTTAATATTCACTTGGATGGATGGTTGATTAATAAATTGGTAATTATAGGATTTATCCCCTAACATTTTTATTTCAATGTTTTTCCATTTAAAATACCTCATTAATATATCTCTCGCAATCCAATTTATAGATATAAAAGCAAGACCCTTTCCACTCGGATCATCTACTGACCTATTTTCCTTTATAGTGTGGTAATGTTTTGAGAAGTTATATTCTTTGATAAAATCCATATATCTTATTTTTTGAATTTTTAACTCTTTATATGTGAAAATATAATTTAATATATTTTTATTATTATGTATATCACACTTTTCAACATAGAGATAATTCCTCCATATAATTAATGAAAATATTATTGATTCTAGCTCTCAATCAATAATAAAGAAATTTTTATCATATAATATTGATTAAAATGAAGCATATGTTACCAACATTTAATTTTTCATGAGGATACACCATATTTCCTTAATTAACACATCATGGTACGACACAAACCCTTCTTTATTACAGGGTTGTTTGAATACATGTTTAGTAACCAATTTTATCTTATCCTACATGAAATCTTATTTACATTCATATATCCTATGGAACTTCACTCCCTTTCAAGATAACTTTTTTTTAGACATGAAGCTTCAGTGAAAATTTTTATAAATAATCTATAGTTTCTAGAAAATCTTAAAAAACAATGAATATTTGTTATTGTTTTTGGTCTATTCCAATTTTAAATTTCCATTTTATTTTAAGGACTCACAAATATACTGGTTCTTGTCATAACATGACCTAAGAATGATGTTTTCTATATCTAGGATTCACACTTCTTAAATTTATCATGTAGTTTACCCTTTCTTGAGGTCATCATCACAATTCTAAAATAATCTCTAAAATATTCCTTAATATTAAAATATATGATAATACTCTAGAAAAGTACTATCACAAATTAATCCAGGTAATCTATAATAACAACAGTCATTAGATCTATGATGATAACGGGTGAATTTATAAGTCTTAATATGAATATATATGAATTTATAGCATTCATTTCATGTATGGAATTTAATTTTGTATAAATATTACCTTTTAATCCTTGATTTATGTTATCTATATAAAATGTAAATCTTGGGTAAGTATTTACATACTCATTTTTGTTCTAAAAAATCATCATTATGAGATATAAAATACTTATTATTGATTTTGGTTCTGTTGGGTTTATGATAATTAATGCATTTATGCATTGATATATATTTTTTCTTAATAAAAATGATTTCATCACCCCATGGTGAATCACATGGGAGTATTAAACCCTTATCCAAATTTTCTAGGAGTTTCATGTTCAATAACTGTAACAAAATAAGGGGTACATTATAAGGATTATTTGAAATAAGAATAACACTAGGTTTGATTTATATAAAAATATTAACCCCATGATCAATGGGAAGTCATAGAAATCCATTTGAAATTTCATGTTATATTCACATACAATAGATATGTCTTCTATAAGACCCTAGCCTTAAAAATTACTTAATCTTGAGTTATTACAAGATTACACATTGAGGATCTTTTAAGGTTTATAGTTTTAGAGAATTAGATCATAAAACTTGCATTACATTCCACATTTAAAAAAATTGGTTACATAAAAGATAGTATTCATTTTTCCCATCAACGGAAACATATTTAAAATAAAACATGGATTATTTCCTGACACTTCCTTGGCACTATCATCATATCATGTACCCTTCCCTTGACCTGTGAAAAACAATTCAAAAACATGGGATGAGCATAAAAATCTCAGTAAAGAATACACAAAGAAGGAAAACTGTTAGTTTTTCAAAAACAACAAGTAAGCCATGAGTACTTTACCAAAGTAATACTTTTCACCTTTATGAAGTATTAAAAACTCTTCCCTGAATAAAAGATCATTACTTACCATTTTGTGACCAAAATATTACCATAAAACCCATATAAATAACACATAACATATAAAGGAAACTTGGGACATAAACATACTTAAATGGAATAACCATACGGTCGACTTCCACACATACTTAATGGAATAGCCATACGGCCGACTTCCATACCCAATGCATTGGAGGTTATAATGTAACCACCCGTCCTAGTATTCACGGCACCACCCGTCATATGGATTATCACGTAACCACCTGTAAAATGTGTGAGTACCATCATTACACATACAATATTGAAAATATAAACATTTCAATAACAACATTTCATTTTCAATCATAATAAGTAATTCCCAGATATTGAATTAATCAATCCATTTCCAAAAACCATTTAAAAGAGATTTTTGAATCAAAGTGTCCCATACCACTTTGAAGCTTTTAAGGGAATTATAATTTTAAAAAATTAATATCCATATAAATAAATACTGAAAACCATTTTGAAAACATGGACATTAAAGATAAAGATTTAGAATAATAAATCTTTAAAACATTTAAAACAATATTTTTGTTAAATAGTTTTTAACAAAATGAGAGACTCTTGAATACAAATAATAGCAGAATAAAATTTAATCCGAAATTTATTATATCATGAGAATAAAGGGATTCGTGATATAATATGTCAAAGGACAGTATACACACCATATAAGAGTGAATTGGTGCATAACAACAATTAAGTCTCAAAAGAAATGTAAAATGAGATGAAATCCATTATAAAGAAGGTATCCTTAAATTAAGGATAAATCAATCTCATGATTATGTGTGAAAAATATTAATACACCCAATATAAGTGGATATTAAGTGTAAAACAATAAAAGGTTATTCACACATATTCAAAGGATGACATATTCAATAACTACATGTTGAACCCAAAGAAATCGAAATTGGGTTAAGAAGTTCCCTTGGTAAAATTCGACAGCCTAATGGCGTCACATAAAATTTTACAAAAAGGGTTGATGAGATAGATAAAGGGGATATCATTAATTGGACATAAAATTTACATAAATATAAATATATAAGAACATATACCAACATAATAGTATGTTAATTAAAAGACATAACAAAAGAAGTCTTTAAAAAAATAGGAGGGTGAAAGGTTCCCTTACAGACTTGGGTAACTTTCGAAACGTACACCCCATTGAATAAGGGTCATACAATGAGTATTTAAATACCCATAAATGAAATTATATTACACAAGGAGTATAATAATGGACATTACATGCACAAATCAAAGGAAATAGTGGCAAACGTAGCATAAATGTCATGTGAATAAAAGTGAGATGAAAAATCCCTTACGAAAACTCGGCAGCCTAACGGCGCCACTTAAAACATCCAAAAATGGATTTATGATATCAAATAGGGTCTCTCATAATATTAACATAAAATTACAGTATGAGGAATATAAAATAACATCCTAAAACATAAGAAATGTGATCTTAAAAGAAATGACATAAAAGAGAGTACTTAAAAAGAAAGAAAGAGGTTGGATCTCTTACAAAAATTCGGCAGCCTAATGGCGCCACTCAAAACATCCAAAAATGGATTGATGAGAGAGAATAGGGTCTCTAATAATATTAACATAAAAATTATAGTAATAGTAATATAAAATAACATCCCAATCACAAGAAATATGAGCTTAAAAGGAATGACATAAAAGAGTGTACTTAAAAAGAAAGAGAGGAGTAGGATCCCTTACCTCGGGTCCGACTTGACTCGATCGTTCTTTAACGTCCTAAATAATAAACTTGAGTTAATTTATAGTTTCTTAAGAACCTTTTTCAAGTTCATTATTACTTTTATATCACTTATTACCATGTTATAAACATTATGTAACCATTTAAGTTAATAATGTTTGTTTTGTCGACATTTGGTTCTTAAGTCGAAAGTCGACTTCTTAAAATTACATGTTGTTCATGTAGTCAAGGGATCATTATATCCAGAATGATATTCATGATTTGGGTATCATATATATCATATATATCCAGAATATACATGTATTTATAATATTACATAATCATTTAGGGGTAAGAAATGAAATGCACCGTTCATGGAGACGGTAAGCAGTACGTACACATGAACGCTACTTTCATTTCTATTTCATATTTTATAGAATAGAATCATAATGATATAAAGGTATATTATAATTCCAGTATAATATCATATATAATAACATTAATTACATCCTTTATACGTCCCACATATGGAATTAACGAATCAAATCACTTTGAGGGGGCGGTAGTCCGAACTTCCTAAAATGAAGATATTGTGTTTACTCATAATGGTAACCATAAAGGATATTCCATAAATGAAAAATACATAAGCTTAAGTAAAAAATAAACATATTATATATAATATATAAATATAGTGACATCTTAATGGCCACCTTTTAAGGTGTTAAAAGAATATGGAACAATCATCATTTCGTGAGGCAGAAAATCGCCAATCACAGAAACAGTATGTTCTTTAACCATTAGATGAAGGTGTGTGTAAGTGTAGCTCGAATAATTCTTATAAAAACATCCTAGTATATTTAATATACTGGATTTGTTACAAAAGAAATTAATAAAAAGAGAATTAGGGGGTTGGAGAAGCAAAATAAAACAAAAGGACTCAAGTGAAGACATTACCTTAAAATTGGGTAACACCCTTTGGTTTGAGCTCAAAGGCTTCCTTGGGAAGTCTTATTCCCAATGTGAGGCTTCAAGGAGTTATATAGGGATGTGGAGAGACACAATGGTCAGGGGTTGGCTGATCAAAAGGATTTGGAAGTGTGGGTAAGGAGGTAGAGGTGGGGGCCTTTTATAAGAGGAGAGGAGGGGCACTCTTGGAAAGTAAATAAAGGTTACTTTATTTTAGAATGAGTTTCGGATTTTAATGGTCCCAAATTGATGTGTTTCGAGTATAAGGTGATAGGGGTTAGAAATCCACCCATACAATAGGTTTTGGACATTTTTAGGTCTTAGATTGTACATTATCTTTCCATTTTATTTAAATCGTTAAATAATGATGTCATCGTTGCATCATCATGATGTCATATATAATTTAATTTATTTAATGTCTAAAAATTATAAAACAAATACTATGATGTAGGAAATAGTTTTATCTTTCCAATTACTATTTATAGTCAAAAATCTGACTTGTATAACCCCATGTAAAAATTGTTTTAGTTAAACAACTCATGTTTGTGTCATTTTTACTTTAACATTAAATAAAAAGTTATTTATGTCATTTTACAACCAAAGTGGATCCATGGGGTCCCCAAGTTTACCCATGTATTTTCTTGGTCGTCCATGACACATCCAATTAGGGTAGGACATGTTTCTAGGTCATTTCAGTTTATTAAAACATTATTCTTACCTTAAACTACACTAATTACCTCTAATCCCAATTAAAAACATAATAAGTTACTATTCACCAAAAAATTATTATAATCCCATTAAACCACATTTTACTTCTTAATGACAACCATGTATGTCGGATTTTTGAAATTCAAAATACAATGATGGCAAAATTTCATTTAAACGGAAAATTAGTTTTTATAAGTACCACATAGTGGTTTCACTATTCATCAAAAATTGAAGTTTTTCAGAAAATTACCAAAAATTCACCCTAAGCTATATTTGTTATTCCAAATTCAAAAATTATGTATATTTTACAAAATTCAAAACATATAAGTTGAATTAATTAATTTAATAATTAATTCCCACTGTCAGAGCAAATAGTGTGTTTTTATGAAACAAAAAGTATCAAAAGATTGACACTAGTTTAAGACCGATTTCAAAGTGAAATTAATTCCAACGACCACTATTGGATTAAATGGTAAAAAATATATTCTAATTTCACTTTAAAACCAATTGAAAAGATAATCTAATCATATAAATAAATTCGATTAAAAAGTGGTTTTGAATTAAAATACAACATTTTCACTATTCATTAAAAAATGAACTTTATCGGAAAAATACCAAAAATTTACACAAAGTAAATTTTGATGGCCCGATTCTAAAGAAGAATTTTATTTTGTCAATATATAACACATAAAATTGTCAAAAAGTGGATTTAAAAGAGGTTCTCCATCAAAAGGCGGTTAATCGACCTTTTAAAGTATATTAGAATGTTTACGCTTAAAATTGGTTTCATTCGCATTTTTAATCCTCTAACATTTGACAAACATATATAATCATTTTTTAGTTAGTTCTATTCATTCTCTCCATCACAATGTTTAGGCGTTAACTACCATTTAAAATAATATCATATTATTATTAGAGTTCAACGTAAGATTCCCATGAAACTCGTTGTTGCGTATTGGGTACGCCATCGAGCATAGCGTCCCCTTTAAAGTAATATTAATATATTATTCACAAATATGGATAAATATAAAAATGTCATATTCTTTATTTACCTGGGGTGTTACATCTTCAATTTTTGGGGTTTCCCCAACCATTTGATCTATATATCCCAAAATTTTAGGTAACAATACCCATACAATGGAAGTAAAATCCATTATGATTTTGTAGTCTTGCTTGAATTTATATATGATCATGTATTGATTTAGAATATTGAATGTTATTTACATATCCTATAAATTGTTAAATTATCTATATAGAGAGGGAAAACCCATACTAAAAATCCCATAAAAGTTGAAGATTAAAAAAATAACAATATTTTTGGGAATTGGACTATTATAAAAATTAATCTGATTATAGTTTTAGACATGGAATGTAAAAATAACAGAAATGGGAGTTTACCTTAATAATTCAATTTCTAGTGGTCATGGTGGTGATTTTATAACCTTAAAAAACATTACTGATATAAATTAGTGGTTATAAAATATATTAAAATAACACATTTTCATTTCTTTATTGAAAGATGAGTATACCTTTACCAAATTATTTTAATAACCCACATTCATTGTTGTGATTGAATAGGTTTCCCTTTACTCAATAAGCTCAGGTGGTTTCTCATTTAGATTTTCATCATTAACACTTGTATTCTTTCATTGTGTTTTATGATTTTTATACTCCAAATAATTGAATCATTGGAGTGTGGGTGATTTATTCGGTAGATCATTATTTTCATCCATTTCATTGGTTTGCCTCTTCATATCTCATACACTTTCATGATCCTATAACCCCTCTCTACCAAACATTAAGTATTTAGTTATCTCATTTAAAAAATTTCATCCATGTTTCTTCCCCCATTTTTATCATATTAAAATATATATTTTCATTACTTCATAGGTTTTATCATTTGAGTTTCCTCAAATATCAATTTTTCAATTCTCTTCCCTAAAATTATGAAAATTATGAGAGTATCCAATATCAATTTCCACATTGGTTTCATGTCAAAAAAATTAATTAATGGTTACTAAATTTCCATTCAGTTATTGTTTTTTGGATGCTTTCTTCTAAGCCCCCAGATAAATGAATGTTTTTATTTTTTAGAATAAATCGTAATACAAAAAATGTACCTTGAAGGTATCCAAAAAAATATCAGCATATATTATACTAGAATAATTCTACCTCTATTTTAGTGGGAGTAGTTCATGTTAAATATTTTTTATAAAATATATTCTTAAACTCATCCAATTCAATAGATTCATTTTGTTTCTCCTTCCATGTATTCTTAATGAGAGTCTTACATTGATTAGTTTGACCTTCTAAATGATAAATGATTATAAAATAATTTCATACATTTATATCTAGATACTCAAAATGTATTTCATTTCATACTAAATCATTTCTTAGAAAATAGTGCTTTGGAAAACCAACTAGAGGGTGGAAATTTTCACATGATGAACTCACTGTTAAGTTATTCCTTAAATTTTATTTTTGGGTGTTTAACATGATTCATGTTTATGTTTATAGATTGAGGTAGTTGGATGAGTATGGACATTACAGTTTTTATTTAATATCCCATGTAATTTGGTTGGCCATTATAATTATCATTTTATTGTCCCTCACACCCATTATTAACATAATTCATCATGATTCCATTCATTGACTAAATCCAATATGGTTAATTAGTTTGGGTATGAAAAGATAATTAGAGTAAGAAATCATATGATAGGGAAAATCAACCCTAATACGTCAAAAAATTTTATACATCCATTTTGACATATGTTATTTTACGTTAATCCTACATAATGTTTGGTTCAATAAATATTTTTTTTGATTTTTGATTTTTATTTTTTATAAAAAAAAATACCCAAAATCACTAAACCATGATATGATATAAACTGAGACAGCTCAATCATAGCATAAATTCATTCCACATCATTTTAATATGATATTTATTATATATAATAATAAAACACTCCATAGAACTTATAGGTTTAATGTATTCAGATACTAGATACATGAAACAAACAATATCTTTAACATCACCCACATGTATTGGTCACATGGGATTCCCTTTTTAGATATATCATACAAAATAATCTTTTTCATAATATAGGGAATATAAATATAAGAAATCGTGAGCCAAAATTCCTTATAAATGGTAAGCATAAGTGATATTAATTAAAGATGATAGGTGAGAATAAGATAAATATATTTTTATGTGAACTTAATCAAACTGCATGGAAAAAACATAATATAATCATTCATAATAAATCATAAATCATAAATCATGAGTCCTGGTATAAGGATTTTGTATTATAAAAAATATGAGTCATAGTAGTATGGAAACATGAGTCAATGATTATAATCCATGAGAGCATAACATAGGTATGTTTCATAACAAAAAAATGTGGAATTAGAATATTTAATATATATATATATATATATGTGAATAAAATAACATTTCATTTGTCAAGTCTCACCACTAATACCATCATCAAATAGTAGATAGAGTCCCATAGTGGATTAAGATCACTCCAAAGTCCCTTACAAGTCATCTCATGAGATGTAAAGCTTTTCAAATTTAATTAGAGGGATATAAAATTCATTTTTCCATAAAAATATAATGAAAACATATACATATATGTCTTTTATGAACATGAAAACATTTATAATTCCATCATAACTGAATTCACTAGAATAAAAGACATTGGTAAAAGAAAAATTCAATAAAACATGGTCATAAGCCATCCAGAGGAAGAATATGAGTTTTATCATTAAATAATATACCTAGGGTAGCATAATAAATATAAAATAATTCCAAAATATAGGAACAAAATACTTGTATAAGTATAAAATTTTTACTTGAAAAAATTTGTAGAAATATCCTTTAATTTTGATAACATTGATTCTTAAAAAAATAATTTATTAAACCATAAGAATTGAAATTACTTTTGAAAACCATGAAATCGTGTAGAGAATGATTTTAACGAAAAATAAATAAAATGGTGGGAAAACGAGTTCATGTGGAACTAAATAAAGAATATTTTTTACACACCATTGTATATAATGTGAATGAAAATAGAAAATTACCTTTGTAGAAGAAATTATAAAAGGGACTCATTTAATTACATATTTAATGAAATTAAAGAAAAATTGTAAATGAAATTTAGAAATAGAATAATTATATAGAAATAAATTTTATAAACAAAATAAATAATATGAAAATAATGGATAAATATTCTTGACTAAAAAGAAGTGATGTGGTCAACTCCACTTACAGGAATCCTTTAAGTTGACTTGTGAAAAAACTGGAAGTGAATGGTAGGAATAATTCTAAACCCCAGAAAATATCTATGGAAAAAAATATGGCCTTTGATATAAAAATAAAAAAATCCCTTAAGTAAATTTGACATAATCAACCTCAATTTAAAATATTGATTGGAAAATAAACCTCAACACCAAACTTATTTATTGTTGGAGTCATTCTGTCACCATTTATAATAAATTTAGTTTCAATATTCATATGAATTATAAAACACTTCATAATTTTACTACCTAATACCATTAATTTATAATTCATTTCTACGAATATATTAATTATTTATTCTTAAAATTAATATTTTGGTGTTTTTCTGTTTTTCCACACATGTTTCAATTTCACGGTTCTGGACCGTTCTGTTATATGAGGTGTTTCTTAACCTTTTGAATGATCATGAAGATATTGAATATGATATTGATATTTTTTTGAGTCTTATATACATTTCATGGAACTTATAGTGATCATTAATATATAAAGTATAGAAATATCCTTTGGTGAATTTTGATTTAACAAGAAAATTGATTGTATTAATTAATATAATTATATATATATATATTACAATCGAAATATTAAAAA
The DNA here is from genome assembly GCA_963277665.1 of Viscum album. Lineage (NCBI taxonomy): Eukaryota > Viridiplantae > Streptophyta > Magnoliopsida > Santalales > Viscaceae > Viscum > Viscum album. The sequence continues at coordinate 1,453,077,110 of OY728125.1, forward strand.
AATTAAATTAAAAATTTTTTCCTCTTTTTACATGTATTTCTATTTTCCCTAATCATTCAAGATGATAATATTGTAACATAATTCATGTAGGTAGTAAAAACAACCAAATCAATAATATATTATAAAAATTGAATGAGTAAGAACATGTTATTTTATAGTAATAATGTCTATTTTATATAATATTATTTTGTTAAAAAAATATATAATTTGATAAATTATATTCATTAGTATGTGGATTAAGATTATATATAATAATTATTGAGAACTTAACACCTATGTTTATGACTTGAATCAACTTTTAGAGAGCCTCTAAAAAATTAGGGGTTTGAATTTATTCTTATGATCAGGGGTTATCAAACATGAGAGGTGATTATTATGGAGATATTTTGGGTAGGTATACAAGTTATATTTTAATTAATGGTCTGGTTTGAGTTGGGTAGAGAAGAGGTCCTTTTATAGGTGTGCAAAAGTGGAATTAGCACAAATACCCATTTTATAGTGTTTCATGATATCATTATAAAATGAAAAATGCTAAAAATTGAAAAAATATATAAGGGACTAATAAAGGATGATAATTACCTAATCAATCCATTTTATGATAATAATTTGTGATATTTTAGGACTTTACCCCTAATTTAAATACTTTTTATTTATTTTAGTCTTTACTGTAGTGACTAACTTTTACAATGGTAACTTATTTTTTTCTGAAAACATTAAATTATCTTTTTAACCTAATTTTGATATACTGATTCTAAATATGAAATTCATTTCTTAAATTTATATGATTGATAAAAATTTCTTTTAAAGTAATAAATTTAAATCGTATAAATTTTATTTTATAAAAAATACTTTTAATCCCAAAAGTATATTTATTCTTATTCCATGCAAAATAATTATCATTAAATGAATTTAATTTAATTTTATATATATATTACAATTTATTAAATTAATTTTTCAATATTAATCTATTAATTTATTAATAAATCAATTCCCAAAATAATGGAAAAATATTCATTAAATTTTATCTCTATTTAACATTAAATGAATTAAATCACATCGAAATTTTTTTATTCTAACCACTAAATTTTTCCAACCCATATGTATTTTAATATTTCTTTGATTTCATTAAATATTTTTTAAAAATTAACATATATTGAATAAAGATACATACTTTTATAATAAAATATTCTAATTAATTATTATATTTTTATTTCTATCATGGTTTATGAATTTTTTTTATTTTTAGTTACTTACCAAAAAATACACGTCTTTAATATTCCTAATGGATATAAGTATATATAATGAAAATATATTTGATGACTATATATCCCACTTCTATATATCCAATTTAAATATATTTAATGTCCATATATATGATGGTAATATTACATTCCTATACATAACCACAAATAATTCTCTAAAATCATCTGTCTTATCATTATAAAAATGTATATTATATTTTTAATGTTTTTATTTTTTCCCTTGTATTCCCATTTTAGTTTTCATAATTATATTTCATATTTCATTATAATAATGTTTCAGAATTTATCTTAAATTTTAATATTATATCTTAATAAATTATATCATGGTAAATTTTAGTTTAGTTTTTTCATTTGAAGGTGTTATTCAATATTATATTTATTTAAAGGGAAATATATACTAAAATCATATGGTGTTATAATAGGCATAACTCATGATATATCATTATTTTCATAACCCATTCCCTCTAAAGGTACGCTTTAGGGTTGGAAATGAAGATATATTTATATATATATATATAATGTCCCCTGAATCCTACCACATTATGACACTGTTTGGAGACTAGAAATTAAGGTATGTAAATCAAACATACAGAAGGTGTTTCCCCCAATATAAATTTTAGGATAATAGATAAGATAAAAAACCACCAAATGACACCGTACATAAATAAAATAAGTAATCAAAATACATGATAAAATTTCATATATAAATAGACACAACTTAAATGAGAAATAAAAAATATAAATCCTCAATAGTAACCATGAAGCCCCAACAAATCTTGAAAAACTCCTCAAGCTAGTAAATCCTAGCTCAATAACTAACTAGCTCTTGCTAACCTAAAAGATGTTTATATATACATAGGGTAAGAATAACATGTATACTAAATAGAATCCTCCCTATAAAATCTAATAAAAAATATTAAATAATCATAGTAAAGACTAGTAAGTGAACAAAAGAAACTAACTTGCCACCTAAATAGTTATACTATTTATTTCTGATCCTCATTATGGATAACTCACCAAATAATGCATTAAATTATGTCAATAATTATTAAACACACACACATATGTAAATATATATATATATAAGGGTAAATTGGTTCAACATAGCCACTGGTTTTAACTCAAATTCCTCAATGGATCACATCATATGCTCATCCCTCCAATATATCCAATCATCCCTCTTGTAAGTCGGTTCTTATCCCTACCTACCTTAGTCCTGCATAAGTCCCAACATCTCATATTGGGATCAGTTTTTACATCTATATCATCACCATAATCCTACCATCTATAACTAAGTGTAATCCTATAAAACACTACAGCCTATGTAAATACATTATACCTCAACACATCACATCTCACAAATTTTCACCCATGGGAATTCATGGCCACAAGGTCTGAATACAAGTATAAGATATACCTCAATCCATTACATCCCGCATATAAATTTATATTCAACCTAATGTATATTATATCCTTAGTTGGAATGCATCATATATTGTAAGCCACTATATCCTGGAATACATATACTCATATCTACAGCTAAATAAAGAGAACAGGAAATGGAGATGTCGGTCATCTCTTCTGTCACCATCTTGGATGTTGGGAAAGAACACCCTTAAATGAATTTGGTTGTTTGTTTTCATATCAATGTTGGAGGGTTTGTGAATGAAATCAGAAACTGTGAAATATTATCAAGATAAAAACACATTAAGGGAAACAACATATCATTAGATTTATCTTCCACTATCATCGCATAGAAATTCCGACTTCCTTGGATAAGTTCTAGGTCTCAAAAAAGAATACAATCAACAAGTTCCATATTAATTAATTAATTAAACATTAAATAATATTACTTAATTTTTTTTCAATGATTAATATTTTAATCATATTAATCCATTGCCTTTGATACAATATGTTATCATCCTTATTTTCTCAGGCATGTCATCAGAATTTATTTCACTAAGGATCAACCAAGTTCTTTTAACAAATTTCATTTATCATTTAGTAATCATATAATTACTCTAAGACTTATCTTAAGAAACCTCATTAATATTCACTTGTTATGTGTAAATTTAAAATGAATCAAGAAATAAGGAACCAATCATATAAATAACATCAATCTATTTGGATATTAAAAGAAATTATTAAGTAAGAAATATTTTGATGATAAATTCCCACTATAAACTCATCTCTTCCTGTAAGGTGTTATTCTTACACCATTTCACAAATAAAAATATATACCTTCATTCCCAACCTTATATGTTTTTGGATCCACATATTCCAATCCCATTAACAACAAAAAATAAACTAAATTACATTATCCAAAATTGCACCAAGTTTTAAATAAAACAACAATAAGGATCTAATAATGCTATAAAATACATAAATATAAACTATGTGTTTTCCAAACATTATAAAATACACTACATCTATAGAATAAAGGCTGTCAAGCCTCCTATAATCAAAAATGGGATCAGTCTACACCCAACATTTATTCTTTAATAAAAAACCATTTTAATTTCATCTTGAATTAACTTGTTTATTTTGCATAGTTTTTATACATAAAAAACCTATATATAGTAGCTAATTGTAGCTAAAATCAATTTAATATGATTCATAAAATCATCCTATACTTAATAATTTCAAAAAATAGAAATATTTTTCCTTATTAATCCTCTTCCATTTAAGTTATAAAATCATTTAGTTTTACTTTGTTTAACTATTTTAATGAATTAACTATACTAATCAAAAAAACTGAAATAAACCCAAGTAGATGTAACACTATATAGTATATCAGGAGGAAAATATATCATATTATATAACACATAAATCACAATATCCCAACAGTTAATTTCATAAGCTCTTATAATATAAAATATTAATTATCTACATAAGAAATAATTTTTTCATTTCAATTATCTAATTACTAGAATTATACAATGATTCTTATCTTTCTATAGGGGGATATTTTCATGTCATCAAATAATATTAATAATTAGATGAAAATCGATAATTCATAAACTACTTTAATTATCTAGGTTTAAAGATATTTTTTTCTCTATTTACATGTTATAAAGTAATATGCACTGATATGAACATGATTCTTAAATATTATATAAGAAGTATGTAATTTTATAGAATCTTAGGATATTCATAATTATCTACAACATGTGATACTACTTATAAATCAATTAAAAAAATATCTTATTTATAGTATTTGAAAACATGAAATAATACTTTCCTCTTACTTCTTAAATTCTATAAAAATTGAACATTTTAATCAATACTATATACAATTCATTGTTTATGAAACCATAATAGTAATTTACTACATATTAATTGTTAATTTGTAATAATAATAAACAAACTAAAATATGTGTCTATTATTTTATCACTTCCAATAATTCCTAGATTAGAAATTATCTTACAAAATCATTTAAATTTTAATAGAATAAATCAAATAAAAACATATGTTTTTACTTATATTTAAACTCTTTTATTATTAATACAATATTACGAATATTCTATAGCCAGTGATCGATTCGAGTAATTAATTTAAATAGAATATTTCAATATAAATAATTCTTATTATTTTTCTGTAATATATTTCCAAATCATATATTAATATTCCTTAATGTAATTATTTTCTATATTATCACCTAACTATGGTTAATCACTCCCATTTAAACAAAGGAAACTAAAAAACTCTAATTTCACACCTGGGGTAATTAAAAGAGATGATACGGATCCCTTATATAGCATGAGCTTTAAGAAAAAAAATATAAAAATGGAGGAGTGATAAGGAATGATGTCACTAAAAACATATGGGATGAAATTTATGTTTTTCAAATAAGTATTTAAGAACATAAATGAAGGAATTTTTATATCCCATAATTAATGTAAAATGAAAGAAACTTATCTGAGATGGACTCTTGATTTTTTAGAAGATAACAGAAATGTTCTCGGATATTTCCAAAATATCCTATGAAACTTTCATATTAATTTCACATATAAATAATTTAAATTTCATTTTATTGATTATGATCCATTTATATCTCCTAAAATTTATAAAATATTTTCTCAAGTTAAAAGATATATTCAATTCATGATTTTAATTTATAAAAGGCATTAAAATCATGAAAATGTGTATTAAAAATTAACTAAAACATAAAATAGGTAAAACCCAATACGAAAAACACATTAATGTGACACATTCATGATACATAAAGTTAAACTTGATTATCCTAACATGTATCAGATTTACAAGGACCTTTACATAAAATTAGACAAAGTTGTGTGCAAGAAACCCCACCAGACCAATATGTAGCAATACACTCACATAGGATTATTGAACTCACTCCATGTTATTTTTCGATTTTCTTCGAAAGATGAGTTTTATAGATTCTAGACTCAGCGTTACTAGTCTTTCAAGGGTTATGACTTGAATGTCTTAAAATGGTCTCTAGACTATCGTTTTGATGTCAAACCCCCCATTGTTCCTATATAGCTTGGGTTCCCAAATTTGCCTCCTCATCTTTTCAGACAGAATGACTTAACTGCCATTGAAAGTTTACTTGGTCCACCAATCAAGCTTGAAATTGCAACATTGAACTTATCACAGCCCCTGGTTACAAGGAATTGTATATAAATCGATATCTCGCAAGACTTTCTTTCGCAATTCTAGATTCAAAGTGGGGATCACTATTTCATACAGGATGTGGTCTTTGAAAATTCTCCAACTTTATGAAACAAATATTCAAGAGTTGGTCACTATTTGAATGAATGTGGAAATAAATGGAATACTCCTCAACCTTCACCACCTCATTTCTCTTAATCTATTTGGGTGGAAAAGGAAGCATCTAAATTTCCCATGTTTCCCAGATAGATAAGCCTGTTATTTTCTCTAATATCATGAACTCTTTAGGCCCCACTACGACCTAAAATCTCTGTGATGATGAAATATATCACAATCCTAGACCATATAGGAAAGAAAATCTAGATATACCCCTTACTGAATAATCCTTCTTTGAGGAAAATATAGCTATACATAGAGAAAAAGAGAATATGTAACCTGAATTTAAAGAATCATTGCATGTTTTTCTTCATAAATCATTCAAATTGGAAGATGAATTTTTAAAGTCGAGTGCTAGAAAAGGAAAAAAATAAATGATTGACTCTGATGGTTTAATTACTCCAAGTACCAAAAAAACTCTGAAATTTAGTTAAAATACCAATATTGATAGAACGATTGTTATGATTTCCCCAGCTGCCAGCATGAAGGAACAAAATACACAACCCCCACAGCCTTCCCTTAATGTTAATTTACCCACTATCTTGGATGCATCCTCAAACTAATCATTTTTATGATTCATAAGAATCATGAACTAAGGATAATTAAAATGACCTTTCTTATAGGGAATCTTATCAAATAGAGAAGAATATGGATTTTCCAAATGATCTTGACTTATGGATGGAAGAGAATGAGAATATAGTATTTTTATAGTATAAAAATGGTGAGATAATATCTGATACCTACCTTGATATCAGAAAGAGGATGTTCATCAAGTTTGTTGAAGAATTTAAAAAGGACCCAAAAACCAACTTCCTTGATATCTCTTGGTAATTAATTTTCTATTTACCCCTGGTTTGATGGTACCCCCTTTGTTTTCTAGGCTTCCTTGTGGCTCTGGTTTTATGTTGACTCTCTCTGTATTTTTGGGGACATCACTAAAGATGTCCTCTTGATGAGACTATTTTTTAGGTATAATTTGATTGGTTTTTTAGAGAAGAACCATGAATGCAGGATAGAATTTTAGGTCATCAGAATGGATTATTCCTATTGAGATGTTTCACAACAAATCTTGGTACCATCTATGGGCATTTGGTAGGTGATGAAGGCTCTGTTTTTGTGTGAATTAATGTCGGACGCCTCTGTGGACTTGTAAATTCTCTAAATGAGGATGTTTCCTGAGGAATATGCTTTTCTTGGAGCAGATGTGAAGAGTTTGGTAATGCTCAGTAATGCTTAACATGAGGATTTCATTTTATCTTGAGGGGTCCTCTGTGATTAGCAATGAAATGTTTTCTTGCTAGAAGATGATTTGAAGACCCTCTACTGTTCATTCTAGAAAGAAACACTACTTCAGTTTCCCTTGGGATGAATTGGATTTGCAATTATGAACAATAGTAAAGAACTCTAAAGGCCATGAACCTTTTGTTGAGCACTGAATCTGGATGCAACAGTTATTGCATGGTAGTTTTTCTCTCCCTAAAACTTCTGCGACTACTCACCAAAGATCTCTTTTACTTGTTTTGTTTTCTCTGAAATTTTTTCTTGTATTCCTCTAAAGCCATGATGGTTTTATATACTTATGCCTTGTATATTTATTATTTCCCTAGATTTTCATAAATTCCCTTTGTGTCATGAATTGAGAGACCAATTCATGTTACCTCTTTAATAAAAAATAGAAGAATTCCTATGTAAGGGAAATAATATTTTTAAGAGAAATAAATTTTCAAATAAACTATAATTAAAAATAATTAGGAATATGTTTTATTAATAATTAAATTATTATAAATAACTTACAAATATATTCTAATCAATTTTAAATAAATATATTAATCTCATTCCATCTAAAAAAGTTATAAAACATTAAAATGACTTCCATAATTTTCAAAACCATTAAAACAACATCATAAATTTAAAAAGGATCTCCCAAAACACCAAACATCCTCGAATAAAAATGGATGGTTCATAAAAAATTATAAACCTTTATAATTATAGTGTTTATAGTCGGTTACAGTAAAGAGGTGTGACATTGAGAGAAGGGAATAATTATGAATTTCATGAATTATGAGTTCCCTTGTTTTGATTTATTTTAGTGATGTGACTTATGTACTCTATATAGAATCATTTTAAAAAAATCCATATTAATCCAAATTTTTCCAAAAAAAATTAAACCATAAAAATTACTTCCATAATCTTAAAAACCATTTTCAAGAAACTTCTTAAATTCAAATAATTTCACTAAAACTACTAAACAACGCATAATGACAAAGTAAGTCTTGTGAAAAAATGTATTTATATTTACACTATTTGTAGTGGGTTACCAGAATGAGGTGACACATTGGGGGACGGTAACTATTATTGAGTAAATGATTTATAAGGTCCCTTATTTTGATGGATTTTGGTGTTCTGAGTTATACACTATATATATATATCATTGTGAATTTTAGACGTTTTATTATGGTGAAAAACGGGTATCTCTAGAAAGTAACATTAATTGAGTGTGGTCTGGTTACAAATTTTATCTTTTAAACTCATGGATGTAATAGTATTCTTGCTCACATCGGTGCAATAAGGTTATTTTGTGGAAACCTATTGAAAATGATTATAAGCACCATTAATTTTCATTTTTTTGAATATTCCAAATTTTTTAGGTAAATATGGATCACTAATATTAAATTTTAGAGTGTTTATTAGTTAGATAGATATGGGTGGAGTAACCTAAACTATTATGAATGTATACTAGTTTTGTTTTAGATTTCCATGTTTTGGTTTTATTGTTATTATATATCACTAATATATTCAACATTATGAAATGGTTTATAATAGTTAATATTCTTGATGATATACCTAAGGATGCTTTATATATTGAATATTTTAGAATGTTTTACCTCAATTGTTCCTTATTTTTACATATCAATAATTTATTGTTAAGATAATTTATATCCATAAATATATTTTTTATTCCCCTCATTCTAAAAAAACAACCCATATCCAATTAATGATAGGATTGTGGTTTCACATTTGATCTTATTGATTACATAGGGAAATAAATTATTAATATAATGTAATTATAGTTTTCTTGATGTGTGATTATTATAAATTGACTATATTCTCATTTGGTTCTTATTCCTACTTTGAATTTTTAGACTCTTTTTTTGTGTTCTTCCATTATCATTCATATTTATGTTATTATATATGAAATTTAATTTTTCAAGAATGGAAAATTCTAAGTGGGGTAGGGTCACATTTTATATAATTGTTTTTTTTATTTCTTTTGAATCTTGTTTTTTTCATTCTTTGTCTTAATTTATGGTCTAATATTAGTGATAATGAAATCCACTTGTGTAAGGAATATAATAACCCTTAAAATGACTATATTTGAGTATATGAAATGTCATAGCCATTTTAGATATTTTTTATATTGGGTAAATAATGTTTACCAATATTAGTACAAAATATTTGAAAATAAATCACATCATTCTTCATTGAATGTTATTTTTATCCTAGAATGAAATATTTAAATAAATGTTTTAGAAAATTCCATTTTTTGTATAATTTTATTCTTTCCCTTTTATTAAAATATTTCCAAATAAATTATGTAAACACTATTTTCTCTCTAGTATTCTTATAGGGGACCAAAACCATTTTATAATCTATTTAGGTGATTCATTTATTATTTTTAGTGACAAAAATTTACAGTGTTTAGATTGAAGTAGGTGAAATTAATTTATTCCAATGCTCATAATTGAATAAATATTCTATGACCCTCTTAGAATTTATACTCTTCTGAATATTTATTTTATTTATTAACATTAATTTATTTAAATTAATAAATTTTAATTTATGGATTCTTAATGATAATTTAATGTTTTATATATTAATCATGTACTTTATGGATTCAATTATAATTTTAATATCTAAATTTTAGATTTTTTTCCATCATATATTTGTTGATTTAATTAAAATCCTACATTATTCCAAAAAATTACACATCGATATGCATTAGAATTAGTTTTATTCTTGTTATTTTATTCATAAGTTCTTAAATATAATTTTCACTTCATTATTTTTAGTTCAATAAGTTTTCCATTGAAATTTATCAGCATTATTTGATATTAAGATAATTTAATTCTTTAATTTATTTAAAATAAATAGATGATTCAGATATCAAATAATAATATGTGTTGTTTTTATAGTATTTAGAGTGTTTATACTCAAGAATTTGGTGGTTTTAGTTCAAATAGAAAATCATGATTAAATCATATATCTTTATCTCCCTTGATGTTTCATTAAACATTCTTCATAGGATGAGTGTTTTCTTGATTTCTTAGTATATGATATTATCAATATCAATATTGATCTAGTCCAACTTCCTGATGTATGGTTTTTATAATTAATTAAACAAATTTAAAAAATTATTTAGTGTTTTAATGAATTAATTGTAGGATTTCATAGTCAAAAGTCACATTTTAAATAACCTATGATTTCGGGAATTTGATTCTCATGATAATTAAATTAAATTATTTTATCGATTAAATTTTATTTAAAAATTAAACTACATAATTCTAAGTATTTTTAAATAAAATATTATATCTTATAGTTTGGTTATTATACCTTCAGTCTCGAATCAGGAATTAATTCTAGATTTTTCTCTATAATACATATTAGGACTATAGATATATTCTTCTCATTTTGAATACTTATTTAATCATTAAATGATATTTTTTTTAATTTATAAAATATATATCTAGTTTAGTAATATTATATAGGATATTTAAAAATAATAATTTATTTATATTAGTTTTTTCAAAATAAATTTTTTATTTTCATAACATTGACTCATTTGTCATATTTTATAAACTTATTATTATTATTTTTGTTATATTTATTAATATTTTTTAAAATAAATTTTTTTTGTAAAAATATTAATTAGAATAATATAATTTACCATATAATTATCACATTTTTAAAATATTATATACTGACAAATTAGACTATCTCGACCATAAATATTTTTTTGTTACTCGGATTATGAAATATCAATTTTTACCTATATTATTTTCACTTAGAACACTTAAATAAATTCATTTGTTAATAAAAAGTTGGGTATGAATTATTTTTTAGTTAGTTCAGTCTAATAAAAATTTAGTAGATTATTTTGGAAATATTTTTTAAAATTTTTAATCTCCTCAAGATATATAAATACACTTTTTGAAATATATCAAGGATTTTATGATTTATCACCCTTAATATAATGAGCCAAAAAAATTAAATAAATAGTTATTTGAATAAATAATATATTCATTATAGTTTAACCTAACTTGAATATTGACGAATATTCAATTTTTTTCAAAATAATTATTATTGTTTGGATTTTTCATAATTGTTCTTCATTGGATTTTAGTAAATTTAATAAAGTCCTTATTATTGTAGGATGATTAATCTAATTTAATTGGTTTTTTGGTGAAAAAATATATATCCTTTATAATTTTAAATTTATTTAGAAGTTTTTATATTATATATTTATTTTTGGGACATTTTTTAGTTATAATTGATGATATTAAAGTAAACTCACTAGATGATAAGGTTTTACATTAAATATTAGTGGATTTGTCTTTTCTTTGGTTATGATTTCTCTTAAATTTATTTTAGTAATGTTAAGTTTTCTCTATGTTTTGTGGTGATGCACTAATAGTTTCATGTTGTTTATAGACATTTGAAGTGAATTTTGGTGTAATGATACATTGTTTATGTGATTTCAAGAATCAAGATAAAATGATGGGTTTTCATTTATATTTTTATATGTGATAACTATAAACTAGTAATGGTCAAATTTATTTGATTATATTCATATTTGAGATATAGTCTCCACTACAGATTAATTTTATTCACTATCCGTAACACAAAGAGTGAGTGGAACCTAGTGATAACTACCTTAGTAGACTTTATCTTCTGATCATGGAAAAATATGGTAAATAGATACATGAATGTTTGATTTCTGATAAATGGTTTTAACATATGGTATTTTGGTTTAGAAATGTCTATGAGGCATCATTACTTAAATGTGTTATGAAAATCAAGAAACAACTCTTGTTAGTACTAAATAATAGTAAATAATACGGTCTAATTCAACCCGGTATAATGTTAATAAATTTGAATTTTATTTCGAGTTTCAATTCACTAAACTAGGAAAAAATACTCTATAAATTATATTATCCATTCTTAAAGACTCGTTGCATCATATGTCCCATGAAGTAAATGGTTTATATTTTGTATTCTACAATCATATGTGTTTAGGTTCAATGAATGGATGATGGTGTTTGGAAGTTATGATATATGTTATGGTAATTAATGATGATATATAATGGTTTATGTTGGTCTATAAAATTCATATAGAATGTTTCAATAGTGATTATGTATATGTAACATTGAAATTAATCAAAAGTTTATGGTCGAGGTAAAGGCACCTACAGTAAGTCATAAGTGTCTAAGGAAGATATCAGGTCCACCTCAATGATCAATGGATAATAGAACCAGTTGACTGAATAAACACCACTCTAAGGGTGCGGTGGGATCACTTGTTCTTATTTTATTTATTAAATATTTATGTAATTGGATAATTTATATATTATGGTTTTAAATTTCTTTCTCCCATTAAATAAATGGATGTGGTATTGTTCTCCCCTTGATAGAGTAATAATAGTAGTATCATGTAAATATTTGTTTTATAGTTCTTGTGTTCTTTATTTCACATGATTTTTTTCTTTCATCTATTTTTTTTTGAGTTTGTGAGAGTATCAATCCAATTTGGTGACTTTGGAGTGTCCTGAGTTTTCGTACATTTGGGTAATATGGTTCTTTCAACCATAGAAGTTCTAAAGATTTTTTATTTTCTTGAGAATTCTAGAGGTTTTTCTTCCTAGGGACCATGTTTCCTAATATCAATAATTACTACCATATATTATTATTTAGTAAGTATTTGTGAACTCAGTAGAAATTTCTTCAGGTAATATTATTATCCTCATGTTTGTTTTATGTAGTGGGAGTTATTATTTCCAAATTTATTCTACCAAAATAAGGAAAGGTCTAAAATTAAAAATTATTTGATTTATTTTTAATTCTAGTTAGAGGAGATGGAGTAATTTATGATTTAGACGTATATTTAGGTTCTATTGAAGTGGTTAAAATGAAATAAATAGGAAAATAATAATTTTAACGGCTAGATAAAAAATGAACTTTGGATAATTTGGATATAACTAACATAAAAAGTTTCTTATAAAATCTAAGTGATGAATACAAAAATGGAGGTAATTAATGATTTGGAAGACATGTATGAGAAGTAAATATAAATTAAAAATTATATAATATTACAAAGGTTATTCGACTTGAGTTTTTTTATAGGAATAATTGAAAATTATTTTATAAATGAACATCATATGATTTGGTTTCAGCTTAAATTGGTTAAATTAATGTTCAAAAAATAAGTGTGGGATCTATTCCTATTTTAATATTGACCAAAATATTTAAAAATGATGGGAACTACCATAAGAAATTATTTTAATAAAATAAAACGAGTGTATGAGGATGTTAAAGATATCATTATGAATGAATATTTCAGGTAAGGAGAATACCAAGAACCTACTATAAATATACAAATGCATAAGGTAAATGATATTCTATCCTATAGAGTGGTCAACATTAATTGGACTTTTGAAAAAGCTAAATATTTTGAGGTATATCGGCTATAACTAATCATTTATGTTAGAATTGGGAGAATAATGGGAACCTAAGAAATTCTTGTAGATATCTAAAGGTGAATTCCATAAGGGGTGATTTCAGTAGTTCATGATCAATTAAAATTATTTATAAAGGTGATATAACTTCACTACTAGGTGTTAATATTCCATTGGAACCAAGAATAATTGATTAGGTGGAATCATTCAATTATATGTTTGAGAAGCTACACATAGTGTATTGTGTATCTAAAATGTTTGGAAAGTTTAATCTAACCAATGATGAAGCTCTCAAGATAATTGTATGGCATGATTCTAGAGTCCAAATTTCAAATGGAATCTTCTTATATATACATGGAGTTTGACACATACTAGTTATAAAGAAGAATATAATTTATTTTGTTCAGCTGAATGAAGAAAGGTACATATTGAACTATTTAAATGGAGTACAGAAGATTAATTAAGGTTCTATGGTTGTGGTCAGTGGTGTAAAAGATAAAGTTTTATATCATTGTTGAAGATCAGATGGAGAGACACTTTTCACAATGGAAACTTATAAAATTATGATGTTTTGTCTTTTCCTTCTTAGGAACCATAGTGAAAAAAACATAAGTGTTTTAGAGTCTAAGTGTATACTAAATCTCAATCATATATAGTTTAAAAGTAATGATATTTATTTACCTAGAAATTAAATAAAGGTGACGTTAGTTTAAATGAATGTAAAACTATGTCCCTAAATTTATAACTCATGGAAACTGATTTGGTGTATTGGTGAGATAATATAGACTATTTTATTCATTTATGACTCAACATGGAATGTATGGGTTTAGTTTCATAATAAAAAAATACAAGGTGTTCAAAGTGTTTGTCAGGTAGGGGATATATTATAAAATGAGACTAGGGATAAGATGAAATGATTAAGGTTCAATAATAGTGGAGATTATGGTAGCATGGAATTCTGAAAGTTCAATGGTAGAAAAGGAATTAGGTTTAGAAAAAAATTGTAGAGAAAGTCAGAGTATAATGACATAGTGGATCAGGAAAATCAAAAATTAGCTTAAAATTATCAGATCCTAACACTAAATTTTATAATGTCTAAAAATATTTGGGAGGAAATAATACATTATGTTACTTAAGTTTCTAGTAACAGTCTTTCCTCAAAATTAGTATAACAGATTCTAGAACATATTTGGTGTATAATCCCAGTAGAATTTAATCAACTCAATGTTTTTAAAATTTAGCTAATGTATATGAGTATTCTAAGGATTGAAAAGAAAGTAAAATATAAATCCCACGTATGTCTCTCTATAGGATATGGATGTGAAAAAATTAGATATTTTCATTAGGATAATGACTCTAAAATGTTCATTATAATACAAAATTTTCTTTTCAATGAAATTATTTTGTTGTAATGATATAACTTAGTCGAAATTGGAGTTGACAAAAAAGGATCAACTAACCATATCCATGTTCATCGAAATTGTAGTTCCAGAAGGACAGAAATTTAGAAAACATTAAGAGAACCAAATTTCTAGATGAATCAATAGGGATATTGGAAAATGTATCAGAGATATCTTAAACTATATAGGCTATAGATCATTCTTTGGAATGTGAAATTAATGAACTAATGGTTTTTAAAAGAGAATAATTACAAGTTAAAATACACAAAACTACAATAATTATATGACCACATTATAGGGTCAAAACTGATTTGATTAACTTTTTCCCTATGGATATAAAGGATAATGATATCTTAAAAAAGTTTTTGGTATTACAAATAATATAAAGTGGGAGTTTTCCATGAAAGATGATATGGATTCACTTTATAAAAAAGAACCATATTAGTAGGAACCATGGCTATTTTATGCATGAATTGAAGTGTGGTTTGTGTTTGTTTTCAATCCTCAGTGGAATTTCAGAATGTCTGCTAGTAAAGTGATCATACAGTTCAAGTAGACAACAGTAATAAAGGTGGCTCTTTTCCCAGTGTTTTCCAACTTTTTGGGCTTCAAAATCGGAAAATGAATACATGGATTGTTGGTAAAAGGGTGTGCATGAAAAAAGAGGGATGTGTGTGAAATATTTGATTTGGGTGAGAAAAAAAACATGGTGTGAGAAATAGTGAATCGAGGTTTTTCGTGAAAAGAGTGTTTCAGAATCAGAAGAATGAAAAATGGAAATGGCATGGGCTGCGCGAAAAATCTGGAGATGTGCGTGAAAAACAGTACTTATGTGAAATATTACGCACCAAATGAGAGGTTTTTCGTGCACAGGGGGTTTCGCACGTGGGGGTCTAAGATGCCTTTAAATAAGAGGCGACCCCCCTCATTTTGTATGGTTGAAGACTTAGAGAAGATTCGAGGTCTGATGTGCATGAAAGGTTCACATAAAGGTCTTGTGTGAAAAATTATGAGTTGCACGAAAAATTATGGGTTATACGAAAAATCCCACACTGCGTGAAAAATTATAGTTTGCGTGAAAAATACGAGTTGCACAAAAAATTCCAGGCTGTGTGAAAAAGGTAGAGTTGCACGTAAAAATTGGGGCGGTGAGTAAAAGATTCAGTTGCATGAAAAGGGGTGTTTTTGTGAGAAATATTTTTCCACGCAAAAAGTAAATATTGCGCGCAATATTAAGGTCTTACCCACAAAGGGTTGGTGTTGTTTTCAAATGTCATTGAAACTTGTTTACACATTCCGGTTATCCAGTTCAGTGGATCAGTGCATGCAAGTGCATCATTTCCAGACATCGATGCAAGTAGAGACTCATGCCAAGGAGAGGCAAAGGAATCATTTAGAATCTATTGAAGAGACCTTCACATCTATAAACTGATTGGGACTTCACCAAAGCCAGTGAGCCAGGGAGAGTCAATGGGAAGTGACCCAAGGGACGTAGTGGGATATCCCTGAATAGTTGTAATTGCAGTGAGCCTGGGACATAGTGACTGTTCTCAAACCTTTGTAATCCATAACTAGTGAAGAATGTTAGAATTTGGTACGACCGACAACCTGTCGGCGTATGCTCCTTAGACGTAGCCCTTAGGGCTGAACCAAGTAAAATTTGTTATGTTTTCTCTTTTCATGTGAATGTTTGATTGCTTTTCATATCCATCATATAGGTTAAAATAGTTCTTACCAACGTGGGAATAAGATCTATCATTTTAAAAGAAAAAGTTGACACCTTGATTCACCCCTCCCATCTCAGGGTGTCCTGGGTTCCTACAAGTTGTATCATAGGCAGGTTATTGGTGTTTGATCTGTACTTTGTCGTCATGGAGAATGTTGTCAATGCTAGGAGAATCCCTCTCTTTGATGGAAGTAATTTTCAGATTTGGAAGAACGAAATGAGATCCCTTTTAAGATCTCTAGGAATGGAAGTTCTCTTTGCTACTGTGCAAGGAATACAAGTTACTAATCCAACAGGTCTTTCTATGACTGATATAGACAAGAAAGTTCTTGATGAAGATGCTAAGGCTCAGAATTCTATCCCTGCGGCTCTTTTTAATAAGATCTATCTAAAGGTGATGAGTTTCACCTCAGCAAAGTTTGTGTGGGATAAAATTAAAAATATCTATTAAGGATACAATAAAGTGGAGGAGGAAAAACTTCAAGTCCTGCACAACAGGTTTGACGATCTAAAGATGCATCCTAATGAGAATGTGGATTCATTATTCAATCGAATCACTGAAGTAGTGGGAGAAATTCGAGGGCTCAGAGAGAAAATCAAAGACATGGATATCATAATGAAAATCTTGCAAAGAATTCCTCATTTGTACAATGAATAGGTGTTAGACCATGAAGAAATAGATCTATCTAAGCTATCTCTGGACGATCTACTAAGTTGTCTAGTGGCATATGAGATGAGAGTCAAACCTGAAGAAGCTAAAACTCGTGTTATCAAGGAAATGGCATTCAAATCCATGGAAAAACTGAAAATTTTTGAAGATAGTGGTGGCGAATATGATTACGAAAATTAAATTTTTTCTCTCATTTCCAATAAGTTGAAGAAGGGAAAAGTTAAATTTAAAGGTAAGTTACCTCTAGCATGCTTTCGTTGTGGAAGAGTTGGGCACATTGCCTCTCAGAGCCAAATAATGTTTCTTGATGAAGAATGTGAAGCTGAAGTCATTGAGAAATCTCAGAAAAGGTTTCTCAAAAAAGGGAAGCATCAAATATGGAAAGAAGGTACAGAAGAAGATTTTTTTATATGAGGAGGAAGAGGATGATATTTAATTCTATGAAGAAGAAGAACCTGAATTTAAAACTGGAAACCATGCTTCCATGATGTCTATCATTGAAAAGTTATAACCCTCGATCGATAATGACAGAGACAATCATATGACACATAATGGTGATCCCAAGTTGAAAATTAAGGTTTCCTTTTCAAAGTATGAGAACAAATGCAAGAGATATAGTAAGTGGAAAGAAATGGTGAAAGAATCATCAGAATATGTTGATGAGCTTGAAGCTAAAATTGAATGACTAGAAGAACTAGTGAGAGTTCAATCTTCAATCCTTGAAATCACAGATGACATTGTGGAATTGAAGCTTAGAATTTAAGAATAAGAAAAGGTCATAAATGACATTACATACAGACTTGAAGACAAGTCCAAGACCATTGATGGTCTTGAAGAAGAAGTGGTTACACTTAAGAGTAAACTTGAGTGTCGATCAACCACAAATGTAGGTAAGAAGAAAATTCATTTTTGGAATATTATCAGATGTAGATTTACTGGAAAGAGCCATGTGTGGTTTAGATGGGGTTGTAAAAATCATAAGTGATCAAAGACCCACTTGCATGGGAAAGAGTGGAATTGGCTGTGAAACATGGCCATCAACTACTGGAAGTGAAGAGATCCAAAATAAAGACAAGATAAAAGTTGGACAGGTCGAAATGTTGCCTGAAGTGATGAAAAAGAAACCCCCAATCCAAACTAAAAGAAGAACTGAAGATTATCCTCCAACTATCAGAAATTGCAGGTAGTCCAACCATTCTCCCAAGGAAGAATGCTTGAGGAAATATTTATGTGAGAAGACAATTCCCCTCATGAAGTGTCAGTTTTGTGGCTATCTGGGTCATACCATGCCATATTGCAAAGAAGAAATTAGCTACTTGAATGGGGAAGATCTAGGAAGTCAACAAAGGAGAACGATTTCATATCTTTCATCTTATAGAAGAAATAGCTTCTATGGTTACTGTTTTCATTTTTCTAACATTGTCCATAAATCTATGTATTGCAGGAAGAGGTACGACAAGAGAAATTCATACAACTCTCAGAAATGGGTCCGTTTTCACCCTCATGATGAGGTTGTTCTCAAAAACATTTTTCCTCCTATGATAGAAGATTATGGGTATGAATAATCTTATTATGTTGAGGAAAGTATTATAAGGCCATCCGTATCCTATACTTAATCCAATATCTCATGGAAACAAAATAAGAAGAGCGAGAAATCCAATCTTGTAGAAGTATCCCTAAAAGCAACAAAGAGCAGCAGCACCTAGATTCTTGATAGTGGATGCTCTTCCCATATGATGGAAAATGTGGAAATCTTTAAGAACATTAAAAAAAGGTTAATGGAATAGTGAGGTTTGGTAATGATGGTTCTTTGATGATTAAAGGCAGTGGGAATACTTCTATCACCAATGGAGAGCTAAAGAAGACAAAAGTTCTTTATGTGGATGGTCTGTGACACAATCTCTTCAGTGTGAGTCAACTCTGTGACTCAGGCCTCATTGTAACATTAAATCAAAAAGGCTACACTATAAAGAGAAAAACAGGGAATTATATTATGAAATGTTGTAGAACAGATGGAAACTTATATCAGGTTGATAGGAAAGTGAACTACTGATATTTGTCTGTTCAAGAAAAAAACAATCTGTGGCATCGAATGCTAGAGAACATTAACCAACAATATAAGGAAAATATATCTAAGCTGTAGATATTCATGGATATCCCCATTCTGAAATGTTAATGGGAAATGTCTTGTGATGCTTGCATTCGTGGGAAGTTGGTATGCAATTCATATCGGCCAAAGAAGAAAAGGGAATCACATCTTCTTGATATCACTCATACAGACATATGTGGTCCGATAAATGTTTTCGGAACTCATGGATAAAGGTACTTCATCCTTTTCATATATGATTATAGTATAATGACATGTGTAATGGTTATACATAAGAAACGACAAGTGCTTGACTTCATGAAAATGTATCATCAAATCACCGAGAATGATACTGGGTGAACAATCAATGTGTTGTGATAAAACAATGGAGGGGAATACACGTCCATTGAATTTGAAAACTACCTAGAGAAGCATAAGATATAACATGAGGTAGATGTTGTGATAACTCCATAGAAAAATTGAGTTTTTGAGCATAGAAATCGATAGGTGAACAACATGTCATGAACTTTGCGGATAGAGAGTCGTATTCCACGTAATTAATATAAAGAGTTCATTCAAGTTGTAGTGTATATTAAATATTTAATAGGTCTTTATATGGGTGAGATGAAGACACCATATGAATTTTGGCATATAAGGAATCCCTCATTGAAATACATATGTTTATTTGGAAGTATGTTCTTTATCAGGAATAAAGAAGAAAATCATGGGAAGTATGGTGACAATGTAGATGAAGGAATTTTCCTTGGATACTCAACGAACATCAAAGCCTACAAGTGTTTCAACAAATGATTAGGAATGATTGTGGAAAGCAGTGATGTTAATATCATTGAAGAGAAAACCAAAAATGCTTCATGTATTCCATATGCTGATGTGATAGAAAGTGAAGATGAAAGTGAACGTGGAGAAAATAAAAATATAGAAATATAGTAATGTGTACACAACACTCATCCATCACATCATGATGTTAACTCGGAAGAGGAATCTCAAGAGGAAACCTTGGTTGGAGAGAATGCAACTGAACGTCACGTGAGAAATAGAAGAGATGGGATTGATCCATCTAATATAATTGCGGACAGGAATGAACCCAAAAAACAAGGAGGATGAGTAATAACACACAATATTCATATATATCAGTTATTGAGATATCCTCATTTGAAGAAGCAGCAAAGGATGAATCCTGGGTGAAAGCCATGAATGAACAGTTAGATCAGATTGACCAGAATCAGACATGGGATCTTGTCCACAGACCTGAAGGTCACAATGTGATTGGTACAAAATGGATCTTCAAGGAACAAGTATGATGAGCATGGAAGTTTTATTAGAAACAAGGAATGACTAGTATGTAAAGGATACTCCCAGATTGAAGGTGTTTATGTTGAAGAAACCTTTTCTCCAGTGGATAGACTAGAGGCAATCAGTATTTTTCTTTCCATGGAACTCCAAATAGGATATAAAGTATATCAAATGGATGTCAAGACAGCATTCCTGAATGGTGTACTCGAATAAGAAGTCTACATTGAACAACCAGGTGGTTTTCTTCTTGGTACTGATGAAACAAAGGTTTTAAAACTAAATAAGGCTCTATATGTTTTGAAGTAGGCTCCACAAGCATGGTATTCCTGGATGGAATCTTATCTCAAGAAGATAGAATTCCAAAGAGGAGGAGTATATCACAATCTATATGTGAAGAATTCTCCAAAAGATCAATTCATGGTTCTAGTCTACGTTGATGACATTATATTTTGTGTAAGCAAGCAGAAATTAGTGGACGAATTTTCCAATCACATGAAATTAGAATTTGGAATGTCTATGATTGGGGAGCTCACGTATTTCTTGGGGCTGCAGGTGACTCAAAATAGAGATTACACTTTCGTTTCTTAAGAAAAGTATGCAAGAGAGTTGATGAAGAAATTTAATATGAATTACTCCAATCCAATGTCAACTCTGATTGTAGTTGGAACCAAACTTGTAAATCATGAGGATGGGACCTTTATAGATCCCACCATGTACAGAAGGATCATTGGGAGCCTACATTACCTGACAGCGACATGACCGGATATTGTCTTTGCAACATTTCTAGAAGCCCGCTTTCAGAGTAATCCAGAGGTGGAATATATGGAGGTAGTAAAAAGAATCATGAGGTACATTCAATGTACTCATAACTTTGGGTTATACTTTTCTGCTAGCAGGGACAATGAATTATCATCATTTTTTATGCTGACTGGGCTGGATATTTAGTTGATAGAAAGTCCACCAGTGTTTGAGCATTCTATATTAGGAATAAATTTGTTAGTTGGTTGAGAAAGAAACAAGAAAGGACTTCTCTTATTACTATAAAAGTAGAGTATATATCAGCTAAAATGGCATGCACTCAACTTCTATGGATGAAGCAACAACTAACAGATATTGGTGATAGGGTGAAGCAACCAATGGTAATTTACTGTGATAACAAGATCTCAATTGATCTTATAAAGAATCATGTTCATCATTATTGTACAAAACATATTGAAATAAGGTATCACTTTATCAAAGAAAAAGTTGAGCAAGGAGTGATTAAAATGGTTCATGTGGGAACTGATGAGAAAGTGGCTGATATCCTGACCAAGCCACTGTCAGTAGTTGTATTTGAGAAGAATCAGTTGAACCTCGATGTTCAGCCACCTCCCAGTGCATAAGGAGGTTATGAAATACCCCTCTCCCTAGTTATGTTAACTTCTTTTAATCTATTTATGGATGTGATGCAGGTTTGTGGGGGATACACTATCCAGGGGGATTGTGTTTTGAGTTGAACAATGAAAAATTATAGGTCTTTGGGTTTATTGTCGATGGGGGAGAAAGGAATAAATTCAGGGATAAATTCAGTATTTTCATGGAAATATAATGATTATATGACACAATATGACATTTAATTGGGTTCATTGAGAACTCCAAAACATGGGAACCCAATTCAAGCTTCCACTCTTGTTTTCTACACCCAGAATTACTCACGTAGACTTAGAATGTTGGCTGAGTTGATTCTTGAATTTTTTGGTTTGCATGTAGATGCTGCTCTATTGAATTTATTTAGTTATTTCCAACAAACCCAAAGGGGGAGATTTTAGTAACCATAGATATTCTATGAATGAATTGGATTGTGGTTTGTGTTTTTTTTTTCAATCCTCAGTGGAAGTTCTGAATGTCTTCCACTAAAGTGATCATACAGTTCAAGCAGACAACAGTATTGAAGGTGGCACTATTTCCTAGTGTTTTCCAAATTTTTGGGATTGAAAATCAGGAAATGAAGACATGGATTGTTGGTAAAAGGGTGTGCGTGAAAAAGGAGGGTTGTGCACAAAATATTTTATTTAGATACGAAAAACAGCGTGGTGCACAAAATAGTGAATCAAGGTTTTTCGTGAAAATAGTGTTTCGGAATCAGAATGAAAAAAATGGAAAAGGCATGGGCTGTATGAAAAATCTTGAGATGTGCATGAAAAATGGTACCTATGTGAAATTTTATGTGCCAAATGAGAGGTTTTTCACACCATAGGGGGTTTTTCACCTGGGGGTCTGAGACGCCTATAAATAAGAGGTGACCCCCTTCATTCCATAAGGTTTAAGACTTGGAGAAGAGCTGAGGTCTGATATGTGTAAAAGGTTCACATAAAGGTCTTGCGCAAAAAATTCTGAGTTGCGCGAAAAATTCTAGGTTGCGCAAAAAATTCCATGCTGCGCGAAAATATCCAGTTTGCGTGAAAAATCCGAGTTGCGCGAAAAATTCTGGGCTGCGCGAAAAAGGTAGAGTTGTGTGTAAATATTGAGGTGGCACATAAAATATTTAGTTTCATGAAAAGGGTTGTTGTTGCTCGAAATATGTTTCCGTCATGAAAAGGAAATATAGCGTGCAATAGTAAGGTCTTACCCGCAAAGGGTTGGTGTTGAACGCAATTGTTAGTGAAACTTGTTTGCATGTTCTAGTTATCTGGTTCATTGGTTCAGTGCGTATAAGTGCATCATTTCCAAACGTTGATGCAAGAAAATTCTCATGCTAAGTAGAGGCAAAGCCTTCAATGAGAAAATACTAAAGAGGCATTCACGTCTATAAACTGATTGGGACTTCACCAAAGGCAGTGAGCCAGGGGGAGTTAATGGGAAGTGACCCGAGGGACGTAGTGGGATATCCATGAATAGTTGTAAAGGTAGTGAGCCTGGGACAGAGTGACTATTCTTGAACAATTGTAATCCACAAATAGTGAATAATAGTGGAATTTGGTACGGCTGACAACCTGTCGGTGTATGCTCCTTAGACGTATCCCTTAGTGGTGAACCAAGTAAAAAGTGTTGTATTTTATCTTTTCATGTGAATGTTTGATTACTTCTCATATAAATCATATTGGTTAGACTAGTTCTTACCAATGTGGGAACAATATCCATCAGTTTAAAAGAAAAAGTTGACACCATGATTCACCCCTCCCCTCTTAGGGTGTCCTGGGGTCCTACAGTATTAATTAATAGAATTACCAAACTATAAAAAAGAAATAAAAAAATAGGTATTCTAGTTTAAATAATAAGATGGTGGTAATAATAGGTATAAAGGTAGGTATTTTTTGAAATGGTTTTAGTTTAAAGAATGGTCACAATTCACTAATCATTCTTATCCCTTTGATAATCAGACAACTATTCATATAGTGATGAGCCTGGTTTCCTCTAAAATATTATATCTAGAAAAAATAGATATGAAGATAAAATTCATCCATATTGACTTGGAGGAGGATACCTATATGTAGAAACTAAATTTTTTTCTTGAAAAAAGTTATTGTAGACTTGTTTTGTATGATGATGAAGAGTATTTAAAAATATCAACAACAACCAGGGGATTGGAAATATAATTTCTTTTTATTTATAGTTGATAAGGGTTTTATCCAAAATAACTAATGTCACAATTACAACTGGAAGGTATTCCAGGATGGGGGTTTTATCATACATCACTTATACATGGATATCATTCTCTTAGTAGGCCTTGACATAAAATAAATTTAGTGAAAAAATTTCTTCTTGAAGGATCATTTTGAATATTCTTGGTGAGGCTAATAAATTCATCAGATTATGGATTCAAAGAAAAATAAAGGCCAAAACTTTGGTTTTCTCATTGAAGGAGTATATCTAAAAGGACATTAAAAGGTTCATGGTGACCTTATATAAAGGATTTTGAACCAAAATTTCTTGAAACTTCAAATTATCTAAATATAAGGCACAAGAAATAGAATATAAGGCTATGAATATGGATAAAATTGTATTTTCAACAATGGTTGGTAGCTCGATGTACTCCATGGTATGTACAAGGAGAGAAATTTCATATTTAGTTGGAGTTGACAGCTTCTTTATTGAGAATCCATAGAAAGATCATTGGTAATCAATGAAGTAGATTTCATGGTATCTCAAATATTCCATCGATATAGAATCATATTTTCGAATTATTGATTTATTGTAGGTTTATGTAGATATGTAATTTTTATGAGACATGGACAAAAAAAATAGATCCATGGAAATTTTTACATTCATAGGAACAACTATAATCTAGATATAGAGTATTTATATAGTTTTAGAACTATCCTAAAGGAATGAAAAATATGTTGGAATCACAAAAACAGGTAATAAACTTATATTATTTAAGTGTCTATTAATCGTGAATCAAAGACGTTAGTGCAGTGTATTTCACTTTTATGAATGTTATTGGGAAGTTAATTTGGCTAGGAATATAGTGTTTCACTCATGGAAAAAGCACATTGACCAGAGTTTGATTTCATTTGGAAGATATTAGAAGACAGGGTGATGGAGCTTTGGAATATCAGATGAAGTTAGATCCCAAATGGAATTATAAGCATTGTTTTAATATAGTAATGTAAGATCTCACACTATTCCTTTGAGGGATTAATGTAATTTGAATTTGGAATAAATATGTTTTCTACTGGGGAAGTTGTAATTACTATTTTTGTATATAATTGTCGGTGGTTGTTGTGTTTCATTAAAATTAGCAATTAATTGGGATATTTTTAAGAAATGTAAAGTATATTTTATATTAGAATTATATATTTTAAAAAGGAGATAATCCGATAAAATATATTTTTTGGTAAAGACTCATAGGAGTTGAGGTGCATTGGAGGTAGTGGGTTGGATGTTGTGGGTTGGAGTTAGATGTAAATATTGTCACAATCAAGGTGATGGTGTGTGAATGTTACGTAATAAATTAGGTTTACTGTTAATGATAAATAATGGTTATTTTTAATTTATTAATTTCATATATAAGGTTATGTTTCTGATTCATTCACTAGGGCCCAAATCTATCAGTTTGGGAGGAGGGCATGTTGCTGTTTCCCTGTATTCCCACTTTCCCAAGGAGGGTAGCATCCATATCTTATTCTGGGATGTTTACTCCTTAATTGAAACAGGATGGTGGGATGTCAGTTCCTCCTTCAGTGTATTCTTCCTTGGAACTCATTACCTAGTCTGTGTATCCCTTATAGATTAATACATTTTTCCTAGAACTCTTACCAGTGCCATTTCTTCATGGATGGCAGTTAATTACACTGCTTTTGTTAGAACATTATAAGGGGTCCAGTCAGGACAGCAACCTTCAGTCGAAGGATTAGTCACGTTGGACATCGCGTGCATGTCTGGGTGCTGGAACACTGGTGCATCTCAGTTTCTCCCCTTATGATAAGGCTTCTCAAGGGCCTGGAATCCCGAGCCATCCCACATCGAATGTAGGGAATTATATTCCATAGGCATGTCTCTGAGGTTTTCCTCAGCTTCCCATGTTTAACACAGGGTATTCCATAGGTTTAATGTTTGTAGAAGACAGATCAGACTGATCAGAACACTGATGTAAGTGGATCAGATGGATAAAACCCCTAGGGGGATCGCTGATACTGGGGATAACACATGGTTACATACTTGATTACTACTCCGGGCAGTGAAGAGGTGGATGACATGATCTCACTGGGATGTGACGGCCCAGGTAAGGATTGAGATGGATGATGGAGAGCTGAATTAAGTTATGGGGGAGTAAGATAGAACTGTCATGAAAGTGATGGTTTTTTTGGGCTTTATCCTTGAAGAGACTTCCTATGTATCCCTGTGGAAGGGAATCAAAGTATGCGTAGTTCGGTGGGGTTATGGGACACCTGAGGAGGAGACCCATGAGAATGGATGTGTGTTCGGGACCCAGAGGAAGTGAAACCTCCAGATTTAGGCATGACCTTCCAGAAACACATAGGCTCGAGGGAGAGACCATGATGAGACTTCTTCGATGGTCTTGAACCTTAGGGAGGCTCTCTACATACCATGTCTAAGAGACAGGGATCAAACCCACATAGTTCATCTTACGATGGCTTACCGTCATGTGGGGATAACAACAGCTTACCGCTAGATGGGGATAACAATGGCTTACCATCGATTAGGGAAAAATGTCTTACCATCGATTGGGGTTAACAATGGATTACCATCAATTGGGTTTGGACCTTAAGTAGGCTTCCTACATACATTTCCTAGGAGACAAGGATAAAAACCCACATAGTTTTAATGGTTTCAGTTTATTGTATTGTAGGAAAAAAGGGGCATACAGTTTAATGTCATGTAGGACAAAGGTGAACCTACATGAAGGGGTCGGGACAAGAGGGTGTTTGTCTTGAACCTCAGGGAGGCTTCATGTGTACCTTTCCTTGTCAAGGATTAAATTCCAGGTAGTTCAGCATGATTTGGTGGATATAGTTTAACGTCATGTGGGACTAAGGTGAACTGACATGAAGGGGGTTGGAACAACTGGGTGTTGGGATTGAACCTCAAGGAGGCTTCCTACGTACCTTGGCTTGTCAAGGATCAAATTCCACGTAATTTAGGATATTTTTGTGAACTAACATTAAGGGGTCGGGAACAATAGATGTTGGGATTGAACCTCAGGGAGGCTTCTTATATACCTTGCCTTGGAAAGGATCAAAGTCTATATAGTTTAGTGTGATTTGTTGAACCAACGTGATGGGGTTTAGGACCAATAGGTGTTGCGTTTGAACATCAGGGAGGCTTCCTATGTACCTTTCCTTGTAAAGGTCAAATTCCATGTAGTTCATCATGTTTTGGTGGATATAGTTTAACATCATGTGGGATAGAGGTGAACCAATGTAAAGGGGGTTGGAACAACTAGGTGTTGGGATTGAACCTCAGGGAGGCTTCTAACATACCATTCCTTATAAAGGATCAATGTCCATGTTGTTCAAGAGAGTTTTGTGAACCTACTTGAATGGGGTCGGGAACAATATGTGTTGGGATTGAACCTCAGGGAGGCTTCCTATGTACCTTGAATTAACAAGGATCAAAATCCATGTAGTTTAGGATGATTTGGTGAACCTAAGTGAAGGGGGTCAGGACCAATAGGTGTTAGGCTTGAACCTTAGGGAGGCTTCCTATGTACCTTGCTTTGTAATAGATCAAAGTCCATGTAGTTCAGCGTGATTTAGTGGATACAGATTATCATCCTGTGGGGTGAAGGTAAACCTATAATGACCCATACTTTACACACATTGTTAGTACTTCAAAGATGAAGTACACTTATTACAACAAATAAAAAAACCATGAAAGGACCATATAGGTATAGTGTCTTTAGAAACTGGGAAACATAAACAACTGGTTCATAAGGCATCTACACTGTCTCCCATTTATTTCATCATATTTATAGTCCCTTTTGGCATATCTTACGTAATAACCTTCTTCCTGACCAGGGGAAAGAAAACATACAAAAGGGTGAGCTCAAATTCTCAGTAAGGGTAAACAAAAGAAATATCAATCACATCATATTCATAAGAACATAACATTTTGGAAATCTTACCCTGCAAAAGAGATCATAATTTCATAACATGGGATAAATAATTGTAGTGAAATGCAATCACAATAATCATAACTTAAAACATGAATATTTGTGGAATACACACACAATCATAGAGAATCATTTCTTTTTAGTCAAGACTCATTTCCAAGACTATCTTAGTGGACAAAGTCCATTTCGGAATCGAGTTCATTCCTCGTTTCAGTCCTGTTTCACTGAACCAGTTTAACCTGCCATTCCCGCCATGTCTATCTCATGAGATATAAAATCTTTACTTAATGAATTGGAGGGAGATATAGGTCCCACCCATCTCATAATGATACCATTATTATGTGTTCCACAAAATAATAAACCATACATCATAGCATAACCCATGTAATAAAAATGGGACTCTTAAACATCGTGACATCATAAAACAATTCATATAAGATAAAGGAATTCGTAAAAATAATTCCATCACAACATAATCAAATAAATGTGAGAATAGGGATAGAAACATAACCCTTTATTATCTTATATGGAAAATAATTTTTATAAAACACTTGAACTCCATTCTTGAGGAAAATATCCTTTCTACTTCAAAAACACTTTTCCTATCTTAACATGTCATACAATTCTAAACTAAAAGAATTTGATTAAAAATAAACATGAAAACTTGTAAATTAATATTCATGGAAAAAATGTTTTAAAAATCCATTCATGCCGTATAAGTTAAAAAAACATTCTTCTCGTACTTTTGTCGGAAAAGTCAAAAAGTACCTCGTACGAAAAACGACAAAAGATTCCTTTCATATCTTTTACTAAAAACTCACCAGAGGGTAAAATTGGATTTAAAAAATTGTAGGTGGATGGAAATAATATTACATATTGAAGAAAAATTGATGTGGATGATAAAATACACCCCAGTAAATTCCAAAGTATAAACAATCTCGGATAAAAATGAGATTGTGATATTTCCCTTAACTTAGGTCCGATTTTCTTCATAAGTGTCCAAACCTCCTGTATAATGATTTAAATAATGTCATTGACTTATTCCCGAATCATAATCATTGTTATGATATCATATATGGTCATATTCTTAGCTTATTATTAGTAATATTTCATTGCTACTTGTTATTCGGGTGTTTATTACTTTTTGTTCTTATGCGTTTTTTGTCGAATAAATACTTATTCTTATTTTTAGGTTATAGATACCTCATTTCCAGAATGGTATTAGTGTAATATATATCATATTTATTCACTCAATTCATTTATGTAATCATTATTCAATGAAAATCATGTAGACCGAGTCACATCACATCGTGGAGACGGTATTCCGTACGTAAGCACGAGCGATGATATCGTTCCCATGATCGTGGAATTGTATTGGAGTGTATTTATACTATTTCAGAATCAATATCACTTTACAATAATCATATATATTCATTCTTTACACCAGTATACCCATCCAAGTAAGGTGGTGGTGGAAAATAGATTACACCACGGCGTGGAGACGGTATTTTGTACGTACGCACACGTGGTGATTTCGTTTTCCGTAGGATGGATAGATGGTGAAATAGGGTTTTTTCATACTTATAATAACATATCGGTATATGAGTGATACTGATGTTATTAATTCATAATGAAACAACTAAATAAGTAGAAGTGGAAGAAGAAATAAAGTTGAAATAATCGGTAACGGACATTACCTCTTCTTTGAAGCGCCTCTTTGAGACCTCCTTTTAGGGCACTAAAATTGGTCTTTGAAGAATACCAGGACCTCTAGGATGTTTCTAGGGAAGTGGAGAGAAGAAATTTTCAGGGGTTGGCCGAGCATGAAGGTTCAAAGTGGTGTGAGGAAGAGAGGGACGAGGTGCCCTTTAATAAGGGAGGAGAGGGGGACCTTTGGAAAAACTAAAAATATTATTTTATTATAAAGACATATTCGGTTTTAAATATCTCCAAATTGATTTATTTTGAAGCTAAGGTGGGGATGGGTCGAAATCCTCTCATCAAATATAATTTTGACAAGTTTAGTTTACTATTTTAACCTTTTCATTTAGATTTAACTTTAAGTTAGATAATTTTACTTTTACCATGTCTTTTTGTGTTCTTACACTATAAGGTTAATAAACTTACTATAACAAGCCAAAATAACCCCAAGTTGTTTATTATTAATATATATAACCTTATCTAAGTCATTTGGCCGAACCTTAGATTTTTAGGAATAAAATATCAATTAATAATATAATATTTGTTTTAAAAACTATTTTATGTCAATTTTGACACTATTTTGTAATTGATTTTTGTGAAAATCATAACAGAATGATTAGTTCGAACAAAGTTAATTAAATCAATTATAACATGTCTTATTAACCTATAAAATTAGTTTAATAAATAAAAAGTCTTTAATTACATTTATTTTGGTATTATAACATCAATTATGTCAATATTTCATTAATAAGATAATTACTGCATCATCATTGTGTCATAAATAAATTAAATTATTTAATGTCTAAAAATTAAAAATAAAATACCATTATGTATTAAATATTTTTATCTTTCAAATGAATATTTATAGTCGAATTTATCTTATGTATAACCTTATATTAAAAATTATTTACTTATTAAAAGTTAATTTTAACTATTTTAACCCTTCTTTAAATAAATTAAAAATAAATGTCCTAATCTAATCCAAGTGGGCCTAAATGGTCATATTTTATTCCTAAGGTTGTTTTTGGTGGAATTACACTTATCAAATAGAATTAGGACATGTGTTAGGGTAATAATAAAATCATTTTCACCCTTAATTACCCTATTTACTTTTAACTGTGGTAAATAAAAATTAAAAAGTTACTATTCACCAAAAATAATTTTCATCTCATTGAACCATGTTTTACTTACTGACATCAACTGTGTCTCTCAGATTTTTGAAATTCCACTCACAGAAGCGGTAAAATTAAGTTTTATGTACATCTGCAAATTCTCCTAGGAGATGGGTAAAACACGGTGAAAAGTTCAATAAAATTTTAATATATTTAAAATTATTATAAAATTACTCCAATGAATTACATTGAACTTATATAGGAATTATGTTTCAATTTTTACCTAAAATAAATTTAAATAAAATAAATAATTATTTCAATAAAAAGTCGGTTTTTAAATAGTAACCCAGTTTTTCACTATTCATCAAAAATTGAAAGTATCCAGAAAAATACCAAAATTTCACCCTAGGCTAATTTCATTATTCCGAATCCAAAAATGAAGTCCATTTTGAAAAATAAGATTTACAAAATTTCAAAAAGTGGTTATTATTATTCATAACGGCTAGTTTTAATAATGTTTTAATAGCATATCGTTGTTTAGTGAAACTCGGTATTACGTACGAAGCAAGCTATCAAGGAAGGTCATGATTGCGTGTAAAGAAGGCCAAGATAGTGTTGTGAGTAGTGAAAGATTCCTTTGATGATTTATATAAAATAAAAACAAAATATTTCTTATAAAAGTCTCGGTTGTTATATTCTACCCCCCTTAAAATGAATTTCGCCCTCGAAATTTGTCACTTGTAACAAACAGATGAGGATACCTCTCCCTCATAATATCCTCAAGCTCCCATGTAGCTTACTATAATTGGTGGTTCCTCCATAAAACATTCACCAAGAGAGTGGTCTTGTTCCGTAGGACTTTTTCAATAAGATCGAGAATCTCTATCGGTTGTTCTTCATAAGAAAGATCTTGTTCCAGCGGTACAACTTCTGAGCTGAGTACATGTGAAGGATCAGGAATGTACTTTATCAGGAGAGATACATATAACACATCATGAACTTGAGAGAGATTTGGTGGAAGTTCCAATTGGTAAGCTACCTTCCCAACACAATCTAGTATTTCAAAATGACCGATATACCTAGGGCTCAGCTTTCCCTTCTTTCCAAATCTCATTACTCTCTTCCAAGGGGATATTCGTAAGAACACTTCATCACCCACTTCAAACTCTAAGTCTTTTCTTCGGTTGTCGGCATAACTTTTTTGTCAACTCTGAGCTTCTCCTATGTGTTGCTGAATAGATCGGACCTTTTCTTCCATCTCATCAACAAGATCAGGTCCTAATAGCTTTCTTTCCCCAACTTCATCTCAGCAAGTTGGAGTCCTACATTTCTTTCCATAGAGAGCTTCATAAGGAGCCATCTGAATACTGGAGTGAAATCTATTATTATAAGAAAATTCCACCAAAGGTAGGTATTGATCCCAACCACTATTGAAATCCATAGAGAAAGCTCTCAACATATCTTCTAGAGTTTGAATTTTCCTCTCAGACTGACCGTCTGTCTGAGGATGATATGCAGTGATGAAACTCAACTCTGCACCCAGAGTATGCTGAAGACTTCACTAGAACTTTGAGATAAACCTCGGATCCCGATCAGATATAATAGAAAGTGGTACTCCATGAAATCTTACCACTTCCTTTACATGTATCCTGGCAAGCTGATCAAGAGAGAAATACTCTCTAATAGCAATGAAGTGTGCAGACTTTGTAAGATGATCAACTATGACCCAGATAGAATTATTGACTTTGGATGTTTTAGGAAGTCTTGTGACAAAGTCTATAGTGATGTTTTCCCATTTCCATTCGGGTATGGGTAATGGTTGTACCATCCCCTTATACTTCTGTCTCTCAGCTTTAACTTACTGACAAACCAAGCATCGAGAGACATATTCAGCAACATCTCTTTTCATTCCATCCAACCAGAAGTACACTTTCAGGTCCCTATACATCTTCGTGCTTCCAGGATGAATAGAGAATGAAGAACTATGAGCTTCATCCAGAAGCTCCTTCCTTAATTCAGGGATGGGAGGAACACAAACCCGATTCCTGAACATTATTATCCCATCACAATCAAGGTTGAATTCAGGAACATTTCTCACCTTCTTTTGTAACTCTACGCCTTCTTTCTGTGCCTCTTTAATCTTAACATGTATAGATGGTTGAACATTCATTTCAGAAAGATATGATTTTTTCCCTTTCATTATAATTCCAAGATCCATCCTTTGTAAATCCATAAATATTGGATCTTTTGTGATCCTCATCATGGATAAATTAGCATGGTCTTGTCCACTTAATGCATCTGTCACCTTGTTTGCTTTCCCAGGGTGGTAATGAATTGAGAAGTCGTAATCCTTAATCATCTCCAACCATCTTCTTTGGCCCATATTCATCTCTTTTTGTGTAAAAAAACTTTAAACTCTCATGATCAGTACAAATGTCACACCTTTCTCCATAAAGATAATGCCTCTAAATCTTTAATGCAAAGATTACTGCAGCTAACTTCAAATCATGAGTTGGGTAATTTTTCCCATTGATTTAAAACTGTCATGAGTCATAAGCTATCACCATATAATTTTTCATAAAAACACACCCCAATCCCTTCATGGATGCATCACTGTAGATCACAAACCTTTCTCCACTACAAGGCAGTGTGAGCACAGGTGCACTGGATAACCTTCTTTTCCACTCCTTGAAATTCTCTTCACATTCCTCCATCCAAACAAACTTAACTTCTTTCCGAGTCAACCTGGTGAGTGGATTAGATAATCATGAGAAATATTTCACAAAACGTCGATAATATCCAGCCAAACCAAGAAAACTTTGGATCTCAGTTACTGTTGTTGGTCTTGACCATCTTTTGATAACCTCTATTTTTGTTGGATCCACAGATATCCCCTCTTTTGAGATTATGTGACCCAAAAATGAAACTTTTTGAAGCCAAAATTCACGCTTGGTAAATTTCGAATAAAGATTCTCCTTTCTCAGGGTCTTTAATATAATTCTCAAGTGATCTTCATATTCTTCCTTGCTCTTTGAATATACCATAATATCATCTATAAAGACTACCACAAACTAATCAAGATAGTCTATAAATACTCTATTCATCAGATCCATGAAGATATCAGGGGCATTAGTAAGACCAAATAGCATCACTATAAATTCATAGTGTCCATACCTTCTACGGAAAGCCGTCATTGGTATATCCTCCCTTTGGAACCTTAATTGATGATACCCTGAACGAAGATCAATCTTGAAAAAGTATTGAGCTCCGCATAGTTGGTCAAGAAATTCATCAATGCACGGGAGAAGATATTTGTTCTTGATAGTGATCTTGTTAAGTTCTTGATAATCAATACATAGTCTCATTGATCCATCTCTCTTCTTAACAAATAGAACAGGTGCTCCCCAAGGTGATGCACTAGGGCGTATGAACCCCTTATCAAGATTCTCTTGGAGTTGCTTCTTCAATTCCTGCAACTCAATTGGGGCCATTTTATAAGGAGTCTTTGAAATAGGTAAAGCACACTGTATGAGTTCTATTGAAAACTCAACTTCACGATTTGGTGGAAGACCCGGAAATTCCTCCGGAAAGACATCATCAAACTCCTGTAAAATGGTCATATTCTTAATCATGAGTTTCTCACCAACCATTTGAGATAAATAACCTTCATTTAGTGGAATCAAGACCCATAATATGGAAGAAATTTCCACTGGAAGGTTATGTTCATCCTTGCATCGATAGACGTTCAAAGATTGATCGGGAATATGAAATGTGACTTCCCTTCTTTCGAAATTGATATAAGCTCCATATAGAGAAAGCCAATCCATGCCAAGAATCACATAAAATTACAATATAGGGAGGATCACAAGATTTGCAGGAAGCACTTTCCCACAAACTTCAATCGGAGAATAATTATAAACTTTTGATGCAACTGTTGTTCCATTAGGGGTTGTCACAGCTAACTCAACATCTAATTGTTGAGGTAATATGGTGATACCCATAGAAAATTATTCAGAAAGGAGTTGGTGGATCCATAATCAAATAAAACATTTTCTACTTTAGAGTGGATGGTATGTGTACCTTTCACCACTTCGTTATCATACTCCACATCGCTAATAGAAATTGCATGTCACTTTCCTTTGTCTTTAGCTTTAAGAGTTTGTTGACGTCGATCATCATCAACAACCCTTGGATTAGGGAATTGATTGGCATAATGCCCCATTTCCTCGCACTTGTAACATTGAAGTGTAGGAGGTTCACTCTGTGTAGCCTTTTCATTGTTCTCATCACTAGGCATCGTTTTCCCATCATTGCGGAATTCAAATGCCCGATGACCTTCCTTTCCACATTTGAATCATTTACTTGTCCCTTTAAGACAACTCCCTCCATGTTTCTTTCCACACTTTGAGCATAAGGTAAAACTCATCTTCTTTTCAGTTTTCTCTTTAGATTTTCCTTTGAATTCCATTTTACTCTTCTTATCAAAACCATATGACAGATGGGGTACTCCAATATCCATCTCAACTTTGAGATCACATCGAATGATTTCCTCATAGCTATTGAAGTCCCTTATGGCTAACGCCCTTCGAAGACTTGGTTTTAAGCCACTAAAGAATCGATCGATCTTACTCTCAAGTTGGATAATAATACCAGAAGCGTACCTTTCAAGTCTTGTAAAATTTGCTTCATAGGTACCAACAGATTCATCATCCTTTTTCTTTAGTTCAAGAAACTCCTTCTTCATCTTTGTTCAGAGAATACGAGGGAAGTACTTATTGAAAAGTAAGTTCTTGAACTCGCCCCATTACATGGACTCAATTTCATCTCTTGGCTTCATATTCTTGATAATATTCCACCATTGATCAGCATCACTTTCCAAACAATACAATGATAAGATGACTTTATCATGTTCAGAACATTGAAAAACTAAAAATATCTTTTCAGTAGTACTGATCCATTGTTCAGCAACTAATGGATCAGTAGACCCGCTGAATGAAGATGGAATCTGTCTCATGAAGGATTCAACAGAATTTTTCTCCTTCATTTCCTCGTTTGGAAGTCCTGCATGATTCATAGCTTGAGAAAGTTTTGTGAGCATGGATACAAGATTTTGCATTCCAGCTCCCATAACATTTAGTTTCTTAGGGGGACAATCATTGCATTGCCCGTCACATTCCACATTAACACGGTTCCTTTGGGTTCCAGCCATTGACTAAAACCAAGAAAAATAGTGTGAGAAACACTAATTATAATAGGAAAACCACATAATCAAGAATAAAATTTCACACATAAGGTCTTATCATAAGATATTCATGGCCATTTCTAAAACATTAATATTGTGTCTATGCTTATACTTATCCTTAGGGTTCTTACTAAGGATTTTACATCCTAGTTTCCAAAGGATGACTATACCTTCCTCTGATACCAACTATAATGTCCCATACTTTACATACATTGTTAGTAATTCAAAATTTAAGTACACTTATTACAACATATAACAAAACCATGAAAGGACCGTATAGGTATAGTGTCTTTAGAAACTGGGAAACATAAACAACTGGATCATAAGGCATCTACACTATCTCCCATTTATTTCATCATATCTATAGTCCCTTTTGGAATATCTTACTTAATAACCTTCTTCCTGACCTGGGTAAAGAAAACATACAAAAGGGTGAGCTCAAATGCTCAGTGAGGGAAAACAAAAGAAATATCAATCACATTATATTCATAAGAACATAACATTTAGGAAATCTTACCCTGCAAAAGGGATCATAATATCATAACATGGGATAAATCATTGTAGTGAAATATAATCACAATAATCATAACATAAAACATGACGATTTGTGGCATACACACATAATCATAAAGAATCATTTCTTATTAGTCAAGACTCATTTCCAAGACTATCTTAGTGGACAAAGTCCATTTCTGAACAGAGTTCATTCCTCGTTTCAGTCATGTTTCACTGAACTGGTTTAACTTGTCGTTCCAACCATGTATATATCATGAGATTTAAAATATTTACCCAATGCATTGGAGGGAGATATAGGTCCCACCCATCTCATAATGATACCATTCTTATGTGTGCCACAAAATCATAAACCATACATCATAGCATAACCCATGTAATTAAAATGGGATTCTTAAACATCGTGACATCATAAAACAATTCATATAAGATAAAGGAATTCGTAAAAATAATTCCATCACAAAATAATCAAATCAATGTAATAATAGGGATAGAAACAGAACCCTTTATTATCTTAGATGGAAAATAATTTTGATAAAACACTTGAACTCCATTCTTGAGGAAAATATCCTTTCAACTTCAAAAACACATTTCTTGTCTTAACATGTCATAAAATTCTAAACTAAAATAATTTGATTAAAATTAATCTTGAAAACTTGAAAAGGAAGCTTCTTGGAAATAATGTTTTAAAAATCCATTCATGTCGTATAAGTTAAAAAAACATTCTTCTCGTACTTTTGTCGGAAATGTTAAAAAGTACATCGTACGAAAAACGACAAAATATTCCTTTAATATCTTTTAATAAAAACTCACCAAAGGGTAAAATTGTATTTAAAAAATTGTAGGTGGATGGAAATAATATTACATATTGAGGAAACATGGATTTGGATGATAAAATACACCCCAGTAAATTCCAAAGTATAATCAATCTCGAATAAAAATGAGATTGTGATATTTCCCTTACCTTAGGTCTGATTTGCTTCGTAAGTGTCTAAACCTCCTGTATAATGATTTAAATAATGTCATTGACTTATTCCAGAATCATACTCATTGTTATGATATCATATATGGTCATATTCTTAGCTTATTATTAGTGATATTTCATTGCTACTTGTTATTCGGGTGTTTATTACTTTTTGTTCTTATGCGTGTTTTGTCGAATAAATTCTTATTCTTCTTTTTAGGTTATAGATACCTCATTTCCATAATGGTATTATTGTAATATATATCATATTTATTCACTCAATTCATTTATGTAATCATTATGCAATGAAAATCATGTAGAATGAGTCGCATCACATCGTGGAGATGGTATTCCGTACGTACACACGAGCGATGATATCGTTCCCATGATCGTGGAATTGTATTGGAGTGTATGTATACTATTTCAGAATAAATATCAATTTAAAATAATCATATATATTCATTATTTACACCATTATACCCATCTAAGTAAGGTGGTGGTGGAAAATAGATTACACCTCGGCGTGGAGACGGTATTCCGTACGTACGCACGCGCGGTGATTTCATTTTCCGTAGGATGGATAGATGGTGAAATAGGGTTGTTTCATACTTATAATAACATATCATCATATGAGTGACACTTATTTAATTAATTAATAATTAAACAACTAAATAAGAATAAGTGGAAGAAGAAATAAAGTTGAAAGAATCGGTAACGGGCATTACCTCTTCTTTGAAGCGCCTCTTTGAGACCTCCTTTTAGGGCACTAAAATTGGTCTTTGAAGAATACCATGACCTCTAGGATGTTTCTAGGGAAGTGTAGAGGAGAAATTGGCAGGGTTTGGATGATCTTGAAGGCTCAAAGTGGAGTGAGGAGGAGAGGGAGGAGGTGCCTTTTTATAAGGGAGGAGAGGGGCACCTTTGGAAAAACTGAAAATATTATTTTATTATAAAGCCATATTCGGTTTTAAATAGCTCCAAATTGATTTATTTAGAATATTAGGTGGGTATGGGTCTAAATCATCTCATAAAATAGAATTTTTACAAGTTTATTTTACTATTTAAACCTTATCATTTAGATTTAACTTTAAGTTAGATAATTTTACTTTTACCGTGTCTTTTTGTGTTCTTACACTATAAGGTTAATAAACATACTATAACAAGACAAAAGAACCCCAAGTTGTTTATTATTAATATATATAACCTTATAAAAGTCATTTGGCCGAACAATAGATTTTTATGAATAAAATAACAATTAAAAATATAATATTTGTTTTAACAACTATTTTATGTCAATTTTGACACTATTTAGTAATTGATTTTTGTGAAAATCATAAAAGAAT
The DNA here is from genome assembly GCA_963277665.1 of Viscum album. Classification (NCBI taxonomy): domain Eukaryota; kingdom Viridiplantae; phylum Streptophyta; class Magnoliopsida; order Santalales; family Viscaceae; genus Viscum; species Viscum album. The sequence continues at coordinate 1,453,116,520 of OY728125.1, forward strand.
TATTATTTCAATAAAAATTAATTAAATCAATAATAACATGTCATATTAACATATAAAATTAGTGAAATTCATAAAAAGTCTCAAATTACATTTATTTGGGTATTTATAACATCAATTATGTCAATATTTCATTAATAAGATTATTACTGCATCATCTTTGTGTCATAAATAAATTAAATTATTTAATGTGTAAAAATTACAAATAAAATACTATTATGTAGGAAATAGTTTTATCTTTATAATTAATATTTATAGTCGAATTTATCGTATGTATAACCCTATATTAAAAATTATTTACTTATTAAACATTGATTTTAACTATTTTAACCCTTCTTTAAATAAATTAATAATAAATGTCCTAATCTAATCCAAGTTGGCCTAAATGGTCATATTTTATTCCTAAGGTTGTTTTTGGTCTAATTACACTTATCCAATAGAATTAGGACATGTTTTATGGTAATAATAATATCATTTTACCCTTAATTACCCTGTTTACTTTTAACCGTGGTAAATAAAAGTAAAACGTTACTATTCACCAAAAAATATTTTCATCTCATTGAACCACATTTTATTTACTGGCATCAACCGTGTCTCTTGGATTTTAGAAATTTCACTCACAGAAGCGGTAAAATTAAGTTTTATGTAAATTTGTAAATTCTCCTAGGACGTGGGTAAAAGACGGTGAAAAGTTCAATAAAATTTTTATATATCTAAAATTATTATAAAATTACTCCAATGAATTAAATTGAACTTATTTAGGTATTATGTATCAATTTTGACCTAAAATAAATTTAAATAAACTAAATTATTATTTAAATAACAAGTCAGTTTTTAAATAGTAACCCAGTGTTTTCACTATTCATCAAAAATTGAAAGGTTCCAGAAAAATACCAAAATTTCACCCTAGGATAATTTCATTATTATGAATCCAAAAATGAATTCCATTTTGAAAAATATGATTTACAAAATTTCAAAAAGTGGTTATTACTATTCATAACGGCTAGTTTTAATAACGTTTTAATAGCATATCGTTGTTTAGTGAAACTCGGTATTGCGTACGATGCAAGCTATCAAGGAAGGTCAAGATTGCGTGTAAAGAAAGCCAAGATAGTGTTGTGAGTAGTTAAATATTACTTTTCTTATTTATATAAAATAAAAACAAAATATTTCTTATAAAATTCTCGGGTGTTACATAACCAACGTGAAGGGGGTCTGAAAACGGGGTGTTGGGAATGAACCTCATGGAGGCTTCCTACGTACCTTTCCTTGGCAAGGATCAAAGTCCACGTAGTTCAGTAGAGTCTGGTGAACCAACTTGATGGGGGTCTGGACCAATAGGTGTTGGTCTTAAATCATAGGGAGCCTTCCTACATACCTTTCCTTGGCAAGTATCAAAGTACATGCAGTTCAGCATGTTATAGGGATTACACTCTAGGTCACCCCTGTAAGTATGCCATGGTCAATGTGTACTCTAAGATCATCTGAGTCATGATCGGTGTGATAAACAAGAGGCAGCAAAGGCCTAACTATCACGTTGCGATAGGTGCGTCTGTGGGAAGTGAAGTGGAGCTTGGACGTGGTTAGCAGCCCAAAAATAAAATAGTGGCTTACACGTGGTTAGAGGCTAAAAAAGGAAGCAGAGTACTATGCATGATTTTCATCCCAGGGAGATGGATATCGGGACTTACTCGAAGATGGAGGCCCTATGGCAACAAATCCCAAAGGGAGAGGTACGGGGTAATGAATGTCCTGGTACCCATCTCTCTTCTATTCTTTGGCATGGAAGAAGAAAGGAGGAGTAGGGGTACTACCTCCCTCAAGAAAGGATAGGGGATTACACCAAGGTGGTTGCCCTTCCTCGTGGACAGGAGTTGCTCTGGAAAAGATGATCTCATTCCATGTGAGGAATATCTCACTCCTGTTGAGATGAGCGGGCGTGGGGAAAGTCTGAGATGGGGAGTCCCGCATATAATGCATGAAGAGATATCATAGTTTAACATCGTGTGTTGAGGAATATGGTTCTCGAAAGTTTATCATCATGTATCTCGAACGAGGAAGGTTTACTCCACAACCCTAGGACTTACATAACTAATACTCACCTACCCTTGGGGAAGGGAAGGAATTAGTAATGTTGTGGTTAGGGGTTATTGTGAAGTGATCCACTAAGGGGGGCATGTTAGCGTGGCTATGCGAAGAAGAAAAATCCATTAGTGTGCCTATTTAAAGAAGCATAAGGCTATGTGACACAACATGAAGCACCACCCAAGGTAATTTGAAATCACTTCGTACAAACTAGGAGGTTCACATAGGAAAATAGGTTTCAAAGAAAACAGGCTTACATGAAAGGTCTTTGTGAAGCTCTGGCGCTCCACGTGGGAGAGGGGATTTGAAAAGGGGCCTGCTCCGCAATGTGGAATGGCCTAGCCTTGGCATATGATATAGGTGCATATGGAAGGTGCTTTGTGAAGTGGAAATGCTTCTACAAAGCAGTACTTCGTGAAGCAAGGGTGTCCTGAAATGAGTATCACTATGAATCGTTGTGCTTCGTGAAGCACAATGATCCTGCCTTAGTATGTGGGTTATATGTTCATGGAGGGTACTTCGTGAAGAATAAGTGCTCCGCAAATCCCCAAGTCCCCTTTGTGATCCCCTTCCTTCACAAAGGCCCATGGACTCTACGAAGGGCATCCCTTTTTGAAGAGGGTATGAATTTAAGGCAAGGTATAGGTACTTCGCGATGCTAAAGTACCTTGAAGAGCTCGTTTTTAAATAGTAGAAAGTGCTTCGTGATTTGAGAGATGATAAAGAAAAAGGTCGGAGGATCTATCCTTTGGGATCAAGGAGAGACTTCTATTTATAGGAAAGAGGTGGTATGAAGAAGGGATCACTCTATGCGAAGCCACATGTGAATTTTTCATAACCGCAGAGCCTCCCACATCATTGCTCCATGGAAGCTTCGCAAACATCAAGTGGATCATGGAGCGTCCTGGCTCATTTCTTTGTGGCAGATTCGCAAAAATTAGGCATATCATGTACCCTACCACTTATTTTCTTTGTGGCACTTGCAAAGGGGTCTCTCTGCACTGGTTGCGGTGCTCCAGGGCTCTACAATTGGTCACTGAATGGAAGCCTCTTTGGATTTGCCTTTTTCTCTGAGTCCTTTTCCTCTACACATATTTTCTGTGCCAAAAAATTCCCCCCTCAAACATGGATTTGAAAAGAAAACAAGGGTCTATGTCTGAGGGTCAATCGCTAAAACTCATGGTCAATCGCAAAGAAGGCTCGTGAAGGTGGGTCGTGATGCGGAGAGGTGACGCTCGGGTTGAGAGAGCTGGGAAGATCTCCATGGTCAGATGCACCATGAAGCACAAGGGTTCGTCGCTTATCAATAGGTGCGGTTTACCTCTCTTTTTTCCTTTCTCACCTTCACGTTTTGGTGATGGTTATCTTGATTCATGAAGCTCTATGCACTCTATGAATGCTCTCCGTGAATCGGGAATTTCAGCTTCATGACAAACATTGAGTCCTTCAACTCCACGAGAGTCCGCTCTGCAACTTGTGTAAGCTAGAGAGGGTATAGGGCTCCACAATTTATTGTTGGGAGCAAGATCCATGAGCATGATTTTTGTATGGTCTTTGTGAAAGTGATTCTAAAACCAAAACCAAAAAGGTCCAAATTTTAAAAATTGAATGGATAAATAGGGAGCTATCAGGGGCATCCTTGTAGTTGTCACCCAGTGGGAATAAATAGTGAATAGACCAGGTATCGGAGAACTCGTACGAATCCATTCAGACCATGATTCATTGGTGAAGCTATTTTTGGAGATCCAAAAGAACTACCCACTGTGTAGGAGGCGGCCTCTATACATTTTTGGAATTAGGGATGATATCTTTTGTCCCTAAAGAAAACAGGGATGATCCAGCTTACTAGTTTAGAAGCACGTTGTGCCAGTGCCAGTGGTTCAGGGCAGATGATGGCCATACATGGGAGGATTTCACTCCTTTCAACGCTAACTGCCTGTAAAACCATGTGAATAATGTTGATAAGAAAGAATTTCAGCTAGAGACATCTCCCCCACTATACAACAATATTTAGAAGGCATCCCTGGGGAACCCAAAGAAGGGGTGGACTGATGAGTGGGATCTATGCTAGGGAGGAAACTTAATGGATGATTGGGCCTGGTCCTACTGGGTAAGTTACTCATGCGAGGTGTTTGTGGCAGAGATGAGGCGAGTGGGCCTGTATGTGGCAGCATGGGCCTCTCAATTCAATATCTATCAGCCGAAGCAACTGAGGCCATAGTTCATGAGCACATAGTCGTCGAGGACCAACACCTTCTTTTTGCGCCATGAAGGGGTAGGAATTAGCCTATGGGACTTGCACAATATTTAAGGGATCCCAATAATGGGGGAAATGTATGATTAGTTCCTCCTAGTTGTGAGTGAATGGGAGGATTCAGAGAAGATGCCACTGCTAGTGAGGTCAATTATGGACATGGTGCCAAGATAGGACAAGGATTCGGTGAGAAACGTCTATTTCAAATGGTGGTTAAAACAGTTTCTGAACATCCTGGAAGATAGGAAATACATTGTGAGGCCTTGGGCCTACCCGAAGGGGGTCCAAAGAGTCAAAGAGCACTCATACTGGTGACTCTTGGTGGACATTCTGTGGAAAACCTGTGGGTTCAGTGTTAGTACCGATCACAACTGGTGGTTAGTTTGGTTTCATTCATTATGACACTTATCTACAGTTGGATCTTAAAGGTGAGGGACACAAACATGGGTGTGCGAACGAGCACGTTTATTATGGAGTTCGTGTTGGTGATAGGGAGACAGGTCTACCTCAGTATCCCAATGCTCACTATGTTTTATAATATGTTGTGGCACATCAGGGAGAGGAATAAGTCGTAGAGGATATGTGGGTCATTTCAACTTATTTATGGGTGGATAGTGGTGCATGTTAGGGGTATCTAAGAATATCTGAATCCCATCTCCCCTCAAGTATTGAATTTTCGCCCAGCTGTTCTAAATGTTGTGGGGATATTTATAACCATGTTAGCCCGGTAGTTGATGTTGAACCGGTTCTGGAAGGCAGATGAGTTCAATTTCCACCTATTCTCATTTCCAACAGGTGTGTTTACTAATGAAAGATAGGGAATGGAAGAGAATATGTCCTAACTTTTATCCTTTTAGGGTGGAGTCATGGTGGTGTGTGTTGATTTCAAGTCTCTCTACGAACCGTACACCCCACAACATTTTATGAGACAGTTTCGGTGTATGTAGCGGCTGACGTTGCGGGTCTAATTGGAGGTGCACCATGAGGATACCTCGTGTGTGATGAGGATGTTATGTCTCATGTTTGCATGGGAAGATTGGAAGTTGTGGAATGAGATACCTCCGTGCACAACCATCTTTAGGCTGGTGAAGGTGTACGCCAAGAGCTGGGAGGCAGCTTACCCAGGGGAGATGTTATAGCAGAAAATCATCTGGGTCAGTAACGGGGTGTCTACCTACCTAGAGGTCAAGGCCGAAAGGTGGTGAGGACATCTTTTGGTGGTGGGGCTATAGTGGCAGCGAGGCCCGCATGGATTGAAAGGGAGAAAACAGCAGTGGATCCAATGGTCCCAGAGGGATGGAATTATCCAAAGGGGAGGCTACCTATGGGGTTTTGTAGGATATCCACATAAGCTCCAAGAAAGTGCCTACGCCATATAGACCTTCTGGAGAATGTTGTCTTCTTAGAGGATTGGGATATTTGGAATGTCAACAGAAAATTCCTTATCTCGTCTGAGATTTTGCATCACCGGAATCATGTCGGGATGGATTTTTCAGGAATCGGTCATATCAGGGTCAGCTTTATGGTATCCAAAGTGGAGGGGGATAAATACTTGGCTTAGATAGAGGAATTTGTGCACTCCTGGGGTGCTCCGCGTCTGATGATAGATCGGGTAATAGTGTTGTTGAATCAAATAGTTCCTCTACAGCTATCGGCTACTGAATTGAGGGACCACTTATTTCTGCTAGAAGAATTGGATGAGTCCTCTAGGGGGAGGAGTCTGGTAGAGGTAGCCCTCTGGAGACGGGAGAGGTCAGTGATTCAGACCCTGAGTTGGAAGATTTTGTATAGGCCCTTGAGGTAAAACCCTAAATGAACTCCCTAGAGTCTTTATCCAGGTTATCTAGGACTTCTCAATTGGTATTTGAACTATTCAATAGGGCCTTATCCGCAAAAACTACTCCCACACAACAGCTAATGTAGCTATGGGGCCTTCGAGATATGTTCTCACAACTATGGCGGTTACCATGCTTAACGGGGCTGGGACACCCGGGGTGGTTCTTTCGGAGTTCTCAGACGTCCCAAAAATATACAGAGGGCCATGCCTTGGGGTCCCAACAGCAACAACCCAGGAGAGAGACTGACTATTTGATCTCTCTGAGTCACCATTAAAAAATTCATGACATCCACCCATTGATCAGGTTAACTAACATATGTGCAATTTTTTGTATGCATAGTTCTTCAAATGGTGTGGGATTCCTTCGCAAGGTTGGCTGGAACTTCTGGTGGTGCCTTTCCCAGGGAAACGTTGGTGCTCATGGAGGTGGATACCCAAACTGACCAAGCTATGGCGCTCCCTATCACGGTTGAGACCGTTAGTAGGGCATATCCTAAGATCATTGAGGTGGGATCCGACAATGAGGATCGATCAGACAACACTGGCATCAACATACCCAATCAGACACCATATGCAAACCCTTCTGGTGAGTTCCTAGGGGTGTTCACTACTTATGAACATGTTGACCCCACAGACCAAGACGATACAACCTCTGATGAGGAGGATAGTAAAGTCGTCTATCACTAGTCATGGAAGCTGGACTAATGCTTCATCGATGATACCCCTCAAGTAGAATGGATAGACCATATGGGGAGGCTTCGGTCCCGGCTGCATGAACTGTGCGATGGGGGAGTGGATGCCTAGCGTCCTCACATGCTCATCCAAGATCTCATGGTGAAGAAGATTCAGAAATATGATCGTGGATTTGGTTTGGGTTGGAAACGGAGAAAATATTTGAACATCATGTGGCCTTAGGAGGCAAAAAGTGATATTCAATAGTTGTAGGTCCGGGTAGATGGGCACTTCGCTTTCCTTGACAAGAAAATTAGGGCTTATATCACGGTTGAAGGACTAGCTGGAAGAGGCCGAATAATGGATGAAGAAAGACTCTGAGGATATAGATATCATCCAGAGTGACAAGTATAAGGCCTATATTGCAGCTGATGAACTATTCCCCATTGCTGTCGAGGAGGAGCAGGAATTGAACTAGCGACAACAAATCCTAAACATGACAAGCTAGATTGTGGTTGAGCTGTAACACTCTTTTGATGGGGTCAACCCATCCAGGGGAGGGGTTGATCCTTAGGTTTTGTAATGCATATAAATTTTGAACATAATTTCATTCCTTGATTATTTATGCTAGATTCATGTATGATTTCTTTTATTTTCTTCAGTCTGCTACATGTTTGTCACATCCATGAAACATCCAGCGATCAATCCCTAAGCTCACGTGGGTCGGGCCCAATGTGAGAAACAAGGGATGACCACCTTGTTGATCCACCCGAGTGTGAGAGTGCTGACCAAGATTAGGGTATCTAGGGTTTGAACAACCATTCTAGATTTTCAAGAATAAAGAGGGAGGCCTGATTGGAGGGAAAATATCTCAGGACAGTCAAATATTCATTTTCCAAATGAGCTCTAATGCATGACCGGTGCAACACCATGGGGCATTAAAATCAATCCAAACACAAGGAAGTATAGAATGTGAATCACCATAACCAAAATTTTGAATTTTGTGAAGGTGGAATGACAATTAAGGATAACTGTTGACCACATTTGAAACACAGCATCCCTATTATGTTAGCCTGGCATGGGGACAACAAAAGTGGTCCTACTAGTGACCATGTTTGAAACACGGGTCCTGACTCGAAATGTTATTCATTGGTCTTCCAAAATGTTATCCCATCACAGTAGTTGAGCCATAGGCTAAGAACCCATACTTTTTGGTGGTTCCTATAGATGTGAAAAAGGAAGAAGTTCTTAATAAAGGGAATGAAAAGCATGGTGGGTGGACTGATGGTTTGTTTGAATAGAGTCCAACACTCTTGAAATTACGCCACTACGGTGGAAACACATTAGGTGGGAACATCATCCTGATCAAGGATCATATCCACTGCCGAATAGGACCTCTCTGGTAAGGACCTGGAATACCTTGTATTTTTATTTCATATAAATAATAGTGATATACTTGTAGTTTAAGCGTCGTACGGTGAAGACGGTGCACATAGTATAATGGTCATATTTCCTAGAATGAAATCAGGGCTGAGGGGAGAGAAGGTTTGATTAATCTGGGGATGGGCCCAAGGTAAAATGTCTGGGTGTTACTACATATCCCATAAGGATGAGAATCGAGACAAACATAGTTCTTGAGAACAGTGTGGTCGGAGACCAATGCTGGTAGAGGGAACCTTCTCTGGAAAGAGAATTAACACATCCCATGATTATTACAGGGCATCTTGAACTTGTTCAGGGTTGAGCTATAGTTACATGGTTACCCAAAATGGGAATGTGTGGCATGGTACATATCCCATTGTGAATGGGAACCCCAAGAGGCACTCATTACACCACATGTTCCTGAAGGAGTTCGGACCAAGGGGCCAATAAAAAGGGGGCAGGATTTTAAGAGTCCTGGGGCTGGACTCAAAGACAAAATGTACTGATGTTCCTACATTTCCCATGAGGATTGGAATCAAGACATACGTAGTTCTAGGAATTTCATCTTGATTCCTTATAGAAAGGATGTAGAGAATTCTTAGTTTATGGCCTTAGAGCTCGGACCAGAGATGGTAAGGAATGAGGGAGACACATGGTGATGTAACTATAACACCAGACATGAATGAAGACCTTGAGTCCATATCACCATGTGTTCCTTAGGGAGGTCTTAGGTCAAGGGACCAAAAATGAAGGTTATGGTGGTCCTGTGGCAAAGCGTGTGGGCGTTCCTATATACCCAATGAGAATGGGAATCAAGACATACATAGTTATGGAAGTGCAGTTTAATGTCATGTGGGACAAGAGGTAGGAGAGACTATCTCATAGAAGGGAATACATGGAGCAACTATTGAAAACCCGATGTGAATGGGGACAAAACCCACTCAAGCTATGCCATGAAATTTTATAAGAGTCAGGGCCTAAAAGGAAGAACATAAGAGATAATTAATGGAACTTGAGCTGGACGCAAAGAATAAATGTTTGGGAATTCCTACGTATCCCTTGTGGATGGGAATCAAAATATATGTAGATCTAAGGAGAGGATGTATAAGGAGATCTTAGTTTATGGTCTTGGAACTCATACCATGGAGAAGAAAAACTTTTCCAAGAGAGCGCAGACCTTGATTTGATCTCTAAGCCCATGTGAGACAAAGTCGGTGTGGGAAATAAGGGAGGAATAGGTCTTTTCAACACATGGGATACATGTAAATGGGAAATTGGTGCGGATCTTTGAATGAAACATTACCATGACTTTTCTTTCTAACGTGAAAATGTGCATTGAAGGATAGTACCAAAAGTTTCGAAATTCCACTTGGTCATGATGGGGTGGGAAATGATGTGACTCATGAAACTGACATCTATGGATTGATGGGGTTGGATTGAAGAAGGAGGATAACTGTTTACCATGTTTGAAATGCAATATCCATATCGTGTGACCTAAAATGGGTACAATAAACAAGCATCAACTGCTGACCTTATTCGCAACACAAGACTTGTATCAATTTTTCATTCGAAGCCCTCGAGGACGTTATCTTGAAATGATAAGAGAGACCTTGGACCAAGCATCCATGCTATTTGGGGGTAATTTTAGATGTCAAATGTGATGAAATCCCAAATGAAGGGGACACAAAGTCTGAAAAATGGGTGAGAGAATATCGAGGTAGAATCTGACACTCTAGGTCCTAAAGTAGAGTACTCCTGGGAACATTTTTGAATTGAAAAAGGGGGTATAGGGTCCAAACTTAAGAGAATTTTATTCAAAAATATGAACATAGGATAGGGGATGAAGATCTATTAGGAGAAAGAGGTATGTGGTGTGGTTATTACAAAATGATATACCCCTCTCCGGGAAGAATGCAGGCCAATGGGATAGTATAAAAATGAGGTGTTTGAGAAATAGGACTGCACCCAAAAGCTAAATGTTTGGTCAGTCCTATGAATCCCATTAGAATGGGAATCAATCCTCATATAGTTATAGAGGATGATATGCAGTTTCACATCAAGCGAAAAGGACACAGATAAGGTATCTCAACAGGAGATGTGCATGGCACAGCTTGTAACCCGACGTGAATGAAAACACAAGCTCATACCAAACCGTACAATCCCAAATGAAAACATAGGCCAGGGGGCTAACAAGAATGAGGATCTAAGATGGGAGGTCACCACTAATTCGTAGTTTAACATCTTGCAAGGAGGATGATGGTAATCTTAGTTTAAGGTCATAGGGCTCGCACGGTAGATGCCATGTTTAAAGTCATATGCCTGGGATAGGTTAGTGGAGAGGGTGAATCATCATTCCTATGGAAAATTGTGAAATGAAAACAACAATAGAGGATAATTGTTTGCATGTTCGCAACACAATATCCATATTTTTGTGACCAGGGTTTGGGGGAAAATAATTGATCGTCGACCATCGACCACATTCGAAACACGGGACTCATATCAATTTTTCACTTGAAGTCCTTGAGTACCTTGGCTCAAAATGGTAGAATAGCCCTTGGGCCGAGCATCCATGTCATTTGGGGATCCTTTTGGATATGGATGGTGATGGAAACCCAAACGATGGGAAGTAAAAAGCATGGTGGGACATGTGCTTGCGGAAGGACAATAGATAAAGGAGGGATGTCTCAAGGGGATATGTGTGGTGTGGAAAAATAGTATGATGAGGATTTAAGTCCATACCACACTACACAATAGAGGATGAGAAATGGGATAGGGGACCGAAAGGGGGTGATGGACCTGACACAGGATGTCCTGGCTGGTTTGTAGTTTAACGTCTTGCAATAAGGATGATTGGGATCATAGTTTAAGGTCGTAGAGCTCAGACCAAAAACACATGACCCTTCATGTGGGTATTGCCTTCCAAGATTCCTAATCCCATGTGAGAAATTATTATTGTTGGAAATAGGAAATAGGATCCAGCTCTCCCGAACATATAAGGGTACAATAGATGGAATCACACTCCTAACCAAAGAAAACTGATGTTTAAGGGGATAACGGGATAGCATGAACCCCTACACTCAATATTTGGGACATATGGGGGTGGTGACAACAATGGAGGATAGTTGTTTAACATGTTCTAAATGAAACATCAATATCATGACTCGAAATGGTAACAATAAATGAGTATAGATCGCTGACCATATCCTCAATGCAAGACTTGTATCTATTTTCCATTCAAGGTCATCAATAGTGTTGGCCCGAAATGATAGGAGAGCCCTTAGTCTACGTATCTGTACCATTCGGGGGGGGGGGGATTTTAGATGAGTAAGATGATGGATTCCCAATTACAGGAAGTGTGTGAAGAATAAATGTGACCGTTCAATTTAACGTTAAGACGGATGGTGAAAGTGGTGGAGATATCTAGGGAAGGGGTATATGATGTGGTCATGATGAACCTGACGTAATGGAGGAAAGAATCTAGAAACACGCCATTTTTTCCAACCTGACTATAGATCATGAATTTTGTATCTAGGCCCATAGACAAAATTTCTAGTCGTTCATATGAATCCCATAAGGATTGGAATCAAGAGAAATGTAGTTCTTGAACGCCACGCAGTTTAGCATCGTGCAGTGAGGTTTTGGGACAATAGAAGAATGAGGAGGGGGAACATGGTGTGGAAATTGTAATTGTGACAAGAGTGGGGCCAAAAAAATCCTACATGACACCATGTGGGATCCTCCAAGAGAACTGTATCTTCAAGGGGATAGTCCAAGAGGAATCTGGGGGTCGGACTCAGGACGAGGTGCCCGAGAATTCCTACATATCCCACGAGGATGGGAATCAAGCCATATGTAGTTATTGATATATAGTTTAACATATTGTGGGACAACATACAGTTTAATTCCACGCAGGATATAACAGTTTAAGGTTTTGTTGGACCGAATACAGTTTAACATCCTATAGGACAATATACAGTTTAATGTCATGTGGGACATGGCAGTTTAAGGTCATGTAGGACCGAATACAGATTAACATCTTGCGGGAAAATATACAGTTTAATGTCATGTGGGACATGACAGTTTAATGTCTTGTAAGACCAAATACAGTTTAACGTCCTGTAGGATGACATATAGTTTAATGTCATGTGGGACATGACAGTTTAAGGTCATGTAGGACTGGATACAGTTTAACATCCTTTGGGATGACATACATTTTAATGTCATGTGGTAAACAATAGTTTAAGGTCATATAGGATCGGATATATTTTAACATCATGTGGGACTATATAAATTTTAATGTCATGTGGGACATGACAGTTTAAGGTCATGTAGGATCGGATATAGTTTAACATCTTGCAGGATGACATACAGTTTAATGTCATGTGGTACATGACAGTTTAAGGTCATGTAGGACCCGATACAATTTAACATCCTATGAAATAACATAGAGTTTAATGTCATGTGGGACATGACAGTTTAAGGTCATGTAGGGCCGTGTTTTCTCAGGAAAAGTATTACTTGAGGAACCTGTCACTGATAGGAGGAGTTATACGCTCACCATCCATGGTAACTAGAGAGTATTCACCATTGGGATAAGCCTTATGAATTATGTAAGGCCCTTTCCATTTGGTCTCCATCTTGCATGGTTTCCTACCAGATGTCATTGGAATTCTCAAGGCCAACACCAAGTCACCCTGTAAGAAATAATAGAGGCAAAATTTCTTGTTGAATGCTCTAGCTATCTTGTTCTCATGCCTTTCCAAATTGTGCAAGGCATGAATATTGTTCTCATTGTGTGCTTCTAATTTATCCAGATGGATTTTAGCGACTTTATTTGGCTCTTGGTGATCATATATTTTTGTGTACAATGAACGAAACTAAATCTAGATGGGAAGGATGACCTTTATTCTGTACACCAGGGAGTATGAGGTCACCTGTGTGGAATTATGAGTCATTATTCGATAAGCCCATAGGGTTTTGGGGAGCTTGTTTGGGAAACTCTCATTGTTTTGACCAACCATTTTCTATAGGATGTTAGAGAGGATTTTTTTTGAATGCTTCTATCTGCACATTTTCTTGTGCATGGTAGCGGCATGTATGGTTAGAGCAGATATTGTACATGGTGTAGAATTTCTTCAACTCAGATGCCCAGAAGTTTGTGTTGTTATCGGTGAGTACGGCATGAGGGAGTCTGAACCAGTAGATGATATTCGAGCTCACAAAGTCTATGATATAATAGACCTTGACTTCTTTAAGTAGAACCACTTCTTCCCACTTGGAAAAGAAATATGTAGCGGTCAGGATGAACCGTCACTGGCGAGCCTTCACCGGTGGATATGGTCCCACAACATCAAGTCCCAAGATTGCAAAGGTCCAAGAGTACTTTGTATTGTGGTGAGGCTCCTACAGATGAGGCAAAAAGTTGGCATAAATTTGGCACGCTTGGCCCCTCTTGAAAAAATTGATGCAGTCACAGATCATAGAGGGCCAAAAATATCACAGTCATCAGATCTGGAGAGATAGTTTCGTCCAAGTCTGATGAGCCATGTAGGAAGTGGCATGAATCTCTTTCATGACTTGAGAAATAACAACTCCTTGAATGAAATATAGGAGAATCCCATAAAACCCACGCTTGTAGAGAATATTCTCGAGGCTAGAACCACTCTGAAGGGTAAACTGCAGTGCACGATGATGGATTCGCTTGCGCTCGGCTCAATCTGCTGCGAGATTATCATTTTGGAAGTAATTGAAAAAGGAGGTTCTCCAATCAAGAGTATTTTCAATGAACACATAAGGAGAACCTATGGATCCTGATGTAGAGGCTTCGGTGGTAAGATGGCTTACCTGCGGGCTATCATCGTTATTTGGAGTGACGGGGGTGATGAATCTACAGTGTGACTCATGGATAATCGAATCATCTTGATCATGCTCCGCAAGAGATGCAGCTAAGTTGGCCAAAGCATCTGCTTGACCATTCTAGGATCGAGGGACATGGGTAACTTCTGGCCGAGATGGGAACTAGGCCATCAGCTGCAGGGTGTGTTCCAACAGTGGTACGATTTCTAGCTTTCCGATGATATAGTCATCATTGATTTTCATGATGACTAATTCGGAGTCCCCTTTCACATGAAAGTGGGGAACGTTAATCTTTAGGGCCAGCTCGAGGCCAGTGAGGATAGCCTGGTACTCTACTTCATTATTGGTACAACCCTCTGACAGCAGAAATGAATATGGAAAAACAACTTGTGTTGGAGTGATGGAGATGATACCCAAGCCTACTCTATTGAGTTTGGGGTCATTGAGGCTTTTTTCCGGTAGGGATCTAGGATGCACCATCAAGGTGCATTTTCCAACATGGGATAGCTTGGTCTACTGAGAGGATTGCCTCATCAGGAAAATCAAGGTCTAGAGACTGGTTTGTGGGAGCTGAATGGGCGGTGAGTAAATCTTCCAATTCCTTCACGTTGATAGCCTTCTGAGGGAAAACCCTAATTTCAAACTATTGTAGAATCACTACCCACCGAGATAGACGACATGGAAACATGGGGCAGTTTAGGATGTACTTCAGCAGATCTACTCAGTACACCAGCTGTACCTCGTGGTACTGCAATTAATGTCACAACTTATATACTATGAATACCAACATGAGGTAGCTTTTCTCGATAGGGGAGTATTTTTTTCTCCATATCAAGAAGCATATGGTAGTGATAGTAGAGAATGTTCTCAGTTCCCTCGTTGTTCTTCTGGGAGAGAAGGGAACTTAGGGATTGTTATAGGGAGGTCACATAAAGTACTAGCATCTTTCTAGAAACTGGAAGCATCAAGACCAAAGGATGGAGTAGATACTACTTGATTTACTCAATAGTTGTCTGACCTTCTTCATCCCAATGATAAATAGTGACTTCCTTCATGAGTTGAGAAAAGGGCTTACACTTTCCTGCCAAATTTGAAATGACTCAGCATATGTAGGAAAAGTGGCCTTGGAAGCCATAAAGCTCCTGGATATTGATTGGGAGAGAAATTAGGATGATGGACTTGATCTTCTCTGAGTCAATTTTAATGCCCATGTATCTGAAAATGAAGCTAAGAAACATTCTAGAGGTGGCCCCAAAAGCACACTTCAATGGGTTCATCTTCAGGTGGTGAGAACGGAGGAAGCCAAACAAAATCTCAAGGTCTTTGTAATGGTTCTGATGTTGGTGATATTGTACCACCAGATCGCCCATGTAGAATTCCACCAATTTGATGAGGATCAGCTTAAATATGCGATGCATGGCATGCTGATAGGTAGCACCAGCATTATTTTGACCAAAGGGCATGACTTGGTAACATAAAGTACCTTGTGATTCCCTGAAGACCGTCAACTCTTTATCCTCAGGAGCTATTAGGATCTAGTTATGCCCAGAGTACCCAACATTGAAGGAGAGGGCCTAGAACCCATCAATAGTTTTGATCAACAATTATGTCACAGGATGGAGAAAATCATCCTTTGGACAATGACTGTTGAGGTCTTGGAAGTCGATGTAGACTTTGATCTGTCCATTCTTCTTCTTGATTGACATAATGATGGCTAGCCATTTGGGTACCAGACCTCCTTAACAAAATTGTCTTTGATGAGATTATCAAATTCAGCCTCAACCATGGCACCATGAGAGGGGTGCATCTTTCCAAGAGGATGCTTAAACCCATGGTGATTTGCTGGGAGACCGAGGTGGTGGAAGGATACCTTTGGATATAGACCTAAAATCTCATCGTAGCTCTAGGATAATACATCATGGTGCTGCTTCAGGAAGTCCACATACTGTTGTTGCTCCTTGAGAGGCCTAGAGGCACTAATCAATGTGTGTTTCAGATCTATATCCCCATCGAGATTCACCTGCACCAGTTCATCAACTGTGGTAGATAAAACCTCTTCTAATGTAGGAGGAGCATCCTCTAAGTTTTATTATTCACTAATAGGGGAGGGATCCTCAACGAGAGGAGATTCCTCTGAATAAACAGAACCCACACTACGGGAAAAGGGGATTTTTTGTGACGGGCCTTTTGCGGCGGGGATAATGACCCGTTGCAAATAACCAACTATTTGCGACAGGATTTCGTCTCCCGTCGCAAATAGTTCGGTGCGGATAGCGCACCAAACCGCGCGAAGGTTATTTGCAACGGTGGGATCCTACCATTGTAAATAGTTATGTATTTGCGACGGGGCCCGTCGCAAATAACCAGCAGCGGTTTGTAGATTCTTGCGACGGGACACCTTTTGCGACGGGGCCCGTCGCAAATAACCGGTGGCGGTTTATAGCCTTTTGCGACGAGATGTCGTCCCGTCGCAAAAGGTGTGTTAGTATAGACTATTTGCAACGGGTCCCGTCATAAATAACTTTTTAACCACCGACAGTAATTAATGCGGGCATAGGTATCTGTGATGGGTCCCATCACAAAAGATACTATTTGCGACGGGATACCCGTCGCAAATACTCCCGTCGCAAATAATCTAACCTATATATACCCCCATCATTTTTCCTCTCATTCCTCTCATATTTTAGATCACGTTTCTCTCTAAACTGTGATTTTAGAGAGAGAATTTTTCTAAGTTAATTTTTTTGTTCACGAAGAAGTTGTGAAGTTGTCTGCATTAATAGAAAATCAGTCTTAAAGGTATTTATGTTTTTTATTTTATTATTTATTTCATTTTTTTATGTTAATTTTTTTATTGTTGATTAGTTGTAATTAAATTGAATTTATATTGTTTTGTCATTAGTTTTTATTTGTAAAAATAAATCGAAATTTTAAGTATTAATTTTTAATAATTAGTAGTAATTATTAATTATTAACGATAATTAGTAATGTATATAAATAATTTGTAGTAATTAATAACAATTGGTAAAAAATATCAATAAATGGAAATAAATATGAATAACTAGTAATAATTAGGAATAATTAGTAATAATTTCGAATAATTAGGAATAAATATTAATAATTAGGAATAATTAGGAATAGTTAGCAATAATTAGGAATAATTAGCAATAATTAGTAATAATTAGCAATAATTAGTAATAAATAGCAATAAATAGTAATAATTAATAATAATTAGTAATAAATTGTAATAATTAGTAATAAATACTAATAATTACTAATAATTACTAATAAATACTAATAATTAGAAATAAATACTAATTATTAGGGATAATTAGCAGTAATTAGAAATAATTAGCAATAATTAGCAACAATTAGGAATAATTAGCAACAATTAGACATAATTATGAATAATTATCAATAATTACCAATAATTAAGAATATTTAGCAATATTTAGCAATATTTAGCAATAAATAGAAATAATTAGTAATAAATAGAAATAAATAGTAAAAAATAAGAATAATTAGAAAAAAATAAGAATAATTAATAATAATTTGGAATAATTTGTAATAATTAGGAATAATTAATAATAATAAGGAATAATTAATAATAGTTAGTAATAAATTGTAATAGTTAGTAATAAATTGTAATAATTAGTAATAAATTGTAATAATTAGAAATAAATACTAATAATGACAAATAATTACTAATAACTACTAATAATTAGCAATAATTAACAATAATTAGGAATAATTAAGAATAATTAGATATAATTAGCAATAAATAGAAATAAATAGTAATAATTAGCAATAATTAGGAATAATTAGAAATAATTAGCAATAAATGGGAATAAATAGAAAAAATTAGCAATAAATATCAAATTAGTAATAAATAGAAATAAATATTAATAAATTGTCATAATTTGTAATAATTATGAATAATTAGTAATAATTAGGAACAATTATGAATAATTAGGAAGAAATACTTATAATTAGTAATACTTTCTAATAATTAGTAATAATTAGAAATAATTAGGAATAATTAGAAATAATTAGAAATAATTAGCAATAATTAGTATTAATTAGCAATAATTAGTCATAATTAGCCGTAATTAGAAATAATTAATAATAAATAGTAATAGATTGTAATAATTTGTAGTAAATTGTAATAATTAGTAATAAATTGTAAAATTTGTAATACATTGTAATAATTAGTAATAAATACTAATAATTAGTAATAACTACTAATAATTAGTAACAAATACTTATAATTAGTAATAAATTAGCAATAATTAGAAATAAATACCAATAATTAGTAATAAATAGAAAAAAAATATTAATAAATTGGAATAATTAGTAATAATTAAGAATAATTAGTAATAATTACGAATAATTACAAATAATTAGGAATAAATACTTATAATTAGTAATAATTACTAATAACTAGTAATAATTAGCAATAATTAGGAATAATTAGCAATAATTATGAATAATTAGCAATAATTAAGAATAATTACCAATAATTAGTAACAATTAGCAATAATTATTTATAATTAGCAGTAATTAGCAATAATTAATAATAATTATTAATAAATTGTAATAATTAGTAATAATTAGTAATAATTTGTAATAATTTGTAATATTTAGTAATAATTTGTAATAATTTGTAACAAATACTAATAATTAGTAATAACTACTAATAATTAGTAATAAATACTAATAATTAGTAATAAATTAGCAATAATTAGACATATTTAGTAATAAATACTAATAATTAGTAATAAATACTAATAATTAGTAATAAATACTAATAATTAGTTATAAATACTAATAATTAGTAATAAATTAGCAATAATTAGCAATAAATAGTAATAAATAGCAATAAATATTAACAAATAGGAATAATTAGGAATAATTAGGAATAATCAGAAATAATCAGAAATAATTAGTATTACACATGAATAATTATGAATAATTAGGAATAAATACTAATATTTAGTAATATTTAGCAATAATTAGTAATATTTATCAATAATTAGAAATAATTAGCAATAATTAGGAATAATTAGCAATAATTGTAATAATTAGAAATAATGAGTAATAATAAATAATAAAAACTAATAATTAGTAATAATTACTAATAAATACTAATAATTAGGAATAATTAGGAATAATTAGGAATAGTTAGAAATAATTTGCAATAATTTGCAACAATTAGAAATAATTAGCAATAATTGGCAATAAATAGTAATAAATTGTAATAACTAGAAATAATTAGGAATAATTAAGAATAATTAGAACTAATTATCAATAGTTAGAAATAAATAGCAATAATTAAGAATAATTAGGAATAATTATCAATAATTAGGAATAATTAGTAATAAATAGGAATAAATTGTAATAATAGTAATAAATTGTAATAATTAGTAATAATTAGTAATAATTAGTCATAATTAGTCATAATTAGTCATAATTAGTCATAATTAGTCATAATTAATAATAATTACTCATAATTAGTCATAATTAGTAATAAATAGATATAATTATATATAACTCTCTATGCTTGGTTGATCACCTTGTAAGTAGAGTTACAAAAGAACAACCCAAGTCATGCCCTTCTCATGTATAAGAATTATCTCACATGACCCTTCACATAGAGCATTCATCCTTGAAAATTTAACAGAAAGATACTCATATCCCCTCAAATTTTTAAGGAAGAATGATCTATGTAAAGGGAGCGAGATGATTCTTAGAGACGAGAAAAACGTTACTTTGGTTGTCCTATTGCAACACTACTTGCGAGGTGATCAACCATGTATGTAAAATTATAGAGTTTACATTGGACATGGCTGACACAAACTTTTTATTGCACATGACCTGACAATTGGAAACCCTTTGAGATATGAACATGTTAAGAATAGAGAAAAGCCTGTTGCGGATATTGATAATTTTAATATTTTATAAATTTTTAATTATTTTAATAATATTAATATTTTTTTTATAAATATTGATAATATAATTTTTTTATTAGTAATGATTAGATATAATTAGTAACTAGTAAACGAAAACTGCTTGGATAATCAAGGGAAAATTTGTAATCATCTCCACAATGATGATTACCAAATTTCCTTTCATTATTCAAGCCGTTTTCATTTTTCGATGTATTGCTAAGTACTGCTAAAATAGTACTAATTAGCAATAAATAGTAATAAATAGTAATAATTAGTTAGGAAAGGTTAAAAAAAATTAAATAAATTTTATTAAATTCCAAGAACCTGTCACAATTTCCAGTGGATTGATGGCACTCTTATTGCTCGATGACGTTTCTCCTTTCAACTCTCACCGACTCAAAACAATATGAAAAATGTGCTGCTACATAGGCATATTCAATCTCGTATACATGAGATTGGATATGCATTCATAGGATCATATTTTTTATAATATTTTCAGGAAGAGACAGTTGGAAGAAGACGATTCATCGACAAAAAGGGGGATCTATTATCCAACGGCTCATTTACTTGCATCTTTCTCACACTGAAATCAGAATAAAGAATCTGGTCAGAGATACATATATTCATTCTCGTAAGTAAATGAGCCGTCAGACAAAAGATTAGCCATCAATCCACTAGAAATTGTGTCACCTTTAATTAATGGTAATTATTAAGAAGTAGTAGTAATTATTTATCTTCTGTTTTCAGATAGTATTTTTATAATTTCAAATTATTCAAAAATAGTAATGATTTTATATTTTGAAGAAAAATATGAAACAAGGAAGTAGACATCAGTCATTATTAGATGATCGTGCTTAGATAAATCAGCACAGAAATCCAAATGGTTCTGGTTTAAATCCTGTATATATTGAGGGTGTTGAATCTTTCTTAACATTTGCATCATCAAAACTAGAATATGTTTCAGAAGGTACAATTAAGGTTCCTTGTAAAAAATGTGATCTGAGAACGTTTGACACATTTTAAAAGGTTGGGGGACATCTCTTGCTGTTTGGTTTTCAACCAGATTATGTTTTTAGGTATCAACATTGTGAACGCAGTTCTAGAGAAGATATTAATAACTTGATTCTGGATCCATCACAGTTCCTGAATTTAGTACATTATATTGCAGGTCCAACTGTTCAACAAACTGAAACTTGTGATGATATTTATTTAACTCCTGAGTTGGAACCATCCAAATTTTATGAGTTGTTGAGGTCTTATAAGGATGCATTATATCCTGGTTTCAAGATAAGAAAATTATAATTGGTTGTAAGATTTATGGCTATTAAATCAGATAATTTAATACAAAAAAACTGTTTTGATCAGATATTTTTTTTGGTTAAAACACTATTACCTGAAGGGAATGTGTTTTGGGAAAATTACTATGATAGAAAGAGGTTGGTTTGTAATCTAGGACTTAGTTATTGGAAGATTCATGAATTTAAAATGATTGCATCTTATATTCTGGTGTAAATGAGTCATTGGATAGTTGTCCAACATGTGGAAAATAGAGTTATAAAGAAGCTCAAAAAGGGAAGTCTGGATCGATTCCAGTAAAACAGTTGAGATATTTCCCCCTTAAACCCAGGATGCAACGTTTATTTATGTCTCATAACACAGCATCAATGATGTCATCGAACAAAACCAATATTTCAACCGGTAAAAGCTTGAATCATTTATCTGATGGTGATTCATGGAAACATTTTGATCATCTGCATCTGTCTTTTTCTTTAGAAGCCGAAAACGTGTGATTGGGTCTTTCTACTGACGGTTTCTGTCTGTTTGGTTCTTATGGTAGTCAGTATTCATATTGTCTTATCATTATAACTTCGTACAATCTACCTCCACAGATGTTGATGAAGGATCCCTATATCGTTTTGACCTTATTAATCCGAGGACATCCGAAAAAGAATATTGATGTTTATTTGAAACCATTTATTGATGAGTTAACTGCATTGTGGAGTAATGGTGTTAGTACATATTATTTTCCTACAAAACAAAAGTTCACATTAAAAGCTGCATTGATGTGGACGATTAGTGACTTTCCGACATATGGCATGTTATCTGGCTGAAGTACACATGGTCTGAAATCATTTCCTTACTGTATGAAAGACAACAACGCTTTTATGCTCGTCAATGGAAAAAAACCTTAATATTTTGACTGTCATCACAGATTTCTTCCAACTAATCATCCTTTTTGAAGGAACAGATCTCATTTTAGAAAAGGCACAATTGAAAGGGATGAACCTCCAAAAATGATCTTAGGTACATAGTTAATACTAGTTGTATTTTCATTACCTCCCATTACATTTGGTCCAACAGTAAACCAACAAAAAATTCATGGCTTTGGGAAAGAACATAATTGGATAAAACGAAGCATTTTTTGGGATCTCCCATATTGGTCTGATTTTTTGGTCTTCCGCATGTTGGAAGTCATGCACATTGAGAAGAAATGTTTTGATAATTTATTTCATACAGTGTTGGATACACCAGTTAAGACCAAAGATACTGTAAAAGCACAATTAGATCATGCCCAAATTTTCAGGTGACCAGAACTTGAACTATTTGAAAATGTCAGATCACAGAGGTTAATGAAGCCAAAAGTAGCTTATACACTATCCAAAGAGAGTTGTTTATTATTTTGTCAGTGGATTCAAGATTTGAGACTTCCAGATGTCTATGCTTCCAATTTTGGCATATGTGTTAAGAATGGTCATGTTACCGAATAAAAAAGTCATGATTGTCATGTTATAATGGAAAGACTTGTGCCGATTGGATTTAGGGGATTGTTGAATTATATGATTTGGGATTCGATAACAGACATATCAAATTTTTTCGAGAAATTTGTGTAGAAACAATTGACTACGATGCACTAAGAAAACTGGAAGAAGATTTTGTTTTAATTATATGTAAACTGGAAAAAATATTTCCACCTGCTTTCTTTAACTCAATGGAACATCTGATATTACATTTTCCACATGAAGCTAAATGTGGAGGTCCAGTATAGTTTTGATGGATGTACCCATTCTAGATATGCATGCAGAAATTGAAGAAAAAAGTATGTAACAAAGCATCAGTAGAAGACTCAATTGCTGAAGCTTATTTGCAAGAGGAAATTTCTTTTTTCTACTCTCACAATTTTGAATCTAAATATCCCTCAAAACAAAATCGCATGGGACAGAATGAGGGAAATGATAATGATGAAATGGAAAATTATTTATCAGTATTTAATTAGCCAAATCTTGGCTTCAGTGGAGTTCAAGAATGATGGCCTTCAGACGATGAACATCACAGAGCTCATACATAGGTTCTTCTCAACTATGAACAAATGACAGCATTTGTACGGTGAGTTCTTCTATCACTTACTCTATAATTTTGATTACAGTATGTAAACTTATTTTATTTGTAGGTTATATGATAATCATATCAAGAAACAAGTTCCACAAATTATAGTAGATGCTCTTGAAGAACATAGACAAAAAAAATTTCTGAATGGTTTCAAAATCTGGTAACATAAATTATCAATGGTTTAATATCAATTCGGTTTACTATTTATTATAGTGATAATTTTTTTAAAAAAATTCAGGTTTCTCAACATGCTGATAAAATTGATAAGCGACTGTATATATTGAGTAACCCACCATCCAAAATGGCTAAATATTATAATGAATATGTGATGAATGGTTTTCAATATCATACACATGCATATGGGGAATAAATAAACAATTAACAATGGAGTTTGTTTGAGAGAATCGCATCATAGAGAAACTGATGCTCACTTTTACGGCATTCTGGATGAAATTATTAAGCTATGTTATCTTGGAAAAAATTACATAACGATGTTTAAATGTCGGTGGTTGGATACTGAAGAGGATTTCATGTTCATATGACTCATAGAATTGTCAATATTAAATATAAAAGTTTTCTTGCAGTAAATGAAGCATTTTTACTGGCTCAATAGGCACATCAAATTTATTACGCAAAGTATAGTGCGACTTTAAGAGACTTGAGTAATTGGTGGAGCACAATAAAAATGAAATCTCTGGAAAATCAATTTACTCAAATTGAATGTGGTTCCACTGAAGTGGATGAAATAGAAATTTTTCAAGAGACTACTCAAAATCCATCTTTTTCACAAAGAAACATGAATATCAATGAGGACACCCCACAATTAAGGGTCTATGGTGAAGAAGATGTTAATGATGTTACAAATGAAATTGAAATGACAAGGGATGATCAAAGTGACATTCATATGGATACTGATGATGCTAAGTAGGAATATGGAGACATTTACATCTTTAGATATGAAGATGATGATGAAGGTGAACATTGGCATAGTTAAATGCTGGTTATGATCATAACTAATATATATATAATAGTTTTTTCAACTATGTACAAACAAAAATCATTTTTTGTTTCATATTGACTCTAATATATTGCGTGAGTTAGAGGAGGCTGAGCTATCTTTGGATGAGGGGTATTTGGGATCATATGACCCTCAGCATACTAGTGGTTCAGGAGGTATGGAAAGGGGGTACGGTCTTGGACGACTGATGATTCCTGGCCCTATCCCCGAGGGACGTCAACATCTTGGATTCGATCCACCCACATGGAGGTATGGTAACCTGTATATTTTAGGTAGATTTCATTAATTTATTTATATATATTCTAATTGTTTCATTATTTAATCTTTTTTCACAATTTTGCGCATGTAGCTATTGGACAGGGGAGTACTATCTTGCACAATTATTTTTCTCAGCCATTGACCACATGGGAATAGATTCCTATTGATGTGCAGCTTGACATGTACAAACATTGGTTGGTACGTAAATAAATAATATTTATTTGGAAATTTTTTTTATTAATAACTTTATATTATAAATTATTTGTAAGGTTTATGGTATCCCATCAATGATAGCATGCATGAAGATATCCATGCAGCATGGGAGGTGGCTATGCGTGAGCATTTGTGTCTGTTTTTGAAAATTTTTGGAAATACGACCATTAAGAAAGAAGAATCGATAGTATTTAATAAGTCGTGTAGAGCCCACCGACCAGAGTACATTTCATCTCATGTTTTGGATGGATTATGCACCCACTGGTTGGGTGGTGTATTTCATAGGAGGCATTATTTGGGTCGGCAGAACCAAGAGAGACAATAGGTGATGCATCGAGCTGGTAGCCTTACATTCAGTACGCATAGAGATCATCTGGTAAGTATTTTTTAAAAATATTTTATATAACTTGAAATATATACAGTTTATTTTATATTCATATAGGCATTCGAGCATCCCGATATTAAAGAGTACGATGTTTATTGGAGGATTTATAGTGATCCAGCCACCGGAGAGATTAGAGGTGATCACCGATGTCAGATTGTGGTTAGTCTTATTTTTTCAATTTGAAAATTAACTACATATAATATTTTCATAGTTTTAATTTCAAATTGGAATTGAAGGAGTCATATAAGGCTGCGACTTCTCAGACACAGGCTCAGGGTCAGGACGAGGTGACTGATCGGACATGTGTCCACCATTTCGACGAGGCGACAAGGATACATGCGACTCAGTATGGCTTTGAGAAGGGCCGAGTAGTTTGTATCAGCTCTCATGTGACTCCTCGTACTTATTATTGTATTGATGCGATGTCGGCATCCTGCTCGAGATGAGCTCATGGAGAGGCATCATCTTATGGCTTACAGTATCATGAGCAGTTCTGAGCTCAAAATGACCTTATAGAGGGTTTGCAGAAGCAGCAAGAAGAGATATATCACCAGAAGTAGCAGAAGCAGTAGACCGAGGAGGAGTAGCATCTATGGTAGTAGCAGAAACAGCAACACGAGGAGGAGATGCATCGATGGTAGTAGCAGTATCATGAGCAGATGGAGTACATGCGTTGTCTAAATCATAGTTTAGGGACGGGGTTTCCTCCACCAACTCCTCCACCTCCTCTAGAAGACGACCCCTCAATGATTTTTTATGTGAAAAACATTTGAATTTAAATTTGTTGTAATATGAACTATTTACAGTTTCTGTCTTTTATATCAGTGTGATTATTACATAATTTAATTTTTAATATTTAATGATCTATTTTTGTGAATATTGATAATTTTAATATTTTTTATATTTTTTATTATTTTTATAATACTAATATTATTGTTTCATTAATCATTATTTTATTAAATATATTTTTTCAGCTTTATATTTTTTAATATTTTTTTATTTTACTAATAATAATAATTATTATTATTATAATATTTTATGATTTTTTTAATATTATTTTGTGAATATTGAGAATTTTAATATATTTTTATTTTAATTATATTAATAATATTATTATTAATTTTTCAATAATCATAATTTTATTAAATTTGTTTTTTTAAAATTTATTTATTATTTGCGACGGGTTCCCATCGCAAATAGTCTAAATAATTTTTTTTTTAAAGTAATTGCGACGGGATTAGGGACTCGTCGCAAAAAGTATTTGCGACGGGCTCGTCGCAAATAGTCTAAATAAATTTTTTTAAAAATGTATTTGTGACGGTATTAGAAACCCGTTGCAAAAAGTTATTTTCGATGGGCTCATCTCAAATAGTCTAAATAAATTTTTTTAATGAATTTGCGACGGGATTACGAGCCCGTCACAAATACTTTTTGCGATGAGCCCGTCGTAAAAAATTTTGTATATATAAATTATATAATTGGAGACTTATTTCTGATGGGGAAGTAGCCCATCGCAAAAGAAATTATTTGCGACAGGCCCATCGCAAATAATATTTTTTGCGATGCCATTTTCTGCGAGAGGCTATTTGCGATGGGACCCCGTCACAAAAATGTATTTGCAACGGGATCCTATCACAAATAGCCCATCGTAAATACCTAGAATTTTAGTAGTGCCGATGGGGTGTTTGTTCCTTCCTGAGCGGCATTAGACACTGCATCGAGGGACTCATGTGTTGTCAAAACCATAATGATGAAGGTTGTTGATCCGGTCTCATCTGGTCTTCGGCCCAAGGGGCCAGGCTTGATGTTATCGAAGTAATAGTGATGCGTCATCTTGAATCGGATTATCCCATCCTAGTGGAACAAGCATGTATGGTGTATTTTTGTTTCTATGGGTCATACATCCCAATATCTTATGGGTGTATGGTGGATTTGGGATCACCCAAGCCTGATTCATGTAGGAGTATGAGGTGATTTTCCAGCATTGCTTAGACTTGGTAATCTACTCCCCCCTCATTCTCGAAACAAAAAATAATTTTCCCATATCCAGGGTTGTATCCTCCAATCGTTGGATTGGAAAGATATAGAAATCACCAAGATCTGTCCACAGGATGGTCGTAACCATAGGGTGCTCATCTTTGTTAGCCTAGATCGGCTTATCCTTGATCTTATAATAGTCGTCATCCAGGTAGAGGGATTTAAATGAGGCAAAGGGAGACACGTCACCTTGAAGTAATACCACTCAAACATTAAGGAAGTACTTGAGGAACTGGTGATACGATGAAGGACCACCGCATACATGTGGAACCGTAGCCTACCCATCAATGCATTGTAGGCAGTGTCCTAGGAGACAACCATGAACTCGGTGCTGGCTACCAGACCACTGAACTCGGTCTTTAGGCGAATTTTTTAAACCGGTTTCTATTACCTCCTATCATAACATTAAATTTTCAGGTTAGAGGGACTCAGATTATCCTAGGATAACCCAAGTTTTAGTAGTTTCTGAGTCAGGATTAGGTTGATCCTGAAGCATGTGTCAACAAGACAGTGATGAACCTCCACACCATTAAAATGGATGGTGATGTACAGTGGGAAGATGTGACTCTGTATGGTAGAGCCTTTTTCGTCTCCAGGAAACGAGATGATGGATTGGAATTCATCATTCTTGATTTCCTCAGCAAGGAAGGCTTCTGCGGCTTCTACCTCCGACTCAAACTGGAGGGGGCTTCTTAAAGCCTCACCAAGGGCTTCAGGAAAATCTACTGATAGGAGAAGGACCTCAAGGATATAGATCCTTATGGGAATGATATAAATATTATTTAGGAAACCATACTTATGTGAAAGGTGTGAGATTATGCTTATAGAAGGATGCTCTGTGATAGGATGTATGGCAGGGCCTACCTACTAGATCGGCGGCTGACTGGTGCTGGGAATATCCCGCTGCTCACTGGATGAAGCCTATGGAGCGACTACCGGATGAGGTCTAGATGACTGAGATCAGTATATAGTAGATTTTGGCATATCAAAGCATGTTTGAGGCATCTTCCACAGATCTAGTAGCACAAATGGCCGCAAAGGCGGGCTTGATGACATCAGATGAGAAGGTTGCGCGTGCTGAGCTCTGCGCTAGGCCTGTTGTCTGGTTTCGATGGAATGAATATCTTGGATGTAAGTGCTAACTGAGTCACTATGAAGACCCATATAATTGTGTCTCTATCGATGCTAGAGACATCTAGAAACATTGAGAGGATCCTCCTTGCACTCCTTGTCGTCAGAAATCATGTATGGGTTTACAAGCTGTATGGTGTTAACCGAGCCATACCCTTGGCTATCACATAAATAATCATCCACTACTGGAAGGACTCTGGGTGAAATATCCATCTCTGGGGTCAGGAAGTTTCCTTTAGTATGGGACGATTATGGCATCTGTGGGGGACTTTGTTTTCCCTTTGGGTCGTCAATGATTTCTCTTCTAGGAAGAGGAGGGCGGAGTCGTTGACGTAGAGGTACTAGATGCGGGTGACGCGAAATCTTCTAAAGGCTTAGATCAATTTAGATATGCATGGATAATACCATAGGCATGGGAAACTTCCTTACAATCCATCAAGTCATCGAACATCTGAGACCCATGGTTAGAAACTTGATGTCACTCACCTTCGTTGTCACTGATGTTATCGGGCTTCATGAATACACATACCACATGTGTCGGAGCTGGTCCTAACCTGACTATGTTTTTATCAACCTAGTCTGGAATATGATCTTTAAACACATGGCACTATTTAAGGGTGTTCCTCGTGATCTGATGATAGGGGCTGTAGTTTTCGTGATCAGTGAGATCTTACTCTTCTAGTCTCCTACATTTAGGCAAACGAACAATCCCCTATTCCAAGGTACTTTGGAAATATCTAGGAACCTGAGCCTCATTGAATGAGTAGTTTTGGTTCCTCATGTTTGGGAAGGTGACTCTGGGAGCCTAACCTTGAAGAGGTGCTGGAGGACCCTTCTGAGGTGTTGGGACCTGGTTATCTCACTAGGGTAGTGGTGGCGCATTACGCGGGGGAGGGGTGTTGATTCTATGGTGGGAGTTGTTGGGTCGGAGGTTGTGCCTACAGTGTCAGGCCTCTACAAGGCTGTGGAGGTGACTCCACCAATAATAAATCTAGTTTCTTGGGGGCCTCTATTTGGTCCACCATGGTGGGCTTAGCCTTGGCGGATCTCCTCGCGGGAATTGCAGGAGGCAATGGACATGCCTGTTTGGCCTGTTGTAAGGCTTCCTCTAGGAACTGGGCCTTATCATAGAAATCTTATAATCCCATTGGTTAATTCTGGGTAATGAGATAAGGGACCAGTTTGGTCTTGAAAATTCACACACACATTGTCAGTAGTTTCTCATGGGTCAATGGCATGTCAATAGAGTATGTGAACCCATTCCACCAAGAGACAAAGTCCACAACACACTCGCCAGACCACTGTTTTCACTTTAAGAGGAATTAAATACTCATATTCTGATTTGTGGTACAAAATTAGTAAAGTAATTTCCTATAAAGATATTCCCAGACAGCTACTGACCTGATGGGTAGCTGGATGTACCAGAAAAACATAGGTCCTTCAAATTTATGTATGAAGCATCGGAGTTTGGTGGCCTCCTACTGTGCCGGAGTTGCTAGCATGGGTCTGCACCTTCAAATGATGTGGGCCAGATGTTGTAGTGGGTCACCCATCCCATTAAATGGTTAGAAGGTGGTATTTTCGAAATGTGGGGGTGCTTTCATATCATCCAACCATGCCGGATATGGCTTTCCATTAGGCGGGATTTCCACCTATCGCATTTCCAATGCCTCGAGGCAACCAATGAGCCCCATAATGGGATCATCTGGGTGGGGGTTTCTATATTTATGGGGATACCTGACCACCAGTGAGTTGGTAAGTTCTTCAACATGAAAAAAAGGCATAGCGGCTCATGGGGTGATTGGTAGGATGACCTGCGGAGCAGCTGGGTCTGAAGGATTATCCCTCTAGTCTAGTGGATTTGGTGACACATATTGTGCCCTCTTGCTATAAGTTCCAGCCACAACCCTCTCTTCATGGGAAGGATGGTCAGGGTCACCTAGAGGAAATTCTTGAGGGGAAGTTGTGCATGCCCCTACTTCCCCATCCGAGGATCACCGTAGTCTGGTCATCGCTTCACAGCATGCTCAACGAAGAGGTCATTGACCATATTTTTATGCTTTGTGAGTTTTTAACGCAACGCATCTTTCTGAGGATCATCCTCCATATTTTTCACTGAGCCAAAAGGGTCAGATTGTTTGAGGGATCCTAGATTCTCCTTTCTGTTATTGGTATTTCGGCTGAGGACCAAAGCCTCAGTGGAAACGAGAAGACCTAATACATTTCCCTACAGGCGAGTAACCATTCCCAATGGGTCCAAAAGTTGTGGAACTCCCTTGGGGGTAAGGTTTCTATAATGAGTTATGTATCCATATATCACTCTGATAGATTGTCCATGTTAAGAACGACTCTACCTAGAGACATGTCCTCGATATCACCTGGAAAGTAGGGCTGGTGCTATATAGAACTGAAATAGAGTGTCGTATACTACCCCCAACCATGGATCTGCATGTGGGGGGAAGCCTCCTTTATAATCATGCGGATCTCCTTAAATCTCTAGATGCATCGTTGTTGGAGGGTCTTATGGAGGCCTGGAGACTCAGGATGCTGGGCCACAGAGAGTGTGGATAAATCAACCAAATGGAATTGTTGACCAATATCTCCGAAATGTGGTTGACTTTTGGGGTAATCCACTCACCGATGATGAAGATGGATGTTCTTCACCTAGAATGTCTGGAAAAAGAATCCAACTTCCTCCTGGGTGAGCAATTCCAATGCATTAAAGTTTGGTGTTGTGACTGGCCAAAACATCTCTGGGAAATGGTTTTCCGCGAGAATATCCCACCAGATCCTCAGCTCGGATTTGGGGTCTGGCCCTTGGTTTCCCCACTCTTCAACTAGAGTCGGTTGGGGAACCGTTACTGGTACTGAAGCAGACCACTGAGACGGTAGGCTGGCTGGTGGAGAATATGGCGAGCAGGTGGACCAACCTCCACATCTCAGGATATCCTCTAAAGAGTTTAGGAACTTGTCCACCACATCGAAATAAGACGAGGCTGGAGACCATAGTTTCTGGCATAGGGACTATGGATACTAATGGTAGACCACACTATTTCTCATCCTCCATCGATCCCCAGAATAACTCTCCATGATCTCTGGTAGAGGTAGAGAGTTCTCTTAGCATTGATGGTGGAGATTGAATGTCTAGGTCTTGGGGGGATGCCAAATCCTCATCCACTTGAATGTATCTATGGATGGAGGTAGGGATATGGTGGACCTCACATTCTGAATGTACGAGGCTGATGCGCCTTGTTCCTGCCCCGACCCACGACACAGAGGATCGAGGTGATGGTTTCATTTCCAAATCATATTCGACCTCAGAATTTGAGAAGAAGATATGTTTAATCTCAGTCTGAATCTTCTCAGCATTCTTTTTATAGCAGAGGAAACCCTCTATCCTACCCAAGGATAGTTCTTCCTGACAAGGTAGATTTCTAGCTCGAGGAGGTCCTTTGGCCGAACTGGTACAAGGGTGGAGAGGACTTCTGCCTGAGTGAGTTGGGGTGTGAGGAGCACCTAGAAAGATGTCAAAAGTAACACAGGGATGACCTCCATGTCCACCAGATTATGTGCATAGGGAAAATCTATGAGATGTTATGGAGTGGGTATGACCTTGATTGGAGATAGAGGGAGCATGGGTAGGACCTCCATTCTTGTTCCCCCTAACAACATCGGCGTGAGGAGGTTCCCCATACTGGCTGAGTAGATCATGGGTAGGACCTCCATTCTAGCTTTTGGTATGAGGAGGACCATTGTTGATAATTTTAAGAACATCGGGAAGACCCCCACACTGTAGGTTGACCAGATGCATAATTTCTTCACACTGGTGATCTGCGACTGGAGGAACGGCTCCATACTTGCGGTCGTGATTGTAGAAGAGGCTCTTGTACTGGGTGTCACTGCAATGGGGAGCACCCTCATTTGGATTGGTGGTATCATGGGGAGGACCTCCACGCTAAGCTTATAAGTATGTAAGACATGCTTTCTCAATTGTGGAGGTATGGGGAGGACCTTCGTTCTGGGTTTTATTTCCACTGGTTGGCCCGTGGCGGGCACTACATGCATCGGCGTCCAAGAGAGTCGACCCATCCTGCTTGTGGGGCGGTTTGGGACTTGATCCAGGTCAGGAATATGAGTACTCCTCCTCAAAATAGATAGGGGACTAGTGGTATGTATCAGTGGTGGCATTGTCCATGGTAGTTGCTGACGTTGACGCCCCTCAGCAGGAACCCTCTTTAGCTTGCGTTCGATGCTGGTGTCGGGTCACCAGATTGGGGTGGGTGTTGTAGGTGCATAGCATACCTAGTTCTCTACCTGTGTGGCTAGGTGGTGGTGTTGGAACATCCTAGTGGGGGGCCTTATTGGGAGCCACTATAATGGGATCCCAGACGGATTGGCCCGGACATCCCTCCCCTCATTGGTGTAGGGGAGGGAGTCATCAAAGCATTTCAGTGAGAGGCTCCCGAAATGATTATGTGTCAGAGTGGGGAGCATTGTCTCCCTACACAGACCTTGGGGGTGGCAGTGGTGAAGAGGCATAGAATCCTCTAAGTCTAGATGATCCATATCCCAGGTTAGGATAATCCCCTCCACCTCATATTGGCGAATGAGGTCATTTATCACCCATCACTGAACGAACTCAGATGGGGAGATGGGGCGTGGGTTCCTAGAAACTATGGACGTGAAGTCCACAATGGTGGAAATGGGGCTACATGGGATTGTCGCAATGACATTTCCTCTTCCCATGCATTGGTAGGTAGATGGAGATCGGTTTCATGATACAGTAGCTTGGGTCTTGGATGATAGGGATATTAAACAATTAGTTCTACAAGAAGGAAATCGACTTCCAGTGCCCCATCACCATTCCATATTCCATGGCTAGTAAGAAGGATCCACACTAACAACATTGTATACTGGGACATCCAACATTCAACTCTGGTGAGTTTCACGCTAGGCCAACTATTTGATTGTCGGGACCCAGCACCGGATACATGGATCTGGTGACACGCTAGTCCACTGATGTCTCAAACACTACTAATATCCACATTGAGGAGAATAACTTCTTATTGGGTTCACCATTTCTGTTTCTGACGTTTTCACCAGGGCATGCATCCATCTATTTCAGAGGACGAAGCACAGCTGTTACCCCGCATTCCCATTTTCCAAAGGCGGGCTCCATCTGTCACTTATTGATGGATGTATGCTCCTTTATTGAAATAGGATGATGGGATGTTGGTTCATCCTTCTATGGATTCCTCCTCAAAACTTGTTACCTAGCTCGGGTCTCCCTCATAGATTAAGACATTGTTCATGAAACTCTTCCCAGTTCCATGTCTTCATGGACTCCAGTTAATTACACTATTTCTGTCAGGACATTCCAAGGGGTCCAGTCATGGCTAAAACCTTCAGTGGGGGGAGTAGAGACGTTGGACATCACTGGCGTGTCTGGGCGCTGGAACACTGGTGCATCTGGGTTTTTTTCCCTTATGATAGGTCTTCTCGAGGGGGCAGAAGCCTGAGGAATCACACGTCAAATGAATGGAATTATATTCCATAATAATTTCTATGAGGTTTTCCTCATCTTCCTATGTTTAACATAGGGTATGATGTAGGTTTAACATCTAGAGAATACGGGTCAGGTTGATCAGAACACAGATGGAAGTGGATTAGAGGGATGAAACCCCTAGAGGGATCACTGATACTAGGGATAAGGCGTTGTTAGATACCAGATTTATGCTAGGGGTAGTGAAGAGGTGGATGAAATGATCTCACCAGGATGTGGAGGTCTGGGTAAGAATCAGGATGGATGATGGAGAGTTGAATTATGTGGTGGGGGAATGAGATGGAACCGTCATGAAGGTGAAAGCAGTGCTGAGATTTATCCTCTAATAGACCTTCTATGTATCCCCATGTCAAGGAATAAAATTCCACATCTTTCAGAGGGGAGATGGGACACTTAAGGAGGATACCCATGAGAATGGATGCATGGTTGGGACCTAGAAGAAGTGGAACCTCTAGGTTGGGGCATGAACTTTCAGAAACACATATCCTTGAGGGAGAGACTAGGAGGAGACATGGGAGATGGGTTTGAACCTCAGAGAGGCTCCCTACGTACCATGACTAGGAGACAATGATCAAACCCATGTAGTTAATCTTACAATGGCTTACCGTCATTTGGGGATTACAATGGCTTACCGTTGGATGGGGAAAATAATGGATTACCTTCGATTGGGGAAAACAATGGATTAATATTGATTAGGGTTAACAACAGATTACTTTCTATTGGGGTTGGGCTTCAAGGAGGGTTCCTACATACCTTGCCTGGGATATAGGATCAAAAATCATGTAGTTCAAATGGGTATGGTTTAATGTCTTGAGGGACAAAAAGGGGAATATAGTTTATTGTCTTGCAGGATAAAAGTGAACCAACGTGAAGGGGTCGGGACAAGTAGGTGTTGGGATTGAACCTCAGGGAGGCTTCTTACGTACCATGTCTTAGAAAGGATCTGTATAGTTCAGCATGATTTGGTGGATATAGTTTAATGTCCTGTGGGATGAAGGTAAACCAATGTGAAGGGGATCGGAACAAATAGGTGTTGGGCTTGAACCTCATAGAGGATTCATACGTACCTTGCCTTGGAAAGGATCAAAGTCCACATAGTTCATGAGAGTTCGGTGAACTCACATGAAGGGGGTCAAGACCAATAGGTTTTGAGCTTGAACCTCATGGAGGATTCCTACATACCATGCCTTGGAAAGGATCAGAGTCCATGTAGTTCATCATGATTTGGTGAACCTACATGAAGGGGGACGAGACCAATAGGTGTTGGGCTTGATCCTTAGGGAGGATTTCTACATACCTTTCCTTGGAAAAGATCAAAGTCCATGTATTTAAACATGATTTTCTGTATATAGTTTAAATTATGCGGGAAAAAGGTGAACCAACATGAAGGGGGTCAGAACAACTGGGTGTTGGGATTGAACCTCAGGGAGGCATCCTATGTACCTTTCCTTGGTAAGGATCAAATTCCACATAGTTCAGGAGAGTTTGGTGAACCGACATGAAGGAGGTCGGGACCAATAGGTGTTGGGATTAAACCTCAGGGAGGATTCCTACGTACCTTTCCTTGGCAATGATCAAAGTCTACATAGTTCAGGATAGCTTGGTAAATCGACGTGTAGGGAGTTATGACCAATAGGTGTTGGCCTTGAACCTCAAGGAGGCTTCCTACGTACATTGCCTTGGCAAGGATCAATGTCAGTGTAGTTCAACATGATTTGGTGGATACAGTTTAACATCACGCGGGATGAAGGTGAACTGACATGAAGGGGGTCGAAACAACTGGCTATTGGGCTTGAACCTCAGGGAGGATTCCTACATACTTTGCCTTGGTAAGGATCCAAGTCCACGTAGTTGAAAAGAGTTTGGTGAATCGATGTGAAGGGGGATGGGACCAATAGGTTTTGGGCTTGAACCTCAGGGATACTTCCTAGGTAGCTTGACTTGGAAAAGGATCAAATTCCAAGTAGTTCAGCATGGTTTGGGGTTTACACTCTATGGAGTCCAAGTAAGGATGTCATGGTCAATGTTTACTCTAAGCTCATGTGATCCATGCTCGGTGTGTGAGACAAGAGGCAGCAATGACCTGATGATCACATCATGAAAGGTGCATCATTGGGAAGTGAAGTGGGGTTTACATGTGGTTAGTGTCCCAGAAAAGAAACTGGGGCTTATGCATGGTTAGCGGACCAAAAAGGAAACAAGGGCTTATGCGTGGTTAGTGGACCAAGGAGATGGATATTGGGACTTTCTCCAACATGGAGGCTTGATGGTGACAAATCCAAAAGGGAGAGGGATGGGGTAAGAAAGGTCATGGTACCTATATCTCCTCTAGTCTTTGAAATTAAAGAAGAAAGGAGGAGTAGGGTTACTACCTCCCGCAAGAAAGCTTAGGGGATTACACCAAGGTGGTTTCTCTTCCCCACGGATAGGCATCGCTCCGTAAAAAAGGATCTCATTCCATGTGGGGAAGATCTCACTCTCGTGGAGATGAGTGGGCATAGATAATGTCTGAGATGAGGCACCTCGCGTAAGATGCATGGTGTGAGTTCAGATTTTAACATCATGTGTTGAGGATGATGGTGATTTGTAGTTTAACTTTCTTCCTCTTGAACGAGGATGGTTTACTCCGCACCCCTATGACTTACATAATTGATACCCTCCCACCCTTGGGGAGGGTAAGGCATTAGCGATTTCGTGGTTAGGGGGTGTCATGGAGTGATCCGCTAAGGGGCCCACATTAGTGTGGATATGTGAAGAAGAAATAGCCATTAGCGTGCCTATGAGAAGAAGCATAAGGCTAATAAACACAATGTGAAGAACCACCCAAGGGAATTTGAAATCACTTCATACAAACCTAGAGGGTCACATAGGAAAAGGGGTATCAAAATCAAACATGCTTATAAGGAAGGTCTTTGTGAAGCTCTGGCGCTCCACATGGGAGAGGGGCTTCGTGAAGGGGTATGTTTCACGAAGTGTAATGGAATAGCCTTGGCATAGGATATAGGTTCATATGGAAGGTGCTCCGCAAAGTGGAAAGGATTCCGCAGATCAGTTCTTCATGAAGCAAGGTTGCCCTGCAAAGCATAGTACAATGAAACAGTGTGCTTCGTGAGGCATAGTGACCTTGCCTTCACATGAAGGTTACATGGGCATAGAGGGTACTTCATGAAGAATAACTGCTATGCAAAGACTATAATCCCCTTGGGGATCCCCTTCCTCTACGAAGTACTGTGGGCTTCGAGAAGGGGATCCCTCTTTAAAGAGGGGTTGAATTTAAGCTAAGGGAGAGGCACTTTGGAATGATTAAGTACCTTAATGAGCTCATTTTTTACATAGCAGAAAGTGCTTTGGGATTTGAGAGCTGAGAAGGTGAAAGGTCAAAGGATCCATCCTTTGGGCTCGAGGGGAGCCTGGAATTTATAAAAAATATGCAATGCAAAGTAGGGATCACTCTATGAAAATCCACGTATTAATTTTTCGTAACTACAGAGCCACCCTCCTCCTTGCTCTATGGTGGCTTCACAAACGTTAGGCAGATCGCAGAGCATCCCACCTATTTTTTTCGTGGTAGCTTTTCACACACCAGACGGATCGCGAATCATGGATTCTCCCACTTCTTTTCTTCATGGCACTTATAAAGGGGGCCTCTTTGCATCGACAATGGTGTTGTGGGGCTCTGCGATTAGTCTTCGTGAGGTAGCCACTTTGGATTCGGCTTTCTCTCTATGTCCTTTTCCTCCGCACACATTTTTGGCACCATCAAGGTATATCAGTTGAAATATAAAATTATATTTCACATTAATTTAATTTTTTATGGTTGATGAACATTAAACTTTAGGAAATTAGTGGTGTCCAAGGAAAACTGTAGGTCCCTTTAATAAATAATGGATAAGGTAATTGGTTGACTAGCTAAAAGCCACAATAATGGTGTGGTGGGACCTCATGTACCTATTCAACAAATTTATTAGTGATATAATTGGATATTTTTCAGTTGATATTGTAATAATTTAACATCTATAAAATTCAAAGAAGTTGTACTATTTTCCAATCAAAGTGACAATAATTTTCAATTCATACTTTTTAATTTCATGTGTTATTTTTATTTATTTTTTATTATTGTGAGCTAGGATCATTTGAGTTTGTGATCATTTTGACTCGTTATGGTGACTTATGTTCAATTTAACCCCTATGTTCTGATACATCGATGTCATGGGGTTCTTTCAGTCTATGATGTTCTAGAGATTTGTTTTCACTTGATGCTTCTGAATGTTTTTCTTTTAATTATTGTTTTTTATAAATACCAATACATAAAAGATATATATCTATAAAATAATAATTCAACGAATAAGTTTATATGATTGAATTTTATTTATTTTTATTATTTTTAATATAGTAAAATTTCATTAAGGTATCTATTATGGAAATACAAAACCATGGAACATTAATGAGAAAACTATAAAATAGACACCTTATAATTAATGACTCAAGGGAATGTGATAGACTTGAAGGGAATTATTTCCATTAATTATCTAGAATATTTATAAAAATATCTTCTATCACTAATTCTTCCTCATTCAAAATATGATAAAAAATAAAATTTATTAATCAAGATAAATTTTACCAAATGATATCCACCCATAATTTTCAATATATAAATTAAAACATCAAACTAGTTATCTATCAAAAGATTTATATTATGGTTTCTGTTCAGTCTCTTACAATTTAAAATTTTAACTCTTTAATCAAATATAATTTTTTCTTAAAATACATCTTGTATGTCTCGTATGTAATATGAAAAAAATTATAATCTTCTAATATTATCAGGGTTATATTGTGATTAAATAGTTTTTTGTTATCATGTAAAAATAATCCTTGATGTAGGGAATGAATTGGGAATGGGTACCTTTAAATGATAATTTTTTATACATTAGAAATATTTAATCATTAATCATCAATAATTAGTTTTTATTTATCATTTAGTGGATTTTAGAAATCCATATCATTAACAATATGTTGATTATTAACAACCATTACTAATCTCTTATTACCCATCATCACTTATCACACACATTATAGTATCTTATTTGGGAACATAAAGTAACCACACATCATCAACACTCTCAATAACATTAAATAGGTTATCCTTATCACCCATTGTAATTCATGGGTATATTTAAATAACTAAGGATCTTTTATTGACAGAATGAAGTTTACAAACTTTTTTAACATCAAGAACCTCAATTTGTGTGGGTTAAGTTGAATGAATTCACATTATTTCCCTGATTAATGAATCAATATTATATTCTTACAT
This sequence comes from Viscum album, assembly GCA_963277665.1. Lineage (NCBI taxonomy): Eukaryota > Viridiplantae > Streptophyta > Magnoliopsida > Santalales > Viscaceae > Viscum > Viscum album. Next base: position 1,453,155,894 of record OY728125.1, read on the forward strand.
GGTAGTATTGTTATTAGATAGATGAATTAAATCAACTCCAGACAAACAACATAGATATTTATCCCCAACTACAGTAGTGACATAAACATTTGTTTCTGTAATTACTCAAACCTCAACATCTAGAAAATAATTATATATTCCTAAAACCCTGAAATGGGTAGTATAAATAATATGATTAGTCAAAGTGGGAATAATATCTTGGGATGAAAAACTAATAGAACCCCAGATGAATATAGAGTAAAGTGGGTGTGGGAAACACCAACAGAGGAACTTAAGTTTGAGTGTCTCATGGTTTGACATCAATAAAAAAAATGAGGCTGATATTTATAGTGAATATATTGAATGAAACCCAATTATCTATTATAAATATATTTATAATGTAGTAACAACTTATAAAAATTAATTTTGAAACATATATAATAAACCTTTGGATGAGATTAGTTACTAGTGTAAACATCAATCTTAGTGGGAGAACCTATTACAATATAAAAAATATATATTACACATAACATTGATAAATGTTTCACCCTTCTATTTTAATCCACATGAGAATAATTGGAGAATTTTACTCTTTATGGGTGAAAAAAAAATTATTTATTTCCATTCAACATCCCTTCATATTCCTGGAACCTCACATGTATTATCGATAGAATTCATCCATATGATAATATATAATGAGAAACTTTAATTCATTAATTATCCTTTTTGTAATCCATAAGAAACTTTCAAGCCTAATAAAGTGTCCCATTATGGAAATAATTGTGTGGACCTTTAAAAATATTCCCACCAATTAAGAAAATTTATCCAAGCTTTTAAGCATCATCATGTGATAATTCCACCACAAAAATAGGCTTTTTGATAAAACAAGGAATCATTTGAGAAGGATCATTTTGTTGAGGTGAAAACTATATTGTTAACATGAAAATATAGGCATGGGTGTAGGGGAAATTTCATAAAAAATTCTTTAAAATGATTATAGTTCTATGTATAGATAGGAGTTGAGATGTATATTGGGGATATTATAAGTATTTTGTTTTATTTTAATATCATTAATGAATGTAGATTAATGTCACCCAATTATTCTTAATATAAAAAAGGTATAAACCCTAAAATCCTCCCTTACGTGGATTATTGGGATATTTTAGGCTGATGGCATACATGGTGATATAGGCATTGTGTTGGTGATAAAGTAGGCAGGGGTGCAGACCTAGGTATATATAGGAATAAAAAAATAAATAAACAAAGGTTTTAATTCCATGTTGAAGGGGACTTTAGGCCAACTGATGGATTTTATCCATATAGACTTCAAGAAATAAAACTATAATGGGTCAACAATATAATGGGTCAAAACATGGAGGGGTGTATCATATCATTTAGGTACAAGGGGTGTGTGCATTATTGTAACACCCCAAAAATCTAAAGTATGAAAATTATATTTAATAGCATGTATGACATGCAACAAAAAAAGCATAGGGGAATTTAATATCCTGTTACATTATAATATATTTACTATTTTAAATAAATTTAGTATATCTGATAGATTTTAATTAACCCAACATAGAGTAATCTCGTGTCATATGCAACAATGATTTCCCTAGATGACTTGAGTTGGACAAAAGGATAAGAATTAACAAACAATAATATATTATTAAAATATATTTATTTGATATAATAAGTTATAAACATGATGTTATGAATAGTATAAACTAAAAAATGGAAATATATGGTTTACAAAAATATAAAATTAATTTATTGATTTCAAATTAATTAGGAATGAATTTTATAACCAATTGAATATAAATGGAATATTTTTATATAAAACTAATTTTATTCTCACAAACATGGTTTATCTTAATAAATTGAAGTAATTAAAATTAGTTATTCATATTAAAGTAATTTAAATTTTATATATACAATAAAATATTTTTGATACAAATCTAATATATTTGATAAGCATAAGATATGAACAAACCTAGTATTTTCTATAAAAACTATATTTTTATAAAGGAACTTTTACAGCCTTTTAATGAAGAACCTATTTTAAACCCAATTTTTGGAAATTTAATAAATTATATATGTCAAAATAAATTTAATATTTTAAATAGAAACAAAAAAAAATATTTCAGGGTAGTTTTTTTCTATGATGTTTCACTTCTTAATGAATAGTGAAAAATAATGAATTTTAATTCATAACTATTTTTCATCTTATTTATTTATAATGTGGATTGATATTTTAAATTGGTTTTAATTTTTAAATAGATAAATTTTTTATCAAATAATATAATTTAGTTCATTATATTTAATTTAACCTTTAAAGTGAATATAAAACATAGAAAACATTGGGACATTTTTACTTTAAAAACTCGCAATAACAACCCATCTATGGGATTGAATTTAGAATAGTTTCAGGAAATTTTATGATTAGAATTTGTAAAAATAGATTACTTATTTATAATTAGAATAATTTATAGTATCTTGTAATTTAAACTTAGTGTTTGACTAATAATATTAATGAAAGTAGTTAATATTAATTACAGTGATTAAGAAAAAAATTAGCTTATCAAAGGACTAAATCGTAAACATAAGGGACAAACTGACCATGAAACATTTCCAAAATATATTGGATGGTAATATTAGTACCCTATATTACCTTTTATAGAATTTTGACCATTATTGGATCAACTTTAAATGGTAAAAACACGCATAAAATTACATATTCCAAAATTAACAAGAGTGTCACTCCTCCTCCACTATAAAAAGTCACTCAAGCCTTACACTTCCTCACACCTTTAAATCCACTTTGGATCAACCATGATCGTCTAAACTAGATCCTAAAAATCCCTCCCTTCATACTAGAAGCATCACCATGGGAATAAATCCATCCATGTAATCCCTTTGGTGAAAACTAAAAGGAGTTTCCTGAATTAGAGGTAATAAACATCCTTAAGCTCTTTAGTTTTGTTTCCATTATCCACCCTCTCATCTCTTAATATTACATTATTATATAATAAAAATATTATCCTAAATATAATGATATTTATTTATTCTAAGTTTTTTACCTACACTTACTCACACTTTCAACTAATGGGTAATGAACTTACTATTTATGAGTGTGGAGAACTACCGCCTCAAAAAATGATGTTATTCATTCTTACTTTACCAATTATCATAGCAGTAATTATGATGGAAAAATTGTTTATATATTATATATATTGTATTTATTATGTATTTATTTAATTTAATTATTTTATAACACATACCTTTATACTTTACCTTTTTTGTAAATAAGATAACATCAATTATTTAAAGTGTGGACTACAACCCCCTCAAACCGATGAGATTTGTTCACACTATACATGGAATTTATAAATGATTGTATTTATAAAAATAAGGGAAATATATAAAATATATATGATACTATAATTATAATATACATATATACAATTTTCTTTTCATTCTTTTAATGAGATAAATAAATAAAAGTAGCATCCATGCATATGTATGGCCTATTGTCTACATGAATGGTGCATTTCATTTCATATATCTAAATATTATAGATTATTATAAATACATATATATTGAATATATATAAAATTTAAATAATGTTTTACATATAATATATTATAAAATCATGATCTAAAAAATAATAAAAACAAGTAACAAGTCAAAATATTCTCAAAAGACTAGGAATTTAACACCCAAAATAATGAAAATAATAAAAGATTGTTTTCAAACAAGTAATAAGATATTATGAAAATTAATATGGTTATTAAATAAGTTAATAACAATATAAAAACTACTATACATTATTTTATTTTCCTTTCACACAAAAGTAAATACATGTTGAGGTATTTCATCTCAAGTTACATTCCATTGAGACTTATTTGTTATTATGCACCTGGTTTCTTCTATATAGTGTATATACATCCATTTGACATGTTATATCATGAATATATTTATTATAAAACTATTATAAGTTTCATTTAATATTATTACTTCATATATATTATTATTAAAACCTTTCAAAGTGTTTTGGGTCAATTTGGAATGTTTAAAAATTATTCTCCATGAGAAAGTTTTTAATGATTATCTTTGCAATCTTACTTCCTTTTGTGATTATTAACTTTATCTTAAAACATTATATTTATTTTTGTGAAAATAATTTATTATATATGGTTTAAATACTTACACTTTCTCATATAATATCATAATTCAATAACTCATCATGAAATTCTATGTTTCAATTTGAATTAGTTCATCTAAAGGGATTCGAGTAAAAGTTACCAAGTGGAAAAGAATTTCATAATAAAATTTCTTTTCATTGGGTTATATTACTTCCTTGTTATTATTAATATTATATTATTATGATTATAATGAAATTGAATTTTTATTTATTTATATCCACTTCTATATGTGAATTTACAATTGATACACATAATCGTTTCATTTATTGATTCTCACTTCAATGTTATCGTCTTTTCAAAGGTTTACATCACAATATCATTTTGTGTGAGATTTTTTACACTTGAATTTACATTATATGAAATTATTTTATAATTGTCTAATAAAACCATTAATTTAATTCTCCTCTGGTTATTCATGAAATTTTTCATGTAATTATACCATTTTCTACCCTTTAGTACTCAAAATGTTTTAGAAAATTATTCTAAGAAAACCAGACTTCATTTCCCTATTTACTCGAAGAACCCATTTATTTCTAAAAACCCATTTCTTAAAAAGGTGTGAAATTTTTTCAGCCATTCTAAAATGATTTATTAAAGTCATTTTTACCTTTTTTTTACCAATATTTATAAATGAATATTATTATCTATTTCTAAACAAGTCTTTTTTCTAATCTTTTACCTTGAAAAGGAAATTCTCTTTTTTCCCCATATGGCATGTACAAATTTAACCACCATCATTTCTTAGAAGCATAATTTATAATTTTAAAAGGTTAATTTTAAACAAAATTATTTTTAAAATTTATTTTCAATGAAAAGTGTTTTGAAATTGTTTTTCAAAACAAAAGGACATTTTCTTCAAGAATTTTTTAAATTTTATTCTTCATTTTCATCAATTACAAGAACATTTACTCTTACTCCAATGTATATATGACATATTGATACCATAATAATTCTTCCTTTGGATATTTTATGATTTCTATGACCAAGGATAGTATTGACATCCAATACCTTTATTCCTTTTATTATCCTTGAAATATTCAATTTCCTACGATCATTTGACATTGAATTTCACCTAAATATCTATATAATTTATAATGGGTATGATTATTTCCTAAACCATATTCCATTTTTACATATGGTGTTTACTTTGAGATATGTGAGTAATTAATTGAAATTCATATGTGATGGTTAGGGCCCACTATAGGCCCTCGATGGATCAGTAGGTTTCATGAGACAAAATAGATATGGTTTTGGACAAGGACTTATCCATTTATTAGATTTTTGTCATAATGCATTAACAGTATCATATTATTGGCATGAATCCTTGGGAGTATGAAATTATTGGAATAAATCATTAATAGTATTATATTCTTTTCATGAATACTAAATGGTATGTTTTAGATATCCATCGTTATGCATTCGATTATTATGGATTTATTTATTGTTATTCCATGAGATTATTGGATTAGCTATAATATACATGGTTAAGTTTTATTCTTGTATTATTGATTAAATGGAATGTGTTCCTAGTTATTACCTTACTATATTTATTTTTCATTATCTAGTTATTTAAATGGAATGTGTTTTCAGTTATTACCATTCTATATTATTTATTCACATCCTTCTTCGCTTGTTTATTATATGGTATGTGTGTTTATTCATTTATCATTTCATAATTATTATTCTTGTAGGTTAATGGTTACTTATGTTATACTTTACCTTTATTGATATTTTGATCTCACCCACATTTTTTTACATTCCCCATGAATCCAAGAATCATACTCTGCGAGATATATAGGGATATATGAGATGGAATAAAGATATCCTCTAAAGAAAGAAAACATTATATTGTAATTAGTATATTTATTTGTAATACAATAATAATGTATGTATTTGGTTAACCAGGACTAATAAACTAATCAGTCCATTGGGGTTTGATTAAACGTAATCATTCCAATGTAATGGTAGTAAACACTGACTCTGGGCTTCTGGGGTTGGGCCACTGTATTTTTTATCGACGAAGGTTTAGTGGAAACTTTAGGAACTTGATTTTGTAAAACATATATTATATAACATAACCCTAATGTATAATTTGAGGACAAGTAGAGAAGAGTATACTAGAATTTTGGTAAAGTTTATATTATGTGGGTATTACAAGAAATTCATCCACTTCTAAATACTAAAACTGCATATGGTTTTAACACAGGTGTACCTAGTGTTAATAACACCAACAAGGTGTGTTGATCTTGACGCATCGTAACCCGGTACGTGACAATGGGCCTTACTGTACACCATGTTTGATACTCCTAAGGGATATGCATAGGATAATTCAAATTTTCTCTAAAATTCATTATAAATGATTTGAATTGGTAATGATAATTAATGAACTGGGATAAACCCTAAACCTAGGAAGAACATATGTGGAAATAAATGGATGAAGTATTTATTTATTAGGGTTGTATTGAAAGTAGTAGGATATTTAATGATTAAATTTCAAGGATTCCCATCATATTTATTTTGAAAATTATATTAATATGGATTTAGAGATAGACATTTTTCAAGTTAGGTGACAACAAATGAAGTCTCAGAAGGTCGCATGTCTTGAACCCATAAAAGAATTATGAAAAGTGTTTAATTCCAACCACTATTCTACGCAATTTCCTAGTGAATATTTCATTGTTTTTAGTTGAAAACTTTTATGAATAAATATTAATAATTAAATAGAAGTGTAAATTTTTAGGTTTAGAGATTGGTAACTTAACCATATTAGATTTGGAGAATATTTAGAGACAAATGTAAATATTTTTCACTCTTTTATGGAGCTTAAGATTCATGAAATATTTATATTAGTTATTTAGGTATCAATATTAATTTCTAGATACCCATTTCATGATATAAGGGGTGAATTATAATTTTATCGAAGAAAAACCAAAAGATGGAATTGTTCTTATTAAATTAAAAAGTATCATGTAAGTAAATTTCCTTATATTATTAGGCAGAAAATAAATTTCTCAAAATGAGGAAAAAGAATATAATAAAATATTGTCTAAATACAATAATTTTCATAGAATAGATGCTCTTCAAAATTATCACAAATTTATGGCTTTGAGGCCCTCAACTTTCCATTGATCACTCACTTTTTGTGATTGATTAACTCAGTCATTCTCTGTAAATATTTATGTTTTTTATCCATGTACAAATCTCTACATTCCACTAATGTTCTCTAAATTAGATACCCATTTATATGTCAGTCCATGTTACTTTTATACTTCCCATTATCACTTTTTTAGAGGATGTTTTATAAACCCTTCTCACGATATAGGATTTCAAACACATGAAATATCAAACAATCTATCACCAAGAATGAGTTTAAATTTGGAGGATGAAATTTAATTATGGTGGGGAGAATTTAACACCCGAAAAATATAATTTAGGAACATTTTATTCAATATCATTTATCACACATAACACCAAACACATAAGGGAATTTAATAACATTAGAAATTATAATATATTAGCTATTTTTAATAAATTTAATTTATCTAATATCTTGAAATTCATGAAAAATTGAGTTATTTTACATCATACTCAATAATGATTTTCTTTGATAACTTCTGTTACACGCAGGGATGAGTTTTACCAAACAATAATATAATATTAAAATATTATTATTTAATATAATAAGAATTAAACTAGACTTTATGATTAGTATTCACAAACTTCTTAAAATATATAGTTTGTAAAAATAAAAAACTAATTAAATTATTTAAAATTAACTATAAATGAATATAAGAACAAATTCAATATGAAGAAAATATTTTTATAGAAAACTATTTTCATTCTCACAAGGGTGTTTTATCTAAAAAAAATTAAATTAATTAAAATTTTGAGGGATATTAATGTAATATATATTATATATCTAATTAAATATTTTTTATATGAATCTAATATATTTTATAAGAATAATATAGAAACAAACTCAATATTTCGTATAAACACATATATTTTTATAAAGGCACTTTTACCTCCTTTTAAGGGAGAACCTATTTTAAATCTTATTTTTTGAACTTTTATAAATTATATAAGTCAAAATAATATTAATATTTGATATATAAACATAAAAATTTGGTTATGGTGTAATTTGGTATTATTTATGAATTTTCATGTTTTAATGAATAGTGAAAAATACTAAATTTTTATTCAATACTTCTTTTGCATCTAATTTATTTATAAGTTTATATCATATTTTAAATTGGTTATAAAATATAATTATATTATTTTTTATAAATTAATAAAATTTAGGTCATTTTAATCAATTTCACTTTTAAATTCAACATAAAAACATTGCAAACCTTTTAATGTTTTTACTTTAAAAACCTGCATAGTTGACCGGCTTGTAGGAATAAATTTAAATTCATTTATTCCACTTTTGTGGTTTTATTTTAGAAAAATGGATTCAATACTTTTGAATAATAATAATTTATAATTTTAATAACGTAAAATTAGTTTTTAACCAAAAATATTTTTGATAGTAATTAAAATTAATTACAATGATTAAGAGAAAAAATAGCTTAACAAAGGACTAAACCTTAAACATAAGGGGAAAAATGACATACACACTAGTAAAAAATATATTTTATGGACATATATAGACCCAATATACTTAATTATAGATTTTTAACCATTATTTTAGACACTTTAAATGGTATAAACTTGGGTGGAATTCCCTTTTTCAAAATTGAAAAGAGTCCCACTCCTCGTCCACTATAAAAAGGCACTTAAGCCTCCCACTTCCTCACACATCTCAAGGAACTTTGTTTCAACCTATATCTTATAAAATATATCCTAAATATACCTCCCATAATCCTATAATTCTCCCCTTGGAAAGAAATATATCAAAGGAATCCCATTGGTGCAAACGAAATGGAGTTTCCTGAATAAGAGGTAACAAACTTCCTCAAGCTCTTTAGTTTTATTTCCATTATCCAACACTTCAAATCTTATTATTTCATGACTATATATTAAATAAATTATAATAAATTCACATAAATGTTTTTATTTTAATTTTTTCTACCTACACTTATACACACTTTAATCTAATGGGTAAAAAACATACCCTTTATGTGTATGGTGAACTACCGCCGCACAAAACAATGTTGTTCATTCTTCCTTTACCACCTATAATGATAGAAATTATGAGAGGAAAATGTTTATATATTATATGTAGAATATTTATTATTTAATTATGGTTAATTTATTTTTTTATTAATCATTCCTTTATACATTCCATTTTGTGTAAATACGATAACATCTTTTGCAAAAGTGTGGACTACTACTGCCCCCTCAAAGCGATGTGATTCATTCACACTATACATCGAATTTATAAAGGATGATTTTAAATAACCTATATGAAACATATTATGTATATATGATACTATAATTTTAATATACATATATAAAATTTTCTTTCTATTCTTTTAATATTAAAAAAAATGAAAGTAGCGTTCATCCGTATGTACTACATACCATCTCCATGAATAGTGAATTTCATTTATTATCTAAAAATATTATAGATTATTATAAATATATATACTGAATTTATGTGATAATTAAATCATTTTTAAATATTTTATTTAATTAAATCATGATCAAATTAAGAATAACAACAAGTAACAAGTCAAAACATACTCGAAAGGCAGGGCAATTAGCACTATAAATAATGAAAATAATAAAATATTTTCATAAAATGGGTAATAAGATATTATAAACATGAATATGGTTCATAAATAAGTTATTAACACTCTTAAAACCATTATATAGTAGTTTAAAGTCCGTTTATAAAAAAATATAAGAAAATGTAAGGGATTTCTTCTCAATTTACATTCCATTGAGACTTATTTGTTTTTGTGAACATGTTTTCATCTATATGGTGTATATACTTCCCTTTGACAGGTTATATCATTAATATCTTTATTATAATGATATTATAAGTTTCATTTATTGTAATTCATTCAAGTATATTATTATTAAAATGTTTAAAACTCGTGTGGGACACTTTAGAATGTTAAAAGATTATTTTCCTCAAGAATATTTTTAATGATTATCCTTCTAATATCACTTCCTTTTCTGATTGGTAATGTTCTCTTGAATTAATCAATTTATTTTTGTGCACCTCATTCTATACATATTGTGTACATAATTAAAAATTATCATATAATATCATAATTTATTCATTATTTATGATATTTTGTGTTTAAATTTGGATTATTTCATCTAAGGGGATTAGAGTTAAAAGTTACCAATTGGGTAATAATTTCATAAAACAATTTATTTTCCTTAGGTTATATTACATTCTTATTTTCATTAATATTATATGATTATGAGTATATTTACTTTAAATAACTATTTATGTATTTCCACTTCTATATGTGTATTGACAATTGATACAAATAATCTATTCATTGATTGATCCTCACTTAAATGTTATGATTTTTCAAAGGTTTACTTCACAAACTCATTTTTCCCGGATTGTTTACACTTGAATTTTCTTAAAAGGAAATTATTTGATCATTTTCTAATAAACCATTTCATATTATTATCGTCTAGTTATTCATGTGCTTTTCAATTAATAGTACCAATTTTCCACTCTCTAGTAATCAAAATTTTATAGAAAATGTTTTTAATAAAACCCAACTTTGTTTCCCTCTTTTCTCGGAGAACCCATTTTCTCCTAAAAAACATGTTTTCTGAAAAGGTTTTATAATGTTTCTAACCTTTCTAAAATTAATTATTAAATGAATTTTACCCTTTTTTTTATTTTATATGAGTTTTCAAATGAATATACTTACCTCTTCCCAAACAAGTCATTTTTCTAAAATTTTATCACGCAAAAGGAATGCTCTTTTTTACCTCATATGGTATGTATGGATTTACCCACCATCATTTCTTTTAGGCTTCCTTTTCAAATTTTGATGGTTAAGTTTTAAAAAAAATCAAGTGATTTTTAATGAAATGATCTTTCAAATGGGTTTTCAAAAAAATTGATATTTTCCTCAATAGTGTTTTTAAAATTATTCTTCATTTTCATTAATGACCATATCCCTTACTCTTACTCTAATTTTTATATGTCATATTCATACAATCCTCATTATTACTTTGGATGGTTTATTATTTGTTTGAAAATGGACAATATTAAAATTCAATACCTTGATTTGTTTTTTTCCCCTAGAATTATTCAATTTCCTATAATAATTTGACAATGAATAACCCCTAAATATCTATATCATTTATTATGTGCATGATTATTTTCTAAAATATATACCTTTTTTTACATACAGTGTTCACTTTAAGTCATATGAGGAATGCATGGGATTTCATATGTGATTAGTGGGGTCCACTATTTCTCCTTGATTCATTGTTAGCTTCCATGAGAAAAACTAGATATAGTTTTGTCCAAGGCCTTACCAATTTATTAGATTCTTTGCATGAAACTTTGATTGTATCATATTCTTGTCATAATGACTTAATAGTATTAGATTATTGTTAAGAAGCCTTGATAGTATTATATTATTGTAATGAATACTAGATGGTATGTTTTAGATATCCTTCATTATAAATTCAGTTATTGTTATTAAATAATATTATTTTATTATTTAAAATATTCATATTTAAGTTGCATTCTTGGATAATTGATTAAATGGAATCGGTTTCCAGTTATTACGTTGCCATTTTTTTCTATACCTAGTTATTTGATTTTCATATGTTTCTAGTTATTACCTTTCCATATTTTTTATTTACTTCATTGTTATTTTGATGATTACATAGTGTGTTTGTCCTGTTATTTATCATTACACAATTATTATTCTCATTTATTCATTATTTCTTCTTCAATACATTACCCTTACTGAGAATTTCAGCTCACCCTTATTTTGTATCATTTCCCCATGAATTGAAGGAGCATACTATGAAAGATATATTAGGATATATTAGATGGAATAAATTTATTATCAAAATAAAAAAATGTTTTAATTTATGTATTCATTTGTAATACAACACTCATGTATGTATCTAGTTTACCACGACTACTAAACTCATAAGTCCTTTGAGATTAGATTCCTTGTAATAATGCCAACAAAATGGAAGTAGACATTGGATTTGGTCTTTTAGGGTTGAGCTGCTATAATTATTTCTATTTCTTGAAACCTCTAGGACATTAATAAATATAAATATAGAGGTTTAAATATCAAGGAACATAATTATATTCTTATAAAGTTTACTAATTAAATACATTATGGTCATGAAAATTATGCCTAAAATAGTTCATGGTTTAATATTTCTTCTCTTTAAAATATAATAATTTATTCCTTATCAAGATGATAAATTAATTTAATAAAACAATAATTTAATATTATATATAAACATATGTAATCTCAAAATATTCAATTTTTAGGAATATTCTTAGATTTTTCATGTTTTAAAATTAAATTATAAATATTCAATTATGATTAAATGTTCGTAAGAAAAATAATAATAATTTTATTAGATAAAGAATGAACATGAAAGTCATTTATATATATCACTATAATAAAATAGTAAGTAAAAACTAATTACAAAACTATTTAATCCTTCACACAAGGTAATTAGTCATTGATAATTTGATAATTGCACATAAAAATAAGAAAAATACTATAATGCAGTAATAACCAAATTTATTGACCAATAAATTCACTAAAATGGGTATGAAAGTTTCTAACTAGTATTCTCAGTTTCCCTTTAATAAATAATCTCATTTCCTTTTAACATAAAATAGGGCCTTTATATATATATATATATATATATATATATATATATATATATATATATATATATTTAAGTATATAACATTTTCTTCAAACCCCAACACACAACATGTTTAATTTCTCATTTCATTATATATAAAATATTTTCCCATATCTATGTTTTATTTCTTATTTCATCCATCATTTCTATAACTTAAATTATTATATATAAAAACTCTAATTTATTACATTAAACAACAACATGTTTATTGTATCATCATTCAATATCTTCATAACCTATAGTTATCTGATTTAACATGTAATATCCTAAAACACCTCTTGAATTTCTCTTTATATATAGATAAAACAAGTTTAATTAAAAGATGAATTGCTTTATTTTATTATCAATTCATCATTAAAACTTTTCTTATATAAAATGTATTTTACAACACATTATGAAATCCCAACATGGTGTATTATTAAACATATTACTTATAATATGTTTTGTATTCAAACATGGCATGTCAGACATAAAAATTATTCTTTTTTATATATATTATATAACCTTTACAAAATTCATCCAATATAACATGATTCTATGTTTTATTTTATATAAAACATAAAATATCCAATGTAGGTATGAATATATCCCTAAATATTTTATCCATTCAATTTACACTATAATAAAATTTATTTTGATAATTTACACCAAATTTAAATATTTTATTTTCATCTAGAAACCTCTTGTCTGCATAAGGAAACCCCATTAAAATTAAATTGAAATATCAAATTCAATGGAAATTAAAAAATCATCAATTAAGAATGATATATCAATTTCTACGTGGAAATATATATTTAATTCATTATATTAAAATTAAACACATCAAACATGTATTCTAATTTTATTCTAAAATTTAACATAATCATTGAATTTATATTAGGATTCTAATTATTCTTAATAAATAAAAAAACCACTCAAACACAATTTTATTTTATCATTAAGCATAAGACACAAAATAACTCCATATAATATAAAGCCTTTATTTATCAATGTATACTAGGAAGTAAATATTTTCCATTCAGTCATAGAAGTAAAATAAAACTAAAACCTCTCTCTCCACCATCAATCTTTTTGTGTTACAATTTCTTATAGTTAATACATGAAGTTGGAAGGTTTCCAATCATTATTTTATATAAAGATAAAATTTATTTTTAAACATCATTATTTCAAACACTTTCCCTTATATACTTATATGATAATAATAATAATATTTGAAATTTTTAATAATCATTTATCTTAAATAAAATAATATGATAAATTATCATATGAAAGTTTTATTTTAGATGAATTTTTTTAAAAAAATATTCACATAAATAAATCAACTCATACTTATAATGATTTAGTAATCAATATTCCCATTATATTTCTAATAGTCCACATATCATCTTTATTATCTAAATTCATAAAATATGTATCTAAAAAATATATATATAATAGTATTATAATGATACTTTTTACATCCTAATTTTAAAACTAATGAAAATGAATCTATTTACAGTAATGCATATTTCAATTTCAAAATAAAAAATAGTAATAAGTAGATAATATATATAATTTTAAAGAATAATCATGTTTCAATGAATCACACACTTATTTATATCTTCATCCTTTTATCTATCTTTAACTACAAAATTACTTCTCCGTATGGACCTAAAAAATAAAAAATTAGTGAAACTAAATTGTTTAAATTATTTAAAACTAATAAATTATAAAATTATTGATTTGTTATATTGTAAATAATGAATAAAAAAAAATTTATGAAATTCCATAATAACTATATTTTTCTCCAAAAAAATGATTTTACTAAAGTATTTTAGCTATAATTTTCCATACTTACTAACGTTAATGAAATACTTAAAGGAAGGTATGAAAAATTAATCAATTAATTGTCTCAAATTTTGTATAACTATATATATGAACCTTATTCTATACTAAAAATTCATTTTTAAATTTATTTGAGTTGTTATCTCCCCAACTTCAGTTGGATCAAAACACTATGTCTTCATATGTCTAGAAAAATAAAAAATTGAATAATAGAACATCCAAACCTATAGTTCTTCCTTGATATTTTCCTTTATGATTCCTATTAGAAAATATAAAATATTTTCCAATAAACTTCTATAATATATCCACTTTCTATTATACTTATCTTATTTATTTTTCTCAATATTATAAACCATTTTCTACCTTGAAATATAGAATTCATTTTTTATTCATTTTTTCTTCAATAGTAGAAACCTGTATAAACCATTTATTTTTTAACCTTCCCTTTCAATTTTTTTCATCTTTATTCATTACTTCTTAAATAATTTTATATTTTTCTTGGGCATACCCAACTCACAATGATAGCTATAAATTTCTTAATCCTATAAAGACTCTTCTAATTACATAAAACGGAATTCTAAGTATAATGGGTGAGGTCTATTCTTCAAAAATAAGAAAAAATAAATACGAACCAAAAAAATATTATTCATTAAAAATCCATATTTGATAAGTTATTATATATATATCATTAAATGATCATTGTTTCTAATGTTCCTTTATTTGAGTTTTTATGGACCCTCGTTCAAAAAGTATATATCCCTTAAAGATTGTTAATAGAACTTTGTTATTTCATACATAAAAATAGAAGAATGGTTGGTCAAATCATATAATAAGGGAAATTATTTTATAATATTGAACACTCTTATGGAATTTAATATATATTCATGAAATATTTCTCAAAATAAATATTTATTTTCCTTACCATGAATGTTATTAATTAATAATGTGAATTTCATAAGAACAATGTAGATATTTGTAGTTGTTTATCTTTCTATCATTTATTATTTTTGAAGATATTTATATTCATATTTCTGGATTATCAATAATTTATCGAAATCTAGAGTGGAAAAGGTGTTATTGTGTTGAGAATATTCCTATGAAAGTGATTTCTTATATATCTATATGAATTGAATCAAAACTAATATTGTTTAATTATAATTAAGAATACATGGAAGAACTTTTATATACAAATTAAAAGGAATAATGTGGTTCCTTTTAAGTTTATGTGTCCATGAATAATGTGGTTCCTTTTATATTCATGTAACCATGCCCAATATTTAGAAGTTTAATGTCCTGAAAAATGGAATACTAGATGAAAATATCTTGAAATGTTTTGGTTTGAGTCTTATGAATTATTTTGTCTTTATAGTTAACTTTATCATATGTTATGGGTGGAGGTATTGGGGAATTTACCTAGTTAGAGTCCCATTTGTGTCCATCACTTATTTTTTGGTGACTAACAAAAGGGAATAATGATTAGAATCATTCAATAATGAACCATTGGGATAAAATTTTGTCTTATAACGTATTAACATCCATTTTTTACCTCTTACATATAAAATTTTACACAAGGAGGTTGACTAGATGCTTTAGAGAAATGAAGAGCAATCCAAAGAAGCTAGGATGGTTGTTTTGATCTAGGAAAGTTTACACTAATTTTATAAATTGATGGTTCCTTGTTATTAAATGAATATATGATTGACTGTGCCTTAAGTACCACACTAGTTTGGGAAGAAAATCTTTGTATTATCACTCATTATATGAGTTAATTAAAATTCAATGGAATATGTGACCGAAAGGTCCAAAATAGAATTTTTTTTCACCATCATGAAATTGATGAATTTAGCCCAAAACATGCCTAACGTGAGTGAGGAACCCATAAATATCCCTAGTGGATGGTCATGAGTCCACCATGGGATTAGTTTGGATCCAATGGTCCATGATTATAGGTGTCACCATAACATAGATGCTCAATAGAAACACGAACCCAATTGATGCTCTTTGAAGTTCAAGCATCGTTCCACTAAATGATATCCAATTCATTATTTGGTTATTCCCTTATTACTTGGCTGATCGAATTTAAATATTTCCTTCACCCTAGACTTATAAGAGGCCCAATAAAAGTGATCATTAATTATTATTTTTTGGTTTCAAGAATATTAGATGACCCAAATATCCTTATTTATATTTCCTCTCCAAATGTTTTAGTTAAAAAGTATCATGAAGGGGGAATTTAAGGACTTGGGTGTGTAAACTTTCATTTCATGTTATCAAGTGTTTTTATTTCATTAGAACATAAATTGGTAATTTGGGAATTCTTTTTATAGGAAAAAGAGTCATGAGAACCTAAGAATCTTCTTGAAACTATCTTGGGTTCCATGTTCTTTAATTATGGTGGATTTCATATTAATGAGGTTGTACATAGAAAGGAATTGGTAAAAATTACATGAGGCATGTCATGATTCACAATTCCTAGAATAAATAATGTGGTGATAGGGAATAATGTATGGTTCCTTATATTAAGATGCAATAGGGATCCTTATGGAAGGTTTCTTAAAGTTAGAGAATGATAAATGATGTATGGAGTCTTTATTATGGAACCACACTTACCTTTATCCTATTAAAAACATAAAACATATATGGGGGATTCATGGGGTAATAATAAATTAAGTCTCATACCCAAAAAATCACCCCCTCATAATTACATTCATTCATATAAGAATGGATTTGATTCAATGAAAAATCAGACATATTAATGAACTTCACATAAAAGATGGTGTGTTCCAAATTTTAGGAGGAGGGTGTGCATGTAGTTGGAGATGGGGGAATACAGGTGTTGGTAGTGATATAGGTTCATGTGATAGTAGATAAAAGGGAATGTGTTCTACCAACAATGCAATATTTGGATATTCTCTGTAGAAGGAATCATTATGGGATATGAGTGTGCCCAAAGTCTTCCTCAATAAGTGAGAGGGGTCCACCTTATCTTATCACACAATGAGATGGGTAAATGTTATAGATATATATCACTCTTCTTCAACCTTGTATCCCCTAAAGTATTCTCTAAAATTGTAACTTAGATTTATTCTACCTTTTAATATAATTTTCACATTTAGTTTTGTGCTAATTATGTTTTAGCATGATGGTTTCCATTTTGAGTGATTAAACTAGGCGATCGAACCAAGGTGAGGGAGCCAAGATGATATCGCCATAGTGAATGAACATGAATCAGATAATTTGTTTGAAAATATATGTTTTTGAAATTTTCATCAACTGATTTCCATGCCTTGGTTCATGATTCCATTCTCACACACCTCTTTATTAACTACTATTTTTCCATTACTCAACTTATTATCTATAAAAATGTATATAGTAACTCGTTGACCCATAAATCATAATTCCTACTATAGTTGTAGTTTCTCATGTCCAATAACTCATTATGGATGTTAAGATGGGAAAACGTTTTTTATCTATGCTCTATATTTCATTTCCTTGATAGTCCCTTCCAAAGCCTCATCAGAATTATACATTGTTATATTTTTTGCTCTGTTTTTTCATGTACTTATTATTGAATCCATTATAATGTACCTAAATAAGAAATTTCAAAAAATAAAATTTATTTCTATTCAAATTTAGAATTATCATACATCTCTATATAGGGATTTTATATTCAATAGTATTCTACTAATCCAGAATATATCATTTGGTATATAAAAGCCACCCAAAAAATAAATAGAAGTTAGAGCCTCATGCACATATTTATAATTTGTTTTATTTACATGTATTTATATACTGACTTCGTGGATGGAAACCCAGCTATGATCTTTTCCCTGGAGTTTTATTCAAGACCAAGAGTGTGTAGGAAGACTATGTTAGGTAAATATGTGTTCAATTTGAACATGAGCTCGTATTTATAGAAATATATGATTCAATCTTGATATAATAGATGTATATATATAAGAATATAGTGAAAATCCAAAAACAACATTCCACTAATTACACAAGGATGTTTGATTTAGTCTATGTTACCTATATAATATCTCTAGTCCCCGGATCCTTAGGGGGTGTATGATGAATTTCTGTAACCCAATTATTTTTGAGAAGATAGAAAATTAACACCACCACTAACATAAGATTTATTTAAGTCAGATAAGTATTCTATGAGTAAATAACATCATTTATAAATCAATATCATTTTTATACATGAATGAAGAACTTATTACTCTAATATTGTGAGGGGATAACAATGTAAGAACCTAGATCTTCGTTTCAGGTACACTTTTCCTTTTCTAGAGTTTTTAAGAAAAATGGAGTTTCTGGAAAATTTCGAAGTACATCCCATGTACTTTCTGAGTACACGTTGTGTACTCTGCTCCGGCTCGAAGCCGTCTGCTGGCCATGCCTAGGCCACACACACGGTGTGTAGGGGTGACGTGGAGGCTGATTTTGGTGGAGTACGGAAAAACCCACTACATGTCGTGTACATTAAAAATACACGCCGTGTACTTTTCTTTTTTTGACTAAATGGATTGGGGTCGTGCATCATCATCATAAATGTCTTCTTCTAGGTCTGGTTCGACCGAGAGCGACCTGTATGGCCAGATCTTCCCCGAGTCCCCGCCTCTCCATCCGTTCTCTGATTCGAGCACGTTCAATTGCATTGGAAGTGCAGCGGTGAGTTCTTCCTTCTTCTTGAACCTTGTTTTCCAATTCTTCCTCTCTCTCAAGTTATCTAAGGTTGAATGTTTTGTAAATTTTCTCAGATCTACGACGTTCTAGGGAGAATCAGCCATCGTGGTTCAAGTATATCGATCTCCTAGGATCGAAGTAGGTGGTTTGTGCCTTACCATTCAAATTCTCTGAGTTTCTATGCGAATTTCCACCAATACCTGTGAACGGGGTATTGCGTGTTTACCTTTTTGCCCTCGTTGTTTTCATGCCTTCCTTTTATGCTTATGTAGAGGTAAATTGACCTTGTTAGAGGATAATTTATTGTTCGTGGATGTGTTTTTCCCCTTTCTTTGTTCTTTTTAAGACCCTTGGGTCTCGTTTCCCATTGGCTGCTATACCTGTTTTCATGCCTTGCGGTTATATGTTGAAGTGAAAATCATGACATGCTTTTTGCCTTGTAGACGGTTAGCTAAGTAGCTCTATAGGTGTACTTTGGTTAGCCAAGTATCTCTATAGGTGTACTTTGGCCTTATAGAATTATTATGCACTGAATGGCACGGGGCTGAGAGAACCTGGTGCTATAGACTATAAGGGATAGACTGAGTGAGCTTCCCAGAGAGTCTTAGATATTACAGACTACATAGGGGATGGACCGAGTGAGCTCCCGGAGAGTCTTGGATTTTATAGACTATAGGAGGGTAGACCCAGTGAGCTTCCTCAGAGAGTCTTACCTTGTTTGAATCTCTTTAATAACCTTCCCAGACTAGAGGGGGAATTGACCGGGTGAGCTTTCTCAGAGAGTTTGTGGTATACCAGAGCCTATAGGATGAATTGACTGAGATAACATCCTCAGAGAGTCTCTGTAACTTGGGGCGAAGAGGGTTAGAATGCGTGATCTTCCTCAAAATAGTCCCTAACTACCCTAGAATATAAGGGGAATTGATCGAGTGAGCTTCCCCAGAGAGTCTCATAAATTCTTATGACCAAGCCATAGGGGTTAGGCTGAGTGCTCTGCCCAGAGGGTTGTGGTACTTCTTGGATAGGACTAGAGA
This sequence comes from Viscum album, assembly GCA_963277665.1. Lineage (NCBI taxonomy): Eukaryota > Viridiplantae > Streptophyta > Magnoliopsida > Santalales > Viscaceae > Viscum > Viscum album. Next base: position 1,453,176,463 of record OY728125.1, read on the forward strand.
TGATGGATGTGGGTGCTTCCGAGAGGGTTTCCGGCTTCATAGCTATTTGTTTCACTATTTTTGATTTGTTGTGGATTTTTTCTTCTATGTATCATCATGTGTTATTGCTTATTGTTGCTATTTACTGCTTCTTGTACTTTTACCTGCCATATACTCACTGACTGTTAGGCACAGATCTTCGGGTGAATGCCTACTGGGATTTTATCTCACACCCTATTTGGTCCATGCTTTTGGGCCCAAGCAGACTATGTTTTTGTAGGTATGGACAAGGGAAATCACCCTTCGACTTCTAAAACTTTATTGCTTGGAGCAGGGGAGCATGGGACCAAGTTTTGGATTGCGATACTGAGGATCTATTTAATTTTATATTGTACTTGTTTTGGTACTGTAGTGTTTTACAGCATTGTGACTTGTTTGGATGCTTTAATAGTTATATATCGTGCATCATTTCATATATATACATATGTTCTCTAGGTTGATGATTTAGTCTTCCACTGTTTATATTGTTGGTTATTACTGCTTCCGCTATTGCATGTTTATTCTTATTCCTCTTTGTACTCTTCCAATGAGGGAATATTTTCCCCACCATCACACACAAGGCCCTCGATACTATTAGGAAGCCTCTGGTGTTTGTGGAAATGCGCTTGAGGCCATCTGACCAACCGGGTACGGGGCGCCTCTTGGTGGATTCCGGAATCGGGACGTTACAAAGTGGTATCAGAGGAATTCTTTTCTCTTGCATTACTATTTGGAGACTTTATCCAGGGATTGGATGGATTCGGTACTTGGTCATAAGATGTGCCTGGAAGTAGCTAACCCATGTATAGGGAAATGCCATACTAGCTCGTTATTGTAGTTTTCTAGTTTTGAGATTTTACGATTGATATGATTTCACCTAGAGTGATTCACATGCTTTGTATTGTTATTGTTTTGATATTACGGTTCTATTTCTGTCGCAACCCGAGGAGATGAGGTTATGACATCTCACTCATCATATAAGAACTTGTATAAATCACATTCCATGCATTCTTTCCATTCCATTTAGGATGCATTAGCGATTGCATGCTATTGTGATAGACGTTGTGTAGATTATGCATGCTGTTGTGATAGATGCTTGATAGAATCTCTGCTGCTTGTTAGAGAATTGTTTGTATTTTACTTTGTTTAAATGAACGCCAAATTTTGATTATTGAGGTGTTATGGGCCCTATTGAATTGGAAATTGGTGGATCATGATCCTGTTTTCTCATATACATGACTGTAGGGGATGCCAAGATTTGATTCACAGGGAGTATGGGCCCTCACAGATCGGAATTTGGCACCTCTTTGCCTTGTTTTCCGTGTTTCTGGGTTTCTGTGCAGCTTCTGAGCTACTGCCCAGAAAAACCCAGAATACATGGCGTGTACTTTATGGTTACATGCCGTTTAGTTTTTAGGTCATGTTACTGACTGTGTGTGCAGGAACACGGTGTTATGAAAATAACATCGGGAGCACGCCGTGTACGTTATGTACACGCCGTGTAGTGTAGAGCCTTGTACCCGGCCGTGTGACTAAAAACACGGGTCGGGGAATCTCGAGTTGAACACGCAGTGCTGTAAAGGAACATGCCGTGTAGTTCTATCCAGAACCCGACCATGTCATGAACAACATGGGTCGGCGTGACCTTCTCTTAGACACGCCGTGTTTCTTTTGGAACATGCCATGTAGTCTTTCCCAGGTACCTTACCGTGTCACGAACAACACGGGACAGGGTCACCTTCTCCTATACATGTCGTGTTTGTTCGGAACACGCCGTGCAAGGGCCAGCCGTGTAGACGGCCATGTAACTAACAACACGGGCCTCCGAGTCAGTGTCTAGTACACGTTGTGTCCCTAAGAAACACGCTGTGTAGTATGAGGTTAGTCTGAACCGTGTGAGTTAGCCGTGTAAGGAGACTTGGGTAGGGGAATAGTTTTCAAGTACACACCGTGTGTTGGGTCAACACACCATGTAGTTGGAGGTGTTACATGACCTGTAGGGAAGGGGTACATGCCCATGTCAGTGGCTCAAGAAGAAACTCCATGTAGTTTTTATACACGCTGTGTAGTCATGTTTTGTAAACTTGTGTGTTTTTCTTCCCATGTTCCTGTTTTTGTACTCTTGTGTTCTCTGTCCTTGTTTTCCTAATCCAATGTGTACTTTTGAACTTTCAGAGCTATGCCTCCGAGATGTCCTCTGGTTGTACGTCTGTCATTGGGAAGTGATCAGACGCCAGATATGGCTGATCGGTGACTTCCTGCCGATCCTCCAGTCGAGCCAGCCTTGGAACCGGCTTTCATACCATTTGCAGGTGCTGATGCGCATTTCTAGGAAGGTTTTCTGATGATGATGAAGACCTTCCAGGGAGCGCCGCCTCCTACCCCGTCGATGGCTGAGTTGATGCGGGTTTTCCAGCAGCAGCATCCTCTTACTTTTTCAGGGGATGGAGGACCTCAGGCTTCAGAGTCGTGGATAGAGGCCACACTGACCATCTTTGAGCACCTAGAGATCCCTCTGGAGAAAAGGGTAAATCTGGATACTTATATGCATCGGGTCACCTCCAAGAGGTGGTGGGAGGTAATCTCACGGTCAGGGCGTCTGCAGGATATGTCATGGGATGAATTTTGACGCACCTTCTATGAATACTTCTATTCGGAGGCCCTAAGGGCCGATCGAGCCTAGGAGTTTATGAGTCTGTAGCACGGTACTCTCTATGTTATGGAGTACTCGTCTCGTTTCACTGAGCTACAACATTTCACACCAATCCCAGCAGGTGATGAGTTGTTCCTTGCTAGGAAGTTCGAGGACGGTCTCAGGCAGGAGATCTGTTCCCATGTGAATATCTTCCAGTTGACTTCGATATCCTCCATCGTCAACCAGGCGCTGATCGCTGAGCGCAATCTAAGGGATTCTGGAGCAGTGAGCCAGGGCGGTTCTTTATCTAGAGCTGGTGTTCCTCCTACGGACAGTAGGAAGCCTCACAGGGAGTCTTCTCGAGGAGATCGAGGTTCGTGGGATGCGTCTTCTGGCAGCCAGGTTGTATTCTACCAGTGCGGTAGGAGTGGGCATACTAGGCCTCAGTTTCAGAGAGATCCGATGGAATGTTGATCTTGCGGAAAGATGGGCCATCTTCAGCATTTTTTCACATCTTCTCACCATCAGCTGGTGGTAGGGCTTCTTCTATGACCCCGCGTTCTGGAGATGCTTCACCAGTTTCCCACCAATCAGGGAACTGGAGTTCTTCTGGCCATTCAAGTCGAGGTGGAGGTCGTGGTCGTGGTGGTCAGTCACCAGGTCATCAGCAACAGCAGAGTGGATCATCTCAGAGTGGTCATCCAGGGGCACAGGGCTGCGGTGTAGGCCAGTCTTTCACCGTGGAGCAGACCGATCAGGAGCAGGATCCCGACCCTTCTACAGTTCGAGGTACAATCCTAGTAGCATCAGTTTTATCTTCATCTCTTTTCGATACTAGTGCTTCTCATATCTTTATCTCTGTTGCGGTTGTGGAGAGCCTTGGGCTCTGTATCTTTTCGTCTACCGACTTGTTTACTCTTGACACACCGTTGGGAATGAGGACATCTAGCGTACGACAGTGCAGAGAGTGCCCTCTCGAGGTTGTGGGGTGTCATTTCTTATGGACACTCTATGTCCTAGAGATGATGGGCTATGAAATTATTCTCTATATGGACTGGTTAGTCCCCTTCTAGGCAGTCGTTGATTCCTATCGCCGCAGGGTGAGTTTCATATCACCAGAGGGTGGATCTTTCCTTCATAGAGGCGAGTGGGATGTCCAGGCGGGTAGAGTTGGACCAGAGCATCATGGGCTAGGGGAAGTTACAGCCCATATTTCCAGTCATTATCAGGATGACCAGGGGACTTCACAGTTAGACTTTTCTCCAATGGTGGATCATTTTAAGGATGTCTTTCCAGAAGACCTTTTAGGTTTACCTCTGGATTGTGAGGTAGACTTTTCGATTGAGCTCGTTCTAGGAGCAGTACCGGTGTCCATTCCTCCTTATCGGATGGCTACACTAGAGTTGCAGGAGCTCAATAAGTAGTTATAGGAGTTGCAGGAAAAGGGTTTCATTCGACCCAGTACCTCCCCTTGGGGTTCGCCTGTCCTGTTTGCGAAGAAGGAAAGTTGTACCCTTCGGCTCTGTGTGGATTATCGGAAGCAGAACCAGTTGACGGTCAAGAACCAATATCCCTTGCTGAGGATCTATGATCTCTTTGATCAGCTTCAAGGAGCCCGGGTGTTCTCGAAGATTGACATGAGGTCCGGTTATCATCAATTGCGTGTTAGACCATCATATATATCTCTGACATCTTTCAGGAGAAGGTATGGTCTTTTAGAGTATACAGTCATGTCGTTCGGTCTCACGAACATGCATGCGGTTTTCATGTCACTGATGAACCGAGTGTTCCATCCGTACTTAGAATCTTTCGTCATGGTCTTCATGGAATACATCTTGGTGTACTCTCATACCCAACATGACCATGCCACACATCTTTAGATCGTTCTGATTACACTGAGAGAGCATCGGCTATATGCTAAACTCTCAAAGTGCCACTTTTGGATGGATCAGATTCACTTCCTGGGTCATGTTATCTCGGAGACTAGAGTATCTGTGGACCCAGAGAAAGTGAGAGCTGTAGTTTCTCGGGAGCATCCAAAGAACTTCTTTGAGGTGCTAAGTTTTATAGTGTTGGATGGAAACTACAGATGCTTTATTTAGGACTTCTCGTGCCTGGCAGCACCGTTGACAGGTCTGACCAAGAAGGGGGTGAAGTTCTTATGGTCAGATTCTTGTGAGTCCACCTTTCAGGAACTGGCAGAGAGGTTGGCATCAGCACCGATACTAGTCTTTTTAGAGCCGGGAAAGGGATACACTGTTTACTGTGATGATTCAGGTATCGGGCTGGGAGTCGTGCTTATGCAGGGATATGGGGTCGTTTCTTACGGGTCTCGGCAGTTGAGGCCACACAAGAGGAACTACCCGACGCATGATCTGGAGTAGACAGCAGTTGTTCATGACTTACGTTGATGGAGAAACTATCTTCTGGGAGAGAACTTTGTGGTTTTCACCAACCACAAGTGTCTCATGTATATCTTCACTCAGCGTGATCTGAATCTGAGACAGCGCAGGTGGGTCGAGTAGCATCAGTCTTTCGACTTTGAGCTCGCCTATATGTCGGGAAAGGAAAATTCAGTGGATGATGCTTTTAGCATGAGAACTCATATTCAGGCAGTTCAGGAAGCCAGCAGTGAGTGGCAGCTTATGGCTCTGTTCTCTAAGATGCATCTGGAGGTGCACGACAGGTAGGGACAGAATTTTCTTTCATCTGTGGTTGTTACCACTACACTTCTTGATCTGGTACGAATGAGGTAACTATCATACTCAGAAGGCTTAGTCCTATTGGAGAATATTTCAGGAGAGAACCCTCTTCCTAGATGGACAGTGGGCGAGGAAGAGATCTTGCGTTTCCAGGGACACATATGGGTTCCAGAAGACATACACAAGGAGTTGATGCGGGATTTTCATTCCTCAGTTTGGGCAGTTCATCCTGGCGTCACCAAGATTTATCGGGATCTTCATCGCCAGTACCGGTGGCCAAGTATGAAGAGGGATATGTTGTAGGTTTTTTCATGAGATGCTCTACTTGTCAACCGGTGAAGGAGGAGCATCAGCGACCAGCAGGCCTTTTGTAGCAGTTACCCATTCCAGAGTGGAAGTGGAATGATGTCGCGATGGATTTCGTGACCGGGTTTTCGAGGTCACTTTGAGAAAGTGATGTTGTTTGGGTCTTCGTCGACCAGCTTACGAAGGCTTCACACTTCTTGCCGATCAAGGATACCTTCAGTGTTGATGATCTTGGACGACTGTACATCCGAGAGATTGTACGTCTACATGGAGTTCCACACTCCATTGTTTTAGACAGGGATTCATGCTTTACCTCTCGGTTCGGGCAGGGACTTCAGAAGGCTTTGGGTACATAGGTGCTTTTGAGTACATCATACCATCCCTAAACTAATGGCCAGTCTGAGCGCACAATCCAGGTTCTTGAGGATATGCTACGAGCTTGCATTTTAGAATTCAACGGTTCTTGGGAGAATCATATACCTCTTGTGTAGTTCACCTACAAAAACAGTTTTCATGCGACCATTTAGATGGAACCATACGAGGCTTTGTATGGTAGGCCATGCCGATCACCCTTATGCTGGCTAGTGGAAAGAGGGGCAGCTTTTCTAGGACCTCGTCTTGTGCTGGAGACCTTAGAGTAGATAGAGTTGATTCGGAAGAGGATGGCTACAGCACAGTCTCGGTAGAAGTCTTATGTTGATCAGTGGAGACGACCTCTGTAGTTCGAGGTCGGAGATCAAGTTTTCCTGTGTGTCGCACCGAGGTTGGGACATAAGAGGATTCGGAGATAGGGTAAGCTTTCACCGCGGTACATCGGGTCGTTTAAGGTATTTGAGAGAGTTGGGCCAGTTGCCTATCGGTTGCAACTACCTCAGAGGTACCTCACAATGCACGACCTCTTCCACGTCTCTCAGATCCGACATTACTTTTCAGTCCCATCTCATGTCTTTCAGCCTGAGGAGGTTGAGCTCGAAGCGGATGTGTCATTTGAAGAGCATCCTATCCGGATTTTCAATCGTAGTACAAAGGTTCCCCGAGTCCAGTCTGTTCCTCTGGTATGAGTGCTATGGTAGCACGGGTGAGTATAGGACGAGACTTGGGAGAGGGAGGCCGAGGTTCAATCGCAGTGGCTGAAGCTATTCGAGGATCCTTCTTCTATGCCCATCTAGGGAAATTCGAAGACGAATTTCTTTAAGGGGGGAAGTTTGTAAGAACCCAGATCTTCGTTTTCGGTATGCTTTTCCTTTTATAGAGTTTTTAAGAAAAATGGAGTTTCTAGAAAATTTCAATGTACACACCGTGTACTTTCTGAGTACACGTCGTGTGCTGGCCGTGCCTGGGCCACACACACGGTGTGTAGGGGTGACGTGGAGGCCAATTTTGGAGGAGTATGGAAAAACCCACTACACGCCATGTATTTTAAAAATGCATTCCGTGTACTTTTATTTTTTTCACTAAATGGACCGGGGTCGCACCTCATCGTTATAAACGTCTTCTTCTAGGTCTGGTTCGACCGAGATCAACCCGTACGGCCGGATCTTCCCCGAGTCCCCACCTCTCCATCCGTTCTCCAATTTGAGCATGGTCAATTGCGTTGGAAGCACAACGATGAGTTCTTCCTTCTACTTGAACCTTATTTTTCAATTCCTCCTCCCTCTCAATTTATCTAAGGTTGAACATTTTATGTTTTTTCTCATATCTACAGTGTGATAGGGAGAATCATCCATCGTGGATAAATTATATCGATCTCCTAGGATCGAGGAAGGTTTTTTGTTCCTTACCGTTCAAAGTCTCTGAGTTTATGTGCGAATTTCCACTAATACCCGTGAACGGGTTATTGCGTGTTTACCTTTTTGCCCTTGTTGTTTTCCTACCTTGCTTGTATGCTTGTGTAGAGGTAAATTGACCTTGTTAGAGGACAATTTGTTGTGATTGGATGTGTTTTTTCCTTTCTTTGTTCTGTTTATGACCCTTGGGTCTTGTTTTCCTTTGGCTACTATACCTATTTTCATGCCTTGCAGTTATAGGTTGAAGTGAAAATCATGACATGCTTGTTGCCTTTTAGACTGTTAGCTAAGTAGCTCTATAGGTGTACTTTGGTTAGACAAGTAGCTTTATACGTGTACTTTGGACTTATAGAATTATTATGCACTGATTGGCATGGGGCTAAGAGAACCTAGTGCTGTAGACTATAAGTGATAGATTGAGTGATCTTCTCATAGAGTATTAGATATTACGGACTACAGAGGGGATGGACCGAGTGATCTCCCGGAGAGTCTTGGATTTTATAGACTATAAGAGGGTAGACTGAGTGAGCTTCCTCAGAGAGTCTTACCTTGTTTGAATCTCTTTAAGAACCTTTCCATGCTAGAGGGGGAATTGACTGAGTGAGCTTCCTCAGAGAGTCTGTGGTATACCTGGGGCTATAGAAGGAATTGACCGAGATAGAATCCTCAGAGAGTCTCTAGACCTTGGGGTTAAGAGAGTTAGACAGCATGATCTTCCTCAAGAGAGTCCATGACTTCCCTAGACTATAAGGGGAATTGACCGAGTGAGCTTCCACAGAGAGTCTCATAAATTCTTATAACCAAGCCAGAGGGGTTCGGCAGAGTGAACTACCCAGAGGGTTGTGGTACTTCTTGGATAGGACCAGAGGGGATGCATGCGGGTACTTCCCAGAGGGTTTCCGGCTTCTTATCTGTTTTTTTCACTACTGTTGATTGGTTGTGGATTTTTTCTGCTATGTATCATCCTGTGTTATTGCTTACTCTTGTTGTTTACTACTTCTTGTACTTTTACCTGCCATATACTCACTGACTGTTAGGCACAGTTCTTCGGGTGAATACCTACTAGGATTTTATCTCACACCCTATTTGGGCCATGCTTTTGGACCCAAGAAGTATATATTGTTGCAGTTATGGACAAGGGAAAGCACCCTTCGACTTCTGGAACATGATTTCTTGGAGTAGGGGAGCATGGGACCAAGCTTTGGCTTGCGATGCTGAGTAGCTGTTTACTTTTATTTTGTACTTGTTTTGGTACTATAGTGTTTTGCCACATTGTTACTTGTTTGGATACTTTCCTAGTTATATATCATGCATCATTTCATATATATATATACATATGTTCTCTAGGTTATTGATTTAGTCTTCAACTGTTTATATTGTTAGTTATTACTGCTTCCGTTATTTCATGTTTATTCTTCTTCCGCTGTGTACTCTGCCAATGAGGGCATAGTTTCCCCACCATCACACCCAAGGCCCTCACTATTAGTCAACAGCCTCTGTCATTTGGGGAAATGCGCTTAAGGCCATGTGACCAACCAGGTACGGGGCCCCTCTGGGTGGCTTCAAGAACTGGGACATTACAAACAACTCAGTCTCTAACGGGATGTCTTACCATACAGAAGATGGGGAGTTAAGTCTCTTACTTTCCTAAACTAGTTCATTTTAAATAAAAATAATAGAGGTGTAGAGTCAACCTTAATACAGAAACTCATTTTATCCTTGCTAGTTTCTTATCCATGTACCTTAAAATATATATACATCCAGTTCATTAAACACATATGGGTTAGGATAAGAAAATTAAAGATGGTGATAAAGCTAATAGAAGAAAATAATCATTGTTTTTTTGTTCTAATTAAATCAAAAATTAATTGATTCTTCTTCTGATATACCCAGTTAAATCATTATTTTATATCTATTGGTCATTACAAGGTATATGAGGAAGGGTGGAACCACACATGAAGATTTATTATTTCAAAAATATACTCAACATCTTATGGTGTTGTTTTAGGTTATACATTCAAGTAGTATCAGGAATTAAAACACATTTAAGGTTAAATCCAACAATTATAAAATCATTGGGGATACACTCAAAGTTAAACTTCTTCCAATACATCATGGTCTCTAAAAGAAAATTATAAATTATTGTAGTAATGGGTATGGAAATATATCATAAAAATATCCCTACTATATTGAATTATATAAAAATAAATTTATTATAATGTTGCCTAAAATTTCTACACACTTTAATAGTTATCAAAATAGTTATAATATATTCAAATTCAAGTCCTGGTACCATTTACAAATCCAAGATATGAAGATTATCCCATGGGGGACCATAATTTTTTTAAATGATGATCTTGAATGAAACTCATTTAATAATTACACTTCCCTACTAAGAAATAATCATCATATTTATATATAAATATTCCCATGAATGTATCTCATTATATCCTCATGAAATATTGGAAAATAAAGTTTAATTGGTTATTGGTTCCAAGGATATTGATAAGGGAAAGTGAGAAAATAGAAAACCCAAAAAATAAAAAAATTATGACAAAATCATTATATTATCTATGTTAACGATACTCACATTCTTCTTAGTATATTATAATTGAAGATCTAATATAATATGATTCTGAAGTAAGGTGGAAAATCCATAGGTGTTGAAAATATGTGTTTTTTATGGTTAATATTCTGAGAATGTAGTAGAAATTGAATGATTTTATAACTTATTCAAGGACAGAAGAGGATTACTTGACTATATTTTCATCTTATATCTATGTTGAGACCCCTAATTTTCTTAAATTAAACCAGGTAGAAACATACTTCAAGACATATCTTTTTCAATTAAAGATGGTGTGTGTATCCCTAAAATAGACACCATAAAGGCACCTGATGAGATCAAACTCAAAAAAATAAAAACTAGATTAACATTTACCTATGGTAATTATAAAATATTATTCATGATTCTAATGATACGATTGTTGTCTTAAGAATTGTGTAGAATATTTTAGACCATGATATTTTTTAATGGGTGATTTATCAATTGGCCGATGAATATTAAATGACATCATTGATCTTGAATATTATAAAAAATATATTTATGTATGTTTCCTTCAATTATAAAAATTTTAGGTAACAACTGATAGTTTTATTTATATAAATAAGATAAAATGTAATAAGAATTTCACTAGAATCTTCTAGATAAATGGAGACTATTACTATAGTTGGTAGTGTGGTAAAGTCTGAAATATATATAGAATAGGTTCTTTCATTAGGATATAGAGTGTTGGTTGATACAAAAGGGGTGGAATACATTTTATACCTTTCCAATTTCATGTTAATCTATGTCATAGATATGACTGAACAACATGCTACCCTTGATGAGATGTTAGTGACATGATGATATTTTGGTTATGAAAATTCACATAAGTGGAAGGGTTTGATCTTTAGATTCATTCCTTGAATTCCTATTTGTAAACTAATGTCATAAATTTTTTTGATTTAAGTATCCTAATTATAAAAAGAAACTCTCTTATGAGACAATAGTCAATGGTGAGGAGATGATAGATCCAGAAAAGTTTGAATCATATCTTATCCTTCATTAATTCAATCTTGAGACATTCCCTTAAAATATTTAGTATGAATGTTTATTTAATGAGTAGTATGGCATGTATTCATCCAATTAGTGATGGTTATAAAGTTCTTGTAGACCTATATTACTCTTGTGATGGAATTAAGTTATTGAGGGGGTGGGGTTTCATTACTCTGGGTGTATATGCCTATTATTTCTAATGAATACTCAATATCTCATTATGATTCGTAGATTATTTAGAGAGAGGTCCCAATTATTGAGGAAAAAACCTTATATCCATGTGTTTCATACCCTCGTGTGTGGTTAGTGGTTCCATAAATTCATACATGGATATCAACTCACATAAAAAGTAATACACTATCAATTATTCCAATAAATTATAAAATTCAATGGGAGTATATTATAAAAAATGTTCAAATTCACTGGTGAAAATTTATTATGCCGCTAAAATGTTTTGTATGGTAGGATCCATTAAACATGTGATGAAGGAGATTAATAAAAATGAAATTATAAAAATTATCATCAAATAATTTCAATAATCAAATGTAGTGGGGCTCCAAACATTCATAACTAAATTACTAAATTATAAGTCTTTTTTAATAGTGTCTCTATTTATTACATTTTGATTTAAGTAAAAAAATTATCTTGACTTTTTCACAGTGAATACATGCATATTTGTTGATGAGTACCAAATTATGATTCCCATTCCCTTATAAATTGTATTTCTATTTCTCAAAATCCGTTATTAGAGTCAATGATTCCATATTTATCGAGATTGTCTCAAAAAGATTTTTTAAGGAAGATATTTCATGACTAATGTACAGCCATATGAGTTGATTAAGTAGTGGTGGAATGATAAGTCAGTATTACTTCAATAGAAAGTGAATATTGACCATGATATCTGTTGATATCCATTTTTTCAAATTATCTTGTACTCTTGATTTCAAATTAAATCAACCCATTCAAAATAGTAGAATAAATAGTTCATTAATCCTCCACTACCATATATTAGTCAATATAAGTGATAAAGTAAAGGAATACCTAAGAATAATATTTCTTAGGTAATATTTAATTATTGTTCTATTTGATTGATATGGTTCTAGAGTGTGTTTCAATCCCTATGATGGACTCTATATCAGATACAAAGCCTTCCACATTCTAATTAACATTATAGAAATGAGTATGGAAAATCATTTAGAGGTTCGTTAATGAAACTACCCTTAATGAGAAAACTGACCAATTGCACTATATCAAGAACATTTCATTAACTTAGGATATGATAGATTTGATTATTGTGTTATCCATATTATAATAAACAAAATCATGTAACATACCAGATAGAGTTACCAATGAACTGGTACCTAAGACAATCTGACATTTGGATCGAAGCATGTTCTTAATCACCACATCTATATATTAGGGTCAAGGCCTCAAACAAACTCTATTAGGAAATATTTTTTTAATGAAAATAGAGAAAAAGTTTGAATTACACATAAAAATCATATTTTTTATTCCATAAGCTGGATAATTATAGGCCAAAGGGTTTACTTAAATCCTCCAGGAATGATCAAATTCAAAATTTATTTGTTCCCAAACTGTACTAACTACAAATTTGTGGTGTATTAGAATTCTGGGGTTGATCCCACAAAGATCGAGGAATGCATGGATGCAAAATCATAACTAAAGGTCAAGTCACTCTAGTTTCTAATTTTTTTTATTAAACTATATATTAAACTTAAATAAATTAATTCAATTATACAAATAGAAGAGAGGGGAACCAGTTTCTAGCGGTGGTTATTATAAATAAATTAATTCCACTTTACTTTGAATATAGTTATATCAAATATAAGTGAAATGAGACAATTTTATCGATGTAACAAATGGAAATTAACTATCAATCTACACTAGTATCACAATTATTCATGGTTTAAATATTTAAAATAGCTAAAGTGCAATATATTCAGATTTCCAAAGGAGAAGATTAATTTCATTCAAAGGTCATGAATAAATTATCTCATCCATGTTGTTGTTCATTCATTTTTGAGGGAATATGTTAAATGGATCAATGATTAGTAAAATAGTTGTGTAGGAACAACATGATACATTTTTAATAAAATCATCTTATGAGTGAAAGTTAATCGAAAAATGATGGTGCACATCCCCTTTAATTGATTCCTACCTTCCCTATGGGTTCTATCCAACCATCATCGGTGATCGCTAATGATGATTAATGCCCAAAACATAGGAGGAAGATTGTTAAATAAATTTAATGAATAAAATAAAGATATTATAATTAAACTATAAACCATTTGATGTTACATAAATGAAAGAAAATAAAAAATAGAAACCTACCCACAATGTATGGTGAGTCGGAACCCTATGGCAGCTTCTTGGTGGTCACACCTCAATCTATGAATGGAATTGTATTTATCCCAGTCAAAAACCCATATTTATAACACTAGAAATCATCATAGGGTTCCCTCAAGTAATATATTGTGTTAAATGGTCACCCAAGATAAACCCAGAGGGTTTACATTGAAATATACATAAAAATTAGTGATTTTATACTATATTATACATTTACATGATGTGTGAAATTTAAATAACCGTGAATTTTAAAAAACATGTTAATATGCACCACATGTATGAAATTAATTATATTTTCCTTTCTAGGTCATATTCACATGTGTCACAGCATGGAACATGTGTCATGCCTTAACACATGTCATATTCACTTCGTGTTGATTTCCTCCACTTTATAGCCCATAATTATTTCATGAATTTCACTGGTTCATGACGTGTGATGATTACACAACATATAAAGTTAGCTTCTAGTGTTGGAAGCTCCACTTTTCCGTGGTTATTCGGTTTTTTGACCCCATAACCTCCCTTATACTATTTTTCTTCAACCATCAACCTTGGATTATTTTTCATTTTCCCTTTTTATGCCGATCCTTGAAGTGTATTTATGTGAAGTTCCTTTTTGTTCATCAATTTCCATGTTTTCCATCATATGATCCAAATCCTGATCCTACATAATAATATACAAAACATAAATATCAGGGAAAAATATCTTAGTACACCAATTAATTTCTCATGGAAACACATAAAAACTCTCATCAAAATATGAATATAAAATTAAGTTATCAGATAACTATGTAGGTATAGAATATTCAGAAAATTAATAAGCGAAATTCAAAAATTGAATAAACTAGTGAAAATTATTCCAAAATAAAAAATAATTAAAAACAGTCATATCTAAAAGCCCCATCATCAAATTGGATATAAACATTAATAACAACATCATTATAATATCTAAAATAACCCTCCAGTATGAATTTTGATATGGTATAAAACATATGATAAGTAATAGAAAACTAAAAGGAAATAAGACAGAACAAATTTTCCCCATGATTCAAATGAGAAAGCCTCACTTACCACCTTCATTATACGAAACTCAAGTTTTAGCAACCAAATTTTGCAAAAAAAACCATAACTAACCCTATAAAATATATAGTTGTGAAAAAAAAGTCCTAGAGGTTTTATTACCCACACCCCACTCATATCCATTAATGATAAATCCTTTTTATTCAAGTCTGAAATAAATATATAAATCTAAGAATATTTTAAAAAACAAAATAATATAATTATTCCATCTAAAATTATTCGTTTATAACAATAGATATAAAATTTTCAAAAACCCCTTCCAAAAAAGGGCTGAATCCATCAATAAAAAGGTAAAAAAAAACTTTAACAACAAACATGTGGGGAAATCCATGTTTACCCAAAACCAAAATAGTTCCATTCTTTAAAAAAAATTCACAAAAGGTGTTTTTTCAAAACATTACTAAAGAATCAATCCATATAATAAAAGAAAGAATAAATATTGAAAGTTGGAACCATTATTTCAAGGTATAATATATATGATAATGTGAGTGGTTCTGCTAAACCATAAAAAAATAAGGGTATATAATGATGGTCTGGAATGAAAATACCCTAATTTAATAATCTTTAATATCTTCTAATCATAAGAAACTCACTTGGATCTAACATGGAATGATATTAGACCATGCTTAATGAACGCCTAATATAGAATCAGTTAACCATTGGTGAACTTAATGTCCCTCAATAGTATCTTACCCTCTTGGTCTCACTGATAAAAAAACCCATCGTACAATAAGATCATACCTTAGGTACTAGAAAATGAATAATTAACGATATTAAAGTACTCATCTATATCTCAAACTTAATACTAAGGGTACCTATTATATAATGCATAGTAGGTGAGAATAATAAAATTAATAAACCTTATACCAATCACATAAATAAATAAAAATACATAATAATAAAACCTTATATAACCTCATATCATTTCCCAATAAACTTCCCAATTTCACATCATAATGACCGATAAATAATAGTGGAATGCATGGGGGATCATAACAATAGTAAGGTAATTTCAACTAAACTGATTCTATAACATGCCAACTGGGAATTTGGATTATCATTTAAGAATCCAATTTAAGAAGTCTAATATTATAACCAAATCACATAATCAACATCAAGAAACTTACATAATAAAGAGAATAAAGAATAGTGGGATGAACCCACCACACACTTTGCTTAAAATAAAGTCTTTAAATATTTCTTCACATTATTTAGAAACCAATAAAAATATAAAACATCATTTAAATAACATCAAACACCGTTATTTTTTAAAGTGAAACCTCAAGTAAATTTATATTCAAAATAAAATACTTCATTAAAATTTGAAAAATCATTAAAATGGTCATATTAGAATGTAATCAAACTCATTTTGTTCTTGGAATTCAAAAGTATATTTGAACAGTAAAACATAAGGAAAATATTCATTCCTGTGTTTTGAGAATCTAACCAACCCATTTTATTTTGAGAAACCAATTTGATATAATTAATAAAATTCATATAAACCTCAAATTATAAGGTTGAAATCGACTTGCAATCATGGTTTTAACAATAAATAATTACACATATAGAAACTACCTTAAACATGTCACTTCCCGGTGGAATGATATATACTCACTATAAAAAATAATAATGGAAACTTATAAGAATATAGAGAACCCTAAAATGAATAAAAACATAAATATAAACTGTTACTAGACAACCCTAGGTATCCAAGATCATATTTGAGCAATAATAAAAGAATAAAATTATAGAAGAGGAGAATTGGAAGTATTATTGAGGATTTTAAAATAAATAAACCACCTCAAATAATGAAGAAAATCCATAGATAAGGAAAAAATGATAATGATGGATTCTATGGGTTATGACAGTCCAATGGGGAGGAATTAGGGTTGCTAATGGTTTGAAATCTGAATTTTAATATAGGTAGATTCACCTTTCTAATGTATCTGGTTGGACCTCATAATTTAGAAAACCATTCTCTAACCATGAACCCTTCACTAGACACACCTAGATGAAAGTGCATAGTTTATCCATATAGGTTACAAAACTATGTTCTAACCATGTGATAACCACTTCAATTCATTAGAGACTTTTCATGGTTAGATCGCATAGTTTTCATTTATTTTTTGATGAAAAATACTCACCCATTTCACAAAAACAAAATCAATTGATATCAAATCAAAGATAATATAAAGTAATAAAAACCAATAAATAGATAAAATATAAGGACAAGTGGATGTTGGAGTGTTAAATTTCTCCCCTCTATAATGTTTTATACCTCAAAAAAGATAATTGTATAATATATCAATGGAGGGATGGATGAAGTTTAACATCGTCTCCTATAAGTCAATTTAAAAAACCAATAATATAATTAAATCAACTAAAATAAATCCCATAGTACCCATATATATTAATTACATATCCAAAATCTACCATATTCCTTAAAGTAACACAGATTATAAGCCTAAAAACAAACATCCTTTTGTCTCCAATTAAAAAGATAAATGTCCTATAAATTATAAACCTTATTTATACATGGGAAACTATTAAATAATTCCAATTAGTCTTTATAAAGATAATAAAGGGTCCTAAGACATAAATCAATCCAAAATTTTTTATCATGATGTAAAAAAACCAAACATCTCACCCTATAGTCATACACCCTTCCTTCAAAGGAAGAAAAAGGGATCTAAAAATATAATCCATTGTAGAATCCCCACTATTTAAAACATTAACAAAAATTCATATTCCTACAAGACAACAAACAATAATGAGAACAGGTAGAAAGAAAAAAAAATCAACAAAATAAATCTAAATAATGGATGGAAGGCACCTAAGTGGATTCACAAACATCTAATAAATCCCCAAATGAAAACACCAAAGACATAAAAAACATATTTTTCATGTACCATACCAAATAATCATTAAACATTTAATTAGAATAAAAAACATGGAATGGTTAGTACCTCTAATGAAAATTAATTGGATATATCAAATAGAATAAGTATGACATTTATGAAAATACCTCAAGCACAAACAAAACTAAACAATAACAATATGGTATCCAACCTTTAGTCATGTGATAGTAAACTAAGACCTCTCTTTGGGGACACTAGTTTACAAGGAAGGAAAATAACAATCTCTGATGGGAGAATAACTTATCCCATTTACTGAAACAAAACCCTGAGACATATGATGTATAACTTCTCAAGATAAGAACCTCACTACAAGCCTTCATCACCTCAAAACAAGAGGACATAACCAATAAACTGGCAGGAGAATTATAACAACCCATACTTTACGTACATTGTTAATACTTCAAAATTGAATCATACTTATTACAACATATAACAAAACCACATAAGGACCGTATAGGTATAGTGTCTTTAGAAACTGGGAAACATAAACAGCTGGTTCATAAAGCATCAACTTTGCCTCCCACTTATTTCATCATATCTAGAGTCCCTTTTTGGCATATCCTACTTAATAACCTTCTTCCTGACCTGAGGAAAGAAAACATACAAAAGGGTGAGCTCAAATGCTCAGTAAGGGTAAAAAAAAGAAATATCAATCACATCGTATACACAAGCACATAACATTTGGAAATCTTAACCTGCAAAAGAGATCATAATTTCATAACATGGGATAAATCATGGCAGTGAAATGTAATCAAAATAATCATAACTTAAAACATGAAACTTTGTGGCATTCACACATAATCATAGAGAATCATTTCTTATTAGTCAAGACTCATTGACAAGACTATCTTAGTGGACAAAGTCCATTTCTGAACCGAGTTACCCTCGTTTCAGTCCTGCTTCACTGAACCGGTATAACCTACCATTCCAGCCATGTCTATCTCACGAGATATAAAATCTTTACCCAATGAATTGGAGGGAGATATAGGTCCCACCCATCTCATAATGATACCATTCTTATGTGTTCCACAAAATCATAAATCATTGCATAACCCATGTAATACAAATGGAAATCATAAACATCATGACATCATAAAACAATTCATATAAGATAAAGGAATTAATAAAAATAATTCCATCACAACATAATCAAATCAATGTAATAATAGGGATAAAAACATAACCCTTTATTATCTTAGATGGAAAATAATTTTGATAAAACACTTGAACTCCATTCTTGAGGAAAATATCCTTTCTTCTTCAAAAACATTTTTCCTTTCTTAACATGTCATAAAACTTTAAAGTAAAAGAAGTTGATTAAAAATAAACTTGAAAACTTGTAAAGGAAGCTTCTTGTAAATAATGTTTTAAAAATCCATTCATGCCGTATAAGTTAAAAAAACATTCTTCCCATACTTTTGTCGGAAAAGTCAAAAAGTACCTCGTACAAAAAACGACAAAAGATTCCTTTCATATCTTTTACTAAAAACTCACCGAAGGGTAAAATTGGATATAAACTGTTGTATAAGAATATAAATATTACATATTGAGGAAACATGGATGTGGATGATAAAATACACCCCAGAAAATTTCAAAGTATAAACAATCTCGGATAAAAATGAGATTGTGATATTTTCCCTTACCTTAGGTCCGACTTGCTCTGTAAGTGTCCGAACCTCCTGTATAATGATTTAAATAATGTTATTGACTTATTCCAGAATCATACTTATTTTTATTATATCATATATGGTCATATTCTTAGCTTCTTAGTAGTAATATTTCATTGCTACTTGTTATTCGGGTGTTTATAACTTTTTGTTCTTATGCGTGTTTTGTCGAATAAATTCTTATTCTTCTCTTTAGGTTATAGATACCTCATTTCCAGAATGGTATTAGTGTAATATATATCATATTCATTCATTCAATTCATTTATATAATCATTATGAAACGAAGATCATGTAGAACGAGTCGCATCACATCGTGGAGACGGTAGTCCATACGTACGCACGAGTGATGATATCGTTCCTATGATCGTGGAATTGTATTGGAGTGTATGTATACTATTTCAGAATCCGTATCACATTATAATAGTCATATAGAGTCATTATTTATACCATTATACCCATCCAAGTAAGGTGGTGGTGGAAAATAGATTACACCACGGCGTGGAGACGGTATTCCGTACGTACGCACGCGCGGTGATTTCTTTTTTCGTAGGATGGATAGATGGTGAAATAGGGTTGTTTCATACTTATAATAATATATCAGTATATGAGTGATACTGATGTTATTACTTCATAATGAAACAACTAAAGAAGAAGAAGTGGAAGAAGAAATAAAGATGAAAGAATCGGTAACGGACATTACCTCTTCTTTGAAGTGCTTCTTTGAGACCTTCTTTTAGGGCACTAAAATTAGTCTTTGAAGAAGACCAGGACCTCTAGTATGTCTCTAGGAAAGTGGATAGGAGAAATTTTCAGGGGTTGGCCGGGCTTTAAGGATAAAAGAGGTGTGAGGAAGAGGGGGAGGAGGTGTCCTTTTATAAGGGAGGAGAGGGGCACCTTTGGAATAACTAAAAATATTATTTTATTATAAAGTCAAGTTCGGTTTTAAATAGCTCCAAATTGATATATTTCGAAGCTAAGTTAGGGATGGGTAGAAATCCTCTCATCCAATAGAATTTAGACAAGTTTAGGATCCTATTTTAACCTTATCATTTAGATTTAACATTAAGTTAAATAATTTTACTTTTACCATGTCTTCTTCTGTTCTTATACTATAAGGTTAATAAACTTACTATAAGAAGCCAAAAGAACCCCAAGTTGTTTATTATTAATATATATAACCTTATATAAGTCATTTGGCCGATCCTTAGATTTTTAGGAATAAAATAACAATTACCAATATATTATTTTTTTTAAAAACTATTTTATGTCAATTTTGACACTATTTAGTAATTGATTTTTGTGAAAATCATAACAGAATTATTAGTTCGAACCAAGTTAATTAAATCAATACTAACATGTCATATTAACCTATAAAATTAGTGGGATTCATAAAAAGTCTCAAATTACATTTATTTTGGTGTTTATAACATCAATTATGTCAATATTTCATTAATAAGATAATTACCACATCATCATTGTGTCATAAATAAATTAAATTATTTAATGTCTACAAATTACAAATAAAATACCATTATGTAGGAAATATTTTTAGATTTCTAATGAATATTTATAGTCGAATATATCTTATGTATAACCCCATATTAAAAATTATTTACTTATTAAACATTGATTTTAACTATTTTAACCCTTCTTTAAATAAATTAATAATAAATGTCCTAATCTAATCCAAGTGGACCTAAATGGTCATATTTTATTCCTAAGTTTGTTTTTGGTCGAATTACACTTATCCAATAGAATTAGGACATGTGTTAGGGTAATAATAAGATCATCTTTACCCTTAATTACCCTATTTACTTTTCACCGTGGTAAAAAAAAGTAAAAAGTTACTATTCACCAAAAAATTATTTTCATCTCATTGAACCACATTTTACTTACTGACATCAACCGTGTCTCTCGGATTTTTGAAATTCCACTCACAGAAGCGGTAAAATTAAGTTTTATGAAAAATTCAGTTTTTTTAACTACCACTTAGTGGTTTCACTATTCATCAAAAATTGAAAGTTTTCAGAAAAATACCAAAATTTCACCCTAGGCTAATTTCGATATTCTGAATCCAAAAATGAAGTCCATTTTGAAAAATAAAATTTATAAAATTTCAAAAAGTGGTTATTACTATTCATAATTGCTAGTTTTAATAATATTTTAATAGCATATCGTTGTTTAGTGAAACTCGGTATTGCGTACGACGCAAGCTATCGAGGAAGGTTGTGATTTCGTGTAAAGCAAGCCAAGCAAGTGTTGTGTAGAAAAATATTCCTTTGATGATTTATATAACATAAAAGTCTTGGGAGTTACATTCTACCCCCCTTAAAATGAATTTCTCCCTCGAAATTCGTCACTTTGTAACAAACAGATGAGGATACCTCTCCCTCATCATATCCTCAAGCTCCCATGTAGCTTCTTCTAATTGGTGGTTCCTCCATAAAACATTCACCAATCGAGTGGTCTTGTTTCGTAGGACTTTTTCGCTACGATCCAGAATCTCTATCAGTTTTTCTTCATAAGAAAGATCTTTCTCCAGCGGTACAACTTCTGAGCTGAGTACATGTGAAGGATCAGGTATGTACTTTCTCAGGAGAGATACATGGAACACATCGTGAACTTGAGAGAGATTCGGTGGAAGCGCCAATCGGTAAGCTACCTTCCCAACACGATCTAGTATTTCAAAAGGACCGATATATCTAGGGATCAACTTCCCCTTCTTTCCAAATCTCATAACCCTCTTCCAGGGAGATATTCGTAAGAAATCTTTATCACCCACTTAAAACTCTAGGTCTTTTCTTCGGTTGTCGGCATAACTTTTCTGTCGACTCTGAGCTGCTCTTATGTGTTGTTGAATAGATCTGACCTTTTCTGCCATTTCATCAACGAGATCAGGTCCTAATAGCTTTCATTCCCCAACTTCATCCCAGCAAGTTGGAGTCCTGCATTTCTTTCCATAGAGAGCTTCATAAGGAGCCATCTGAATACTGGAGTGAAAGCTATTATTATAAGAAAATTCCACCAAAGGTAGGTGTTGATCCCAACCTCCATTTAAATCCATAGAGCATGCTCTCAACATATCTTTTAGGGTTTGAATTGTTCTCTCAGACTGACCGTCTGTCTGAGGATGATAAGCAGTGCTGAAACTCAACTCTGTAACCGGAGTATGCTGAAGACTTCGCCAGAACTTCGAGGTAAATCTCGGATCCCGATCAGATATAATAGAAAGTGGTACTCCATGAAATCTTACCACTTCCTTTACATATATCCTGGCAAGCTGATCCAGAGAGAAATCCTCTCTAATAGCAATGAAGTGTGCAGACTCTGTAAGACGATCAACTATGACCCAGATAGCATTATTTCCTTTGGATGTTTTAGGAAGTCCTGTGACAAAGTCCATAGTATTGTTTTCCCATTTCCATTCGGGTATGGGTAATGGTTGTAACATCCCCTTAGACTTCTGTCTCTCAGCTTTAACTTGTTGACAAACCAAGAATCGAGAGACATATTCAGCAACATCTCTTTTCATTCCATCCCACCAGAAGTACTCTTTTAGGTCCCTATGCATCTTCGTGCTTCCAGGATGAATAGAGAATGAAGAACTATGAGCCTCATCCAGAAGCTCCTTATTTGATTTGAGGATGGGAGGAACACAAACCTGATTCCTGAACATTATTATCCCATCACAATCAAGGTTGAATTTAGGAACATTTCTCACCTTCTTTTGTAACTCGACATCTTCTTTCTGTGCCTCTTTAATCTTCACATGTATAGATGGTTGAATATTCATTTGAGAAAGATAAGATTTTTCCCTGTTCATTATAATTCCAAGATCCATCCTTTGTAAATCCATAAATATTGGATCTTTTGTGATCCTCATCATGGATAAACTGGCATGGTCTTGTCGACTTAATGCATCTGCCACCTTGTTTGCTTTCCCATGGTGGTAATGGATTGAGCAGTCATAATCCTTAATCAGCTCCAACCATCTTCTTTGACGCATATTCATCTCCTTTTGTGTGAAAATATACTTTAAACTTTTATGATCAGTATAAATATCACACCTTTCACCATAAAGGTAATGCCTCCAAATCTTTAATGCAAATATTACCGCAGCTAACTCCAAATCATGTGTTGGGTAATTTTGCTCATGGATTTTCAACTGTCGTGAGGCATAAGCTATCACCATATCATTTTGCATAAGAACACACCCTAATCCCTTCTTGGATGCATCACTATAGATCACAAACCATTCTCCACTACAAGACAGTGTGAGCACAGGTGCACTGGATAACCTTCTTTTAAACTCCTTGAAATTCTCTTCACATTCTTCCGTCCAAACAAACTTAACTCCTTTCTGAGTCAACTTGGTGAGTGGATTAGATAATCGTGAAAAATCTTTCACAAAATGTCGATAATATCCATCCAAACCAAGAAAACTTCAGATCTCAGTTACTGTTGTTGGTCTCGACCATCTTTCGATAACCTCTGTTTTTGCTGGATCCACAGATATCCCCTCTTTTGAGATTATGTGACCCAAAAATGCATCTTTTTGAAGCCAAAATTCACACTTAGTAAATTTGGCATAAAGCTTCTCCTTTCTGAGGGTCTTCAATATAATTCTCAAGTGATCTTCATGTTCTTCCGTGCTCTTTGAATAGACAAGAATATCGTCTATAAAGACTACCACAAATTGATCAGGATAGTCTCTAAAGACTCTATTCATCAGATCCATGAAGATAGCAGGGGCATTAGTAAGACCAAATGGAATCACTATAAATTCATAGTGTCCATACCTTGTATGGAAAGCCGTCTTTGGTATATCCTCCCTTTTGACCCTTAATTGATGATACCCTGAACGAAGATCAATCTTGGAAAAGTATTGAGCTCCTCGTAGTTGGTCAAATAAGTAATCAATGTGCGGGAGAGGATATTTGTTCTTGATAGTGATCTTGTTAAGATCTCGATAATCAATGCAGAGTATCATTGATCCATCTTTATTATTAACAAATAGAACAGGTGCTCCCCAAGGTGACGCACTAGGGCGTATGAATCCCTTATCAAGATTCTCTTGGAGTTGCTTCTTCAATTCCTGCAACTCAATTGGGGCCATTCTATAAGGTGTCTTTGAAATAGGCAAAGCACCCGGTACGAGTTCTATTGAAAACTCAACTTCACGATTTGGTGGAAGACCCGGTAATTCCTCCGGAAAGACATCATAAAACTCCCTTACAATGGTCATATTCTTAATCGTGAGTTTCTCACCAACCATTTGAGATAAATAACCTTCATTTAGTGGAATCAATACCCATAAAATGGAAGAAATTTCCACTGGAAGGTTATGTTCATCCTTGCATTGATAGATGATCATAGATTGATCTGGAATATGAAATGTTACTTCCCTTATTTGGCAATTGATATGAGCTCCATATAAAGAAAGCCAATCCATGCCAAGAATCACATCAAATTCCACTATAGGAAGGATCACAAGATTTGCAGGAAGCACTTTCCCACAAACTTTGATCGAAGAAGAATTATAAACTTTTGATGCGACTGTTGTTCCATTAGGTGTTTTCACAGCTAACTCAACATCTAATTGTTGAGGTAATACGGTGATACCCTTATAAAATTATTCAGAAATAAAAGAGTGGGTGGATCCAGAATCAAATAAAACATTTGCTACTTTAGAGTGGATGGTAAGTGTACCTTTCACCACATCGTTATCGTACTCCACATCGCTGATAGAAATTGCATGTTACTTTCCTTTGTCTTTAGCCTTAAGAGTTTGTTGACATCGACCATCATCATCAACCCTTGGATTAGGGCATTTATTGGCATAATTCCCCATCTCCTTGCACTTGAAACATTGAAGTGTAGTAGGTTCATTCTGTGTATCCCTTCCTTTGTTTGCATCATTAGACATATTCTTCCCATCATCGCGGCATTCAAATTCCCGATGACCTTCCTTTCCACATTTGAAACATTTACTTGTCCCTTTAAGACAACTCCCTCCATGTTTCTTTCCACACTTTGAGCATAAGGGAAATCTCATCTTCTTTTCAGTGTGCTCTTTAGATTTTCCTTTGAATTCCATTTTCCTCTTCTTATCAAACCCATATGACTGATGGGTTACTCCAATCTCCATCTCAACTTTGAGAGCACATCGAACGATTTCCTCGTAGCTATTGAAGTCCCTTATGGGTAAAGCCCTTAGAGGACTTGGTTTTAAGACACTAAAGAATCGATCGATCTTACTCTCAGGTTGGATAATAATACCAGAAGCGTACCTTGCAAGTCTTGTAAAATTTGCTTCATAGGTACCAACAGATTCAACATCCTTTTGCTTTAGTTCAAGAAACTCTTTCTCCATCTTTGTTCAGAGAATACGAGGGAAGTACTTATTGAAAAATAAGTTCTTGAACTCGTCCCATTCCATGGACTCAATTTCATCCCTTTGCCTCGTATTCTTAATAAGATTCCACCATTGATCAGCATCACCTTCCAAATGATACACTGTTAAGATGACCTTATCATGCTCAGAACATTGAAGAACTGAAAATATATTTTCAGTAGTACTAATCCATTGTTCAGCAACTAATGGATTAGTAGACCCGCTGAAAGAAGGTGGAATCTGCCTCATTAAGGATTCAACAGAATGTTTCTCCTTCCTTTTCTCGTTTGGAAGTCCTGCATGATTCATAGCTTGAGAAAGTTGTGTGAGAATGGTTACAAGATTTTTCATTCCAGCTCCCATAACGTTTGGTTGCTCAGGGGGACAATCATTGCATTGCCCGTCGCATTCCGCAATAACACGGTTCCTTCGGGTTCCATCCATTGACTAAAACAAAGAAGAATAGTGTGAGCAACACTAATTATAATATGAAAACCACAAAATCAAGAATAAAATTTCACACAGAAGGTCTTATCCTAGGTTATTCATGGCCATTTCTAAAACACTAAGATTGTGTTCTATGCTTAGACTTATCCTTAGGGTTCTTACTAAGGCTTTCACATCATAGTTTCCAAATGTTGACTATACCTTTCCTCTGATACCAACTATAACGACCCATACTTTACATACATTTTTAATACTTCAAAATTGAAGCATACTTATTACAACATATAACAAAACCACGAAAGGACCGTATAGGTATAGTGTCTTTAGAAACTGGGAAACATAAACAGCTGGTTCATAAAGCATCAACTTTGCCTCCCACTTATTTCATCATATCTAGAGTCCCTTTTTGGAATATCCTACTTAATAACCTTCTTCCTGACCTGGGGAAAGAAAACATACAAAAGGGTGAGCTCAAATTCTCAGTAAGGGTAAACAAAATAAATATCAATCACATCGTATACACAAGCACATAACTTTTGGAAATCTTAACCTGCAAAAGAGATCATAATTTCATAACATGGGATAAATCATGGCAGTGAAATGTAATCACAATAATCATAACTTAAAACATGAAACTTTGTGGCATTCACACATAATCATAGAGAATCATTTCTTATTAGTCAAGACTCATTTCCAAGACTATATTAGTGGACAAAGTCCATTTCTGAACCGAGTTACCCTCGTTTCAGTCCTGCTTCACTGAACCGGTATAACCTACCATTCCAGCCATGTCTATCTCATGAGATATAAAATCTTTACCCAATGCATTGGAGGGAGATATAGGTCCCACCCATCTCATAATGATACCATTATTATGTGTGCCACAAAATCATAATTCATTGCATAACCCATGTAATACAAATTGGAATCTTAAACATCATGACATCATAAAACAATTCATATAAGATAAAGGAATTCAAAAAAATAATTCCATCACAACATAATCAAATCAATGTAATAATAGGGATAAAAACAGAACCCTTTATTATCTAAGATAGAAAATAATTTTGATAAAACACTTGAACTCCATTCTTGAGGAAAATATCCTTTCTTCTTCAAAATTTTTTTTCCTTTCTTAACATGTCATAAAACATTAAACTAAAAGAATTTGATTAAAAATAAAATTTAAAACTTGTAAAGGAAGCTTCTTGGAAATAATGTTTTAAAAATCCATTCATGCCGTATAAGTTAAAAAAACATTCTTCCCGTACTTTTGTCGGAAAAGTCAAAAAGTACCTCATACAAAAAACGACAAAAGATTCCTTTCATATCTTTTACTAAAAACTCACCGAAGGGTAAAATTGGATATAAAATATTGTATAAGGATATAAATATTACATATTGAGGAAACATGGATGTGGATGATAAAATACACCCCAGTAAATTTCAAAGTATAGACAATCTCAGATAAAAATGAGATTGTGATATTTTCCCTTACCTTAGGTCCGACTTGCTTTGTAAGTGTCCGAACCTCCTGTATAATGATTTAAATAATGTTATTGACTTATTCCAGAATCATACTTATTTTTATTATATCATATATGGTCATATTCTTAGCTTCTTAGTAGTAATATTTCATTGCTACTTATTATTCGGGTGTTTATAACTTTTTGTTCTTATGCGTGTTTTGTCGAATAAATTCGTATTCTTCTATTTAGGTTATAGATACCTCATTTACAGAATTGTATTAGTGTAATATATATCATATTAATTCATTACATTCATTTATATAATCATTATGAAACGAAGATCATGTAGAACGAGTCGCATCACATCGTGGAGACGGTATTCCGTACGTACGCACGAGCGATGATATCATTCCTATGATCATGGAATTGTATTGGAGTGTATGTATACTATTTCAGTATCCGTATCACATTATAATAGTCATATATAGTCATTATTTATACCATTATACCCATCCAATTAAGGTGGTGGTGGAAAATAGATTACACCACGGCGTGGAGACGGTATTCCGTACGTACGCACGCGTGGTGATTTCTTTTTCCGTAGGATGGATAGATGGTGAAATAGGGTTGTTTCATACTTATAATAACATATCATTATATGAGTTATAATTATGTTATTACTTCATAATGAAACAACTAAAGAAGAATAAGTGGAAGAAGAAATAAAGATGAAAGAATCGGTAACGGACATTACCTCTTCTTTGAAGTGCTTCTTTGAGACCTTCTTTTAGGGCAATAAAATTGGTCTTTGAAGAAGACCAGGACCTCTAGGATGTCTCTAGGTAAGTGGAGAGGAGAAAGTGTCAGGGGTTGGCTGAGCTTTAAGGCTAAAAGTGGTGTGAGGAAGAGGGGGAGGAGGTGTCCTTTTATAAGGGAGGAGAGGGGCACCTTTGGAATAACTAAAAATATTATTTTATTATAAAGTCAAGTTCGGTTTCAAATAGCTCCAAATTGATATATTTCTAAGATAAGGTGGGTATGGGTCTAAAACCTCTCATCCAATAGAATTTAGACAAGTTTAGGTTCCTATTTTAACCTTATCATTTAGATTTAACATTAAGTTAAATAATTTTACTTTTACCATGTCTTCTTGTGTTCTTACACTATAAGGTTAATAAACTTACTATAAGAAGCCAAACGAACCCCAAGTTATTTATTATTTATATTTATAACCTTATATAAGTTATTTGGCCGAACCTTAGATTTTTAGAAATAAAATAACAATTACCAATATAATATTTGTTTTAAAAACTATTTTATGTCAATTTTGACACTATTTAGTAATTGATTTTTTTGAAAATCATAACAGAATTATTAGTTCGAAACAAGTTAATTAAATTAATCCTAACATGTAATATTAACCTAGAAAATTAGGTGGATTCATAAAAAGTCTCAAATTACATTTATTTTGGTGTTTATAACATCAATTATGTCAATATTTCATTAATAAGATAATTACTGCATCATCATTGTGTCATAAATAAATTAAATTATTTAATGTCTAAAAATTACAAATAAAATACCATTATGTAGGAAATATTTTTATATTTCTAATGAATATTTATAGTCTAATTTATCTTATGTATAACCCCATATTAAAAATTATTTACTTATTAAACTTTGATTTTAACTATTTTAACCCTTCTTTAAATAAATTAATAATAAATGTCCTAATCTAATCCAAGTGGGCCTAAATGGTCATATTTTATTCCTAAGTTTGTTTTTGGTCGAATTAAACTTATCCAATATAATTAGGACATGTGTTAGGGTAATAATAATATCATCTTTACCCTTAATTACCCTATTTACTTTTTACCATGGTAAAAAAAAGTAAAAAGTTACTATTCACCAAAAAATTATTTTCATCTCATTGAACCACATTTTACTTACTGACATCAACCGTGTCTCTCGGATTTTTGAAATTCCACTCACAGAAGCGGTAAAATTATGTTTTATGAAAAATTCAGTTTTTTTAACTACCACTTAGTGGTTTCACTGTTCATCAAAAATTGAATGTTTTCAGAAAAATACCAAAATTTCACCCTAGGCTAATTTCGATATTCCGAATCCAAAAATGAAGTCCATTTTGAAAATTAAAATTTATAAAATTTCAAAAATTGGTTATTACTATTCATAACGGCTAGTTTTAATAATATTTTAATATCATATCGTTGTTTAGTGAAACTCGGTATTGCGTACGACGCAAGCTATCGAGGAAGGTCGCGATTTCGTGTAAAGCAAGCCAAGCAAGTGTTGTGTAGAAAAAGATTCCTTTGATGATTTATATAACATAAAAGTCTCGGGTGTTACAAGAATCATTAAAATCATGACAATTTGTATGGAATAAACAATTAGGTTACTAAATAATATATAAAAGCTAAAATTTCTTTAAAATCAATGACCTCATCTATAATCAAAAGGACAAAATCCAAAATAAGTGAAAATGTAGTTGGGGTGGTAGCCGAGTGGTTAACACACCCTATAATCCTGCATGAAATCCATGATTAAATCATGGTAGAGGATGATTTTTGGGATACTATAGCACTATTGTAGTGGTATTGTGATGGTACTATAGTAGTTTTATATCATTCGGAACAATTCATATATATGGGCCTTCAGAAAACTGGTTTTGACCTTCAAGTCAGCCATGTCCTTTGGTCCATAGGGCGTTTGGATCACAAAATACCATGGAGCAACCCACGAACACCACAAAAAGTAGATCAAAGAAGAGGATTCAAATAAATTATTATCCACTAGAGTAGAGCTAACTGGATGGGAAGAATGAGAGGGTATAGAAATCGTCATTAGTACTAGACACCATGTAGATATGCGTGAGAAAATTCTAGCTAAACAAAAAATGTGAGGTGGGGGGATAGGTGCCTTAAATTATGATGGTGCTAGGTAGGATAAGTTCTTATGTATTTTTATTGAGCCTTCAGGTTGTGTAATGATCATTATGCCACTAGGTATTTGGGTCATGTACTAGGCCTTATACCACTAGTTTTATTGGGTCATGTAAGGGTTCCATATCAACCCATTTAAAAATGATATTATCCAAAGATAATTTAAAAACTCAAGGCCTTCATACCATTCAAGATAAACTAATGACAATGATCACAAAATAATATCCATTTCCAATTCTAAATTTGATTTACAGTTAAGAAATGGAAACTACGCTCTAGATACTGAACTTCCACCCACATCAGGGCACTTCAAAGGAATACTTGAAATAACACAAAATATGAATTCATTATTTTATGTTTCCGCATTCAAATAAAATAGTCTCATTACATCCCAATAAACCAAATCAATTCTTAAACACACTAAATTAGTTCACATTCCAATCTTTTTTTTAATCCAACTTCATTTTAAGGGGGTGTATATAAAATTCCCTTTACAGAATTAATGCACATAAAAAATCACTTTCATTCAAAAACAATTCCAAAATTTCCTAATGAAAAGCATTATTTTACACAACACCTATTAAAAGATAAAATACATTTCCAAGTATCCTATCAAAATCTAAAACATATTAATTGAAACTTTAAACACAATTCAATTTATTGATAAAACTAATTCAAATATCATTCACAATTCCATCAAAAATTAGACTTTTACTTTCTTGCTGGAGGATTTCAAATTTTTAACGTCACATAATGTATTTTCATAACCTAGTTTCAATATTAATAAATATTATAAAAAATAATTTTTTACAAAAAAAAAACCTATTAAATTGTTTAATGCTATAAAAAATCCGACAATAATTCATAATTTCAAAACATATAAATCCTATTATAAAATCTTAAATAAAAGTTTTCCTAAGCACTCTATAATTTAAAAATATAATCTTGTTTATACTAAAAACATTCTAAAATAACACTTTTAAAAACATTCTAAAATCAATTCTTTAATAAAAGATAAAAAAATGTTTTTAGCCATTATATAAGACTCCTAAAATAATTTTACTTCTATATACTCAATTCAAAACACACTTTGAGCTTCATTAAAAATCATCCACCCTTGAAATTATCAAAATAATTGTTTTGTACAGTAAAACATCTCACAAGACAAACCCTTTTATCACCCAAATACATATTTTTCAAAAATAAAGATAACATTTAATAAATTATTCTAAATAAAAACACAAACATCAATAAAATTTATGCCTAATAATATCAATTTCAATACAAAAAATACCATAATAAACCTTAAAACAATAGTAAAAATAACTAGGATCAACTCAGGATGAAAGGGATTTAATGCAATGAAATAGGGGGAAGATATAACAGTGTATGGGATGAACATATAGGCTAGAAAACCATGTGTTAATTGTAAAATATCTATAGAGAATAATTTTATAATAATTTTCATGGACATTTCATGACTTTCTAGACCATAAAATATAATTGTACAACTCTGGTTCTTCCTCTATTATCATCCCAAATACTCTAAGTGACCAAAAAACATTAATACTCCCAATGTGGATAAAATAACATAAAAATTAACAAAAAATATTAAAATTAAGATTAAAATTCCAAATACCCATGCTAAGTCAATTCTTGTCATGTGAGATAGTGATCAAGGACCAAATCATAAACTTCCTCTTGATTCTTGTAGATAATATCTCATAGAAACCATATCTCCCTAAATAAAAACATGGTAGTAATTAAATTTATAATGAACTATCTGAATCCAATATAAAACTTTTTCCCAAGACGATCCACCATTGGGTCAGAAGTTCACTCCTGATCACTATGGTCTAGAGACTAATGAATGGGAATCAATCATGCACTATTAGAAATGATTTATCATGATAAAACAGTAAATAAAATTGGTAATTCCTCTTGTAAATATTACATGACCATTCTTTAAGAAATATATTCATGCACATATCGAATAATAATAAATATAATAAAAAATCCAAATAATTTATAAAGAACTAAAAATAATTAAAGAACAATAAAAAAATCTAGATAATCATATCTAATCTTCTCACAAAATATAAAAACCACATTTTAATTACAATACTATTGTAAGATAAAAAAAATTATCTTTCTTTTCATGAGTCATATTTGTTGTCGAGATATTTCAATATATTGTGAATAATAATATTTTTTTAGAAAATAAAACCTAATAAGTAGTTTCATTATTATAAAATATCTTAGAATATTATGTTTGAAGATGTTTCTTATAATTTCTTATCATGATTATTTTAGAAATATTTTTATGTAAAAATATTGTTTAAATAGTTTATGTTCTAAATATAGTGACATTTATAATTAAGATATTTATATATATCTATGATGAAGATGTTTATGAAGGTATTACATCCATGTTTTTCATGAGAAATAAAAATATATATAGATGAATTTTTGAAATCTAGTTTATAAAGGGTGATTCAACTGACTACATGAATAATAGTTTCCTACAACATGAATGGTGATTCAAATGACTACATAAAGAACCAGTACCAACCACATGAAGTTTTAAGTCATGAACGATGTATAAACCATATAAAGGATATAAATTACTATGACATTTAAATTGTGGTTGAAGTTACCATGATAATGTGACCAGATGTATTAATGCTTACTGACAGCATGAAATATTTTCGATATAACTCATTATTGGTCAATTGAATATAGTCTTTCACAATAGGTTAAATGACAATGTGATCAGTTAGATATAATCTCAAGAATTTGAAGAAATGGAAAGTCTCAAATCTCAATAAAATTATAATGGAATTCACTTTTTTATGAAAAACAGATACATGAATTGGACACCCAATTCATGCACCAAGAAAATTTATTAAAAAAATTATTACAATGCATTATCTAGGTGTAATGATTTTACACCAACCAGAAAATGAGAGTGATAGATGATAAAAGATCAAAAAGTGGAAAACAACATCTCACTCAAACATTATAATACCTCATGCCTTCAATTAATCAAAAACATCAGGCCAAGAGTGAAAAAACTCAAAGAATACTTCAATTCCTCAAGATATGTTGTCCTGAGGAGGCAAGTGAGAAGAGAACTGAAATTAACAAAACATCTTTATGACATTAACTTGTCACGGTATTACATGAATAAATATAATGAGAAGATGATAGTTAAATTTTTATGATGCATGGTACATCAATCATCAAAGAATTATATATAAAATTACTTTTTATCGTTATCCTTTCAAAATGAGATGAAGATAAAGTTTGAAATAACAAAAAAACAAGAATAGAGAAATTTTTGATATTAGTGAAGTTGTTTTAAGAAGCACAGATTCATGTATGTCATTATGTGTATATTCTATGCATAATAAAATATCCATTTAGGGTATTTCCACATAGTTGAATCTATATAATCAATTGGTCTGCTATATATAAAAATAACCATATATGAGAAATTGGATATGTGATGGGGCATATAAGTGAATGTTCACAAAGTAGAATATGGATATGTGTTGAACCATGTAAGTGAATGGATCTTGTATATGAATTATCCATGGATGGTAATTGGTTAAATTTAGGAACATGAATAAAAAACACAATGCATATAGTCTTAGATTGATATAGGTGTTTTCATTATAAGATTCTTGGTAAATAGGATTTTTAGGAAATTATAAATCATGATAATTGTCAACATGATACATATTTTTTTATAAAAGTGATAGAATAGTTATTTAAAGGGAAATATCACAAAAAAATAAGGAGGGTTTTTTCAGGTTTATCCTTGAAGGTTAAGGAACAAATAACTTTTAATCAAGGGAGGCACACCATATGGTGTGAAGGGAAAAATTCACTAATCTCCATGATTCTCGGACCACTATGGATTTATCCATTTCTATTTTTTCTAGTATGGGATCCCTTGCACTCCACCCCCAAATGATTTCATCGCATGAATGTTGATTCCCTTGGGATTAATTATTTTTATCCACCTTAAATTTATTTTTCTCTTTTGGTTCTTTGAATCTTAAAACAAAAAAATATATTTGAACATGAATATAGTTTTAATATGTGGATTATTTAGAATGATGAATGAATGATATTTATGTATATCCTGGAAAGAAAAGAATCAGGAATAAATTCTTTAATAGAGTATTTAATAAATGATATAATAAAATCAAAGATTGAAAAAATTAATAAACTCTAATAAATGTGGATCCGGATGATGGTGGTTATCAATGTTTCAAGAGGATTTGAATTCCTATAAAACTTGGGGATTTAAATCATGTGTACATCCAATATTGTGAATATAAATGAAATATAATAAGAGTAAGGTAATTGATTCTATATGTTTTATTATTACATATATAAAATTCATGTTAAGGAATAATATAGACATAAAAAGATAGTGAATTTTTATTCTAATATTCAAGAGCGGATATTTTACTATCAAGAAGAATGAGACCCGACTATGTGATAATCATCCACATCCACATGTTGTGAGTCAATCCTAAGAATAATAGAACCAGTGTAGATAATATTCACTAAATAATAATAAGATAATAAAATAGAGAAGTAAAAAATAAGATAATTTTTTTTTCTCATATAAATTTTCATATAAAAAATATAAACAACAATAAATGTTTGATTTGATTAAGAAGATCCCAAGAATTCAGTATTGTTATACAATTCATGTTTCATATATTTAATAGATGTCTTATATCTAGTTTAAGCAAAGAAAAATATAATAACAATGGGATGAGAGGAAGTCTATAACCAATTAAATAAAATTTATATTCTATTTTTATGTTGGGAAAAGGGATAAGGTTGCCTAAATTTTTGTGTATAAAAAGAAATATGATAAGGAATTTCTTGCAAGTTTTTGTGTAGGTAAGGGAAGAGGAAAGAATCCAAGTAATCACTATAACTCTAAACAAAATTATCAAATTTTGGAGTACTTTCTTATTGTTTCAAAACTATTAAATAAATTAAAGACTATATATATAATCAGTATAATATATATCAGGAAATTCGTGTAGAGAAAATTATCACTATTCTAGGGAATCAGTTTTTTTTCTAGGCCACCTCTTAAATTGTAGGGAATCAAAATTAATTCAGGATTTATTCCAAACCAAACAACTATAATTTTTTCCTCTTTATAGTATATAATCTATATCTTGGTCACCACTATAAAACTCAAGGACTATTAATAATTTTTGAGTAGTGAACCTTATAAAAACATTTTTTCCATCTCTTACTATCATATATCTTCTATCATATAAAATGTATGAGATAATAATAAAATAAAATATATAAACAAGAAAAAGATGTAATTGGATAAAAAGTTAAAATTAATCATAATTGGTACCAAAATAGATTAACCTCCCTTAGTGTTAATTATATACAAAATTGGTACAATAAATTAATATCATAGTCAAGTCCAGCTCCAATAGATTACCTAAATTGAACGTTTTCCCCCACTTTAGATTGGAGTTTCTATCATGTATAAACAATGTAGTGTTGTTTTGATGAATGTATGTTTATCTCATATTAGAATTGATTCTCTACCAAGACTATGATGAATATGGAAAACAAAGTTAAGAATAATATGTAAATGGTATCTCTATTGTATAAAGAATAAGTTCTTTTATTTCATGGAATTTAAGATGATAGATATGTACTTGATGGAGAATAAAATATAGTTCAACTTTCCATAAAGGAGATGGATGACACTCCTACCTCAAGTGGATCAAGGAACTCAAGTGATCTTGAGGTGTGTGAAAATTATAGTAAAAAACCTCCACAATAAGAATAACTAATTGTAAGTGATCATACATTTTCTTATTCAGAAGATATATCTTTTGAAATATTAAAATATATATAACATTATTTTCCCCAATAAATTGATTATTTTATATATGGTATTTAAGAAATTAAAAAATAATTGATCACTAAACATAAAAGTGAATTAGATTACATTGATAATGCTTTAAAATAAAAATTTATAGAATGTATAAATATCTCCAAACATGTTAGATCCATATAAAGATTTATTTTGGAGATTGGAATACGTTCTTAAAATTTTGAAAACAAATGTCTCAATGAAGTTGAATAAAAGGAATATATTAATAATAATCTTGAAAAGAATATCCATACACTTGAAGAAAAAAAACAGGTTTCAAGGATACTCTGATGGAAATAAAATTAAATGAGATTAAAGAGATAGATACTTTTTTTAGAAAAAATATTAGAATACAAGATGAATAGGTTGAAAACATATATATGGGTTGTGAATAATAAAGGTTAGTAGATTGAAGATAAAAATAATAAGATCAGTATGAACTGCCTAGAATTTTAAATTAAACTAACAAAACAAGAAAATGATTATAGTGAGTCCTCTTAATAAAATAATTAGAAATTTGTGACTTCCATACAATGATAAATGGAGGATTATGTTGATAAGAGACCACTAAAATGTAATAATAAGACCATGAAATCATTTGAATATCTCTCACAAGAATATTTGATAATAAATGTACCATCCATAATTATCTATAATAATTTTTACAAATCCTATTTTTACAAAGTGTAGGATTAATAAAATAAGAATAAGTGTTGATGTAGAAAAGTGGTGATAATAATATAATAATTTCTAGGGTTGATAGAATAGGTTTAATGGAAATTGATTCCTTAAATTCATCCCTACCATTGATGAATGATGCCCAAAAATAGATTTATCACAAATCTGAACAACTAATTGTAAAAGTGAAAATATTAGGATTCATAGGGTCTTGTTGGTGTTGAAATAAATTCAGGTATTGTTTCTTGTATTATCTGTAAAATCATATAAATTCTACAACAAAAACGAAAAACCCATTTCAAGGGGGAGAAAGAAAGTGTATAATAAATTTCAATTGATGAGGATTAATATATAAATAACAAATAGATTTTATAAACACGAATACATCCATGATAATTTCAATAAGAGTTTTCCAAGGATTGGATATTGTTTTTCTCAACATGTATCAAAACTAAATGGTGAGAAAATTACATAGAAGTTGGTAAGTAATGGAGTAATAACATTTTTTCATAAGGAAAATAAATCTCTAAGTCATAACTCCTCATATAAGGTCAAAAATAATATACATCTTACCTTAAACAATAAGTAGAATTAAAATCAGGTAAAAATAAAGTCTAAGAAAAATATAAAGTGTAAATATTATAAAACGACATATGTGCATAAAATTTCTCAAAACAAAACTATGTGGAAAAATTAAAGTAGCTACCAACATACCCCAATATTTATTTGAAATATTGTTTGTTTATTTTAAAAGAGAAAAGATGATAGATGTAGCATAATCAAAGTCTTGTGTTAAAGGTAAATATAATGTTTTACATGAAGATCCTAAATTTCAAGATATGTTATTTAAAAAAGAAAAATCTTATTATAAAGTAGTACTATGTGTAAGGTGTACAATTTATGGAAACACTGTTATAGATTGATCTATAATAATTCCATCATAAAAATATTTTCTAAATAATATGAAAGATGCACCGTGTGACATAATATAACGACCCAAGGTTGACATACATGTACATTACATTACCTTTGTGGAATACTTAATATATTACCCAAAAATATGCCCAAAGACCAAATTAGTTTAGTGACTTTCAAAAATTAGAAAATATTATTCTAATTTAGTGAAATATCTTCAACATCTCTCATAATTATCTTCCCTATTTTTCCAACCTAAAACCATTCTTTATATCGTAGTTAAAAGAAATCATTTTAAAAGGGTGATCTCAGATGCTCAGTAAGGGTAAACAGGGAAAATATCAAACAAAACATGAACACAATAATGTAAAAATAAGAACATAACTTATGAAAATCTTACCACTTATAAAATATTTAGTCGTGAAATAAATTTTTGCATTTCATAAGGCATAAATAATAAAGGAATACAAGCCATGAGAAATAACATTGGCATAAAACATGGAATTTTGGAAAACACATAAGCATAGAAAATCATTTCTATATTATCCAAGCCCCATTTACAAGACCATCATAGCTGAAAATTATTTTACTAAACCAAGTTAACTCCTCAATCCATCCTTGTATTACTAAACCATATTTCTTTACCATTACAGCCTTGTATTACAGAATCGAGATCATTTCATGTTCCATCCCGGTATTACTGAACTGGGGACATTTCCCATTCTAGTCTTTCCTATATCATGTGATGGAAATATTTACCCAATGAAATAGAGGTAGATATAATTATCACACATATTATAATGAAATAAATCTTATGTATGGCATAAAAACATAAATTATTCATCATATCATAACCCAATGAATAAAATAGGTTTCTTCAACATCATTCCATTATAACATAGTCCATGTAATACAAATAGATCTCATAAATAGAATTCAATAATAAGCATAATAAACACATTGAAATAATAGATATTTTATAATTTAAACATAACCCTATTAAATAATTCCATCTTAGATGGAAAATAATTTTTATAGAACACTTGAAATTAATTCTTGAAGAAAATAAACATTTTTATTCAAAAACATTTTTTCTAAAAATTAAGTGAAAATTTAAAAGAAAATAATTTTTCTAAAAA
Organism: Viscum album; assembly: GCA_963277665.1. Classification (NCBI taxonomy): domain Eukaryota; kingdom Viridiplantae; phylum Streptophyta; class Magnoliopsida; order Santalales; family Viscaceae; genus Viscum; species Viscum album. The sequence continues at coordinate 1,453,215,482 of OY728125.1, forward strand.
TAACCTTAAAATATTTTCAATCATCATAGAAATAATTCATTATTAAAATTTAAAAATCAGTTCATGTTATAAACATTAAAAGAAAACATTATTCTCATACTTTTGTTGGAAATTTCAAAAAGTATCTTGTTTTGAAAATGACAAAGGATTCCTCTCATACCATTTAATAAAAATTTACCAATGGGTAAGATTGAATTTAAAAAAAATTATAAGAATATAAATAATAGTTTTGGAATACATATTTAGTAAATATGGACATGTATCATAAATAAACCCCAATAAATACTTACATATAAACAATCTTGGATAATAATGAGATTGGGAAATTGCCCCTTACCACTTTATAATCAGTTAAATAATACACCTCATAAAATAAAGAAGGGTATAAACATATATAAATACCCTAAAATTCAGAATAATAATCATAAAAACATTCATGGGAAATATAAACACCAAACAAAAGAAACAGGTGGTGTATAAGGCATATGTCCCATAGAAGTACAAGTGAGAAAAAATAATCCCTTACCATAGGTATGGGTTCTTTCTTATGTATAAAAACCACCTTTATAATGTTTTATATAATGTCATTAAATTATTCTAGAATCATATTTATTTTTATAATATCATAAGTGATCATATTATTACCTGTTTGTTAACAACATTATTACTCATCCATCGAGTATTAACTGCTTTATTTTCTTATGCATGTTTTTTCAGATAAGTTCTTGTTCCTATTTTTATATTACAGTTATATAATTTATATAATGATATTAGTATAATATATATCATATTTATACATTGTATTCACTTATATAATCATATTTTAATGAATATCATGTAGAATGAATCATATCCCATCGTGGAGATGGTAGGTTGTACGTACGCACAAGCGACAATATCATTCCCATAATTTTGAAATGGTATTGAAGTGGATGGTGTATATAAAATTGAAGAGTAAATATCATGTAATATTAATCATATATATTTATTATTTTCATTATTACACCCTTCCAAGTAAAGTGGTGATGAAAAATGGATTACACTACGACTTGGAGATGGTAAGTCGTACATAATCATAAGTAGTGATTTAGTTTTTCATATAATGGATAAAAGGTGGAATATTGTTGTTACATAACCATAATAAAGTATTAGGATATTATTTATACTGAATTGATTACTTTAGGATGGAAACAACTCTTGAAGAAGAAGTATAAGAATAAATAAGTTTGAATGAATTGGAAAAGGAGATTACCTCTATTTCAATGAGCTCCATCTTGATATCCCCTTAAATACACTATAGTTGGTATTTTGAGAAGACCCACACCTTCAGAATTTGAATAAGAAATTTAAGAAGGTAAATTTTAATGGTATATTCATTCTTTTAGGCTCTAATTGAAGTGAAGTTGTGAGGGAGGATGTGCCCTTTTATAATTAAGGTGAGGGGAACATTTATAATTTCAAAAAATATTAATTTATAATAAAATAAATCCATATAAAAAACATCAAAAATGTAATATTTTAGAAGATGAGATTAGATAATTTTATAATCTCATAAACTAATAAATTATCAACAAGTTTTTTGAGAAATTTAAACCTTATCATTTTAATTAACACTTAGTTATTCTATTTTACTTTTAACTAATATAACAAATGATTCAATAATAAAATAGTGTAACTTTTTAATTATTTTATGTCAATTAGGCCATAAATAAATAATTTAGAGCATTTTAGACCATATCATAATTATTATATATTTTTAAATAGGTACTATGTTTTTTTAAAAACGTAATAAAATATTATCTTGATAGAATATCAATAGTTCCAATTTTGAAAATATTAATTTCATGGATTTTTATAAATATAAATATAATATTTTAACCTCAAAAAATATTTTATTGTATCCCTAATGTGTAAATTTTACCTATAAAATTAATTTTCTATATTAATTATATTAAATAATATTTATTTTAATATCTTTAATAACATTTATTTGTTTTCTTTATTAATTAGAAAATTAAAATTTCAGTTTTGTGTCATTATTTAATATAATTATATGTTGAATACAAATTTGAAATAAAATTCTATGATGAAGATAAAACCTCCATATTTTACAATAATACCCATATTTGAAAATATATTTTTCAAAATCCTGCATTAAAAATTTTATATTTATTAAAAAATACACGTGACAACTTTAACATCACTTTAAATAAAATATTATAAGTGTCATAATATTTTTCATATACCTCAAAATGGTCAATAAATCGACTATTGTATGATTATGGTTGATATATATTCTACAAACAATATTTTTTTCAAGTTTTGTTTTCATTTAATGGTTATTATAATTTTAAAAAAAATTATTTTACTGATTTTTAATCAACTAAATAATGTCTCCATCATCAATGTATAATCTTTTAAGGTGACTATTTATATTCTACATATTATAAATAAAATACCATGATAAAGTAAAAAGTTTAATATTTAAAATGAGTATTTATAGTCTAACTTATATTTTATATAAACTTATATTAAAAATTATATGGTTATTAAAATTGGAGTAAGACATATTTGAATTTTCATTAAATAAAATGAATTAAATGTCCTAACCTCATCCAAGTGACTTCCAAAGGATACCATTTACACCCAATGATGATTTAAGTTGAGACAAAACTCACCCAATTATATTATCACAAGTGATATGGTAATTTTATAATATTATTTTTACCCATAATTACCTGATTTAATATTGTACCGTAATTATAAAAATTACCAAAGTTACTATCAATAATGCCCAAAAATAAAAGAAAACTATTTATATAATTTGGAACTACCGAGTAAAAATATAGAATCCATTTTTAATAATTTAAAACACATAAGTTTCATAAATTAATTTAAAATTAATTTTGTTGTCTGAATTAGAAAACATGTTTTAAAACATAAAACATTGCAAAAGAATGAAATGTTTTTACATCAAAATTCAATGTAAAGTTAAGTAAAATGACCTTAATTATATTAAATGATAAAAATATAATATATTTATTTTTTAAAAATAATTAAATAATATAACTTAAAATATAAATTTTTTAAATGAAAAAATTTGTTTTTAATTAAAATTTAGTCTATTTTTATTATTCATCAAAACTTGAAACTTATCATATAAAATATCAAAAATGTATCCAAGGTAAATTAGTATATCCCACTTTTAAAGAAGAAGTTTATTTTGTTAAATATAATATATGAAAGTGTGAAATCTATTTTTAAAATTTTTTCACCATCAAAAGGTGGTAAAACTTCATTTTTTGAAAAATACTTCTTTTATCTAAAAAATTGAATTTGTTCTTATATCATGTACAAAAAACATATAATATAAATTTTAAAAATTATATTGAATATATTACATATATATTTAATTAATAAAATCTATAAACTGTGATTTTATTATTTTATAAACTTTCTTATTTTCATATAATTTTTTTTCAGAAAAACATTCCCTTTTATTCAAAAAAATCATTATTTTCATTTATAATTAATTTCTCACTAAATAATTAATTATATATACCCGTTTAAATCATATTTTCATAATTTAGTTAATAATTTTCATACCCATCATTTTAATTTATATGTTATAAGGTATGTTGTTCACTTAAACTAATGCTTGTGTGAAATGAATTTTATCAAAAGAACATGCAATAATGTGTAATACAAGCCAAGAATAGTGTTGCATATACCGCAAGCTAATTCAGTGTTCAGTGTAACACAATATTATCTTGGTGTATCTTACAGCACAATATAGAAACTAAATTAAAAAAATTTCTCTCATAAAAGTATCAGGGTGTTAGATTCTACCCCCCTTAAAATGAATTTTTCCCTTAAAAATTGTTTGGGTTATAAAAGGATTAATAATTGAAATATTCTTTCATAGAAACTCACAACGTAAAACTAAATACCAAAATTACTTTTAAAAAATTATAGATGGAAGATAATAGTTCCCCAAGGTAAATCCTAACTAAGTATCTACATAGGAGAAAAAATTTGAAGATTTAGGAATGGGGGGAGTAAATAATAATAGATATTGATAAAGATAATTGATCAGAAGAAATTGAGTTGTCTAGAGAAAGCTAACAATCACAAAACCTTGAACTATAGAAGTGTGAAAGAGGTCATTGATATCATCAAAATGATGATAATATTACACCCTTTTACATCATGAACTATTTTCTTAATGTTGAAGAATTTTTATAAGAATATATACTTACTTTATTTCAGTATAATCCAACCATTGGTCGTGCCTTGATTAATTTACACTTTGTCACTTATTCAATTAAATAAAGTTGATTTTTTTATTCCTAAATAATTAGTAGATCATGTGATTCATAAATATAATGATAGGTCATTCCATCTATCTTTATCACAATAAAAAGTTTGGCACAAGTTATAAAATATGCATAAGTCCACCTATGGTGAGATAATTCCTTACTCTACCAAACTTCATCAAAAGTTTAACTTAAAATTTATATAAATTGAAAACTTTATAATCCTTGTGAAAGCTGAAAATCCAAAACATTAGAAATAGGTGCACTAACATGTATTAACATTTATCCCCCATATATCATAAGGTATCTCTTACTGGCCACATTCCAAACATGCGAACACTTTCATCATATATTCTCTTTAGTCATGGTAGTAAGTGGAATTTCCATGTATCCTTATTGAAAACATACATTTTTATTTATTACAAAACATATTGGACAAATTTCTTAAGTACAAAAAAGTTTTATACTTTATCAATGATAACGTACCCCTCTTTACAAAAAATCCATAATTAGTTCCCATGAAACTGTTATCATCCAATTTACTTATTCATAACCAACATATCTTAATCCAAATATCATTATCTCATCATCGTGCTCATATTAAGAGTTACCCTTACCTTAATCAAGAATTTTTCAAATTATTACCACAATCATGTTTCATGATTACTATTATCATTCACCATATACATTAAAATACGTAAGTAAAAATAATAGTGAAACAATCCTTATATGTTTCTTTATTCCATAATAACATAAAATTACTTACACAATATTATTCCTGATAAACATTCAATCATTCCACTATCTTCACAAACTATTAACCAAGATTCATTATTTTATTCCTTAACACCTCTTTAATATCATAAGTAATTTATATTCTCTTCATCATCAGAAACATAAATACTACCCATATGACCATGCTTTAGGGAATCAATTTTCATAATTCCCATACTTTCCACATCTGAAAAATTCAATATTTAAAATGTTTAATCTAGTTCCAGCTATTGTCTAAGACCAGAAAGCAATGTGTGAGATATAATTACCATAGATGATAATCAAATAACCAAGAGAAATAAATTATAATATTTCAATATATGACATCTTATGTTTAATCCTATATTATTCATGACTATTACCAAAATTCAAGGATTGTGACCTATAGTTAGACTTATCCTTACGGAAATCCCAATACATATCCTTAGAAATATATCTAGGGATTTCCCTAAAGTTTTGATATCCTAGTTTTCAATGGATGACTAAACCTTTTCTATGATACCAACTATAATGACCCATGGTTGATAAACATGGGCATTACATTAATTTTGAGGAATACTTAATACATTACACAAAATGACGCCCAAAAACCATATTTGTTTAGTGAATTTGGAAACTTGGAACACATTATTATAATTTGGTGAAAGATATTAAACATATCATATAAAGATATTCCCCTTTTTTACCTAAAATATTTCTTTATATGTTAGGGAAAAGATAACATTTGAAAAGGGTGAGCTCATATGCTCAGTAAGTGTATACAAGGAAAATATCAAACAACATGAAAATAAGAATGTAAAAACAAGAAAATAACATATAAAAAACATACCATGCATAAAATATGTCAAAATATCGAGTTATTAAAGAAATATAGGTATTTTATAAGGATTAAATCATAAAGGAACACGATCTATGAGAAAATAACATTGGCATAAAACATATAATTATAGCAAATACATAATCATAAAAAATCATTTCTATATTATACAAGGCTCATTTACAAGACAATCATAGTGGAAAAAATCCTTTATTGAACTGAGTTCACTCCTTATTTCATCCATGTATTATTGAACTAGGTTTACTTACCATTTCAGCCCTGTATTACTGAACTGAAATAATTTCCCATTCCAACCCTATATTATTAAACCAAGATCATTTCCCATTCCATTAATGTATATCTCATGAGATATAAATCTTTACCCAATACATTGGTAGGATATACAGGTCCCACCAATCTCAAAATTAAATAATTCTTACATGTTCCAAAATAACATAAATCATCCATCATAGCATAACCCAATGAATAAAATGGGTTTCTTAAACATCATTCTATCATTACCAAATCCATGTAAAACCAATAGATTTCATAAATATTATTCCATCATAAACATAATAAAACTAAAGTAATAATAGGTATAGTATAGTTGAAACATAAACATATTAAATAATTCCGTCTTAGATGGAAAATAATTTTGATAGAATTCTTGAAATTAATTATTGAGGAAAATATCATTTCTTCATCAAAAAAATTTCTTTTCTCAAAATGCCAGAAAAAATTAAATGATAATAACTTTTTTCAAAATAACCATGAATTATTTTACAGTAATATTCATATAAATAAGGTGTTATGAAAATATAAAAATTCATTCTTTTCATATAAGTTAAAAGAAAACATATTTCTCATACATGTTTCAGAAAAGTCAAAAATTAACTTGTTTGGAAAACAAAAAAATATTTATTTAATGCCATATAATTAAAATTTAACAAAGGTTAAAATTAAATTTAAACAATTTTAGAAGATTAGAAAGAATATTTTTTAATAAACATTTAAGAAACAAGGAATTTGATGATAAATAAACCCCAGTAAATAAATACATATAAATAATCTCTAATAATAATGAGTTTGCAAAATTACCCCTTACCACTTTATAATCAGTCAAATAATATTACTTATAAAATAAATAAGTTTATATGAATATTTAAATACCATACCCTTCATAATATGAAACATAAAAACATTCATGGGTAGCAGAAACACCACACAAAAGAAACAGTTTTTCTATAAGGCATATTTCCCACATAAAAAAAGCAAGACAAAATAATTCATTACCTTAGGTTTGGGTTCCTTCGTACGTGTCCAAACATCTTGTATAAAAGTTTAAATAGTTTCATTAAATTATTACAGAATTATATTCATTTTTATAATATCATAAGTGATCATATTATTACCCACTTTTTAATAACATTATTACTCGTCCATCAGGTATAAACTACCTTATTTTCTTACGCATGTTTTGTTAGATAATTTCTTGTTCCTCTTTTTAGATTGTAGTTATATTATTTCCAGAATTATATTAGTATAATATATGTCATATTTATTCATTATATTCATTTATATAATCATAATTTAATGAATATCATGTAGAATTAATCGCATCGCATTGTGGAGATGGTAGGTCGTATGTATTCATGAGTGATGATATCATTCCCATAATTGTGGAATGGTATAGAAGTGAATGATGTATATAATATTTCATAATAAATATAATTTTATAATAATCATATATAGTTATTATTTTAATTATTACACCCATCCAAGTAAAGTGGTGATGAAAAATAGATTACACCACGACATGGAGCCTGTAAGCCTTACGTACGCATGTGTGGTGATTTTACTTTTCGTAGGATGGATAAAAGGTGGAATATAGATGTTCCATAACCATAAAAACATATCAAAATATAAGTGATAATGGATTTATTACATTAGGATAGAAACAAATCATAAAGAGGAAGTAGAAGAATAAATGTGTTTGAACGAATCGATATACTCTACTAAAAAACATGCCTTTTTTAGTGATGGCATTTATGAGTGCAAGAAAAATGCACTCATAAATTCTATCTCTGTTAGTGATAAAATAAGTGTTGATAAAGGGAACCCTTTATAGGATCTTTTTTCTACCATAGATAAAATTTCACCTTTATCAATGCTTTATTTTAGTATAGAAAAAGGTTACCCTTTATCTACGCTTTATTTCTAGCACTAATAAAGGGTAGCATTTATCAGCGCTTTTATTTTTAGCACACTAGATACTCATATCAGCCAATCTATAAACCCTAATTATTTATTTTTTGAATCCAATGCTCGGTTATAGAACCAAAAAATCACACATGATGAATATTTTGAATATTTAATACAATTTAATCAACATTTTATAGATAAAATTTTAATTATATGTTCTTTCTATGTTTTAATAAAAAAATATTATGGTAGGGGGTTACTTAAAATATGCTAGATCATGGCATGAAGTTGGTGTCTAAAGGGCTCAAGAATGTGAATTACTTAAAATGGAATCACAATAGGCTATATATAGAAATATTTAACTATCAGAACATTTCAAAACAATTTACTTATTTTGGACAATTTTTTTTCAAAGTCTGAAACAAGATAATGACATTTAATGTGGATATTATGTTTGAAATTTTATGAGAGAAATCCTAAATAATGAAGAAAATAACATCCCCCAATAGTTAATTTCTAAAATTAATTAAAATTTCATTAAATATATTTCATTGTCATTTTTTAACATTTTATGAGTACTATCATGATTTTTAACAAACTAGTTACTCAAAAGATTAAACCAATTTTTTTAGAGATGAGTGGGTAGTGTAATTTTTCCTAGAATGTATACCGACATCAAATTTATGTTATTACCACCTATGTTTGTGATCTAGTATGAGTTATGACCTTAAAAAGTTATTTGTGGTGTGAATCATTAGTTTCAAAATGATTTTATATTATTTTTTATCTCTTTATCATTGAGAATAATAATTGAAGAAATAACATTGTATAGAAGCGATTCCCTATAAACAATAAAATTGTTGGGTAATCATGGAGGTGGAGGAGGAGGTAGAGGTAGAGGCGGAGTCGAAGGCAGTGGTAGAGGTGAAGGAAGATGTAGTTTCAAAGGTAGAGTTGGATTTAGATACCAACATAGAGGGGGATGTAGAGTCAAAGACCAAGGTAGATATTGAGGTGAAGGAGGGTAAGAAGCATTGTATTTCAAGTAATAAAATTCTTGGGAAATGGAGTAAAATGAGAACCATACCATGATTTTTTTTGAGAAATTTTTTTTTAAAGTGCACAAAATACTTGTAACATAATATAAGATAAATTGTTAAAGGGTTTCATATTTAATTTTTGAATAGTATGAATTAGTCTCGTGTCAAACCCACACAAAATTCCACCTATATGGCTCAAAGTATGTATTTCTATTTTAAAATGAAATTTTAGTGAGAAAACAACTGACTTACTCAAAACCATGGAAACAAATTCTAATTTTTTTGATACATGTGGAAAATGATTCATATTTCATTTTTTATGTGTGGGAATCATCCTCACCTCAATCTGATGGATAGTGTGACCGATATGACTTCAAGTGCATCTTCTTATTCAAAATTGACATTAATTTTAGTTAAAAAAACAACTAACATACTCAAAAATAACCAAACACATATTAATTGTTTTGGTAAATTAAAAAAATGATCGATATGTCATTTGTTACATGTAGGAATCTACCTTACCTAAATCCAACACACGGTGTGACAGTAATTGTGTCAAAGTTTCTGTTGTCAGTTTAAAATTGACATTTTAATACACAAATCATCACTCACTAAAAATTGAGAAAACATTCTTGGATTTACTTGGTAATTTGGTATAGAGATTCATAATTAATTTTTTATGAGTATGAATCGATCTCCTTTTAAACCCAAACAAGATGCCACATTTATGGCTCAAAGTGTGTGATTCTAGTTTAAAATGACATTTTAGTAAACAAAAGGCATACCCAAAACCATGGAAACACATTTTGATTGTTTTGGTAATTTATTACAATGATCTATAAGTCATTTGGGATGTGTATTAATCATACCCACTTCAATATGACACATGGTGTGACCTTTATGAATCTGAGTGCATCTTTTTATTCAAAATTGACATTAATTTTAGTGGAAAAAACAACTGACATACTCAAAACAGAGAAAATACATTTTAATTGTATTGTTACTTTAGTAAAATTATCTATATACCATTTTTTATGTTTAGAAATCATCTTATCCTCAATAAAATGTGTGGTGTAACAGGTATGGTGTCAAAATGTCTGTTATCAGTTTAAAATTAAAATTTTAATAACAAAATGCATCACTCACTGAAGACCCAGCAAACATGATCAGATTTATGTCATAATATTTGTTAAAGATTCATAATTAATTTTTCATTTTTTTCAATTCGACACATATTAAACCCACAGTAGATACCACTTGTATGGCTCAAAGTGCGTGTTTCGAGTTTAAAATGACATTTTAATAAAACAAATTAGCATACTCAAAACCGAGGAAACACAATATGATTGTTTTGATACTTTATTAAAACAATACATGATTAAATATTTTTATATTTATTCAATAAATTTTAGAGGCTTAAAATGAGAATGAATCCAATCTTAAGCGTAAATATTCTAAAATTCTTTAAAAGGTCGATTAACTGCATTTTGATGGAGAACCCTTTTTAAATCCAATTTTTGAATATTTTATATGTTATATTTGAAAAAATAAAATCCTTCTTTAGAATCAAGACATCAAAATTTACTTAGTGTAAATTATTGTTATTTTTCCGATAAAGTTCATTTTTGTTAATGGATAGTGAAAATACTGTATTTTAATTCAAAACCCCCTTTTAGTATAATTTATTTATATGGTCATATTATCTTTTTAATTGGTTTTAAAGTGAAATTAAAATCTATCTTTATCATTTAATCCAATTTTAGTCATTTGAATTGATTTCACTTTGAAATTGGACATAAACAAGTGTCAATCTTTTAATAGATATTGTTTTTAAAAAACACGCTATTTGTTTTGACAGCGGGAATTGATTATAAAATTAATTAATGAAAATTATATGTTTTGAATTTGGTGAAATTGATATCATTTTTGAATTTGAAATATCAAATATAGCTTAGGGTGAATTTTTTGTATTTTTCTGACAAATGTTCATTTTCAATGAATAGTGAAAAATACTGCATTTTAATTGAAAACTGCATTTTCATCCTATTTATTTATATTGTTAGATTGTCATTTTAATTGGTATTAAGGTGTAATTTAATTATTTCTTTGTCATTTAATACAATTTTTGTCATTGGATGTAATTTCACTTTTATATTGGATGTAAAAACAAATCAATCTTTTGATAGATTTTACTTCTTAAAACCCCGTCTTTGGTTTTGACAATGAGAATTATTTTAAATTAATTACTGAAATTTCTGTGTTTTTAATTTGATAAAATTGATTCCATATTTGTAATCATAAGGTCCAAATTCTATAATTAAGACTCTCTTGTTTTTTGACATTATGAATCGTAATGACGGTAATTATCTTTAATTATCGTGTTTAATTAGTAATCGGTAGTTAAGGGTAATAAAATAATATCATAAAAATATAAAATGACCCCAAAATGTGTCCTAATTCTATTTTTTGTGTCATGGCCGACCATGGGATGCCTTATTCCAACCTTGGGACCCCATGGAATCACTTTAATGTGATAATGACATTTTATCATATATTTTTTAAAGAAAGAAAAATGTAACCAAAGTATGTATCACCTAAGTAAAACAATTTTAATTTTGTTTAAATAAATGATATATTTTACTATAAACATTAATTGTAAATATAATAATATTTCATACATGATGTTAATTTTTATATATTTTTTATACATTAAATAAATACATTTATTTATGACACCGTGAAGATGCAGTGATTACCACATTAATGAACAATTTAAATAAAATGAAAATATAAGGTATAATTTAAGACTTAAACTTCTCTTAAACTTATTTTATGGGTGGATTTTAAACCCTTATCACCTTATACTAGAAATATATCTTTTTGGGACCTTTAAAATCCGAAAATCATTATATAATAAAGTAAAAGTTTATAACATTTCAAGAGTGCCCCTCCTCCCTCTTATAAAATGCCCCCACCTCTACCCCCTTACCCACACCTATAAAGCCTTTGACTCAACCAAACTCTGATCATTTTATCTCTCCACATTTCTCTCTTAATCCTAGAAGCCTTACCTTAGGTATAAAGCTCTTCATGAGACCCTTTTGGTTCAAACCAAAGGGAGTTACCCGATTTAAAGGTAATGTCTTCTCTTATGTTATTTTGTTTTATTTTCCTTCTCCAACCCCTTAAACTCATTTTATTAATTTATTTTGTAACAATACCAGTATATTAAATATAATAGGATGTTTTTATGTAAATTATTCGATCTACAATCACACAAACCCTCATCTAATGGTTAAAGAACATATTATTTCTGTGGATGGTGAATTACTGCCTCATGAAATGATGATTGTTCTATCTTCTCCTACCACCTCTCATGGTGGACATTATGATGGAACTATAGTTATTTATAATATATATTATATTTATTTCCTCTCTATTCTTATGTATTTTATATTTTAATACATACCTTTATGTTTATCATGTTGTGCAAATGCGATAATTTCATTTGAGGAAGTGTGGACTACCGCCCCCTCAAGTGATGTGACTCGTTCATGCAATACATGGAATGTATAATGAATGAAATTAATGAACTTATGTGACCAATATAACATATATACTATAATGGAATTATAATATACATATATATATATATATCTCATTTAGTTTTAATTCCATAATGTGACAAAGAAATGAAAGTAGCATTCATGCGTACGTACGGCCCACCGTCTCCATAAATGGTTCATTTCATTTTCTTATCTCCAAATGTTATGGAATAGTATAAAATGAATATATAATGGGTTTATATGATATTTAAATCATTAATACTATTCTGGATATGGTGTAATTATAACTACATGGACAATTCTTTTCAAACAAGTTCATTTTTGACTCATATACCGAACATCGACAAAAACCTCTGATATGAACTCACATAATTAACTAATTATTATAACATATAATATGTGATATTAATTGAATATTAAACTTTAAAGGATGTACTTAATCAATTATTAATTGAACAATGTTTATTATTCAGTAATATAAAGAAACGAACAAGACAAGTCAGACTTGAGGTAAGGGATCCAACCTCTCTCTTTCTTTTTAAGTACTCTCTTTTATGTCACTTCTTTTAAGATCTTCTATATTATGTTGGGGGATGTTATAACATATTCATATTACTGTACTTTTTATGTTCATATGATGAGAGACCCTAATTGATATCTTCAATCCATTTTTGGATGTTTTAAGTGGCACTGTTAGGCTACCGAATTTTTGTAAGGGGATATCTTATCTCACTTTTAGTTCCGTGAGATTTCCATTGTTAGCCACTTATTTATTGCATGTGGTATATTTTGTTCTTCCATTTGATATATATTATCATTATTATATTTATATTCATGGTATTCTGTGATTCATATTGTGTTTAGTATCTTTTGTTCATACGAATCGATTGATTACAATGAAGTATGGGGTTTTTATCTCACTTTTTATTCCCATGAGATTCATGTTATATTTGTCACTATATCCATTGATTGGTGTATGTACTGACAATGATTATAATATTTGTGAAATATACTCTCATTTATGGGTATTTATGTCGGCATTGTTTGGTCTTTCTTTCATGGGGTGTATGTTTCGAAAGATACCCAAATCGGTAAGGGAATCTTTTACCCTCCTATTTTTTAAAAGACTTCTTTTTGTTATGTCTTTTAATTTACATATTGTTATGTTGGGATATGTTCTTATAAATCCTTATTGCTATAAATATTATGCCCAAGTTATGAGATACCATTTTATCTCTCATCAACTCATTTTCTGAATTTTAAAGTGACATCGTTAGGCTGTCGAATTTCTGTAAGGGAACATCATAACCCAATTTCAATTCTTTGGGTCAAACCACTACTACTTGATTATGTCGTACTATAAATATGTGTGCCTAAACTCTGATTGTTTTACACTGAATATCATCTAATGTTAGGTGTATTTATATTTTTTACACATAATCATGTAATTGATTTATCTTTAATCTAAGGATACCAACTTTGTAAAGAACTTCATCTCAATCTCATTTCATTGAGGCATATTTTGTTTTATACACAACTTTCCTTTATATGGTGTATAAACCCCTTTTACTTTTACTTTTATTAAAAAGGAATATTTTTATATGAATCATTTTACTAAATGAAAAAAGGGAATTTTTTTGTCTTACATATGTGGTAACAACAACTTCTCAGCTGCTGTGACCATTATTTGAGTTTCGGCTTCCTCTACAAGCCATAACTTTTTTTAAATGAAAAATAAATACAATGTTTTACTTTTCTTTTATTTTTTTATTGAAAATGGTTTTGATAATGTTTTTATTATATCAATTTTTTCTTTATATCTTGTGATTGAAATGTGGAAATGTTATGTTTCCTTTATGCATGTTTTATGTGATACGATTATGTTATGGTTCTTGGGCATTGTTTATGAAGAAAGGTGGTTCCATGATAAACTAAGGGCGGTTGAGCCTGATATATCTCTTTAATGAATTGGTTAATGTGAAGGATTTAAACTCAAAGGTTTCTCCAAAGAGATTTAGGGAATATATTGTGATGGGTATTCCAAACGTAACCATGAGGGTTTCTCCCTACGTAAGAATGTTATGAATGCCTCAAGTTACCTTTATGTCTTATGATTTCCATGAGTTATTCATAAATATTATGATTTCATGAGGTATGTTAAGTTACTTATGTTTGAGAGTAAATTATGATTTCATTTATTTTTATGTATGCATGGACTAATTTTTTCTTTCCATATTTTTATATCCCTTACTGATCTTTTTATGCTCATCCCAAGTTTTTAAAATGTTTTCCGCAGGACTTAAAGGTGAATAGGGTCATAGATGGGATCAAGGAAAGACATTACATCTAAAACCTGGAACTAGACATGTTTCTTTTGAAGAGTTTTTATTTTATAAAAAAATGGAAACTGAGTAGAATTATCTACTTTATAATCTTGTGAGATGTAATAGTTATGTCCTAATTCTCTAAAACTCTAAACCTGAAAAGATCCTCAATGAGAATTATTCATTTAATTCAAGATTATGTAATGTTTTAAGGTTGGTTCCTTATAATCAATCAGCCACACCTCAATTTGATGCACGGTGTGACCGGTATGACTCAAAGTGCATCTTTTTATTCAAAATTGACATTAATTTTAGTGAAAAAAACAACGTACATACTCAAAAAAAGAAAATACATTTTTATTATTTCGATACATTAGAAAAATGATCCATATGTCACTTGTGACATATATAAATCATTTAAACCTAAATATGATGCAAGGTGTGACTAGTAGGGTGTCAAAGTATCTATTATCAGTTTAAAATTGATATTTTAAGACAAAAAAGAGTCACTCACTAAAAATAAAGAAAATGAACTCAGGTTATCTTGATAATTCTTGAAAATGATACATAATTAATTTTTGACATGTATGGCTTAGAATCATGTAAAAACCACACAATATTCCACTTTTAAGGATCAAATTTCGCATTTCTATTTTAAATTGACATTTTTTTGTAAAAAAAAAGTAATTTTCATGAAAAAAAACAACTAACATACAAAAAAACAAAGAAAAGCCATTCAGATTATTTTTTTTACTTTTTAAAAATGATCCATATGTCATTTGTGACATTTCAAACTAAACTTCACATCAATATAATGTACATTATGACCGGTATGGTGTAAAATTGTCTGTTATCAGTTTAAAATTGACATTTTCATACAAAAAAACAACACTCGTTGAAAACCAAGAAAACATTATCACATTGTCTTAATATTTTGGGAAAACAAGTCATAATTAATTTGAGATGTGTATGAATAATTCACATTTGAAACCCACATACGATGCTAGATGTATGGATAAAATTGTGTGTTTCCAGTTTAAAATGACATTTTAGTGAAAAAAACCGACCTACTCCAAACTAAGTAAATGCATCATGATTGTTTTGATACTTTAGGAAAACAATCCATAAAACATTTTTGATGACTAGGAATCAATATCACCTCAATATTATAAACAGTGTGACTGATATGACTCCAAATACATATTTTTATTCAAAATTGACATTAATTTTAGTGGAAAAAAATTGACATACTCAAAAGAAATAAAATGAATTCATATTGTTTTGGTACTTTAAGAAAATGATCCATATGTCATGTGTGATGTGTAAAAATAATCCTCACCTCAATCCGATGTATCGTGTGAACAATATGACTCCAACTGCATCTTTTTATTTAAAAGTCACATTGATTTTTATCAAAAAAACAACTAAGATACTCAAAACAGAGAAAATGAATTCCCATTATTTTGGTACTTCATAAAAACAATCCAAAAGTTATTTTTTATGGGTATAAATCATTCACACCTAAAATTTACTCATGATATGACAGGTATGACTCAAATTTCTCCTTTTTATTCAAAATTTATATTAATTTTAGTAAAAAAAACAACTAACATACTCTATAAATGTTTTATTTTACATATTTTTGTGATAGAAATTTTATTTAAATTAAATTAAGTATTTTTATATTTATTTTGTAATTTTTATTTATGTTTCTTGTGACTAAGTTTGTTGTGGTTTCACACTGTAGTTTTTACCTTTATTAGTGCTACTAAATGCGCTGATAAAGATAGCCTTTATCAACATTTTTTAGTGAACTAATAAAAGGTATCATTATCAGTGCTTATAAAATTATGGATAAATGATATCCTTATCAGTTATTTTTTAATTATTGATAAATATACATTTGTCGGTACTTTTATAAGAACTAATAAAGGGGTACCTTATTTGCGCTTGAAGGAGCATTGATAAATCTTACTTTTATTAATAGTTTTAAAGGACTGATAAAGAAATCATTATTGGTGCATTTATAGTGATGATAAAAGTCATTGTATTTTAACCTCTTTGAGTTAGTTATCTCTTTTATAGCACTAATTAAGGATTATTATAGCGCTGTTAATGGAATGTTTTGTAGTAGGTATAAGAGATTACCTCTTCTTAAATGATATCCCTCTACATCTCCCCTTAATGCCACTAAAGTTGGTATTTTTAGAACATAAGTCCCTTTATAATGTGACTAAGTAATTTTATAATTAAAATGTGTAGTGGATAGATGTCCTTGAAGGCTAAAATTTATGTGAAGTTGTGAGGGAGGATGTGCCATTTTAAAACTGAGGTCAGAGGCACATTCGGAATCTCCAAAAAAACTAAATTTATAATAAAAACAATTTAGATACAAAAACCTCCAAAATTCCATATTTTGAAAGCTAATGTGAGATAATGTTTTAATATTATAAGACAATAAATATTAGATAATTTTTCTATCATTTTAAACCTTATCGTTTTAATTAACGCTTAGTTATTCTATTTTACTTTTTAACTAAGGTAAAAAAAATGTTTTAATATTAAAATATTTTAATTTTTTCTTATTTTATGTCAATTAGATAATAAATAAATACTTTAGAATATGTTTGACCATATCGTAATTATTTTAAACTTTCAAAAATGTAATATGATTTTTAATTACTTTAATAAACATTAGTTTGACAAAATTTCAATAATGTCAATTTTGATACTATTTATTTCCTGTATTTTTTTTAATAACAAGATAAGATGTTAAGAACAAAACAAATATTTTATTATATACCTATGGGGTAAATAACATCTAAAAATTCATTGGATATATTAATTTTCCGAAATTATATTTATTTGAATATTTTTAATATAATTTTTTTGTTATCTCTGTAAATAAATTAATTACAAGATCAGTTTTGTGTAATTATTTAATATACTTATTTGTTGAATAAAATTAAAAAATAAATTACTATGATGAATAAAAATCCTCTATATTTTATAATAATACACATTGTCGAATATATATTCTGGAAAATCCTACATTAAAAATGTTATATTTATTAAATTATGAATGTGACAACTTTAACATCACTTTAAATAAAATATTATAAGTGTTGCAATCTTTTACATATGGATCAAAATGGTCAATAAATAGAACCTCGGAATATTATGGTCTATATTTACTCTAAAAATAATATTGTATCAACTTTTTTTCTTTTAATGGTTATTATCATTATAATAAAAACTATTTTTTTATTTTTCATAAATTTAATAATTTTTACATCATCAATATATAATCCTTTGTGGTGATTATTAATTTCTTAAAAATTAAATATAGAATTACATGATAAAGGAAGAAATATTATATTTCAAATGATTATTTATAGTCTAAATTATCTCTTTTATAAAATTATATTAAAAATGATATAGTTATTAAAATTAGAGTAAGACATATTTAACTTTTATTTAAATAAAATAAATTAAATGTCTGAATATCTTATAAGTGGCTTAAAAAGGATACAATTTAAGTCCAAGTTGTCTGAATTCATTTTTAAAAATTGAAAATATAGAAGTTTCAATAATTAATTTAAATTTAATCCAGTTTTCTGGATGAGAAAATGGGTTTTAAAAGGTAAAACATAGCAAAATATTGAAATGTTTTTACCTCAAAATTCAATGTAAAATTAATGTAAATAGCCTTCATTATATTAAAAGATAAAAATATAAACTATTTATATTTTAAAACCATTAAATTATATAACACAACCATATAAATTATTTCAATGAAAAAAGTTGTTTTTAATTAAAATTTAGTAAATATTTACTATTCATCAAAACTTGAAACTTATCAAAAAAATCAAAAATTCATCCAAAGTAAATTTTTGTATCCCACCTTAAAAGAATAATTTTATTAGTTAAATAAAATATATAAAATTTTAAAAAAATATATTTAAAATATGTGCGCCATCAAAAGGCGGTAGAACTGTATTTTTTGGAAAATACATCTTTTATCAAAAAAATGAATTTGTTCCTATATCATGTCTATAAAACATATAAGATAAATTTTTTTAATTATATTGAATATATTATATATTTATATATATCATTAATAAAATCTAACAAGAGTGATTTTATTATTTTTTTTAAACTCGCTTATTTTCATTTAAATAGTTTTTTAGGAAAAACATTGAATTTAATTTAAAAAGGTTTTATTATCATTTACTATTAATTTCTCACCAAAATATTAATTATATATACATGTATAAAGTATAATTTCATAATGTATTTAATATTTTCTATACCCTCCATTATAATGTATAGTTTATAAGGTAATTTGCTTGTTTAAACTCAATATTTCATGAAATTAATTTTATAAAAAAAACTTACAATTTTGTGTAACACAAGCCAAGCATAGTGTTATGTATACCGCAGGATAATTCGGTGTTGCATGTAATGACTGATTATCATGTTGTTGTTTACCACACAATATAAAAAATAAATTTTAAAAAGTCTATCCTATAAAAATATTTTGGTGTTACACACAAGTTCCATAAAGACTCTTGTAAAGAGAAATATCACACACTAAGAAACTGAAGAAGTGGAAAGACCCTTGTTGTGAATAGTCAAACTAGATTTGATAAATATATATTGAGTCATAAAGAGTGGAGAAAAATGGTTGATAAAATACCAATAAACTTATTGTTCAAATTGAGGAGAAAGAAGATCCACCTTATTATCGATCCTTTTTATGTTGTATTTTTTCTAAAAATTTAGGGAATTGAAATGTGATGCATGGTATCGGGGGAGAACCAAAAAAATGGGTGAAATGTCATAAATGGATAGCTAGATTAAGAAGTGACCATCCAAGATTGATCTAATATTTAGTGTTATAAGTTTTATATATTTATGAAGATCATCCTTGATGGATATATGGAAGTTATCACATATATATATAGCCATATGAAGAAGATCTATTTTAGGTTTCTTCTATGATTGGAACATCAAAAGATATATTCCTTAAAGTGACTCTCCATGATAAATATTTATTACAATATTCCATTTTGGGAGAGATGAGTGAATGAATGAGAAAAATGGATAAAATCTATATTTCACCAGAGTCTAAATTATTCTGGAATATTATAGAAGGAATTTCATTGAAAATGTATTTTTCCTTAATTAACCAACCTTAGTATTGAAAACAAAATCAAATATATATGGGTGAAATTGAATCAAGTAATTGCATAAAAATGGAAGGATGAATAATTATCATGCTCATCGATAAATATTTCTATGTTTAAATGTTATAATTTATGTGTCGATGTGAGTTTAATTAATATAGATTGATATTCATGAAAAATAAGTATATAAATTTTTATCTATCATTTTCTCTACCTGATTCAGATTTAACATCCATTGAAGATATATTTTGAGTTTCTCATTTTATTTGGTATAATTTCATTTATAAGGGATATCATGGTTTTATAAATCAAGACCTCTTATTTTTTACATTGATCGTGGATTAGAATAATTAGAGTGGGATTATTGGTGAAACTTTTCTAAGTATGAATTGATACCA
Source organism: Viscum album (assembly GCA_963277665.1). Lineage (NCBI taxonomy): Eukaryota > Viridiplantae > Streptophyta > Magnoliopsida > Santalales > Viscaceae > Viscum > Viscum album. Next base: position 1,453,236,108 of record OY728125.1, read on the forward strand.
CTTTCCCAAGAACTTTTTATTCTATTTCAAAATATGAGGGAGAGAAATTGAAATGGATGATTGATAATAAATATGTAGTGTATGAATAAGTATAGAACATATTGACTCATCATTATAAATTTATTTCCAATAAATAAAATGTGGAATATTGTTGATCCCACTTTGTGTGAGTTGTATTTTTTTCATGAGATATAAATATGTTGTAAAGAAGAATCATGTTGAATAAGAATAGAACCCAAGAAGTTATTTAATGATTATCAAATATATTGGAAGATTATTTTTGAAGAAGTTTCTTAAGATTTGTTAGCATGGTTGTTTTAGAAATATATTTAAGTCCAAAAGTTGTTCTAATAGATTGAGTTCCATGGATAATGATATTTATGAAGAAAAATTTGATATAACTCTTTGATGAAAGAGTTTACGAAGGTGTTTCATCCATGCTATTTATGAAAATTAATATTATATGTGGATGGATTTTTTGAAGGCAAGTTTGTGAAGGGTTATTCATATGAATGTATCAAGAACTAGTACCTATAATAATAAAGTTTATTTATTTGATCGCATAAAGAACTATTACCAACCGCTTGATGTTTGATTCCACAATTGATGTAGTGACTGAATAAAGGTTGTGAATTACCAAGAGCTTCTCATAGTAGGTAATGTTTCCATGAATAAGTTACTCCCATTACATAATGATGAATAATCAAATTAATAAATGTGTACCTACTTAAAATGTTATGTTTATCAACTGCACTATCAACCAGATGGAATCTTGAGAAGTGGAAGAACCGGTAACTCTCAAAGCTCAGTTTTGGTAATATTGATAGTAAATTTTCACTGTAAAACAATAAAAAAGATAAGAATAAGGAGATAGTTAAAATCTGATGAGCATGGTACACAGATATTTAATGAATTATACATCACAATATTTTTTAATGGTATCCCTAAAAAATGAGAGGAAGATAAAGTTTTGAGATAAGAAAGAAGAAAGAATATATAAGTTTTCAAAGTTTAGTAATATATTTTATAAAGTGAATAAAAACATATATTAATCTTCTTGTGTGACCCATATAAGGAAATATCCATGTACAGATTTTCCATATAGGTCATTATTCATAACTAAGTGGTCATACAGGTATGAAAATGATCACATATGACAAATGGGATATGTGATGGGCCATATGGGTGAATATTCAAGCAGTAGAATTTGGATACGTATTATACCAAATATGAAAATATGACATTGATATGAATTCATAATCAATGATAATTTTCTATATCATCAAACTTTCATGAAAAACATGAAGTACATAGTTGGAGCATGATATAGGGTTTTATTTTATAGAATTATAGGTAAAAAGTTATTTTAGGAAAATATATATCATGATAATTATAATATTGATAAAAGATGTTTGATAAAAGTTTTTGAAGAGATATATTTAGAAAAATATCAAAACAAATGAAGTGGATTTGATTCAATATTGTTAATGAATGTAATGGAATAAAGATCAATAAATAAAGGGATGCCTGACTGCAAGTAATACATATTTAATATGAATATGTAGACACTATTTTAATATATGGATTTTCTTTATTTAAGAGAGAATTATATTTCAATATATTATCAAAATAAAATAATATACATGATATAATAATTTACCTGATTATTATTGTAATGTTTGAATAATATCAAATACTAGAAAAATAATTAATGGTCAACTAATGTGGATATGGATGATAGTGTTTATTGAAGGTATGGGATGAAATGAATTAGTATAAATCTTATTAATTCAAATCATGTGTTCACATAGTGTTGTGAATATTTATGGAAGACAATATGAGGAAGGTAAGTAACACTTTAGGTTTTATTATTATTATATATACACTATAGTTTAATTAAAAAATAGATAGACTAAGAGAGAGAAGTCTGATATTGTGGTTCAATAGAGATTATTTTTTTGTCAATAAGAAGGAGATAATAATTTGTGATAATCATCCTCATAAACCATTTGTGAGTTGAATCTATAAAGAATAGAGCTAGTGCAGATCATATGTAATGAAAAAGAATAAGAAATTAAGAGAAGGGGGAGAAGAATATTTTTGTGCATATCTATTTTTATAGTAAAGAAAATAACAATAACAATAATAATATCAATAATAATAACTTTCTAAGTTGTTTTTGAATTTAAAAATAGGTAGATGGTTTTTTTCATTACACGTTTCAAAGATTAAAGAGATGCCTTGCAGACAGTTAAAGAGAAGAAGAATATGAGAAGAATCCTTCCACCTATATAAGAAAAGTCACATTCAAGTCTACTACTGTGAAAATAATGATGGTTGTTTTCACTCTTGTGTATACCAAGGAAGAATATTATGGTTTTATTTCATGATATAGTTCAATTAAGTGTAGACAAATAAACCAAGGACACACTACAACATTCAACATAAGTCTCAATTGGTGGGGGACATTCTTGGTTTGACAAAGAAATTGAAGAAACTTTAGACTATATATATAGAAAGTATAAAGATATAGTTGAAGGATTATGTAGAATCGGTTATCACTAGTCTAAAAAATTATGATTTATTTTTTTACCCCTCCTAAAGTGTAGGGAATCACACTTCAGTTTAGGATTTTTTTTCTTTTCCTAAAAACTATAACCAGTACCTATTTATTATAAATAATTTATAAATTGGACACCACCATATAGAGAAATGAATAAATACTCTTTTGGAGTTTTGAACCTTTTAAAAACATCATGTGACATATTTTACATTCTTATATCTAATTGCATATGAAAATGAATAGTGAATGATTGAATAAAATACCCTAACCAGTCCAAGAGGAAAAGGGATAAAAAGTTTAAATTAAACTTAAATGTACCCAAAATTGATTCATCCCACTCTCAGTGTTGATTATATCTCAAATTTGTTGTTTTATGAAATAAATATCTAATAGTAATGTCAATATACCATGATATAATAGATAATTAAAATAATAATAAAATGAAACAAACTAAAATAACACGTATTTTTGTGTCATGTGAAGAAACCTAAATTACCACCTCCATCATACTTTAACCAAGTTAAAGTGATAAAATTACAGATCATATAGTCACTAAGACTTAACCTAAAAAATATTTAGGTGTGAGAAACAATTTCTACTATGTATCCTCCCCACACCTCATGCATATCCATTAATGATAAACCAATTTTATGGGATTTTATAATATATATATATAAGAATTTTTAATATATAAATTCCTAATAATATACTTCTCCAATTTGAAACCATTCCGTTAAAACATGATATCTACACTTTTCAAAAACACCTTCACATAAAAAATGGTGGAATCCCACATTAAAATATGAAAAAACATCAAAACCAAAAAATGGTGGACTGCACATTTACTAACAAGAAAAAACATTTTTACTTCTTTTAAAAACCTTTAACATATACCCTTTTTGAAAACATTTGGGAAAAAATCACCCATGAAATATATTAAATAAGGAATATAGAAAGAGGGAACCATTAGGTCAAGGAAGAAGAAATATGATAATGTAAGTGGTTCTAATAAACAAAACAATAATGTGGTGGTATAATAAAGTTATGGAATTGAAATCCTCTAATTAAATCATCAGTAAAAATTATACTTAATGAAAAACTCACTAGGATTTAATGTAAAACACCTAATATGGAAATGGATAACTTAATGTAAACTTAATATAACATAACATTGTCTTGACCTCATGGTATCAAGGGATGGAAAACCCCTACTAGAACACAATCATACCTACGAAATTAACTAGTGTGTAGTATTTTCTAGTGTAGTACTCATATTGATATCACAATTAATATCATGGGTTCCCATGATATAACTTAAAATATGTGATCAAAAATCAAAAAAATAATCCATGTAGGAATCACATGAATTAATAATGATTCATAAGTATAAATTCGTATATCAATTCCTTCCCCTGTTAATAAACAACACTAGTTCTCATCATAATGATATATAATGTATAGTGGGAAATAAAGGGGTATCACCTTAATTGTGTTAGAATATCAAGTAATCTCGTTTTATAATGTGCCATCCTAGACATCAAAATATAATTTAAGAAAATAATTTATCAATTTTTACTTGAAAAAAATCATATAATCAACTTCAAGATACTCACATAGTCCATGGAACACACAATAGACAGAAGAAACCATCACACCCTAAGTTTAAAATGAATTTTTAAAGAATGGATAACATTCTTTATAAACTAATAGAAATTAGAACTCCCTTTAAACAAATAATCTTTCCCTTTTTATAGTGAAACCTTAATAAAAATCCTGTTTAAAACTGGATGTTACTTTAGATGAATAAAAATCCTTAGAAGGATACATTGTGATTTAATCAAACACTTAGTGTAATTTGACTTCAAATGTAGATTTTTACATTTAAAACCTATGAGAAAGGCCCATTCATTTTTATTAATATTCAAGTCAAATCATTTTATTTTTAAAAAACTAGTAGATAATGTTACTAACATTCATAATAAACTAAAACCATAAGTTGGAAATCAACAATAAATTATGGTTTTAGCATTAAAGAGTTATGTGCAAAGAAAAAAACCACAAACATGTTTCTTCAAAAAGTAATGGAATACACTTTTTATATAAAGGAATTAAGGTCCCTTATAAGTCCACAAAGAACCCTAAAATTAATAAACACTCAATAAATATAAAGGTAAGATATCCCTAAATTTTCAAGGCCATCCTAGGGTAATAATGGAAGAAGAAAAATTAAAAAGATAGATGGAATGATATATTGATTCTTACCATGATGAAAACTCCTCAGAATATGAGGAAAATCAATATAAAACAACTTGAAAGAGGTATAGACAAGTTAGAGGGGTGTTTGGAGTTTCAAAAATTGAATGAGGAGGTATACATGTGGCTTAATGGTTAAAATATGATGGGAAATTTAGTAAATTCATCTTTTTAATAATTATGGGTAGATCACACCATTTGGAAACATAGTTTAACAAGAATTGTGTCATCCATGCATGATTCATTGTAAACACTTGGACAATGCCATATGGTTTGGATGAACCATTTATGTAACATCTTTAGTTTCAATTAAATTACCATTTTATTTTGTTTTTTACAGTTATATAGTACTTTGGTTGAGTTTAGGGAGTTTTTGAATCATTTTTATGTTTTTTTAAATAATTTTTTGATTTGTTTGTATTGACAATGGTTAGGGGAAACCATGAAACATCATTAAGAAACTATTAAAAAGGTTTTGGTAAAGTTCATGGTTAGTTCACAATTTGTCCAAACCATGTGTATACCAATAGAAACTAATCAAGTGGAGATAGTGGGAGAAGCATGGTTAGCATGTGTTTTTCAAATAGTATGTACAATCCATGCAAGGGGATGGTTGGTATAGTGAGAATTTCTTTTTATACAACAACATTACATAAATTTTTCAAAATACTTAATACATTACACAAACAGATGCCCAAAGACAGTATTAGTCTATTGCCTCTAGAATCATGGAAACATAAAAACTGGTACATAAGTTAGTTGTATTATCTCACACTAGGTTCTTCATGACTAGAACCCTTCTCATACTCATCAGACATAATACATATCTTCATAACCTGAGGAAGGAAAATAAAAAGGGGTGATCTCATATTCTCAGTAAGGGTAAACAAGGGAGATATGTATGTATAAACAAGAACATAGGGGTATGATAACATGATCATAACATTTTAATATTATACCCTTCATATCAAATATGATAAACATGATTCATTTAATAAATATTGTAAATTAAAAATACATGAATCATAATGTAATGATGAGCATAAACCATGAAATCCTAACATAGGAGTAAGACATGGATTTGTGGCATACACATAAACATGTAATAATATTCCCTATCAGTTAGGATGCATAGCTATAACTTATCAGAGTACTTCATGCAGACAACACCTATTAGGAGGTATACACCACCATCCCCAATCATAGTTCTTTCCTTCTAAGGGATCAGATTTCCCCCTATTCCCATAGTTTATCGAGTTTCTCCATCTTCCATAGTGGATCGGGTTTCTAAATCATCCCATAGGGGATTGAGATTCTCTATCTTCCCATATATTGTTAAGAATGTCAACCATATTCCCATCATTATATCATGAGACATAAATATTTAAACAATTCACTAGAGGTATATATAGGTTCTACCCATCATATAATTAAAACCATATATATGCGTACCACAAAACATAAATAATTCATTATATCAGAACCCATTGAATGAAATGGGTTTCATAAACATCATGCCATCATAAAAATTAACCATTTTTAGAAAGAATAATAATGGTAGCATTTAAACCATATCACCAATAAAACAAAAGAAACATCAAATAATGATATCAAATATGAAAAATGGTTTTAAAATTTTATTTGCAATAATTCTTGAGTAAAATATCCTTTCCACTTTGAAAACTATTTTTTAAATCATAAAACATTTAGTAATCATTTTTATTGAAAATAACCTTGAAAACGTATAAAGAATCTTTGAAACCCATTTAAAACATCTTTGAAATTCTTTTTCCATTAAAATTCATAAAATTTAATTTAAAATTCCTTTAAAACATATTTAGAAAAATTATTTTGAAGGAACGCATATTTTCAACCGAAGAGAGAATAATATTACATGAAACTTATAATATCACTAAAAGAGGAAGATTCATGATACAACATGTAAAATGGAAGTATATACACATAGAAAAATAAGAAAGTGGTTAATATGTAATGTATCTCATAGAAATAAAATGGTGAGATTAAATTTCCTTACATTAAGTCTCTACTTCATTTGTACACATTAAAACCTCCTCTACTTTGGGTATCTCCTTTTGGTTTGTATAAAATTACTCCTTTTTTTGGATTTCTTACCAATTTAAGGCTTATAGGATTAATTTAATAAATTTTGGAGGATACTTGGGAAAAGGATGACCGGTCTAAGGGCTTTAGATGTGTGAATAAAAGAGAAGAAGCGGTTCCCTTTTATAAGAGATGGGACGGTCACTCTTGGAATCTCCAAAAATATTAAATTAATATAAATTAAATTCTAATTTCAAATGGCCCAAAATTGAGTTATGTTGAAGATGATATGTGGATATATCAAACTACTATCAACCAATAATTTTTATGCATGTTTAGGACATATTATTACCCTTATCGTTTGGCATTAACCATTAATTAATCCCTTAAACTATTACCGTGATGACATGTGTTTTTACTACTTATTGGATAATATGGTAACTATAAAATTACAAAAAAAACCATAAATGATTCATTTTTGATATTTTATGACTTATTGAAAATATTTCATAAATCTTATATTTTTTAAAAAATTATATCATTTAGTAAAAAAAAATATTTCTTTTAAAATATCAATAATATCAATTTTGACACTATTCATTACTTGAATTTTTAGAAATATCATAAAAACATAATATATTCAGAAAAAATTCACTTAACATATCCCTAAAATGTCAAATTAATCCATAAAATTCATGGATGGAATTAATTATATCAAATTATCTTTATTTAAATTTTTTTTAATATCATTATTTTGATTCTTCCATAAATTAAACAATCCATGAATCATCATTGTGTAACCATTTAATGTAATTATTTATTTCCTAAAAATTATAAATAAATTACCATAACATATAAAAAACTTTTATATTTCCAAAAAATATTTATCGTATTTCCTATCCCTTATATAAAACAATGTTAAATAATATTTCTCTTGTTAAAAACAAAAGTGTCACTAAATTGTCTTTCCTTTGAATATAATACGATAAAAGTATTAAGGTAATAAAAGTGGCTCAAAGTAGACATAAAACAATATTAAGTAAACTTTTAGTCCAAAAAAACGCATCCAATGATATTAGTAAAAGTGTTATATTACTTTTATATTAGTTATTATATTATTTTTACCTTTAATTACCTGATTTACCCTTAAACATGGTAATAAAAAATATTTCTAAAGTTACAATTAATAATGTCCAAAAATAAAATAGAACTAATTACATAATTTAAACCCATTTATTCAAAATATGGAATCCATTTTTCTATATTCAGAACATAGAATTTTCAGAAATTAATATAAATATAATCTCATTGACGGGGTAAGAAAACGGGTTATTAAAGTTAAAACAAGCAAAAGATTGAAACATTTTTATATATAAATTCAATGTAAAAAATTTAAAATGACATATATTATATTAAATAATAAAAAAATTATCTAATTATAATTTTAAACCAATTAAAAATATAATTTAAAACTATAAATTATTTCAATGAAAAAAGTTGTTTTCAATTAAAATGTAGTATTTTTACTATTCATCAAAGCATGAAACTTTTTAGAAAATACCAAAAATAAAACCAAAGTAATTTTTTATATTTTTATTTAACAAAAAAAATTATTTTTTCAAATAGAATATATAAAAGTGTCAAAATTGTATTTAAAATGGGTTCTCCATTAAAAGAAGATAAAATTTCCATTTTGAAAGATCATTTTAAATAATTCTTGATGAAAAAACCTTTCCCCATTGAAAAATTATTTTTAAATCAAAAAAAAATTACCAATAATTTTTCATTGAAAATAACCTTACAACATATAAGGTATTTTTAAAACCCATTTGAAAAATCTTTGAAATTATTTTTCCATGAAAATGGATAAGAGGTCATTTAAAACACCTTTAAAGTTTTTTTTGAAAATATTGTTTTGAACGAACATAGATTTTGAACTGAAGAGAGAAAAACATAAAATAAATATTATAATATCATGAAAAGAATGATATTCATGATACAAAATGTAAAAGGAAAGTATATACATGAAAAAAAATAAGTTACTAGTGAATATAGAATTTATCTCATAGAAATAAAAAGGTGAGATGAAACTCCTTTTCCTTATTTCTTGACAACCTTTTCACATGTTAAAACCTCATATTCTTTGGGTATCTCAATTTAATTTTTACAAAAGAAATCCTTTGGTAGGATTTATATCCAAATTAAGGCTTCTGGGATTAAGGTAATAAAGTTGGGAGGAGACTTGAGTATATTTTGGCTAAGACAAGGGATTTAGAGGTGTGAATAAAAGAGAAGGATAGGTTCCCATTTATAAGAGAGGGGAGGGGCACTCTTGGAATCTCCTAAAACATTACATTAATATAAATTAATTTTTAATTAGAAATTTCTCTAAAGTGACTTATGTATAATATAAGATTATGATAGATTAAAATAATATAAAAATATAATTTTTAGACATGTTTATGACATATTATTACCCTTATCTTTTGTATTTAACCCTTAATTAATAACATTAACACTTACCATGACAACATGTGTTTTTACTACTTATGGGTTAATATAGTTACTATAAAATACCAAACGAACCATAAATGAATAATTTATTAAATTTTAGTATTTTTCATAATTATTTGGCCGAATATTAGATTTTTATAAATTTATGTCATTTAAGAAATTATTATTTATTTTAAAATATCAATGATGTCAATTTTGACTCTATTCATTAATTGACTTTTAAAAAATATCATAAAAACATGATATCATTGAAAAACCTCATTTAACATATCCCAAAAATTTCCAATTAATCTATATAATTTTTGAATGGCATTAGTTTAGAGCCATATTGTAACGCCCTGGGAATTTTATTAAATTTATTTATGATAACATTTAATTTTATTGATATCCTACATTATTGTCATAACCCTTCCCCCAAGGCCTATGTTGTGACTACCCCAAGCCTGCCTTCCATAGGCTAGGGGCTGGTGACTAGCACCAAAGGCGTAATTTCCTAAAACTGGGAAGGAATTGCCTTTATAATCTATAAACACACACACAAACAAGCACACAGCTAGATACGAAACACCAAGTAAAAATGTATAACAAAAGTGTGTTGAAAGTAAAAGGGGGAAGGAATACAAGACTAATAGTAAAGTACAAGAAACTAAAAGTATGTGTACAACTAAAGAAAAATGAAAATAACAATTGGGTCATCCTCTGAGGTTCCTACCTGAAGGGTAGGTGCAGATTGCCTCCTCAGTACTCCATGTATGTCCGTCTCCTCCGTGTACTGACTCGTCATAAGGACCACCTCTAGGTTCCGTCCAGTCTTGGTACTCTCGGCCTCATTCAGTGTTGTCTGTCATCTGCATCCAAGACAAAAAGGTGCAGGCATAGCCCATGAAGGGGTGAGTATAACGATACTCAGTAGGAACCCCGAGACCCTCTAGGATTCACAAAATCCAACATGGATAAAACACAAAGAATGTAATCAACAGATAACCTCACTTAGATATATGCTCATACATGTACCTAAGTTATTAAGTAATCCATATCAATCATGAGTAAAACATAGAGGTTCTAACTCAGCTCACACCAGGATTTATTCAAGGGGTGGTATCAAGTAACATTCCGAACACAATGAATAACACCTCGACTGCTGGAGAACTCCTCCTCTATCGAGTACAGTGGGTCTGCTGCGTCACACAGAGGTGCTTCCTACTAACCTTGGACTACTAAGTTACTCCTCCTGTTGAGTACTGTGGGTTTTCCGTGTCACATAGAGGTGCTCCACACCATGGGTCTGCCACGTCACATAGAGTCAATCCCCCTCAAGGCTTGTTGAGGTAATCCTCATTTTGAGTATCGTGGGTATATCGTGTCACTAAGCTTCTCCCCACTCTGGGTGTACCGTGTCACCAAGGCACTCCCTACTAGGCCAGTCGAGTCACTCCGAGTCAAAACGGTCAGCAGTCATCAATTCTTAGTCAGCCACTAGGTCTCTACACTATGCTCGCTCATCTCTAGGAGGATCTTCTCCACAAGCTACTAGTCGATACTCCAACTACCATGAAGTCCCGCAAATAAGTATCTCAAAGGTCTGTCACATCATAGGGGTCTCAACATAATATATGGTGCGTCAATAGGATGCCCGATCTATGAGTTATTAGCCTTTTTGTCCTGGGGGCCTGGTTGGATTTGTGCTCGACCCAACCTGACCATTCCCCATCTCAATCCAAAACTCAGTGGGGTATCACTCAGAGAGACCGTCTCACTCTAAGATTTCCAGCGCCGCTGACGGTTCATCAAATGGACGTTCAGTGCCAAAGTTATGGCCAAAAGAAAGTAATTGGGTCATAGTGGGCCCGGGTCTGGTCCGGCCCAGTCGGACCAACCCTCAGTGTGGTCCGGCCCGTTGGGTCTGGCCCAGGTCGTGAGGACCACGAGGGTGCAGCTAGGGTGGCTCGGCCAAGGGGTATTATGAGGGAGGAAGACCTGGCCGCGAGGGTGCGGACAGACCGCGAGGGCGCAGACCAGTCGCGGGTTGGAAAACTGGCCACAGTTCGACGGTAGTTTGGTCAGGAGGGTGAAGCGGCGGACGGTGGCTTGGCGGCTTGGCAGTCCGATGGACGGCGGACAGAGGCTCATAGGACGATGGACGGTAGTGATGAAACACATTTTTATTGAATATTTTATTAATAATTAATGATATAATTTCCTCACATTGTGTTAAATATGATCAATTAGAAAGTATTTGGGATTAGATCATTCATTTGAATATTTGATGAAAATTCCAGTTTTACCCTTTCAAAATCATTGTAGTATTGAGATCATAAATATTGTTATTTAAATTATTTTAAGTTAATATTTTTTAATTCTGTTCCTTACTTCATGGGATACAACTTTTATTCAGGACACTATATCAAAAGAATGCATCTGGATGGATTAATTGGGCCATAAAGTCAAAGGAGTGTTGGACACGCCAGAATAGATAAGCTTCTGTATTTGGGCCATAACTACTTAATTTGGGCTTTAATTGAGCCCCACATTTGAGAGGGGATAGAGGACCCATATGCGCACATATGATCCTTCTATAAGACCGGCCAATTCACGGGTTTCTGTGGTCAAATGGGCGGTGCAAGTTGGATTAAAATATTTGGCCTAATTTCCACATTCCCACTTGAAACCACTTGTAACCTCTCCTCCCCTCCCCACTATAAATTAGGTTTTTTATCATTTTTAATGGTTGGAAAGTGAATTGGTAAGTTGAAGGCATAATATTAGAGGTTTCACTCTAATTATCCAATAATTGTAAGATGGGTAGCTCTTGAAGCAAGGATCGCATCATCAAGCATTCTCTTCTCCTTCTTCTTCTTCATGTTGTAATGCTTTTATTCTTTCAATAAACTCTTAGTTTGTCTTCCATTTATTATTTTATTTTCAATTTTCTTCTTCCCTTAATATTCCTATTTGGGTTGAAAATCAAGAGTGGAAACTATATTGGGTTATACCCTTTCTAAACCGTTGCAAATGCAAAACATTTCTACGATGACTACACCGCTCATGGAAGAGTAGTTTTTTTATGTAGTCGATATAATTCTCACCTAATTAATTCATTTATTTTGAAAAAATGAGCTACTGTAATTATAATAATATGGTATATTAATTGAGTTTTAATTTAAATGGAATTAATCAATCAATTGAACAATTTACACAAAAACACACGAGGTCAAGAGTTTGTGTAAATTATGATAGCACAAACTTAATCTATGAAACCAAGTCACACGGGATAAATTTGTACAGTTCAAATATCATCCCTAAACTCAATTAATTCTCATTTCCAGAGTGGATATGTTCCCTAATTATCCACTGACCATAATATAGACTTAGAACATTGATCAAATCAGGGTGCTATGATTGCATGTTCTGAAACTAGCCTAGGGTTTAATTCATTTCATCTTTGTGGTTAAGTTAACTCCTGTAGGGTTATAGGGTTAACAAATTAGGGGATCATAATTAATTGCATGTTTATTTAAATGATAATAATTAATAAGTAAATTAATAGGTAGAGTTATATTGATTATTCCTTTCAAAATAGATTTCTAAAAAACATCTTCTTGTTGTGTCATCTTAATCGAAATTCATTTCAAAACTAAAAACTAAAAAAATATACAATCTTTTTCTAGAAAACTTCTTCTAGATTCATAAACTATAACCAACCACCATCCTTTCAAGTAGTGTTTTTATTCTCTTTATTTTTTTCTTAATAACTGAATAAAGTTGTTTTAATTCCCTTCCTCCTTTGAGAGATGACCTTGGTCAGCCACTCTACTACACCTAAGTATCCCAAAATCACACTAATAATTTGAGGGTGCCCATGACAGTGCTCTTTCAAATTGGAATCATTTCTAGGGATGCAAGTAATTATTTCTTCCAATTAGAGGTATTTATTTTATTTTACATTTTATTCCCTTCCTCTCTTCTTTCTTCCTTCTTTACCCAATCTGAACTTTTTTTTCTTCTTCTTTTATTTTATTCTTCTTATTTTTGGACCATTAAATAAAACTTCTCATTATTATTTTACTATGTTCCACTTTAATTCTTTTCATTTTTATTTGATTTATGGCAAGAACTAATCCCGAGGATCTCTTAGATATTGATCTTGAGATTGAACGTAGCCTTAGGGATCGAATCAGACATTCTCAGTCTACGGGAAGTTTCAACATTCAAACAGTTGGAGAATTACTCCAATATCAAAACATTGAAATTGGAAGTAATTCGAATTCAATCATAAAACAAGAACCAATGGCTGACAATAATGGAAATAAACTTAATAGAACTATTCTATAATTGGATGCACTGGATATTAATTATCAACCAAATTGTATTGCATACCCGAATCTCGAATCGGACTTTGAACTAAAATATGGGTTAATTCACATACTTCAAAAGTTTCATGGCCTCTCTAATAAAGATCCCAATAAATATTTGAAGACATTTAATGTGGTTTTCTCATCCCTAAAACCTAGAAATGACTATGATGATCAAATCAAATTAAGATCATTCCCATTTTCACTTGATGGAGCGGCAAAGGATTGTATGTACTATTTACAACCTGAATATGTAACATGTTGGAACGATTTGAAATGATTTGAAACGTATTTTCTTGCAGATATTTTTTCTAGAATCAAGGACCACTTCTATTCGTTATCAGATCTCAGAGATTAATCAAGCACAAGGGGAGTCAATGTATGAGTACTGGGAGCAATTCAAGAAGTTGTGTGCAAGTTGTCCACATCACCAAATCAGTGAGCAACTCTTCATTCAGTACTTCTATAAAGGACTCACACCTATGGAGAGGAGCATGGTGGATACCGCAGCAGGAGGGGCATTAGTTGACAAGAAAATAATAGACGCACATGCATTTATTGACAAGATAGCCCAAAACTCCCAACAATTTGGTGATAGAGGTACACCACATGTCAGGGGACTACATCAGGTAAGTCCTTATTCTCTTGAAAGTCTTTTGAGTGATACCAATTTGGATTAATTGACCACTATGGAGACGCAGATTGCATTGGCTCAAAAGACATCCCAACCCCCTCCTTCAAGGCCTTGTGGCATTTTCACTGAGACAAGCCACCCAACTGACTGTTGCGCACAACTACAAGAGATAGAGGATTGCGCAGCAGTATTCCCAAGGAGACCATAACAACAACAATAGCCATATCCCCAAAAGAATATTGATTCCTTTGCACCAACATACAACCAAGGGTTGAAGGATCAATCAGACATGTGGTATGGATCTTGACAACAACAAAGTCCCCCTTTTCAACGAAACTTCCAATAGCATCTGCCTTACCAGCAGGGTTTCCAACAACCCCAAAGGAGATTCGAAGCTCAAACATCAACAAGTCAACAGAAAGGGAGTCTACAACACAAGGTAGACTCTAACACTGATTATATTTTGAAAAAAATTGTTCTTAATCAACATAATGAGCTGAAGAGTCAAGGTTCATAGTTGAGGGAGTTGAAGACTCAAATGAGCCAGATTGCCACCGCCCTCCATGAACTGGTAAGTAGGAATTCTTGAAATATTCCTTCCCAACCTACTCCCAATCCAAAGGTGAATGTTAGTGCAATTACATTGAAAAGAAGGAAGCAAAAAACGGATTCTTCTCCACCTATCATTCAACCGGGATTCACCTCAACTCCGAAGAAGCCCCATTCCATACCAACTGATGAGAAACCCAAGGAGAAAGATAAAGGTAAGAAAAAGATTGACGATGTTCCTCCTAAACCCCTTCCTTTTCCAAACAGGGTTGTTAAAACTAAGATTTTGGCTGAAGAGGCGACACAAAAAGAGGTTTTGGACACATTCAAGTGTGTTGAGATCAACATCCCTCTACTTGAAGCCATCAAACAAATCACAAGTTATGCCAAATTCTTAAAATAACTCTACACCAATCGAAGAGGGATCAAGGTAAATGATAGGATCAACCTTGGAAGGAATGTATCGGCCCTCATTACACCAACTATAGCAATGCCAACAAAGTTAAAGGATCCCAGGACATTCACCGTCCCATGTACCATAGGGGAGTTGCACTTCTCTGATGCTCTGTGATTTAGGAGCTTCAATAAATGTGATGACTCACTCTGTATTCTCTTCATTATAGGTTGGTGAGTTGAAGTCGATGAGAGTAGTGGTGCAATTGGAAAATAGAGCTACGACATATCCAGCGGGATTCCTTAAGGATGTACTTGTCCGGGTAAGAGACATGATCTTTCCATCATACTTCTATGTCCTCAAAATGGAGGACGATTAGGTAATTTCACATGCCCCCATTATCTTAGGTAGACCCTTCCTCAAAACTGCAAAAAATATCATAAATTTCAATGATGGTACACTTTTCATGGAATTTGGGGATGAAGTTGTGATATTTAATATTATGGATTCCATGGAGTACCCCTCTGAGGACCATTCTGCTTTTGTTATCTCCCATTTTGAACAACCAAGTAAAAACTCCATGGATTTTGATGGATCTATGCTTAGGGAGATTATGTGTATCGGTTCTAGTTTTATATCTAAGAGTACTTCCACATATATTTCTAATGCACAAGACTCTCTTAGATCTGATTTTGAAATGGAGTCATATTCTGATTTTGATCATGTGAACTCTGATTATGAAATGGATGTTGAGTATGCTGATGGATTTGATAATTTATTATTTTATTTTGTTGATGTATATTTGGATACTGATGATCTTTGTGCACATATTTTAGTTCCTTCTATGTCTCCATCCATAAACCACCCTCCTACACTGGAACTCAATCCATTCCCACCAAATCTCAAACACTCATACTTGTTAAGTGGTCAGAAATTACATGTTATCATTGATAACAATCTCCCTTTTGAACATGAAGAAAAACTTTTGAATATTTTGAGGGAGAACATCAGGGAAATCAGGTGGAACTTGGCTGACATAGAAGGTATTATCCTCTCCATTTGCATGCATTGGATTCTTTTAGAGGATGGGGATAAACAAATGAGGCAGCCACAAAGGAGACTTAATCCAATACTTTTGGAAGTTGTTAATAAAGAAGATGAAAAATTACTTGAGGTGGGTATCATTTACCATATTTCTGACCCACAATGGGTTAGCCCTGTCCAAGTTGTACCAAATAAAACAGGTTTCACTGTTATAAAAAATGAAAATGATGAGTTAGTTCCTGTGAGAGTACAAAATAGTTGGAGAGTGTGTATTGATTATAGGAAACTAAATAAATCCACTCGTAAGGACCATTTCCCACTTCCATTCATTGACCAGATGCTTGAGATACTTGCAGGTAGGACACATTATTGATTATTGGATGGCTTCTCGAGAAATTTTTAGGTTTCCCATTGTAGTAGAGGACCAGGAGAAGATGACATTCACCTACCTATTCGGTACCTTTGCTTACCGAAGGATGCCATTTGGACTTTTTAATGCCCCAGGTACCTTCTAGAGATGCATGGTGAGTATTTTCTCAGATTTCATTGAGACCTGCATGGAGGTATTTATGGATGATTTTACAATTTATGGATCCTCATTTGATGAGTTTATCTTTAGTTTGGGTGATGTGTTCCGTCGTTGTATTGAGGAAAATCTGGTCTTGAATTTTGAAAAATGTCATTTCATGGTCGAAAAGGGAATTGTATTAGGTCATATATTCTCACAACATGGAATTCAAGTTGATAAATCTAAGGTAGACATTATTTCATCCCTACCATATCCTACATGTGTGTGTGATGTTCGATCATTCCTTGGACATGCTGGATTTTATCGACGCTTCATCAGAGATTTTAGTAAGATCACTCTACCCTATTCTCAATTGCTTCAAAAATATATTGAATTAAACTTTGATGATTCATACAGGGTATCATTTGATGATCTAAAGAAGTTTCTGACCACTCCATTGATCATACAGCCCCCACGGTGGGACCTTCCATTTGAGCTTATGTGTGATGTGTCCAACTTCACGGTTGGATTTGTCTTATCTCAGAGGGTGGAGGGACATTCACATGTGATTTCATATGAATCGAGGATGTTGGATTCTACCCAATTAAACTACACCACAACAGAAAAGGAGTTTCTTGATGTTATATTTTCTTTAGATAAATTTTGTTCGTATTTATTGGGATCTAAAGTAGTTATTTTTTCTAACCATGCAGCTTTGAGGTACCCCCTAAAGAAGCCAGATGCAAAGCCATGACTTATCCATTGGATTCTCCTTCTTCAAGAGTTTGACATCGAGATAAAGGACAAGAAGGGGTCAGAGAATTTGGTGGTAGACCACATGAGTAGGCTTACTCACACACCAAAGGGTGACACCTTGGACCAGGTACCACTTCGGGACACTTTCCCCAATGAGCATCTCTATACCATCTCAGGTACGCATCCCTGGTATGCTAATTTAGTTAATTACATTATTGCCTCTGAAATCCCAGTAAATTTGAAGAAGAATCAAGTCCAAAAATTAAAGATTATATGTTTTATGTGTGGGATGATCCTTACCTCTAGTGCATGTGTAGTGACCAATTCATTAGGAGGTGTGTTCCCGATCATGAGTTTGATTCTGTTTTTCATTATTGTCATACACTTGATTATAGTGGACACTTTAGACCCAAACGTACTGCTAGAAAATTCTTAGACTCTGGATTATATTGGCCTAGCTTATTCCATTATTTCCATGTGTTTTGTAAGTCATGCTCTCATTTCCAACACACTGGAAACATTTCAAGGAGACACGAGATGCCCCAAAAACCCATTTTATTCTGTGATATTTTTGATGTTCATGGAATTGATTTTTATGTGCCCTTTTCCTAGTTCATTTGGTTTTTTTATATACTTGTTACTGTCGATTATGTGAGTAAATGGGTGGAGGCCAAGGCCACCAGGACTGATGATTCTCATGTCGTGGTGGATTTGGTTAAGCCTCAAATTTTCTGTAGGTTTGGAGTAGCAAAGGCCATCATCAGTGACCAAGGGAAACACTTTTGTGATAAGAATTTTTCTTCCCTCCTTCAAAAGTATGGGGTGACACACAAAACATCAACATCATACCACCCCCAAACAAATGGCCAAGCTGAGGTTTCAAATCGTGAGTTGAAACAAATATTGGAGATAACCATGCAGTCAAATAGGAAGGATGGGAGAAATCACTTGTATGATGCATTCTGGGCTTATAGGACAGCATACAATACCTCCATTGGTATGTCCCCATTTTGGATTGTTTTTGGGAAAGCATTTCATCTCCTAGTGGAATTCGAGCATCGGGCATATTGGGCTATAAAAAATGCAACATGGATTTGGCCCAAGATGGAATTCAAAGGAAGTTTCAAATTCAAGATCTTGAGGAGATTTTCCTATCATCATATGAAAACTCAAGGCTCGAAAAGGAAAGATAAAAATCAGTTCATGATAAAATGATCCAGAAAAGGGAGTTTCTTGTTGGAGAGAAAGTCCTACTCAATAGTTCACGACTGAAATTGATGCCTAATAAGTTGTGTTCCATATGGGTAGGTCCTTATGTTGTGTCTAATGTTTTTCCTTATGGTGCAGTGGAGATCACACAAGAGGACACTAGAAGGAGCTTTACAGTCAATGGGAACCATTTGAAGAAATAAATCGAGGGACTTCCTACCGATGCAGTTGATTTCATCAAACTGCATGACCCCATATCACTTGAGAATATCAGGTTGTTCCTAAACCTGTTACTTTTATATTACTTGTCCTAAATAAAATTATGCATTTCATGTGCACATATCATCTGATGGGTTCACATTGAGGACAATGCAATATTTTATGTGTGGGAGAGAGAACCTTTATAGTTTAGGATTTTCATTTGTTGTTTGTTAAAAAAAATTGTGTGTTTTCAAAAAGTTTGTGTGTTTCTTTATCATTTTTTGTGTGTTTTTTTTAAAAAAAAAATTGAGCTGGAATGATTGTCATTTCCATTTTTGAAACTTGTGTCAGTGAGTGAAACAATTTATCCCTTGAAACTAAGCTTAAATGAATGATGAAAATGACTTTGTTTCAAGTTCAATTCTTTGGGAATTTCATGACATGTACACTACTTTTTGAATCCCATGCCCCATATCACTGTCTATATATTTGAAACCACTTTCCTGTGAGGCTTCTAAACAATTATTTTCATATTATTTACATTCACCTCACTTCTTGAGAGAACCAAACCATGCTTGATTTAACTAGAATTTGATTTATTCATGTCAAAACATGAGGGTTTGAGGTACTTACGTTTAAATGATTGAGGCATTTGTTTGGTATTAAAGCCCATATTTCAAAAAATACTTTTTTATAATGGAGTACCTTGAACATTTAATACTTTATCCCTTAGAATCCATGCACAACCTATTAGGTTAGCCACATTACAAGCCAATTTTCCCTATCCAACCAACTCTTGAAGTGAAATTTCATAAACTAGTTGAGCTTAAGTGCGAGCGAAGCTGTCTTGTGTTGTGCTACCAGATATTCCGATACTTCAAGTGAAAAATTAAATTCTGAAGAGATGTGTTTTCTTCTAAAGAAAAACATTATATTGAAAGTTGTTACTTTCTGGGGATTTTATGATAAAAGAAGTTTTTCCTTTCTGGAGATTCTAATAGAGGGGGAAAGTTGTGTCTATCTGGAGATTTTAAGAAAATCATGTTCGATAAGATTGACATTTTTACTGGGGAAATGTTGAATGGTGTGCACACTCATTTATTTTTCATGATTATGAACATGAATCGATTCTATTTCGATCAAGGATGAGACCATATTTAAGTGAAAATTAGATTAATGAATTTTTGCTTCAAAAAGAGTCAAGCTATCCTCATTCAGCCTCAGAATTTTTCACATCTAAATCCTACCAACCGAAAGCCACATAACAAACCTGAAAAGCCATCATGATAAACTTATGTCCCTGACTCACATAAGGTGGCGATGTAGTAATTTATCAAGCCTATGGTGACCCTTGTATGAGTTTGGATGAGAAAGACATTGCAAAAAATGGCATTTATTTGATGAGTGAAAATAAATGTTAGGTAAGTATTTTGTGTGCATGGGAGGATAAATTAAGAGGAAATATATTGAATGATATTAAATTAAGAACTTGAAATAATAATTTATAGATGAGGCATGATATCTTTTGTTTCTTCGTATGAAATGGGTGGATCTCATTGATATGTGTTTTAAATTTTCTTTGATTTTCTTTTGATGTTTACTTGTCCAAGAGTCCAAGTTCCAAGTGTGGGGGAGTTGATAAAACACATTTTTATTGAATATTTTATTAATAATAAATGATATAATTTCCTCACATTGTGTTAAATATGTTCAATTAGAAAGTATTTTGGATTAGATCATTCATTTGAATATTTGATGAAAATTCCAGTTTTACTTTTTCAAAATCACTGTAGTATTTTGATCATAAAAAATTTTATTTGAATTATTTGAAGTTACTATTTTGTAATTATGTTCCTTAATTCATGGGATACAACTTTTATTCTGGACACCATATCAAAAAAAATCATTTGAATGGAGTAATTGGGCCATAAAGTCAAAGGAGGGATGGACACGCCAGAATGGATAATCTTATTTATTTGGGCCATAACTACTTTATTTGGTCTTTTATTGAGCCCAAATTTTAAGAGGAGATAGATGACTCATATACTCACATATGATATTTCTATAAGGACGGAAAATTCACGCGTTTATATGTCCAAATGGGTGGTTAAAGTTTGATTAAAATATTTGTCCGAATTTCCACATTCACACTTCAAACCACTTGTAAACTCTCCTCCCCTCCACTCTATAAATTAGATTTTTTATCATTTGTAAGGGTTGGGACATGAATTGGGAAGTTTAAGGAAGAATAGAAGAGGTTTCACTCCAATTATCCAACAATGTTAAGAGGGGTAGCTCTTGAAGCAAGGATCCCCTCATCAAGCCTTCCTCTTCTCCTTCTTCTTCTTCATGTTGTAATGATTTTCTTCTTTCAATAAACTCTTAGTTTGTCTTCCATTTATTTTGTTATTTAAAATTTTCTTCTTATTTTAATATTTATATTTGGGTTGGAAATCAAGAGTGGAAATGATATTGGGTTTTACCATTCTAAACTGTTTCAAATGCAAAACGTTTCTATGATGACTACACCACTCGTGGAAGAGTAGTTTTTTATGTAATTGATCTAATTCTCACATCCTTCATTCATTTATTTTGAATCAATGAGAAACTTTAATTCTAATAATATTTTCTATTAATTAGGTTTTCATTTAAAATAAATTATGCAAGAAATTGAACAATTTACACAAAAACACGCGAGGTCAAGATTTTGTGTAAATTATGAGAGCACAAACTTAATCTGTGAAACGAAGTCACACGGGATAAATTTGTAGAGTTAAAATATCATCCCTAAAATCAATTAATCATCATTTATAGAGTGGATTTGTTCCCTAATTAACCACTTACTATAAGATAACCTTTCATGGGAGGTTAGGTTCGGGTGGTCCCCACCACCATAACCTCTCATGGAAGGTTAAGGTCTGGTGGTCCCCACTTCTCAACTTCCACATGGAGGTTTAGTTCCTATGGGCCCCACCTCCCAACACCCACATGGGTGTTTCAAATAAAAATTAAATGTTTGCACAATTTTATTTTTATTTTTATTCCTCCATGAAAAACCCAGGTTCAAGGGAGATACAAACCCACAGGCGGCAGAGGATTGACCGGAGGCTGTGGTGAGAGTTTTCTGACTGGTAGGGACACCAGCCGATCTCATGGTGATTCTTGTTTCCAGGCTTCTATATAAAGAAATGGGATGATGTTGGAGCTTGATTCTCTAGGTCAACGACAAGGTGACACTTCTCTGGGCAGACTTCAAGAGCCTGTTTCAGAAAGATTTTTCCTCGGCGACTCTCTGTGCAGTGCACATACAAGAGCTTCCTCATTTGTAGAAGGGCAGTATGACTGTGGCTCAGTACTCAGCAAGGTTCACTAACCACTCACGCTACTCCACAGATATGGTGTGGGACCCTTTGTTCAGGGCTCGGACCTTCGATCAGGGAATCAGGCAGTAGATCAGGGCTTCGGTGATCTCACTCAGCATCCCGATGCAGGCGAGGGTGTTAGAGAGAGCCCTCTTGGTGGAGAGTTTCCTTGCTGATCAGTCACCAACAAAGAGACCCACTACCAGTCATCACCTAGCTGAGTCTTCTACAGTTGGTAGCAGACAGATGTCATAGAGGTCCAAGAGGACCAGACCTACAGGTGGATGACTGCATGACTCAGTATCGGTTGTGCGAGGCACCCAAAGCAGATCTAGTCATGCCAGGATCGGGCAGTGTTATGCATGTGGCGAGCAGGGTCACATGGATCGTGACTATCTGACCCGCCATTCGGATGATCAGAAAACGGTCGAAGGACCGCCTAGTCAAAGACATAGGTTTGACCGAGGAGGTCCTCTAGGATCAGGAAGACGTGGAAGGGGAGCTGGTCGTGCAGTCGGTGGTGGGAGACGATTTATGGTGTTACCGCCACCACCACTATGAGGTCCACCCTGACCACAGGAATCTAGTGTACAAGAGAGATCTCAGCTCCAGGTAGCTAAGGCCTATGATCACGGTGCTCCAGAGATGATACGAGGTATGATTTGTGTCTACTCCACCATAGCTACAGTACTTTTATACACAAGTGTCATTCATTATTTTATTGCCACTAGCCTCGTTCGGAGCTCGAAGATTCCAATGGAGCCGTTGTCTCGATCCTTATGGCTAGAGACTCCTGTGGGAGCAGATTCAATGATTACGCACTGGTGCTGGTAGTGTGATCTTACTCTAGGAGGTGATAGCTTTGGCTGGGATCTCTTAGTAGTGGCGTCGAGGCCTTATGACGTCATCTTGGGTATGGACTAGTTATCTACATTCTATGCTCAGATTGAATGTATTAGGCATAAGGTGTAGTGCATCCGCATGGATGGGATCGGGTTTACCTTCACCGGTGAGAAGGGATCCTTTGTAACGCAGGATGGACTTACCCGGAGGGGAGTGCAGCTGATCACTCATCAGTTGGCTAGCCTTACCTTCAGAGCTATTGATTTGGAGAGTCTGAGCTATCCTATAGCGGTGGACTGGTACATGTATCTTTTCCCTAAAGATGTTAAAGGTCTACCTCCTCATAGAGAGGGGGAATTTTACATTGACTTGTACCCCGGTATGGCACCAATATCTACACCAGCGTATCGGATGGCTCCCGTGAAGCATCATAAGATACAGGTACAACTAGAGGACTTGTAAGGGAAAAGATTCATCCAGCCCAGTGTTTCTCTTTGGGTAAAGCTAATTCTATTTTCCAAGAAGCCAGATGGGATATTGAGGCTTTGTGTTGACTATAGGCGCCTGAACCAAGTATCCTTGAAGAACAAGTACCCACTCCTGAGGAGTGACGACCTCTTTTTTCAGCTAAAGGGAGCACGGTGGTTCTCGGAGATAGACCTCAGATCAGGCTATAACCAACTCAGAGTACAATATGAGGATGTGAAGAAGATGACCTTCAGATGTCGGTATGGCCATTATGAGTTCTCGGTTATTCCATTCGGCATGACCAATGCTTCAGCAGTGTTCATGGGACTCATGAACATGCTCCTTCAACCATACCTTGATCGCTTTTTAGTGTTCTTCATAGACGACATTCTGATCTACTCAGCTACTAAGGAAGATCATGCCTATCATTTTCAGGTAGTACTAGACACACTCTGAGAGCACCAGCTTTATGGTAAGCTCTCGAAGTGCCAGTTCTGGATCTGAGGGGTTCACTTTCTGGGACATGTCATATCGGAGGATGGAGTTGTAATGGATCCAGTAGAGATTGAGGTGGTACTTTCTTGGGATCCACCCAAGAATGTGAGGGAGGTACAGAGTTTCCTGGGTTTGGAGGGATATTACCGGAGGTTTGTTCTGGATTTCTCCAGAGTTGAAGCACCACTATCCTCCTTGATGAATAAGGGGCAACCCTTCATGTGGTCAAAGAGATGCCAGTAGAGTTTTCAGGAGATGAGGTAGAGGTTGAATAGTTCCCCCATCTTGAGGCTACTGAAGGAGGGAATATGGTACAAAGTCTATTGCGATGCATCAGGGACTGCACTCGGATGTGTTCTGATATAGGACCGAGCAGTGATCGCATATAGTTCTCGACAGCTGAGACAGAATGAGAACAACTACGCTACCCATGACCTGGAGTTAGAAGCAGTGATCTTTGCCTTGAAGATGTGGCAACACTATCTGATGGGAGAGAATTTACCATATACTCTGATCACAAGAGTCTCAGGTATATCTTCTCTCAGAAGGACCTGAACCAGAGACAGTGATGTTGGATTGAGTTACTCCCGGACTATGACTTCAAGATAGTCTATACTCTTGGGAAGGAAAAATTTGTAGAATATGCACTCAGTAAGAGGTCTGGTATATAGCTTCTAGGTGAGGTGACAGAGCATATGGCCGCTTTGCAGATATCCTTTATGGAAGGTGATGGAGTGACTTTTCTTTAGTCTCTTACAGTCACTCCCCAACTTCTCCAGCGAGTCAGGGAGGTGCAGTGTGGGGACACTGACAGCGAGGCTCGACGTGCTTAGATATCCACAGGGCAGGCACCTGATAGATTTTCTGAAGGTGGGGATCATGTCATCTTTTTCAGAGTACGTACCATGGTACCGGTGTCACTTCATGAGGAAGTGTTGAGGAAGTTCCACACTTACCCTCAAGATGTACATCCAAGAGTGGAGAAGATGTACCAAGATCTCCGACGATAGCACTGGTGGCCGAGAATGAAGAAAGTAGTATTAGAGTTTGTCTCTCGATGCCTCACATGTCAGCAAGTGAAGGTGGAGCATCAGGTACCAGCAGGCTTGGTTCATCCTTTAGAGGTCCCAGAGTGAAATTGGGATGGGATATCCATTGACTTCGTGATAGTAATTCCACATACATCCAAGGTACATGACTCGATTTAGGTGATCGTCGTCCAACTCACCCAGTCATCACACTTCCTACCTATTAGAGAGCAGGGTTCATTATAGAGCTTGGGACGCCTCTATCTGAAGGAGATTTTGTGGCTACATGGAGTACCCTTGGTGATTGTCTCTGATCGTGATGCATGTTTTACTTCATGGATGTGGAAGGGGTTGAAGAAGGCTTTTGGGACACAGCTTCGGTTGAGCACCACATTCCATCCTCAGACAGATGGCCAGACTGAGCATACCATTCAGACCCTCGAGGACATGTTTTGTTCTTATTTCCTCGGTTTTGGTCATAGCTGGATGTATCACTTGCCTTTGGTGGAGTTTTCATACAACAATAGCTATCACTCCACCATTGGGATGGAACCTTTCGAGGTGTTGTATGGGTGACATTTTCGATCACCTTTGTGCTGGACTAACCCAAGGGAGTCAGCACTAGTAGAACCAGAGATGGTACGGGCTACCACAGAGAAGGTGCAGATCATCCAGGATTGGATGAAGACTACACAGAGGAGGCAGAAGTCGTATGCCGACAGGAGATGGAGACCTCTGGAGTTCGAGGATAGCGACCACGTCTTTCTATGGGTCTCACCCTGACAAGGTCTACAGAGATTTGGCCAAGTTGGGAAGTTATCTTCGAGATTCATCAAACCTTTTTAGGTCCTTAGTAGAGTTGGTGAGGTGGCATACCACTTAGATCTTCCACCTCAGTTGCACCGGGTGCATGAAATCTTTCATGTGTACTAACTAGGGAGATACGTGCACGACCCTTCTCACATCATCGACCATGGAGACCTGGATGTCGATGATGGAGCGACTTTTACGGAGGTTCCAGTTGACATTGAGGATCAACAAAAGCGGGTCCTTCGTGGATGGTCGATACCTCTGGTGTGCATTTTCTGCTACCACAGGAACCTCTATAAGAGCACATGGGAGTGGGAGGCTCAGATGTGTGCTCATTACCCCCACTTTTTTACCTAGTTATGATTTGTGGCTTATATGGACATAAAGCCCTGAAGTGGGGAGAATGTAATGATTTGGAATTTCCATGTAATTTTTTTAATATATGGTAATTTTACGAGTCAGTAAAAATTTACAGCATGTGATTCTGATTCCAGGAGTTCCTGGAATGAATTTCTAAACTTTTGTTCGGATACATTCAGTAAACGTTTGAGTGATTTTTTCTAATTTTTGACCTGGTTCTCGGAATCAAAATCCGATGGCACTGTTGAACTCATAGCACTAGTATTCGCTTAAGAATATTTTCACCTCGATGGTAGTTGGTCAAGGGTGAAAGATAAATTTTGGGTTTTTTGTGAAGGAATATAAATAAAAATAAAAGTGTGAAAACATATTTTTTTTATTTGTAACACCCATGTGGGTGTTGAGAGGTAGGGTCCACCAGAACTAAACCTCCAAGTGGAAGTTGAGAAGTGGGGAGCACCAGTCCTTAACCTCCCATGAGAGGTTATGGTGTTCATGACCACCCTAAACTAACCTCCCATAAAAGGTTATGGTGGTGGGGGACACCCGAATCCAAACACCCTTTTTGAATTCCTTGAACACCCCTCTTAATGGGAGAGAAACTCAACTCCCACATAATTGTAGGAAAATCTCTCAACCCCCCCCCCCCCCACCCCCTCATTAAATGTGGAGGAGCCTCTTGAACCTCTCCACATTAATTGTGACAACTCACATATCTTTATTATGTCGACTCTCCTTTAATTAATTATTTTTTGAATATTATGCCAACGAATTAATAGATATTATAATATATTAATTTGGGCTACCTATTCATTTTTTGGAAAATGAGGATTGTGAGAACTTGGGAGAAATATCTCCAATGAAGAACGCTCCGCCAATGAAGAACGTCGACCTCCTTCAGCCTTCTTCCTCAGGACTTATTCTGATGTGGAACGTCTTTATCTACAATGAATCGACGACCGTACTACCTCCTTGCACCATCGTCATCAAGAGAATGAGGCAGGGGTTTAATCCTAAATGCTTATCACTATCCATGTACTCGCTTATTTTCTTGTGCGGGTTGGGAACAAAAATTGCTGAAGATCATGATTTCATGTTCATGCTTTGTTCTTTGGGAACCACTTGCTACCACTCTAAAGGCGGAGGGTGTGGCCAAACAAACACGGCCCGACCCCTCCGCTTTTCTTCTTTGTTGTATTCATTAAAATGGAGGAAGGCGAAGAAGGAAAAGGCAGTTCCATGCGCGGCCTCCGCAACCTGTGCCGCCCCGCGGTGCTTCACCCTTCCAGCTGAACCGGTTCTACACCTGGCCGACCCACACATAGTCGGACCACGCCACCGCGCCGCCCCGGGCCGAACCCCCCTCTCCACACCACTACCATGCTAAGACGTTGCGCCGCTACTGTTCGTCGTTCCAAGATGTTGCGCCACTGCCATCTCCGGTGTCAAGCCGTCGTGTCACTTCTGTCCGCCATGTCGAGTCGCCACGCTGCCACCATCTGCAGTCTTTCGACTGTCGAGCCTCTTCGTTGTTTGTCGTGCTGAGCCGTTGTGTCGACCGCCATCCGCCGGACCACTAAGTTGTCGTCCTCCACTCCGCCCTCCTGACCAAACCTCTATCGAACTGCAGCTAGACCGCAGACCTGTGATCGGTCCGCGCCCCTCATGGCCTTGTCGTGCCCTTGTGGCCAGGTCCACCGCCCTCGTTGTACCCCTCGGCCGAGATGCCCTAGCGGCACCCTCGTGGCCCTCGAGGGCCGGGCCAGACCCAATGGGCCAGGCCGCACTACGGTCCGGTCCAAACTCAATGGGTCGGGTCGGGTCAACAAAAACTTGGTTGGCCTAGGCTGGTTCGGGCCGGGTCGGACCATACCCTGACCCACTATGACCAAGTTACTTTCTTTTGGCCATAACATTGGCATTGAACGTTCATTTGATGAACTGTCAGTGGTGCTGGAAATCTTGCAGCGAGACAGTCCCTTTCAGTGATACCGTACTGTGTTTTGGATTAAGATGGTGAACAGTCATGTTGGATCGAGCACGAATCCAACTGGGCCCCAGGACTAAAAGGTTAATAACTTACAGACCGGGCGTCCGATTGACGCGCCTTCAGTTATGTTTAGACCCTTATGACGTGAAGGACCTTTGAGATACTTCTTCGTGGGACTTTGTGGTAGTTTGAGTATTGACTAGTAGCTTGTGGAGCGGATCCTGCTGGAGACGAGCGAGCATAGTGCAGAGACCTAGTGGCTGGATCAGACTTGATGAATACTGGCTGTTTAGACTCATAGTGACTCGACAGGCCCAGTGGGGAGAACCTTGGTGATGTGGCAGACCCATGGTGGGGAGTGCCTTGGTGACATGGCAGACCTGTGGTACTCGATAGGAGGAGTACCTCAGCATGCTTTGAGGGGGAGCGCCTCGGTGTGATGTGGAAGACCCACAGTGGAGAGCACCTCTGTGTGACCTGGAAGACCCATGGTAATTAATTGGAAGAGTACCACAGTAGTCCAACGTTAGTGGGAAGCACCTCTGTGTGATGCAGCAGGCCCACTGTACTCGATAGAGGAGGAGCTCTTCAGCAGCTGAGGTGTTCGATGTTGTGTTTGGAATGTTACATGATACTACCCCCTAGAATTAATCCTGGTGTGAGCTGAGTCAGAACCTCTATGTTTTTCTCATGATTGAGATGGATTAATTGATAACTTAGGTATATGTATGGCCATATACCTAAGTAAGGATGTCTGTTGATTTCTTAACTTTTGTTTTATCCTTGTTATATTTTGTGAGACCTAGAGGGTCTTGGGGTCTCTACTGAGTATCATTATACTCACCCCTGTAGGGTCCATGCCCTCACTTTTTTGTGTTGGTCGCAGATGACAGACAGTGCTGACTGAGGCCGAGAGTACCAGGACTGGACGGTACCTGGAGGTGGACCTTACAACGAGTTGGTATACTGAGGAGACAGATGGATGTGGAGTGCCAAGGAGTCGATTTGTACCTACACTTCAGGTAGGAACCTCGAAGGACGATCCATTAGTTGCCTCTTCTTTTTCTTCAGTTGTATTGTATCACAGTTGTACTTGTACTTTCCAGTTGGGCTTGTATTCTGGTCCCTTTTACTTTCATCACTCTTCTATTATACAGTTTACTTGGTGATTTGTCCAGCTGTGAGCTTGCTTGTGCATGTGTTTACAAGTTATAAAGGCAATTCCTTCCCACTTTTAGGGAATTACACCTTTGGTTCTAGTCACCAGCAATTGGACTATGGAAGGCTGGCTTAAGGTAGTCACGACATGGGCCGTGGGGGACAGGTCGTGACAACTACATAAATCACTGGGTCTTAATAAACCACAATATTCTATTATTATTAATATTTAAATATGATCATTATAACCACGACATTAAATTTGGAGATATGATGAGGAATAATTTTTTTTTAAATTATGTACAAAGATTTTATATAATGGAAATATAAGCACTGAATTTTTAGTAAAATCGTTATATTGATTGAAAATAATTTTTCTTTAAATAAATTATTTGTATTTATTTTTGTGGTAAAATAATAAAAATTAATTTTCAAAAATTAAGTAATTGTATTTGAAAAAATTATAATCATATTTTTATTTCGCAAGTTAAAATTATCTTAGGGTTAGTTTTTGAGAATTTTCTAAAACGATTAATTTTTCATTGAATAGTTAAAAATATTTATTTTATTAAAAATGCATTTTTATTTAAAACATTTAAAAAGTTTAATGATTTTTTGAATGTTTTAAAAGTAAAATTAGTTTAATTATGTTACTATTAATCCAATTTAGTTATTTAGAATAAAATTATTATTTACTTTTGATAGTACCACTTTTATACTAATTAAACTTTTCTCATTAGAGAACTACTTTATCATTGCATTTATGGATTTAATTTTAATTCAAAATTTTCAACATATATGAATGGAATTTGAAAAAATGGGTTCAATTTTTCTTATTATAATAATTAATATTATATAATAATATAAAATTAGTTTTTGTACAAAATTAATAATAAAAATAGTAAAAATGAATTAATATGATTAGTGTTAAAATAGGTTTATTGGGGATTAAACTAAAAAATAAGGGGTCAAATTACCTAAAAACTTGTACAAAAACTATTTTTGGGCCATACTTTCACCTTATATAATAAAATTTTATATAATATACCATTTTAGATCCTTTTTTAATGTTTAAAATGTGGTCATAAATATTTCATTTCAAAAATTCTAAGTGTGTCCACTCTAACACTTATAAATGGGAACCCCATCTCCACCCCTCTTAGCACATAAAAAATATTTCTAAATAAATGTCTATTCAAATATATTCCTTAATTTTATCCCCATATTCTATTGGCCTTATTTTGATTAGAAAACCCTCTTAAGAAGTCTTTAGGTTTATACCTAAAGGGGTACTCCAAAGAAGAGGTATGGAGCTAAATTATGTGATTTCATTTTATTTCTTCCTCTAAACAATTAAAATATTAAATAACCATAATGATAAAATATCATCATAATTTCACATGTAATAAAATTTTATTATGTTAATGGTATGAACCACATTTATTCAATCTTCAATAAATTGGGAAATGAAACCTTTAATAGTGTGTAAGGTGGACTACCGCCTCACGAACTGATGTGAGTAATTTTAAATAAACACCTCATAGTGTTGGATATAATTTTGTATTTAAATTAAATATATGATATGTATAAATAATTATACTTATGTAATTACAATATCATATATTCTTTCTTAATTTCCATTCTTTGGGAATATGATAATGTTGCTTGTGTGTATGAATAATAATAACCTCATGAAGCAATGTGATTCAATTTTCACTTATGATTTGCATTGAATATAATAAGGATAAATTTAATAAAAAAATATATCATATATATGAAATAAAAACAGATCTTTAAAGGTGATATATCGTTTACCATCCTTCTCTTGAGAATATGGAAACATCATTCAAGAGTACGTACACCCTATCATCTCCATGAACCATGTAATTCGTTTTCTATCACTGATTTGTATGGATTTCTCTAAATACATATGTAATGAATATATATGATATTTATATCTTGGTTAAAAAAATTATATTATGGAAAAATTATCAAATTAAATGAACCAATAATATAAAATCAAAATATACATGAAAAAAATAATTTAGTACATGAAATGTGATTTTAATAAGTAATTGTTAATAAATAGGTAATAAAAGTTCATAAGTAAATCATATATGCTATGATATATAAAATTATTATTCTATAATAAATGATTAATAAAATTATATTTTTTATAAAATAGTTTCAAACATATATGAATTAATTTGAGACTTAAGGTAAATAATTTTCATATTACTTTTATTTCTATAAGACACATACCTTATACACCACTTTTTTATTTTGTATAGTTTATATACTATCCATCAATGTATTTTATGACACATCTTGAGAAAATTATGTGATATAAATATCCATATAATATTTTTAATTTCATGAGTTTTGTGATTAAAAAGATACAAATGTGGTAATGACATTAATTTACTATCTATTTTTTTATCGGTACAGTTTCTGATTATGATTCCAATGATGAGAACTTATGATCTACCTATCAAGACACATTTGAATATTATTAATCTATTTTTATTCCATGAAAAGAAATTTTTTACATTCATTTTTATGTCTTTATATATTCAGGATTCCAAAAGAATTTGGTTAAGTAAAACCAATATTATTTCACTCTTCGGTCAGAAGTATGTTTTCTTCCATGTCTGCAGTTTCAAAAAAAACTATTAACGAGAGTTTTTACGGATCTATAAATGATTAATTAAATATATTTGTACCCATGTTTTAATTTTTTAAAAATGGTTTTAAAGGAATATTCTTTTCATTTTCTAAATGAGTTACTTTTTAAACTTTTTCCTATAATATAAAAGGAATCATTATTTTAACATATATAACATGAATGATAATTTCCACCATCATAATCACAAAACATTTTAAAGATTCATTTATATGTTTTAGATATTAATTCTTTTAAAAATGTTCTATGAAATTTTATTTTCAGAAAAAGATTATTTTCAATGTGAAAAGGTTATTTTATTGATGAAATTTTCCAAGTGATCATTCAAACTCATTTCCCATCTAAGATGACATCATTTGACCTTACATAAGATTTAATGCGGATATTATCCAAGGATATCATCCTTATACATTATTTGGATATTATATGGATAAGATGAAGATTTTTTTATGAAATCCATTTCTTTTCCATGGATTATTCAAGGATTAATTGATGATATGATTATAAAACCAATTTTTTTCTATGGGATATGTTATCATAAAATGTTTATTAGAAACATTTTCCTTTATATGGGTTTTTTTAAGATGAAATGTTTTTGAAACCCATTTTTCTTTAAATGTGTTGTGATATGATAAATGTTTTATGATCATGTAAAATATGAATGTATGGATAGTTTGACAATTGGGACCTACTACACCCTATAATAAATTAGGTAAATATTTATATCCCATGAGATAAATAGGACTACAATGGGAAGTGAACCCTCTTTAGTAAGAGAATTTGTCCACTATGATAGTCTTTGAAGTGAACCTTGACTACTATTATGGTTTTGGGAGTGAACCCATTCGACTATGATAGAATTATAAGTAAGCCCTTAATATTAATGAAATAATATTCTATACTTATATATATGACACAAATATATGACTTATATCAATTTTATGTTCTCATGGATCATGTTCTTTGATTACATTATGGATCATGTCTTATGAACTTCCAAGATTTATACCATTACCCAATATTATGATCTATGTTATGCATGGTATGGTTTTAAAATTTTATTTTCATGTTCACATACCCTTATTCTCGGGTTATATTGACATCTCCCTTGTTTACCCTTACTGATCATCTAATAATTACCGTTATTATGCTTCCTTTCCATAATTTATGAAGAAAGGTATTATGTATCACATGTTTAATAAGTTTTATGGTTATCAAAATATTAGTTGGGGATGATATAGTTCACTTATGAAATAGTTTTTTATGTATCCTATTTTTGAAAGGAACTATAACTAAATGTTCCTAGCATGGATCATTTTTTTATGTAAGAAATCTTCATCTAATAATATGTGATATTTATGTATGAGATGTTTAGTTATTTATAGTTAGTATCAGATAAAGGTTTATTTAAACCTTTATAGACTCGTATGAGAAACTTTTAGTGAGATCCATAAGGATAATTATAATTTTAGGAAAATATCTTTGAATTTTGGTGAAGGATTGAGTGTGTGGTTTCCATGAAATTAAATCCCTATCTAGATACTATAAATGGATGTGGCTATGGAAGGGTTATACCTAAGGGGAAATAACTTCAAAAAGGATTATTTTATCTATACTTGATCATCACCTCTTGTATGAAAACAAGATTTTCTTCACACATAGTATTACAATCCTATGGTATATGTTTTAGAAATTCACAAAATAATTATGAAACATCATGAGGTATTTTAATAATGACCATGAATGACCTAGGTTAAACCTATGTTTTCAAATATTGAAAATATGGTGTCATTATTAGACATCCTATTTCTAATTTTTTAGGATTATATGGTTCCCCACTCTGATTATTGTTTCTTACACTAATTTTTTTTTAGTCTATGGCTAGAACACGAAGGAACCATGTTAACGCTAAGTTGAATGGAAAATATAATGATATTTCTCCTAATAAAACAAATATTATGAGAGATGAAATTCAAAATATCATTAAAATAATCACACAACCTTTTTAGTCTATGAATCTTACTAAATTTCAGATCAAGAAAAGGAGAGAATGATGATTTTATAAGACCTTGATAACAAAAAATACACCTTCTTTCAGTGGTTACACAGATCCACTAGTCTCTTTGAAATGTTTTTTTACCATTAAAAAGATATTTTCCATTCTCCAGTGTTTGAATCATGAAAAATTAATTTTGTTTTCCTATCATTTTTAAGGTGAAGTGGATAAATGGAGTAATATTATAAAGAATATGTGTCTATAAGTTAAAATTCACTCCATGTAATGGTTTGGGTATAATAACATATTTTTCTATAATAAATTTCCACTTATTATTTATACAAAAAAAATGAGAAGTAATGCCTTGAGTTAAATAATAAGGGTCATGAATCATTTGATACATATGAGGTGAATTTTATGATAATTTTGAGGTACACTTCAGGTATTTTCATCCAATGTGAATGTAAGTTTAATCGATTCATTAGTGGCTTAAAACAAGACTTTTAAGGGTGTTGTCTATAAGGTACTTCAGTAAATATAAATAAATAATTCTCCATGGTATCAAGGTATACATGGAGATTGGAGTTACCCATCAATCACATTATTTTGATAAGAATGGAACTATATAATTTAAAAAAACTATAAAAACCATAGATAAAATAAGATGATCTTTCCTTTATGCTCATGTTGTGAAAGGAAGCATATATGAAATTTTTTAAGGGGATTGGTAAAAGTTTTATGTGTGGGAAGGAAGGTCATTGAGAAATTGATTTCCAAAGTGATAAGAATAAGTTATCTAAGGATGTGAATAAAGAGAAATCTCTACACAATGCACCACCCAAAATCCAATGTTTCTAATGAAATAAGTATGGTCGTTATGCTTTACAGTACCCAAATATAAAGGTTGGTGAAGATGGTAAAAATTTTCAACCTCTTTAGTCAAGATAAAAAGGGAAATATCATGTGATCACTATTTCATATGAGGGTTGTGATAATGATGTGGTGAAAGGTATACTTACCAACCACTCTGGAATTGATAATATCTTATTTGAATATGGATTTACCCACTCTTTTCTATATAAATAATTTTCTTTGGGTATCAAAATGGTGCACCAAAAATTAGATTTTAAATTATAAGTAAAACTCCTTAATTTTGAAATGATCAATTCAAAAGTTTATGAATATTTTTAGGTTGAAGTTTATGGGAATATTCATCCCGAAAATCATATTATTCTACCTCTGGTTGAATTTGATTTTTTCTCATGCATGATTTATCTTTCATTACATAAATCACATATCAACTTTTGTGGATGGGAAGTCATGTTTGATATTCAAAACCAACTTATTATCATCAACTAGTGTGATGATAAATATGATCATCCAATGGAAACCACATCCATTTTATGGGTAATGATTCCCATTAAAAAGGGTCTTTATCGCAGTTGGTTGGGGATAAACTCAATGTTAATTTTATGCTTATTATATAGGATTTTATTAATTTATTTCATAATTATTTTCTAGTATTCCATGGAAACATGAAGTTGAGTTCTTGAGAGATCTCATACATGATGCTAAAATAATTTCAAATTATCTATATAGATTGGTCCTGATTGAGTTACATGAATTAAAGAATAAAGTATATGAGAATCTTAACAAGGGATTAATTAAACCATGTGTGTCACCTTGGGGTGCACGTATCCTTTTTGTTAAAAAGACAGATGGATCAGTGTGACTCTTCATCGATTATTGGGAGCTCAAGAAGATCATAATAAAGAAAATGTGTTCTCTACCTTGTATTGATGGATTTTTTGATCAATTGTGTGGAGCTCAATAATTTTTCTAGATTTACCTTCATTCTAGATATCATGAATTTAGGATCAAAAAGATGATATAATAAAGACATCATTCCGTACATGGTATCGAAACTATTAGTATATTGTGATACTATTAGGTCTTACTAATTCCCCTGTTATCTTCATGGATTTTATGAATAGAGTCTTTATAGATTACCTTGATCTTATTTTTTTAGGCTTTATAAAAGATATGTTCATTTATTCAAAGATAGAGGAAGAGCATGGAGATCCCTTGAGAATTATACTAAAGACCCTAATAAAGGATAAATTGTATGAAAATTTTACAAAGTGTGAGTTTTAGATACAAAAGTTCTCATTTTAGGATCATATATTTTTGAGAGAGGGTATATGGATAGATATATCAATAGTGGAGGATATTGAGCATTGTCCTAAACCAAAAATGGTGACAGAGATCCATAGTTCTCTTTATTTAATTAGATAATATTGATGGTTTTTATATAATTTCTTATGATTTTATAAATCACTCACCAAGTTAAATATAAAGGGATCCAAGTTTTTCTAGATAGATGAATGTGAGGGAAATTTTATAGATCTGAGGAGAATATTAGTAAGTACACATATTCTTGCATTACCCAACAGTGGATAAGGGTTTTTAATCTATAGTGATGAATCTGAGAATGGGTTATGATATGTTCTCATGAAAAATGACATGGTTAGAGGTTATACCTCAGGAAAATTGAAGTTACATGAGAATAATTACCCAACTCATAATTTAGTGTTACCTACACAAATTTTTCTATTAAAGATATGGTTGAATTATATTTATTTAGAGAAGTGTGATATATATACTAGTTACATATTTTTAAATTAAAAATCCACAAAAAATGAGTTAAATGTGTTCTAGAAAATTTGTTTATAGATGATTAAAGTTTATTACTTCTCAATATATTACCATCATTAGAAGTTGAACAAGGTAGATGATGTTTTGAATCAAAATGATCATACAATATTATCTGTTGTGAGGATAAAAAAAGATACAATATTGATGGATTTTAAAAGGATAGATATTGAAATTATAAAGGAAGGGTGGAAATATTATCTTTCTCAAATGTGTGGTAAAAAATATAGAAAAGTGATGATAAAAGAGACCTAGAAGGGTGATGTAGAGTTGTAAAAGAATGTTAGAAAAGTTCCTAAGTTTAATATAGATTATGATGGAGTGATAAGGTTCTGGAACTGTGTATGATTTTTTCATAAAAGATTTCAAGAAGGGTCTATTAGAGGAAGGTCATAGTTCCTCATTATCTATTTATCTTGGAAGTACATAGATGTATAGAGATCTAAAAAGGTATTTATGGTCAGATAAAAAGAAGATTGATATTACATACTTTAGATCATTGTGATTAGTATGTTATAAATGTAAGGATTTTAGACAAAAGTACAAGGGGATATTATAACTATTACCCATACTCAAATAGAAAAGTGAAAAAATCACCATAGATTTTTTTCTTTGGACTATGAAAATCATTTAAAAGCTATAATGTTATATGGGTTATATTTTATCATCTTAAAAATTCATCACACTTCATATTTATTAGAGAATATTTATATAAGGATCATATTTCCATAATAAACATTAACCAAGTGGTAAGGTTACATGGAGTACCATGTTCAATTTTATCTGATCATGATCTAAGTTTTACCTCAATTTTCTAGAAAAGTATTAAATGAGCTATAGATATATCATTGAGTTTTATCACTAAGTATCATAATTAGTAAGATGGTCATTTAATAGAACCATTAAAACCTTAGAGGATATGCTGATATCTTTTTATATGGTTTTCAGAGGTTATTGGCATCAATAACTTCCTCTAGTCATGTTTACACACAATAATAGCTTTCACTCAACTATTCATATGGATCCTTATTAATATCACTATGAAAATAAATGTAGAAATACAATGTACTATGATGAAGTTGGAGAAAGAAATCTATTGGGACCCAATCTAGCTGAATAAATGGAAGAGAAGTTTAGAGAGATTCAGCAACACATAAGGGAATCACAAATTCAGTATAAAATTTATAATGCAAATCACTGGCGGGATCTATAATTTAATGTTTTTGAAAATGCGTTTCCAAGAATTTAACCATGGATAAAAGTAATTATATTTAGAAATAATGGAAAAATAATACATTGTTATATCAGTCCCTTCGAAATTATTGATCATAATAGGATAGTATCTTATCAATCGGTTCTTCCACCAAACATCTCACATGTCCATGATGTGTTCTATGTATCTCTATTAATGAAGTATATACATGATTATTTACAAGTAATGAACTAAAATTTCATACCACTATAGAAATATCATTATTTTTAGGAACAATTAGTGGTGATTTTTTATCATAAATAGAAAGTGATGTGAAACAAAACCACTCACAGAGTCAGTGTTTTTTGAAAAAAACACCAATTTTGATAATCAATATGGGAACCTAAGGATATGATGTGGAACAAGTATCCACATTTATTTATATTGGAGTGATAAATTTCAATGGTGAAATTAATTTTAAGGGAGGAATAATTAAACACCTTGATAATTTTATGAAGTTTTTTTTCAATAAATTTAATTTCTTCAATCAATTTCATTACATGCAACACCAAGTGTTAACGAACCGCAATATATATTTAATATTATTATGTAAATGAAAACATTTTACTCTATACATTACATTTGGAATTATGAATAGGAATAATCACATTTTGAAAATTATGTATAAAGGTTTTATATGAAGGAAAATATATGTTTTAAATTTTTACTAAAGAATTTATATGATTTTATATAACTTTTTTCTCAATAAATGATATTTATTTCTTTTTTTAAAAAAATAATAAAATTAATTTTTGAATATCTTAGATATTTTAATTTAAAATTTTAACTTCATTTTTTTAATCAAAATTTCAAAATATTCTTATTTTGAATTTTTTAAAATTTTATAAAGAGATTTATTTTTTGATGAATATTGAAAATTACTAATTTTTATTAAAAACTACCTTTTTGTTTAAAGAATTTATAAATTTTCATATTTTAAATAAAAAATTAAATGTAAAATTATATTAATTTTGTTTTTATTAAACCAATTTAGTTTTTTTGGAATCAAATTCATGTTAAATTTTTATATTAAATCTTTTTATACTTACGAAAAAAAATTGTAAATCTGATTTTTCGTAACATCTATAGGTTTAAATTAAAATTAAAATTTTCCACTTCTATAAATGGAATTTGAAAAAAAAATCAATAAATATTTTTAATCGTATTAATTAATATTCTTTAATCAGTTCATATTAATTTTTGGTCAAAATAAATAGTAAATATAGTAAAAAATAATTATCGCATTAATGTTAAAACAGGTTTACCGAAAGGTTAAAACAGTTTTACTGGGAAGTTAAACTAAATATATAAGGGATAAAATAACTTAAATACTTTCCCAAATCATGTTATTTATACATAATACAACCTCATATCATCTAAGGTTTTATAATTATCTATTTGGGAGCCTTTTATAATGTTTAAAATGTGGGTACTCATTTTTCTTTTCAAAAATTCAAAGTGTATCCTCTCCCAACCTTATAAAAGGGAACCTCATATCCTCTTCTATTAACACTTCAAAAACAATTTGTTTTAGAAAATTACTCACCAAATATTTTCCTTAATTAACTCCCCACATCCTTTAGGAATTTTTTTGATTTGGAATCCCGCCTAATAGGGCTCGAGGTGTAAACCTAAAGGGGCTCTTCAAAGAATAGGTATTGTCTTGAACTATGCATTTTCATTTTATTTCTTCTTATAGCCCATTAAAACATTTTATAAACATGATTATATAATAAAATAATTATATGTCATATACTATGATTTCATTATTTTAATTTAATGACCATAATAAATCTTCTATTTCATCAAGTGAGAAATGAAATAGTATATCTTGTGTACGAAAGACTACAGTTTCGCAAACCAATGTAATTCATTTTCCATCACTGCCTCTCACAGTTGGATATAATGATGAATGTAAATTATATATATGATATTAATAACCTAATTATAATTATTTAACTTTAATATCATATATACATACTTACTTTCCATTCCATGGGAGTATGATAACGTCACTCATGTGTACAGAGGACTACCACATCACAGAGTGATGTGATTTGTTTTTCACTTTTGATTTACAAGGAATGTAATAAAGGTAAAATTTATTGAAAATATGTGATATTTATGAAATAAAAATTACTCTGAAAAGGTGATATATTATTTAAATTCCTTATGTTCTTTCCATTGAGAAAATGGAAACAACATTCATGTATATGTATGCCATACCATCTCCATGAACGGTGTATTTATTTTTCTATTAATAACTTTTTTGGATTACTAAAAATACATATATAATGAATATATATGATATTTATATCTTTTTTAAAATTTTGTAGATGATTTAAACATTATCAATATAAATGGACCAAAAATATCAAATCAAATCATACATGAAAAACAAAGTAGCTATTACCTAAAACGTGATTTTAACAAGAAATTGTCAATAAACTGGTAATAAAATACATGATTAAATCATGTGGTATAATATATATAATTATGGTTCTATAATAAATGTAAAATAAGAATATATTTATTAAACAATATTTTTTATCATGTACAAATGATTCCAATATTTAAAGTAAGGTGTTTTCATCTCAATTTTATTTCTGTGTGACACATGCCCAATACACCACTTATTTCTTTTTTATGGTGTATAGACATACCATTAATGTGTTTTATGATTATTATCATGAAAATTATGGTATATACATATCCATATAATTTTAATTATTTTATGCGGATTTCAATTCCAAATATACCTAAGGGGTAACTACTTTATACTATAATATAATTATTTATCAATATTTGTTTATGTTTATGATTTCAATGATGAGATCCTATAATCTAATGATCAAGAAATATATTAATTTTATTCTCATATTTTTTCCCATAATTAATATTTTTTCCTTTCATTTTCCTATATTTTTTTACACAATAGTCTAAAATAATATTTTTAAGGAAAACTGACTATATTTTTTTCTTTGGTTGAAATTCCTTTCTCTTATATGTCCATGTTTTCAAAAAAAAATGTTTTAAAGAAATTTTTAACAAATATATAATGAATGATTAAATAATTTTTTTACTCAAGTATGAATTTTTAAATCTTTTTCAAAGGAATCATTTTGTTTTTCCAAATGATGTACTTTTTGACTTTTTATCAAAAACGTGAAAGGAATCCTTTTTTTAACATACATAAACTGAATTGTATTTTTCACCACCATTACCACTAAACAATTTAAATATTAATTTATAATTTCAAGTATTATTTTAAAAGAAAATTATTTTT
Source organism: Viscum album (assembly GCA_963277665.1). Taxonomy (NCBI): domain Eukaryota; kingdom Viridiplantae; phylum Streptophyta; class Magnoliopsida; order Santalales; family Viscaceae; genus Viscum; species Viscum album. The sequence goes on from OY728125.1 coordinate 1,453,277,589, forward strand.
ACAATGTTTTACTAATTTTTTGTTTCAAAAAATGTTATTTTCAAAGTGAAAAGGTTATTTTATTCAAGAAATGTTCCATGTGATTGTTCAAAATCATTTTCCATCTAAGATGATATCCTTTGATGTTAAATAAGATTTATTTTGGGTATGATCCAAAGATACTATATGTATTTTTTCTCTAGATGTTTTATGATTATAATGATGAGATTTTTATGAAACCCATTCCTTTTCCATGGGTTATGATATAATGAATTGATGGTATGATTTTGAAATTTATTTCTGTTATATAATTTATACTATGGTGAAATGTTTGTGAGACCCATTTTTGTTTATATGGGTTATTATTTGATGAAAGTTTCATGAGACCCATTTTCTTTTCTATGGATTATGATATTATGACAATTTTGTGATTATGTGGGAAAAAAATTATAAGATTGATATCTCATGAGATAATCAAGACTATAATTGGAATTAAACCTATTTATACAAGGGAATATATCAATATTATACTAGGTATATGTTGGTTTCAACCAATGATGAGTTCTTCCATGGTCTGTCAATATCAAAAAAGTACCCCCTATTGGTGTCGCACGCACTATGGTTACCAATGTCCTTTTCCTAACACACCCCCGGTTCCCAATGTGCTAAGTTTTTCCAAAACCATTTCCAAAATCCATGATCACATTTAATAAAACACTTTTTATATCAAATAAAATCAATTTAAATGAACATAAAAATGGTAAAACAAAAAAATAGAAATTCAAGAATTAGAAACACTTTCATAGATACACCTACCTCAAGACCAATGGAAACTTATCCACCTTCAACAATAGATATTGAAAACCCATAGAATGTCCTTCAAAAGACAAGGCATAGCACAAAATATAAAGGATATATATAAAACATCAATCAATCAAAAATTGGATTAAAAATATATCCAAAATCACCGTTATTACCAAAGGAAACGAAGAAGTAGAAAGACCGCATACTAGGGATATGAAACATAATCCCTACTAGAGTCAAACCCGGAAATAAGAGATCAAGGAGGAATATCACCCAAAATGTACATAGGGTTTTAGAGAAAATAATTTACACTGAATAGATAAATAATCAGGCATGAATCAGGTTTAAAACCACTTTACTCAAGGAATTCAGGTCATGAGTCCCTTTCACATCATGAAATCCCAAAAATTATAAATACACTAAAAATTTATTTCCTCAGGTTAAATTAAATCATGGTCAATGTTTTCACATTTTTTAAAGGTTTCATGGCATGTAAAATATTCCTTCCCTATATGAGAAAAATTACATATTCCCTATAACAAATTCTAATCTTGTAATCCATTCATGATGTCTAACTGGCAGTTCTCATCCCATTTTTATAAATAAAACCTCCAAACCAAAATTTAAGGCTCCTTAGACCAAAGAAAAGGCCTCTAAATCCTTTAAAACATTTATACCCAGGCTCCATTAATCCAAAAAAAATACATCCCCAAACAGTAGGTCATTTCCCTTTAAAAAGTATCTCCATTTGCCGAGAAGGTCTCAATACACCCAAACAAAAAGGGAAGAAAAAAAGTAAAAGCTTTTTTAATGGATGAAAAGGAGGTATTACAATATCACCACCATAAACACTTTCTATGTTGTAACACCTGAGACTTTTATAAGAAATATTTTGTTTCCATTTTATATAAATCATCAAAGGAATCTTTCACTACACACGACACTATCTTGGCTTGCTTTACATGCAATCACGACCTTCCTTGATAGCTTGTGTCATACGCAATACCGAGTTTCACTAAAAACGATATGCTATTAAAACATTATTAAAACTAGCCGTTATGAATAGTAATAACCACTTTTTGAAATTTTTTTAATCTTATTTTTCAAAATGGACTTCATTTTTGGATTCGGAATAATTAAATTATCCTAGGGTAAAATTTTGGTATTTTTCTGGAAACTTTCAATTTTTGATGAATAGTGAAAACACTAGGTTACTATTTAAAAACCGAATTTTTATTTAAATAATTATTTATTTTATTTAAATTTATTTTAGATAAATTTGATACATAATACCTATATAAGTTCAATGTAATTCATTGGAGTAATTTTATAGTAATTTTAGATATATAAAAATTTTATTGAACATTTCACCGTCTTTTACCCACCTCCAAGGAGAATTTACAAATTTACATAAAACATAATTTTACCGCTTATGTGAGTGGAATTTTAAAAATCTGAGAGACACGGTTGATTTTAGTAAGTAAAATGTTGTTCAATGAGATAAAAATATTTTTTTTGGTGAACAGTAACTTTTTACTTTTATTTACCACGGTTAAAAGTAAATAGGGTAATTAAGGGTAAAAATGATATTATTATTACCCTAACACATGTCCTAATTCTATTGGATAAGTGTAATTCGACCAAAAACAACCTTAGGAATAAAATATGACCATTTAGGCCCACTTGGATTAGATTAGGACATTTATTATTAATTTATTTAAAGAAGGGTTAAAATAGTTAAAATCAAAGTTTAATAAGTAAATAATTTTTAATATAGAGTTATACATAAGATAAATTCGACTATAAATATTAATTAGAAAGATAAAACGATTTCCTACATAATGGTATTTTATTTGTAAATTTTAGAAATTAAAAAATTTAATTTATATATGACACAAATATGATGCATTAATTTTCTTATTAATGAAATATTGACATAATTGATGTTATAAATAGCCAAATAAATGTAATTTGAGACTTTTTATGAATTCCAATAATTTTCTAAGTTAATATGACATTTTAGTATTGATTTAATTAATTTTTTTAAAACTAATCATTCTGTTATGATTTTCACAAAAATCAATTACTAAATAGTGTCAAAATTGACATAAAATAGTTTTTTAAAAAAATATTATATTATTAATTGTGATTTTATTCCTAAAAATATAAGGTTCGGACAAATGACTTAGATACGGTTATATGTATTAATAATAAACAACTTGGGGTTCTTTTGGCTTGTTATAGTAAGTTTATTAACCTTATAGCGTAAGAACACAAAAAGAAACGGTAAAAGTAAAATTATATAACTTAAAGTTAAATCTAAATGATAAGGTTAAAATAGTAAACTAAACTTGTTAAAATTATATTGTATGAGAGGATTTCGACTCATCCCCACCTTAGCTTCTAAGTAAATAAATTTGGAGCTATTTAAAACCGAATATGGCTTTATAATAAAATAATATTTTTAGTTTTTCCAAAGGTTCCCCTCTCCTCCCTTATAAAAGGGAACCTCCTCCCTCTCTTCCTCACACCACTTTGAGCCTTCAAGCTCGGCCAAACCCTTCCAATTTCTCCTCTCCACTTCCCTAAAAACATCCTAGAGGTCCTGGTCTTCTTCAAAGACCAATTTTAGTGCCCTAAAAGGAGTTCTCAAAGAGGCGCTTCAATGAAGAGGAGGTTCGGACACTTATGAAGCAAATCGGACCTAAGGTAAGAGAAATATCACAATATCATTTTTATCTGAGATTGTTCCTACTTTGTAATTTACTGGGGTGTATTTTATCATCCACATCCATGTTTCATCGATATTTAATATTATTTCCATCCACCTAAAATTGTTTAAATCCAATTTTACCCTTCGGTTAGTTTTTATTAAAAGATATGAAAGGAATATTTTGTCATTTTTCGTACGAGGTACTTTTTGACTTTTCTGAAAAAAGTACGAGAAGAATGTTTTTTTAACTTATACGGAATGAATGGATTTTTAAAAAAAAAATTCCAAGAAGCTTCCTTTACAAGTTTTCAAGTTTATTTTTAATCAACTTCTTTTAGTTTAGAATTGTATGACATGTTAAGACAGGAAAAGTGTTTTTGATGTAAAAATGATATCTTCCTCAAGAATGGAGTTCAAGTGTTTTTGATGTAAAAAGGATATTTTCCTCAAGAATGGAGTTCAAGTGTTTTATCAAAATTATTTTCCATCTAAGATAATAAATGTTTTTGTTTCTATACCTATTATTACATTTATTTGATTATGTAGTGATGGAATTATTTTTACGAATTTCTTTATCTTATATGAATTGTTTTATGATGTCACGATGTTTAAGAATCCCATTTTTATTACATGAGTTATGCTATGATGTATGGTTTATGATTTTGTGGCACACATAAGAATGGTATCATTATGAGATGGGTGGGACCCATATCTCCCTCTAATTCATTGGGTAAATATTTTATATCTCATGAGATATACATGGCTGGAACGGCAGGTTAAACCAGTTCAGTGAAACAGGACTGAAACGAGGAATGAACTCGGTTCAGAAATAGAGTTTGTCCACTAAGATAGTCTTGGAAATGAGTCTTGACTAATAAGAAATGATTCTATATGATTATGTGTGTATTCCACAAAGCTTCATGTTTTAAGTTATGATTATTGTGATTACATTTCACTACAATAATTTATCTCATGTTATGAAATTATGATCTCTTTTGCAGGGTAAGATTTCCAAAATGTTATGTTCTTATGAATATGATGTGATTGATATTTCTTTTGTTTACCCTTACTGAGAATTTGAGCTCACCCTTTTGTATGTTTTCTTTCCCCAGGTCAGGAAGAAGGTTATTAAGTAAGATATGCCAAAAGGGACTATAGATATGATGAAATAAATTAGAGATAGTGTAGACGGCTTATGAACCAGTTGTTTATGTTTCCCAGTTTCTAAAGACACTATACCTATACGGTCCTTTCATGGTTTTTTTATATGTTTTAATAAGTGTACTTCAATTTTGAAGTACTAACAATGTATGTAAAGTATGGGTCATTATAGTTGGTATCAGAGGAAAGGTATAGTCAACCTTTGGAAACTAGGATGTGAAAGCCTTAGTAAGAACCCTAAGGATAAGTCTAAGCATAGAACACAATATTAGTGTTTTAGAAATGGCCATGAATAACCTATGATAAGACCATAAGTGTGAAATTTTATTCTTGATTATGTGGTTTTCCTATTATAATTAGTGTTCCTCACACTATTATTCTTGGTTTTAGTCAATGGCTGGAACCCAAAGGAATCTTGTTAATGAGGAATGTGACGGGAAATGCAATGATTGTCCCCCTGAGAAACCAAACGTTATGGGAGATGGAATGAAAAATCATGTATCCATGCTCACACAACTTTCTAAATCTATGAATCATTCAGTACTTCCAAACGAGCAAAGGAATGAGCAACATTCTGTTAAATCCTTCATGAGACATCGTCCACCTTCATTCAGCGGGTCTACTGATCCATTAGTTTCTGAACAATGGATCAGTACTACTGAAAAGATATTTTCAGTTCTTCAATGTTCTGAACATGATAAATTCATCTCAGCAGTGTATCGTTTGGAAGCTGATGCTGATCAATGTTGGAATCTTATCAAGAATACGAGGCCAAGAGATGAAATTGAGTCCATGGAATGGGACGAGTTCAAGAACATATTTTTCAATAAGTACTTCCCTCGTATTCTCCAAACAAAGATGGAGAAGAAGTTTCTTGAAATAAAGTAAAAGGATGATGAATCTGTTGGTACCTATGAAGAAAATTTTACAAGACTTGCAAGGTACGCTTCTGATATTATTATCCAACCTGAGAGTAAGATCGATCGATTATTTAGTGGATTAAAACCAAGTCTTCGAAGAGCATTCGCCATAAGGGACTTCAATAGCTATGAGGAAATCATTCGATGTGCTCTCAAAGTTGAGATGGAGATTGGAGTAACCCATCAGTCATATGGGTTTGATAAGAAGAGGAAAATGGAATTAAAAGGAAAATATAAAGAGCACACTGAAAAGAAGATGAGTTTTCCCTTATGCTCAAAGTGTTGAAAGAAACATAGAGGGGGTTTTCTTAAAGGGACAAGTAAATGTTTCAAATGTGGAAAGTAAGGTCATCGGGCATTTGAATTCCGCAAGGCTGGGAAGAAGATGTCTAGTGATGCAAACAACGAAAACGCTACACAGAGTGCACCTCCTACACTTCAATGTTATAAGTGCAAGGAAATGGGGCATTATGCCATTAAATTCCCTAATCCAAGGGTTGTTGATAATAATCGACGACAACAAACTCTTAAGGATAAAGACAAAGGAAAGTCACATGCAATTTCTATCAGCGATGTGGAGTATGATAACGAAGTGGTGAAAGGTACACTTACCATCCACTCTAAAGTAGAAAATGTTTTATTTGATTCTGGATCCACCCACTCCTTTATTTCTAAATAATTTTCTAAGGGTATTACCGTATTACCTCAACAATTAGATGTTGAGTTAGGTGTGACAACCCCTAATGGCACAACAGTCACATCAAAAGTTTATAATTGTTCTCTGATTGAAGTTAGTGGGAAATTGCTTCCTGCAAATCTTGTGATCCTCCCTATAGTAGAATTTTATGTGATTCATGGCATGGATTGGCTTACTCTATATGGAGCTCATATCAACTTCCAAATAAGGGAAGTCGCATTTCATATTCCAGATCAATCTTTGATCATCTATCGATGCAAGGATGAACATAACCTTCCAGTGGAAATTTCATCCATCTTATGGGTCTTGATTCCACTAAATGAAGGTTATTTATCTGAAATGGTTGGTGAGAAACTCATGATTAAGAATATGCCCATTGTATGGGAGTTTGATGATGTCTTTCCGGAGGAATTTCCGGGTGTTCAACCAAATCGTGAAGTTGAGTTTTTAATAGAACTCGTACCAGGTGCTTTACCTATTTCAAATACACCTTATAGAATGGTCCCAATTGAGTTGTAGGAATTGAAGAAGCAACTCCAAGAGAATCTTGATAAGGGGTTCATACTCCCTAGTGCGTCATCCTTGGGAGCACCTGTTCTGTTTTTTAAGAAGAAAGATGGATCAATGAGACTCTGCATTGAGTATCGAGAACATAACAAGATCACTATCAAGAACAAATATCCTCTCTCGCGCATTGATGACTTATTTGACCAACTACTCGGAGCTCAATACTTTCCCAAGATTGATCTTCGTTCAGGGTATCATCAATTAAGGGTCAAGAAGGAGGATATACCAAATACGGATTTCTGTACAAGGTATGGACACTATGAATTTATAGTGATTCCATTTGGTCTTACTAATTCCCCTGCTATCTTCATGGATCTGATTAATAGAGTCTTTAGAGACTATCTTGATCAGTTTGTGGTAGTCTGTATAGACGATATTCTTTTATATTCAAAGAGCAAGGAAGAACATGAAGATCACTTGAGAATTATATTGAAGACCCTGAGAAAGGAGAAGCTTTATTCCAAATTTACCAAGTGTGAATTTTGGATTCAAAAAGTTTCATTTTTGGGTCACATAATCTCAAAAGAGGGGATATCTGTGGATCCAGCAAAAACAGAGGTTATCGAAAGATGGTCGAGACCAACAACAGTAACTGAGATCCAAATTTTTCTTGGTTTGGCTAGATATTATCAACATTTTGTGAATTATTTTTCACGATTATCTAATCCACTCACCAGGTTGACTTGGAAAGGAGTTAAGTTTGTTTGGAAAGAGGAATGTGAAGAGAATTTCAAGTAGTTGAAAAGAAGGTTATCCAGTGCACATGTTTGCACACTGCCTTGTAGTGGAGAAAGGTTTGTGATCTACAGTGATGCATCCAAGAATGGATTGGGGTGTGTTCTTATGCAAAATGATATGGTGATAGCTTATGCCTCACGACAGTTGAAAATCCATGAGAAAAATTTCCCAACTCATGATTTGGAGTTAGATGCGGTAATCTTTGCATTAAATATTTGGAGGCATTTTCTTTATGGAGAAAGGTGTGACATTTATACTTATCATAAAAGTTTAAAGTATATTTTCACACAAAAGGAGCTGAATATGCTCCAAAGAAGATGGTTGGAGCTGATTAAGGATTACAACTGCTCAATTCATTACCACCCTGGGAAAGCAAACAAGGTGGCAGATGCATTAAGTCAACAAGACCATGCCAGTTTATCCATGATGAGGATCACAAAAGATCCAATATTTATGGATTTACAAAGGATGGATCATGGAATTATAATGAAAGGGGAAAAATCGTATCTTTATCAAATGAATGTTCAACCCTTATATACAAGTTAAGATTAAAGAGGCACAGAAAGAAGATGTAGAGTTACAAAAGAAGGTGAGAAATGTTCCTGAATTCAACCTTGATTGTGATGGGATAATAAAGTTCAGGAATCGGGTTTGTGTTCCTCCCATACCCGAATTAAAGAATGAGATGCTGGATGAGGCTCATAGTTCTTCATTCTCTATTCATCCTAGAAGCACGAAGATGCATAAGGACCTAAAAGAGTACTTCTGGTGGGATGGCATGAAAAGAGATGTTTCTGAATATGTCTCTCAATGCTTGGTTTGTCAGCAAGTTAAAGCTGAGAGACAGAAGTCTAAGGGGGTGTTACAACCATTACCCATACCCGAATGGAAATGGGAAAACATAACTATGGACTTTGTCACAGGACTTCCTAAAACATCCAAAGGCAATAATGCTATCTAGATCATAGTTGATCGTCTTACAAAGTATGCACACTTCATTGCTATTAGAGAGGATTTCTCTCCGGATCAGCTTTCCAGGATATATGTAAAGGAAGTGGTAAGATTGCATGGAGTACCACTTTCTATTATATCTGATCGGGATCTGAGATTTACCTCAAAGTTCTGGAGAAGTCTTCAGCATACTCTGGATACAGAGTTGAGTTTCAACACTGCTTATCATCCTCAGACAGACGGTCAGTCTGAGAGGAAAATTCAAACTCTAGAAGATATGTTGAGAGCTTTCTCTATGGATTTCAAAGGTGGGTGGGATCAACACCTACCTTTGGTGTAATTTTCTTATAATAATAGCTTTCACTCCAGTATTCAGATGGATCCTTATGAAGCTCTCTATGGAAAGAAATGCATGACTCCAACTTGCTGGGATGAAGTTGGGGAAAGAAATATATTAGGACCTGATCTTGTTGATGAGATGGTAGAAAAGGTCCGATATATTCAACAACACATAAGATCAGCTCAGAGTCAACAAAAAAGTTATGCCGACAACTGAAGAAAAGACTTAGAGTTTGAAGTGGGTGATAAAGTGTTCTTACAAATATCTCCTTGGAAGAGACTAATGACATTTGGAAAGAAGGGAAAGCAGAGCCCTAGGTATATCGGTCCTTTTGAAATACTGGATCGTGTTGGGAAGGTTGCTTACCGATTGGTGCTTCCACTGAATCTCTCTAAAGTTCACGATGTGTTCTATGTATCTCTCTTGAGAAAGTACATACCTGATCCTTCACATGTACTCAACTCAGAAGTTGTACCGCTGGAACAAGATCTTTCTTATGAAGAACAGCCGATAGAGATTCTCGGTCGTAGTGAAAAGGTCCTACGTAACAAGACCACTCTCTTGGTGAAAATTTTATGGAGGAACCACCAATTAGAAGAAGTTACATGGGATCTTGAGGATATGATGAGGGAGAGGTATCCTCATCTGTTTGTTACAAGTGACAAATTTCGAGGGAGAAATTCATTTTAAGGGCGGTAGAATGTAACACCCGAGACTTTTATAAGAAATATTTTGTTTTTATTTTATATAATTCATAAAAGGAATATTTCACTACACACAACACTAGCTTTGGTTGCTTTACACGCAATCATGACCTTCCTTGATAACTTGTGTCGTACGCAATACCGAGTTTCACTAAACAACCATATGCTATTAAAACATTATTAAAACTAGCCATTATGAATAGTAATAACCACTTTTTGAAATTTTTAAAATCATATTTTTCAAAAATGGACTTCATTTTTGGATTCTTAATAATGAAATTAGCCTAGGGTGAAATTTTGGTATTTTTATGGAAACCTTCAATTTTTGATGATTAGTGAAAACACTGGGTTACTATTTAAAACTGACTTTTTATTTAAATAATTATTTATTTTATTTAAATTTATTTTAGGTCAAAATTGATACATAATACCTATATAAGTTCAATGTAATTCATTGGAGTAATTTTATAATAATTTTAGATATATAAAAATTTTATTGAACTTTTCACCGTCTTTTACCCACCTCCTAGGAGAATTTGAAAATATACATAAAACTTAATTTTACCGCTTCTGTGTGTGGAATTTCAAAAATCCGAGAGACACGGTTGATGTCAGTAAGTTAAATGTGGTTCAATGAGATGAAAATAATTTTTGGTGAATAGTAACTTTTTACTTTTATTTACCATGGTTAAAAGTAAATAGGGTAATTAAGGGTTAAAATGATATTATTATTACCCTAACACATGTCCTAATTCTATTGGATAAGTGTAATTCGACCAAAAACAACCTTAGGAATAAAATATGACCATTTAGGACCACTTGGATTAGATTAGGACATTTATTATTAATTTATTTAAAGAAGGGTTAAAATAGTTAAAATCAAAGTTTAATAAGTAAATAATTTTTAATGTAGGGTTATACACAAGATAAATTCGACTATAAATATTCATTAGAAAGATAAAAATATTTCCTACATAATGGTATTTTATTTATAATTTTTAGACATTAAATAATTTAATTTATTTATGACACAAAAATTATGCAGTAATTATCTTATTAATGAAATATTGACATAATTGATGTTATAAATACCCAAATAAATGTCATTTGAGACTTTTTATGAATTACACTAATTTTCTAGGTTAATATAAAATTTTATTATTGATTTAATTAACTTTTTTCTAACTAATCATTCTGTTATGATTTTCACAAAAATCAATTACTAAATAGTGTCAAAATTGACATAAAATGGTTTTTAAAAAAATATTATATTATTAATTGTTATTTAATTCCAAAAAATCTAAGGATCGGCCAAATGACTTAGATAAGGTTATATATATTAATAATAAACAACTTGGGGTTCGTTTGGAGTGTTATAGTATGTTTATTAACCTTATAGTGTAAGAACACAAAAAGACACGGTAAAAGTAAAATTATCAAGTTAAATTTAAATGATAAGGTTAAAAAAGTAAACTAAACTTTTCCAAATTCTATTGGATGAGAGGATTTCGACCCATCCCCACCTTAGTTTCGAAATAAATCAATTTGGAGCTATTTAATACTGAATATGGCTTTATAATAAAATAATATTTTTAGTTTTTCCAAAGGTGCCCCTCTCCTTCCTTATAAAAGGGCACCTCCTCCCTCTCTTCCTCACACCACTTTGAGCCTTCAAGATCGGACAACCCCTGCCGATTTCTACCCTCCACTTCCCTAGAAACATCCTAGAGGTCCTGGTATTATTAAAAGTCAAATTTTAGTGCCCTAAAAGGAGGTCTCAAAGAGGCACTTCAAAGAAGAGGAGGTTCGGACACTTACGAAGAAAATCAGACCTAAGGTAAGGGAAATATAAAAATCTCATTTTTATCCGAGATTGTTTATACTTTGGAATTTACTGGGGTGTATTTTATCATCCAAATCCATGTTTCCTAAATATGTAATATTATTTCCATCCACCTACAATTGTTTAAATCCAATTTTACCCTTCGGTGAGTTTTTAGTGAAAGATATGAAAGGAAAAGTGTGAGAAGAATGTTTTTTTAACTTATAAGGCATGAATGGATTTTTAAAACATTATTTCCAAGAATCTTACTTTACAAGTTTTCAATTTTATTTTTAATCAACGTTTTTTAGTTTAGAATTGTATGACATGTTAAGACAGGAAAAGTGTTTTTGAAGTAGAAATGATATTTTCCTCAAGAATGGAGTTCAAGTGTTTTATCAAAATTAGTTTACATCTAAGATAATAAAGGGTTCTGTTTCTATCCCTATTATTACATTGATTTTATTATGTTGTGATGGAATTATTTTTACGAATTCCTTTATCTTATATGAATTGTTTTATGTTGTCACGATGTTTAAGAATCCCATTTTTATTACATGGGTTATGCTATGATGTATGATTTATGATTTTGTGGCACACATAAGAATGGTATCATTATGATATGGGTGGGACCTATATCTCCCTCCAATGAATTGGGTAAAGATTTTATATCTCATGAGATAGACATGGCTGGATCGGCTGGTTAAACCGGTTCAGTGAAACGGGACTAAAACGAGGAATGAACTCAGTTCAGAAATGGACTTTGTCCACTAAGATAGTCTTGGAAATGAGTCTTGACTAATAATAAATGATTCTCTATGATTATATGTGAATGAAACAAAGCTTGATTTTTTAAGTTATGATTATTGTGATTACATTTTACTACAATGATTTATCCCATGTTATGAAATTATGATCTCTTTTGCAGGGTAGGATTTCCAAAATGTTATGTTTTTATGAATATGATGTGATTGATATTTATTTTATTTACCCTTAATGAGCATTTGAGCTCACCATTTTGTATTTTTTCTTTCCCCAGGTCAGGAAGAAGGTTATTAAGTAAGATATGCCAAAAGGGACTATAGATATGATGAAATAAATGGGAGACAGTGTAGACGCCTTATGAACCAGTTGTTTATGTTTCCCAGTTTCTAAAGACACTATACCTATACGGTCCTTTCATGGTTTTGTTATATGTTGTAATAAGTATACTTCAATTTTGAAGTACTAACAATGTATGTAAAGTATGGGTCATTATATATCCCCAGAAATTCTTCAAGATCTTGGACTTGAAAAAAGTAATAGCCATTATTTCCTCATCAATAATTCCTTCTCTTGTATTTTATTGTTATCTCATCTTCAATTCCACATTACACAAACCAAATAAATAATATTTCCACACAAAACCTTATCTCACATATCCATAATATACAATAATTGACCAACCCTCGTAATTTCAGGATCAAAATCAACGTCCTCCCATTAAATCAAATGGGAAGGATCTATTCAACACCTCCTTTGCTGGGAAACATTAATGATGTCTAAATGGAATTCAAATGAGATAGTAAGTCCAACTAAAAGACCTCTTTTCCCAGTCATCCAATGATATCAATGGGGTCCAGAAACCTTATTTCCAACTTACCCTACCTACCCATATGATTATTTTTCAAGTAAGGTGATAATATAATAAAGATTAGATCATCAACATAAAAATCTAGTGGTCGGTGATGACTATCCACATAAGATTACCTATTAATCTATGTCGTGATAAATATTTTATAAATCTATTGTACACTCTCTATATTATCCTAAACAATAATCATCCCAACCAAGGGTCTCTCTCCATATTCTTCCAATCATAAGAGATATTTGCATAGCCTGCCATACAAATAATCAAAGTATGCCATTTTGATTGAGGCTTGATAACTATTTTTATAGGAAAATTGACTAATGGAAAATTATAATTCCCATGAACCACTTAAATAAAGAACAAAAGACCAATGCATATCCTTAATAAACTATATTTCTCTCAATTTCTATCTATCCATCTATTAATGATATGTTGTTCTCAATTTCAATTGGGAACCCATCGCCTCCTATAATCCATTCAAAAATGTGGATGAAAACCATGGGTCCCTATCATAAAAAACTATAGAGGTAACCCCATGAATTATTAAACTCTCTTGTATATACGAGTCCCCAATATTCTCTCCATTAATCATCTCTTTGATAGGTTGGAAATGATCTAACATCATTAGTCAATGTATTATCACCCATATCGCATCCTTTCCACTAGGGTTTTTTTGGAAAAAATTGATGATTTCCATGAAGATATTATCCCATTTCCTTACTAGAATGGGTAAGGGATGAAAAAAACAAATAGGTCTCTAATGTTCCACATCAATTCTATGAAAAGTCACACACTATGATACAAAATCTGAAATTGATCATCTCATCCATAGCCTCCAATAGTAATGTTTCAAATCATGACATATTATGGTAGTAACTGGGTGTATAGACCAACAATAATGTTTTCCAATGTCCATCAACTTCTTCCTTAGACAAAAACTAGCAACCATCCTATTTCAAAAACATGAAGCGCCTCATAGAGACCAAGATGAATCACCTGAGGTCTCTCCACCGTAATGGCTTTTACTAAAGCTCTATAACATGGGTTCAGATATATTATTGAGCCTAAACTATTCATTAAATGATTATTCATCCTTTATTGAAGACAAAAAATTCCATCCCACCAACTTCTACCATTCCCAAGCTTATCTCAACAAACAAAATCATCATATACCACTCTTCCACTGATTCTTTTACTTCTTGTGTCAGTAATTTCTTACTCATCACATCACCAACTGCATTACCTTTTCTAATAGTATGATAAATATCAAAATTAAAAGTTTTTAGATACTCCACCATGCTTCTCTATCATAGGTTCAAATCCATATAAGTGAAAATAAACCTCAGGCTCTTATGATCATGATATATTATAAACCATTCCCTAAAGATGTTTTGATGCCACATTTTGAGTGTATGCATAACCACTACCAAATAAATATTGTGTGTAGGTTATCTGTTCCCATGCTGGAATAAATGGTGAGGTTCATAGGATACCACTTGTCTACCCTATATCAATAAACACCCCAAACCTATTCCAAAAGCATCAAATAAAACATCATGACCCAAACCTAGTTTATAAGATTCAAAACTGGAGCTAAAGACAGTCGCACCTTTAGTTATAAAAAATATATTTCACACTTGTTATTCCACTCAAGATATTCACCCTTATGGTTTAATGTTATCATCATATATAAAAGAATGGATAAGTCCTAAAAAAACCACCTATAATAACCAGACAACCCCACTAAGATTCAAATATCAAACACCTTTCTAGTCCTCTCCCAAGACATAACTTCTTTTATGTTTTCAAGATCCACTAATACACCCTCTCATATATAACATTACCTTGAATATTAACTTCTTGAATACAAAACATTAATTTCTAAATTTTTCCAAATAGATGTTGTTCCCTCATGTTTTCAATAATTATATTCAAATGTTCCATGTTCTCCTCCTCTAACATAGAGTAAACCAGAATATCATATATGAACACCGTAATAAAAGAGTCCAAGAACTGAGGAAATATTTAGTTCATCAATTCCATAAACATAACAGGAGCATTAGTTAGTCCAATAGGAATATTTATAAACTCCAAATCCCCACACCATCTCTTAAACATTGTCTTAGGTATATCCTCTTCTCATACTCTCAATTTGTGGTACCTTGACTGCAGGTCTAACTTTTAAAATCAATGATTCTCTCTTATATTATTAAATAGATCATCAATCCTAGGTAAGGAATATTTATTATTAACAGTCATAAAATTTAACTTTTGATGGTTAATACAAAATTTGAGGTCCTCATCTACATTCGTAGTAAAGAGGGCATGCAAAGCCCATGGTGACATGCTAGGATGAATAAATCAAGTATACTCAAGATCCAAAAGACGGAACATAATTTGAAATAACTTAGAATTATCTCTATATAAATATGAAATATAAATAGGCATTGTACCATGTAGCATGTATATGGTAAACTCAACCTCTATATAGGGTGGTTAACCAAAAAAATAATTCAAAAAAACCTCAGGGTATATAGAAACAATTTCAGGTAGCTTACTACCCAAACAAGGTTCAACAACAGAATGAAACATCTCTGACAATTGGCATGAGATTACCCCCATTATAAGGAACAAAAGGCCCCACACTTCTCGATCTGGAGTCCCACTCACCCTAAAAAACATGATTGACCATCAGTGGATAAGAACTAAACCCATGAAGGTAACAGTAAATTTGTGCCTTCATAATGATCATCCAATACATGCTAATAATCAAGTCAAATATTCCAATTTCATGCACTAAGAAGCCCCACTCCACCTCATGGTCAGATATCCTTACTCGATATATTGGGAACTTGAAACCTTGTTTCAACCTCTTTCCCAAAGGTGTGAAATGATACAATAATAATGGTATAATATATAAAATAAATCACAACATTTCAACTATATTTTATGATATAATATAATTATTATCACCTATATCCGAAAAATCTATGACCATATAAGATGAAATATTCATTATACCTCTAATTGTGGCTATCCCTGCATTCGATTCCTCTTGTGCATACACCACTTCATAAAGATATACTTTCTTATATCCTCCCTAAGCTTTCTTATCCACATTAACATCCACATTATCCCAATTATAAGACCCACCACCCTTTTATTCATTGGTACAAACCAATAGTCTCTTAGTAAAATTGGATCCAACCATACTACCTTGAGAAAACCTTTCAAAAAAACACTTCAGATAGCCATGTTTTTTATAATGATGATAATTCTTTAGATCAATCGTATAATTATGCTTCGTATAACCAGGACACCAACACTAAATAAAACATGAAGTTTTTTAAAATAATAACCTGAAACTGATCCAAAATAAATTTCACCTTTTCACTTCATTTTATAGCCAAGAAATAAACCCTGGGTAATGATAGTAACAACTGAAGAACCTCCCAAAATTATTTTTCCAGCTATGTTGGCCACTATCAAAGGTTCCTTATCAATTACCTCTAAAATGGTTATAAGTCACATGAGAATCATCATCAATAGATTATCGGCCCTTAAAGCCAACTCAAACCTTCGAGCCTTTAGGAAATAATTGGTGACTAGCACGAGTTCCATGTTCAGTAACATCAAAAAATGGGTGGAATACTCCATAATAATATTCTCTACATTCGATAACTTTAAAATCTCTTAGGTATTTTCCCCATGTAATTTCTCATGATAAAACTAATAGTTGAATATTTTCTTGAAAGATACCTAGTTTATATCCTTGTGTAGCTTATCCTGCACAATAGAGTCCCACCATCTCTATCCTAGTCTTTCAAGAATATAGATAGAAAAATGAACATTATATTCCTCATGAATATTTACAAAGATTAAGATCCTCTTAGTATGATCAATCCATTCTTCATATTCATGGGGTCCTTTTTCACCGCAGAAGACATGTGGATGTTACTTTGTAAATTCTGAGTCATGGTACACTTCTCGTCTCGGGTTCCTAACACCTTCTTGACCCAGATCCTAAATAGTTCAAAATACAACTTATACCAAAGAAGGTTCCACTATAATATTTTCATATAGATCCTATCGTATAGATTACTCACTCATATTTGGAATACCTCTTCTAGGAGGCATTTTCTAACAATAATAAGACAAACCCCAATGAATCACGAGAAGATTATGAAATCGTATGAACAACTTTAGGTATCGATATCAATGATTTAAAATAATAAAAATTTAAATAAATCATGAATTATTAAAATGAGGAAATAACATTATTAAAATATTTTTCCATTTAAATAAAACTCATATATGGTTTATTTAAATAACCTCAACCACTAAGTATCAAGATTGGAAAAAAATATCTAGCATGCCATAGTAATTTTTATTCATACACGAAAGTGAGATAAC
Source organism: Viscum album (assembly GCA_963277665.1). Taxonomy (NCBI): domain Eukaryota; kingdom Viridiplantae; phylum Streptophyta; class Magnoliopsida; order Santalales; family Viscaceae; genus Viscum; species Viscum album. The sequence goes on from OY728125.1 coordinate 1,453,295,028, forward strand.
CAAACCCCTTTTTTTCACTTACTACAAAAATATTTATTATCCTAAATCTAGTCTTCCAAAACACCAAACCACACCCAAGAAATGTCAATAAAATTTCAGGCTAGGTATTCCCCCAGGAAACCAATTTGTAACAATCCATCTTGGGTAAACTAGAAAAGTCACACAAGACGGTATGCCACATGGTGAAATAATGAAATAAACCACAAATCTCATATATAATTTAATAAAAATTAAAGTATCACATTTAATAATGAAATACATATACATTATACATAAAAATTCAACTCACCTAGCCAAAACATAAGTTAAAACATACCAAATAAAACAAGTCTCCATGTGTCCATATGTCACCACCAATTTATCCCACTGTAAAGGTGACAGGAGGTAAGATAACTTGGCATGATAAATAATGCCCTTAACATTCCCTAGGTCCTTTAAAAATGGTATAAAAATATCTATAGAAAAATATATTTTGTTATAATAGAGCCTAATATGATATCGCCAACTAATCTGTATAAGGTATAATATTAATAATACATAAGTTCTCACTTTAAAATAAAATTTAGTTTATAAATATTTTTAACAAATAAAACCACTTGTAAATATTTCTTTATTTTCCATAAATTCATAATATATTCACCAAATATAAGAATATATCTAGTATAAAATAAAAAATAATTAAATTAAATAGGAAAGAAAATATTCATGAAATAAACTGTCATGTGATAAACTATGTAGAAAATACAAATCACACCATTTGGGCTCTATCCTATGGGAATATTTACTAGACATAAAATATTCATTAACTAGGAACATGTTGGTTCCAAATAATATTTTTTCTTTCCAATGTCAATTAATTTCACAAAATTAACCCCAAGTGGTGTCACACACACATGGGTTACCTATGTCCAATTCCCAATGCAACCAAGTTTCCCAATGTGTTATGTGTTTCCAAAACCATTTCCAAATCCATGTTCACATTTAATGAAAACGCTTTTTATATAAAAGATAATATATTTCATTTAAAATTCCAAAGTTTTTAATAAGAAAATATTGTAATTCAAGAATTAGCAACACTTTCATTGATACACCTACCTCAACAATGATGAAAACCAATTCTCATTCCATAATACAGATTCAGAACCCAATGATCATACTTTAAAATATAAGGAATGAAAATAAAATACAGAGGGTTGATATAAATCATTGAACAGTCATGAATCTAAGTAAAAAATATATCCAACATCACTGCCATAACCAATGACAACTGAGAAGAAGAAATAATACTTATGGATGTGTGACACAATTTCCAATAGAGTCAAACAAAAAACGAAGCGATACAAAATGAGGGAGATCATCCAATATAATACTAGTGATAAAGAGGAAATATTACACACTAAATAGAGAAATAATCAGATGTCTAATATTTTTAAAACCATTGGACCTAAGGAATTCTCATTGCGTATCCCTTCCATGTGTGAAATCCCACAAATTATAAATACGCCGCCTTAGGTTAAATTAAATCCAAATCGACATTTTTACATAAAATAATACTTTCATGGATTGTAAACTTTTCACACCTTGCACAAGACTCATGTAGTATGACCTATAACATATTCACATTGTGTAATCCATTCACAATGTGAATGTTTCTAGAAGGTAGTTCTCAACCCAATTTTGTATAGAAAACCAATGAACCAAAACGTAAGGATATTTAGAACTAAGGATAACCATTTAAATCCATAACACATTTATACATAGACTCAATTAATCCAAAAAAACATACATCTCAAGACATTGGGTCATTTTTCCCAGAAAAGGTGATTCATTTCTAAAAAACCTGTAATGCACCCAACCAAATAGTTATACCAAAAAAATAAAAGTATACTGAAAGGAATGAAATGTGGTGTCAAAAACCCATTGTTTATGCATAAAAGTCTCAAATGTCACTAGACCTAAATGATTCAGTAATGGATCATTATTTTATGTAATGAATATTCATATAATAAGATGTTATATTTATGTATGGTAATCTTAGGTCCTTACACATATCAACTAGAAAAAAGGCATGATTGGACATCTAGTTATAGAATAATAATAAAGCCAATTTAAATTGAAGTAGTACCAATTTATATAACATTAGAGAATATTTTCAAATGATTTTAATTAAAAATACTTGGAAAAAATAAAATTTTACTTTAAGAGCATAGAACATAGACTAAAGGTTAGTTCATAGATATAGAGGATATGGAAAGAATAACATGACATTAATGTCCAGACCTATACATATATAATAATCCTTGAAGTGAGTGATTACACAAACCATATGGAGTTCAGAGAATAAATATTATTCCAAAATATATTAATAGGGATGATGGGTAATTTTAATTATATGTTGAGAATCTAAAACTATGAGAATATAAGATTATAAAATATAAATTATGATGAATACTAACCAAATTCTTGTTATAGATCCATTTTTAAACCACTGGACTAGATACTAGTTATGGTCATTGATAAAATTTAAATGTAAGGTTATAGTGTAATGTTTTCATAGGTGTATGGGGTGAGAGAATATTTCCCTTGGGATAGATACAATCCTTTTTTTTGTTATAGACATGGTAGATAAGCAGTGTACATACCATCACCATGTTGAGGGGGACCTTGGTATTAGATGCACTCATTACCAATTTCCATGGAAGATTTTGGGTAGTTCAAATAATCAATATTCAAATAATGGTGTATGGTAAGGTAATTTTTAATGGTAAATGGAATATCCATACTCAAAATTGATTAAACTTGGTTATGGTGAGTATTAAAGTGAGGTGTAAGTGAATAAGAGTTTGAGGTATGGTCTAAAATATGACATATTGACATCATGATATATCCTATGAGAATATAAATCAATCTACTTGTGGTTATAAATTTATCATCCTAATAAAGGGTTTTTGTAAGAAAACCTAGAGGGAATTAGTAAATCAATATACTAGAATCATGATATGGGTGAGAATTTTTGAATGGATTTGAGATATTTTATTTAAACATAACTACATATCCTATAAGAATATTAATCAAGACACATGTATCTCTTGGATGTAGAGGTCTATGTATTGAGGGGAAATAAAATGGAATTTAGGGGTACCCTAGTGAGAAAGTAAAAAAATAAAATACATCATGAATAAGGAAAAGTCTCAACATAAATTTTAAATAAAGGATGGATTTAAAATGAGTCATTTCAACTTGATCAAATATAGTAGATCTTTAAATTACTAAATATATTATAATAATAGGAGTAAATACACATGTTGTTCTAAGATATGATGTTTATTCAAAGATTTAACTCATGTGTAGAAGGAAAATGGGATATCCTAGTATAGGGTTAGTGTAATAAAACTCGGCATGAGTTCATAATAGACAAATTCTAGGATTTAATTTATAGATTTACCAAGAAAATAAAATATGGGTGTCATTATATGTTTTCCCCATTCATGGATAATGTGGGAAGTCTAATGTTAATGGGGATCTCATACATTGGGTTAATAATCATGAAGAGATATTCGGTTGATTTTATACTTCGTAATAAGAATGTATCATGTTATTAACTAAAGTGGGAAAATTAAGAAGGACAAATGTAAATGAGTAGATCATACACTATAGAATATTATTTAAATTAGACTCTTACATAGTGTTATCAGGTCATACAGAGTGAACCATTCTAATTAGTGTGGGTTCATGAGGTGTAAACCATTTTTTCATGAAGTTTATAGAATTGTAGCAATAAATTTATAACATATGATTTAATTTAATGTTTTAAGGACAAAATATATCATATATGTAACACCCCACCCCTACCTCATTGGCTTGAGGAGGTGGTGAGGGCTACTTGGCCTTAAGCGACATTCCCAAGACACCAAAGGCTCACAATAAATGTCGAGGGCTTCAAGATCAAGTTGGGGAATGATTTTCCCTAAAGGAAAAACCAACCAAACCAATAGCTAATTATGAATGCACTTTCAAACAAAAACATGTATTCCCAAATTACAACCAAGTTGTTCCATAACACAACTCAAATCTGATACAACTAGATATGTCCACACAACATCAGAGTACACTGTAGAAACTAAACAACCAAACACCACAAGACATGACACCACCACATCTCCATGCCAAGCTCCAAGCTCTAAGCTCCACCAAGGGATCAAAATGATCCACTAAAGGAGGTAGATTACTTACCTTTTCCCATGTCATGATATACAACATCTGAAAAGACACCAACGTGCCAAATCAGGGGGTGAGTACTAAAACTCAGTAGGATTTCCCCTAATGACTTCCCTATACACGCCACTAGGATAAAACCGTTAGCACATTTACATAAAATAGTTTATATAAAATAAATCACAAGTGAAACCATTTTCATAAGCCAAACATTACCTTACTAGTCCATCACATCCAAACCAAGCAACCAAGGGAAATCCAAACAAACAAGCCACAAACCATTCCAACCTTTACACATTAGCACAAAAATTCCATCTTGCAAAGAAACACACAACAAAACAACCATTACAGTGGGACTTTCGCTCATCCCGCACACCCCATTCTCAACTAGTGGCAATTCATGACCACTACCCATAATGGTGGTTCTTCCTAGAACTATCCATCACCTTTTATAGCGAGACTTCCCAACCACTTCCATAATGGTGGTTCCTCCTACCACTCTCCATCACCTTTTATAGTGATACTTCCTACCCACTTCCACACATCTAACATAACAAGGCAATGCCAACCCTATAACCCATGAAGGTCACAACCACATGCAATCAACCAATTCCATTGAATATCAATCCACTTAAATAAATCACCCATTTATTGAAAACCATTTTCTATGACAAACAATATTTCAATAGAAAACCCATTTTTTTGAAAACCATTTACATAAATCATTTTCACAAATCAACCATAGCATCCCATTTTAAAATATCCATTTTAAAATCCACAAGAATAGCATTTCACCATAAAACACCCTTTCTCCCAAAAATCCCCAAAACATCACCCAAGGGATTTCCAACCAATTTTTCACATCAACACATAATTAATTTCAAGCACAAAAAATTAATTGTAACCAAACCCATTATCTCTAACCAAGTGGAGTCGAGAGAGAAGCCACTTACCTTTAGGGTTCCTAAGAAATCGACCCACAATCCACCGCACCTCAAATCCGGCAAACGCAGCACCGAAACCTCTCTAGATCCCTTCCCCTAGCATCCATAAGCCTCAAAAAATCATTCAAGGAAACCAAAACCATAGATCTACATATAACAAGTGTATATATAGAAAATGAAGAAAGAGGGAAGAGCAGATCTAGAGGAAAACACAAGAGAAACAAGAGTAGAGACTTACCCGGGTGAAACCACCTTCAAACCACCAAAAAAACCTCTTCAAAATCCTTCCAAACCGAGCAGAAGAGCATCTACAACCCCTGAGAACCCGAAATTATGGGTGAGTATCGAGTGGGAGGAATATTGGAGTGAAATAGTTTATGCCCGAGGGAGCCCGAAACTTCTAACCCTATTTTTAAGTGGCCGCCCGATTCGCCCACACGGTTTGGCAAACCGTGTGCTAACCATGACCACGCTACTGCCTCGGGAGCAAGGGTCTGTATGGATTCCTCGCATGGTTTGGCAAACCGTCCACAGTGAATGCAAAGCCTTCTGTCACCCTTGCACGGTTTCCTGGGGAATCCGCACGGTTTCAACTAACCGTGCCCATACTGTGCACCCCTTTAAAAGTCTCCAAACTCATCCAAAACCATTCCAAACTCTCATAACCTCTTCCAAAATCATCCCATGAACTTTAAACACATAAATAGGAATAAAAAAAGGCTACATACGTCATAATGGGGGTACTACATTCTCCCCACCATTGGAATTTCCGTCCTCAAAAACTAGTGAACTCTCCCTTTGCTGAAAGAACTCAGGCTACTGCTCGACCATTTCCTTCTCCCACTCCCAAGTCTCATCTTGAATCTGACCATGTTTCCACAAAACACGAACTAAAACGATGCTTTTAACGCCCATGACTTTCTATTTCCTATCCACAACCCACACTGGCACGTGCACCAATGAATCATCTGGTTCTAACTTAATATGATCCCATCGAATCACATGGTCACTATCTAGTTGATACTTTTTCAACTACGAAACATGAAACACATTGTGCACCGCACTGAACCTAGGTGGAAAATCCAACCAATAAGACACCTCACCAACCTACTCAAGAATCTCAAAAGGTCCAATATACCTCGGAGATAACATTCCAAGCTTCCTAAACTGACGATGTCCCAACCTAGGAGTGATCCTCAAGAACACATGATCACTCACCTCAAATGACAATGGCTGTCGACGATGATCCGCATATGATTTATGATGACTCTGAGCCTTCTCTATTCTCTTCCTGATCAACTTGATCTTATTCATCGTCTCCTAGACAAGGCTTAGTCCAACCATTGAGGACTCACCCGTTTCCACCCAACATAGTGGAGAACAAAATGGCCGCCCATACAATGATTCAAACGGAGCCATTTGTATGGATGCCTAATAACTATTATTGTAAGAGAACTCAACCAATGACAATTTCTCCTCCCACGATCCACCAAAATCCATGACATAAGCCTGCAACATATCCTCCAGAGTTTGTATAGTCCTCTCAGATTTACCATCCGTCTGAGGGTGATATGCCGTACTCATGGTCAACTTAGTTCCAAGGACATTTTCTAATGATTTCCAGAAACGAGATGTAAACCTTGGATCTCTATCTGATACAATCGAAACTGTAACACCATGCCTCTTTATCACCTCCTGGATATAGATTTTGGATAGATCATCCACCATATGAGATTCTTGAATCGGGATGAAATGGGACGACTTCATTAGCTAACTCACTATCACCCAGATGGAATCGTACTTTCTGACCGTTCTTGGGAGACTTGTAACAAAATTCATCGCTATATTCTCCCACTTCCAAACAGGGATTGGTAAAGACTGAAACATTCCTACTGGCCTTTGATGCTCTGCCTTGACCTGCTGACAAGTCAAGCATCTCGAAACAAACTAATCCACACTTCTTTTCATACCAGCCCACCAGAACTGTGCCTTCAGTGCTTTATACATTTTTTAAATTCTAGGATGAACAGCCCACTTGTAATGATGATACTCCCTGAGAAGATCCTCTTGACAAGAAACTGGTACAACCATCTGATTCCGAAAACACAAAATTGAATCTCCCTTCAGTTTCCAACCCTCAATTGTCTCTCCACCATTGAGTCTCGAACCCATGGTCACACACTCAGAATCAGATTTTTGTTCCTCTCTAACCAGGACACCCAAGTCAGGAATCAAAAAAACTGGAAAGAAGACCGCTCTATTTCCCTGGTCATCACATTCCAACCGTATATCGGCTAAAACCGATATCAACTGCCACCAGTCCGATGCATGTTTCACCAACTGACCATATGATTTTCTACTTAATGCATCCTCCACCAAATTTCCCTTACCTGGTGTGTACATCAAGTCAAAATCAAACATCTGCAGATATCCCATACATCTCCTTTGCCTCAAGTTTAAATCCTTTTTTGAGAAAATGTTCTTCAAACTCTAATGATCTGTATATACCATGAATTTCTCACCGAAGAGATAATGACACCACACTTTCAAAGCATGGACCACCGCTGCCAACTCCAAATCATGAGTTGGGTAGTTCTTCTCATGCACTCTCAACTGCCATGAGCCATATGAAACCACATGATTCAATTTCATAATAACGCACCCCAACCCTAATCTTGATGCATTGCAATACACCACGTACCCTTTTTCTGATTCTGGAAAAACCAAGATTGGTGCTGATGTAAGGCGACCCTTTAGCTCTTCGAAACACTGATGATACTGTTCATTCTACTATAATGTAACATTATTTCTTGTCAAATATGTCATCGGTGAAGCCAAATGTGAAAAATCATGAAAAAACGCCGATAATACCTAGATACACCAAGAAAACTCTGTATCTCAAACACATTCTTTGGCAGTTGCCATGAGATAACGACCTCTATATTTTCTAGATCCACTGAAACACCACTTTCAGAAATCACATGGCCAAGAAAACGAACTTCCTGTATCCAAAAGTCACACTTTCATAATTTAGCGTACAAACGATGATCCCTCAAGATACCTAGCACTATCGCCAAGTGCTGCTCATGCTCCACCCTTGTATTTGAATACACGAGAATATCATCTACAAACACCACCACAAATGAATCCAGATATCTCTGAAATATCTGATTCATCAATTCCATAAACACCTCTGGTGCATTCGTTAGACCAAATGGCATAACCACATATTCATATTGGTCATATCTCCTTCTGAAATCAGTTTTAAGAATATCCTCCTTCCTCTCTCGTAATTGATGATATCCTGACCTCAGTTCGATCTTGGAGAACCATTGGGCTCCCCTCAACTAGTCGAACAAATCATCAATTCATGGAAGTGGATATCTATTCTTTATCGTAACTTGGTTAAGTCTACGATAATCAACACAGAGTCTCAAAGTTCTATCTTCCTTTTTCACAAACAACACCGGAACTGCCCACGGAGACGTGCTAGGCCAGATAAACCCTTTGTCTTCTAACTCTTCCAACTGGACTTTCAATTCCCACAATTCAGCTGGTGCCATCCGATAATATGGAAGTGAGATAGGGCTGGTCCCTGGAAGGAGATAAATCATAAACACCACTTCTCTTATGGGATGTAACCCATATAATTATTCAGAAAAACCATCCATGAACTGATCCACCACTACCGGAGGAACACTCTGCTCAACACCCTATACCGATTCCAACAACAAAACTGCCAACTGATACGATAACGTACCAACTGCTAGTTCCAACAAACCCGTTTGACCCTGCCTTTCATGCATCTCTCCTCTAAAGTGATGTCTGACACCATCGTGTGTCATAAAAGCCACTGTTCGCACATCAAAATCAATGTGGGCCTTACATGCCACTAGCCAATCCATTCCCAGGATTACATCAAACCCATCAATCTCAAGCACTGAAAAATTCCACACTAGCTCCACCTCGCCCACAACGATACACCATTCTCTACACAAGAAGGCTTGACACTCTCTTTGACCCAGAGGAGTTTGATGTTTTAAAACTGAGGGCATCATTTCTACCCTTAAACCGAGAAAATCAACCACCCGTACAGAAATAAAAGATTGTGAATCCCCTATATCAAACAAAACTTGCATCAAGGTAGAATTTAAAAGAATAGTACCTCACATTGTGGATGGTCCTGGCAGATAATCCACCACAACCTTCTCAGCTCCAAACACATGTTTTCTTACCACACTCTGCTCTTTATTTCCCTGTTGTGGTGTCATGGTATTCCAAGAATCACCATGACCCACTTTACCCTGCTGCCGAGGGGCATGTTGCTGCCCCCGTCCCGTCGAAGCATACGACGTCTGAGATCCCTGAGGAGTGTCACGTGCACCCGACCTTGGATAATTTCAACAATAATGCTGAAGATTCCCCATTTTCTTACAATTATGACATGCTCGAGGTTGTGTCATACAATCCCGCTTGATGTGGCTCGTAAAACCACACTGAATACATCCTGGTTTGCTATGGGGCTTCAGAGGAAGATTCACCAATCCTGTAGTCGGATTATATGACATACTCCCACCCTAGGAATAAGTGTCCCTCCTTCGGTTGAACCCAGCGTTAGAGTTCCTACTATTCCCCATTGGTACCACCATGCCTCCTCCACCCTGAGCTCCCAACAAATCCCGCTCAGCCACTGAGGCTCTATTCACCATCTCTGTGTAATTATTTATACACAGCACCGCTATCTTTGAATGGATTTCTTGCCTTAACCCTTCTTCAAAGATCCTTTCCTTCAACAACGTGCTACCCGCCACCTCGGGTGAAAACCGCCCGAATTTCATAAACTTAGCTGCATACTCTGTCACCGATATAAGCTCTTGCTTCAAACTGAAGAAATCAGTCACACACTAAATTCTGAATGTATGTGGGTAGAATTGTTTATTAAACAATTCTTCAAAGCCTTCCCACATTATACCCTGGTCTATCCCCACTTGGACTACAAACTCCCACCACTGAAGGGCAATATCTTCTAACATATACGTAGACAACTTCACTTTTAACTCTACCAGAGTTCCCAAGAGCTCTAAGATCTTGTTCATTCTATTCAACCATGCTTCTGTCCTATCTGGCTCTGAATCACCCCTGAATATGGGTGGATTATACTTTTTAAACTGAACCGCATGATCCACATGACATGGTTCATCCATTTTATTTCCACTTTCCACAGATTGGAAAGCTTTCACTATTCATTGCACTAGCTGCAGGTTCACCTGAGGCTCAGGTGCTACCACATTCTCACCATCCTCCTCTGGTTGGTCTCTACGACGCCTACCTGGTTCCATTTTTATCAACAGAAAACAAAAAACCATGAGTCTCACTTTCGTAGACATCATGAAATCCCATTTCAAATCACATTACACAACACTATCACAACAAGGCTTTCCACCAGTTCACATTTTCCATGTTTCACCATTTTGAAAACCCAACCATTTTCAAAATAGAAATTTATTCACATTATACTTTCAGACATTCATATCACATCATAAATCATTATACCCCAATGAAATATACATCCTAGTGGGAAGTCGTTTCTACCATGCATGTCATGCTCATCTCATTGGCTAAACCCACGACAATGAGATATCCAATGCCTATAAGTGTCTCCAAAACTCTTATGTACCCAACTCCCTGGTAACTTGAATTTCAGCATAAAAGGGATAGCTAAATCCTTTTATTCTTTACATTCCATGTTCCGAAATTCCTACACCTTGCTACCATCCCAACTCAAGGAATTCACCACAACGAATGTCAAAACCAAATCCGAGAATCAACACCAAAATACCGAACAAACTGATACCACTTGTAACACCCCGCCCCTACCTCATTGGATTGAGGAGGCGGTGAGGGATACTTGGGCTTAAGCGACATTCCCAAGACGCCAAAGTCTGGCAATAAATGTTGAGGGCTTCAAGATCAAGTTGGGGAATGATTTTCCATAAAGACAAAACCAACCAAACCCACATCCAATTATGCATTCACTTTCAAACCCAAACATGTATTTCCAAACGACAACCAAGTTGTTCCACAACACAACTCAAAACCGATACAACTAGACATGTCCACACAACATCAGAGTACACTGCAGAAACTAAACAACCAAACACCACAAGCCATGACACCACCACAACTCCACGCCAAGCTCCAAGCTCAAAGATCCACCAAGGGATCACAATGCTCTAATAAAGGAGGGAGATGCCTTACCTTTGCACGCATCATGATATACAACATATGAAAAAACACTAATGTGACAAAGCAGGGGGTGAGTACTAAAGCTCAGTATGATTTCCCCAAATGACTTCCCTAAACACGCCACTCAGATAGAACCATTAGCACATATATATAAAATAGTTTATATAAAATAAATCACTAGTGAAACCATTTTCATAAGCCAAACATGCCCTTACCAGGCCATCACATCCAAACCAAGAAACCAAGGGAAATCCAAACAAACAAGCCACAAACCATTCCAACCTTTACACATTATCACAAAAATTCCATCTTGCAAAGCAACACAAAACAAAACAACCTTTACGGTGGGACTTCCGCCCATCCCGCACACCCCATTCTCAACTAGTGGTACTTCCCGACCACTACCCATAATGGTGGTCCTTCCGACCACTATCCATCAACTTTTATAGTGAGACTTCCCACCCACTTCCATAATGGTGGTTCTTCCGACCACTATCCATCAACTTTTATAGTGATACTTCATGCCCACTTCCACACAACCAATGCACCAAAGCCAATGCCAAGCCTATAACCCGCAAAATTCACAACCACATGCAATCAACCAATTACATTTCATATCAATCCACTTCAATAAATCACCCATTTATTGAAAACCATTTTCCATGCCAAACAAAAATGTAATAAAACAACCCTTTTATTGAAAACCATTTCCATCAATCATTTTAACAAATCAACCATAGTTTCCTATTTTAAAATCTCTATTTTAAAATCCACAGGAATAACATTTCACCATAAAATGCCCTTTCTCCCAAAAAACCCCAAAACATCACCCAAGGGATTTCCAAGCAATTTTGCACATCAAAACACAATTAATTTCAAGAAAAAAAAATTAATTGTAACCAAAACCATTAGATCTAACGAATTGGAGTCGAGAGAGAAGCCACCTACCTTTAGGGTTCCTGAGAAATCGACCAACAAGCCACCGCACCACAAATCTGGAGAACTCACCACCGAAACCTCTCTAGATCCCTTACCATAGCATCCATAAGAATTAAAAACATCATTCAAGGAAACCAAAACCCTATATCTACACACAAAAAGTGTAGATCTAGATAACCAAGAAAGAGGTATGAGCAGATCTAGAGGAAAACACTAGAGAAACAAGAGTAGAGACATACCCGAGAGAAACCACCTTCAAACCACCAAGTAACCTCTTCAAAATCATTCCAAACTGAGTGGGAGAGCCTCTCCAACCCCTGAGAACCCGAAATCCCGAGTGACGCTCGAGTGGGAGGAAGATTGGAGTGAAATAGGTTAAGCCTGAGGGAGCCCGGAACTTATAACCCTATTTTTATGTGGTCGCACGATTAGCCCGCAAGGTTTGGAAAACCGTGCGCTAACCGTGCGCATTCTATTACCTCGGGAGCAAGGGTCTGTACGGTTTCCTCACACGATTTGTAAAACCATGCGCAGGCTGTGTGAAGCCTACTGTCTCCCTTGCACGGTTTCTTAGGGAATCCGCACGGTTTCCACTAACCTTGCTCAAACCATGCACCCCTTTAAAAGTCTCCAAACTCATCCAAAACCATTCCAAACTCTCCCAACCCCTTCCCAACTCATCCCATTCACTTTAAACACATAAATAGGTATAAAAAAAGGCTACATACCTCAAACCAGGGGTACTACTTTCTCCCAACCATTGGAATTTTCATCCTCGGAAAGTAGTGAACCCGCCCTTTGCTGAAAGAGCTCGAGCCACTGCTCAACCATTTCTTTCTCCCGCTACCAAGTCTCCTCTTGAATCGGACCATGTTTCCACAAAACACGAACTAAAACAATTATTTTTCCATGCAAGACTTTCTATTTCCTATCCACAACCTGCAGTGGCACGTGCACCAACGATGCATCCGGTTCTAGCTCAACATGATCCCATAGAATCACATGGTCATGATCCGGCTGATACTTTTTCAACTGCATCACATGAAACACATTGTGCACCACACTGAACCTAGGTGGAAAATACAACTGATAAGACACCTCAGCAACCTACTCACGAATCTCAAAATGTCCAATATACCTCAGAGATAACTTTCCCTGCTTCCCAAACCGACGATGTCCCAAGCTAGGAGTGATCCTCAAGAACACATGATCACTCACCTCGAACGTCAACGGTCATTGACGATGATCCGAATATGATTTCTGATAAATCTGATATGTCTCAATTATTTTCCTGATCAACTTGATCTTCTCCATCATCTCCTGGACAAGGCTCGGTCCAACCATCGAGGACTCACCTGTTTCCACCCAACATAGTGGACAACGACATGGCCACCCATACAATGCTTCAAACGGAGCCATTTGTATGGATTCCTGATAACTGTTATTGTACAATAACTCAACCAACTAAAAGTGATCCTCACACAAGCCACAAAAATTCATGACACAAATCCACAAAATATCCTTCAGAGTTTGTATCGTCCTCCCAGATTGACCATCCGTATGAGGGTGATACATCGTACTCATGGTCAACTTAGTTCCAAGGGCTTGCTGTAAGGATTTCCATAAACGAGATGTAAACCTCAGATCTCTATATGATATAATCGAAACTGGAACATCGTGCCTATTTAGCACCTCCCAGATATAGATTTTGGATAGATCCTCCACCATATGAGATTCACGAATCAGGATGAAATGGGCCAACTTCGTTAGCCTATCCACTATCACCCAAATGGCATCGTGCTTTCAGCCCATTCTTGGGAGACCTGTAACAAAATCCATCATCATCTGTTCCCACTTCCAAACAAGGATTGGTAAAGACTACAACATTCATGATGGCCTTTGATACTCTTCCTTGACCTGCTGACAAGTCAAGCATCTCGAAACAAACTCAGCCACACTTCTTTTCATACCAGCCCAGCAGAACTGCGCCTTCAGCGCTTTATACATTTTCTGAATTCTAGGATGAATAGCCCACCTAGGATGATGATACTCCCTAAGAAGATCCTCCTAACAAGCAACTGGTACAACCATTCGATTCTGAAAATACAAAACTAAATCTCCCTTCAGTTTTCAACCCTCAATGGTCTCCCCATATTTGAGTCTCGACCCCAAGGTCACACACTCAGAATCATATTTTTGTGCCTCTCTAACCAGGCCACCCAAGTTAGGAATCAACAAAACTGTAAAGGAGACCGCTCTATCACCCTGTTCCTCACATTCCATCAGAATATCGACTAAAACTGACATCAACTACCACAGGTCTGATGCCTATTTCACCATCTGACCATATGATTTTCTACTTAATTCATCTGCCACCAAATTTACCTTACCCGGTGTGTACATTAAGTCAAAATCAAACATCTGGAGATATTCCATCCATCTCCTTTTCTTCATGTTTAAATCCCTTTGTGATAAAATGTGCTTCAAACTCTTATGATCTGTATATATCGTGAATATCTCACCGAAGAGATAATGATGCCACACTTTCAAAGCATGGACCACCGCTGCCACCTCCATATCATGAGTTGGGTAGTTCTTCTCATGCAATCTCAACTGTCATGAGCCATATGCAACCACATGATTCCCTTGCATAAGAACGCACCCCAACCCTTATCCTGATGCATCGCAATACACCACGTACCCTTTCTTGATTCTAGAAAAACCAAGATTGGTGCTGATGTAAGGCGACCCTTTAGCTCTTCGAAACACTGCTGACACTGTTCATTCCACAGGAATGGAACATTCTTTCTTTTTGAAGCTGTCATCGGTGAAGCCAAACCTGAAAAATCACGAACAAAACGCTGATAATACCTAGCTAGACCAAGAAAACTCCATATATCAAACACATTATTTGGCATTTTCCACAAGATAATGCCCTCTATCTTTTCTGGATCCACTGAAACACCCCTTTAAGAAATCAAATGGCCAAGAAAACAAACTTCCTCTATCCAAAAGTCACAATTTGATAATTTGGCACACAACTGATGATCCCTCAAGATCCCCAGCACTATCCCCAAGTGCTGATCATGCTCCACCCTTGTCTTTGAATACACCAGAATATATTCTATAAACACCACCATAAATGAATCCAGATAACTCTGAAATATTTGATTCATAATTTCCATAAACACTGCTGGTGTATTCGTTAGGCCAAAGGGAATAACCACATATTAATAATGGTCATATCTACTTCTGAAAGTTGTTTTAAGAATATCCTCCTTCCTCACCCAAAATTGATGATATCCCAACCTCAGGTCGATCTAGGAGAACCACTGGACTCCCCTCAACTAGTCTAACAAATAATCAATTCGTGGAAGTGGATATCTATTCTTTATCATAACATGGTTAAGTCTATGATAATCAACACAATGTCTCAAAGTTCCATCTGCCTTTTTCACAAACAACACCATCGCTGCCCATGGAGATGTGCAAGGCCTGATAAACCCTTTGTTTTCTTACTCTTACATCTAGACTTTCAATTCCCTCAATTAGCTGGTGCCATCTGATAAGACAGAAGTGAGATAGGATTGGTCCCCAGAAGGAGATCAATCGTAAACTCCACTTCTCTTATGGGAGGTAACCCAGTGAATTCTTCCGGAAAAACATCCATGAATTGATCCACCACTGCCGGAGGAACACTCTTCTCAACACCCTCTACCGATTCCAATGACAAAACCACCAACTGATACGATAACGTACCCACTGCTGGTGCCAACAAACCCGTTGCACCCTGCCTTTCATGATTCTCTCCTCTAAAGAGATATCTAACACCATCGTGTTTCGTAAATTCCACTTTTCACGCATCACCATCAATGTGGGCCTTACATGCCACCAGCCAATCCATTCCTAAGATTACATCATACCCATCCATCTCAAGCACTGAGAAATTCCACATTAGCTCCACCTCACCCACAACGATACAACATTCTCTACAGAAGAAGGCTCGACACACTCTTCAACCAAAAGGAGTTTGAAGTTTTAAAATCGAGGGCATCATTTCTACCCTTAAACCCATCAAATAAACCACATGTGAGGCAATAAAAGAGTGTGAATACCCCGTATCCAACAAAACTTACATCAAGGTAGAATTTAAAAGAATTGTACCTCGCACTATGGATGGTGCTGACTGATCATCCACCACAACCTGCTTAGATCCAAATACATGTTTTATTGCCAAAATCTGTTCTTTATTGACCTGCTGAGGCATCGTGGTATTATGAGAATCACCATGACCCACTTTACCCTACTGTTGAGGGGTATGATGTTTCCCCCATCCCATCAAAGCATACGATGTCTACGATCCCTGAGGAGTTTCACGCACACCCGACCTTGGATCATTTCGACAATAACACTACATATGACCCATCATCTTACAATTATGAAATTCTTGAGGTTGTGTCATACAATCCCGCTTGATGTGGCTCGTTGAACCACACTGAAAACATCCTAGTTTTCTCTGGGGCTTCGGAGGAAGATTCACCGATCCTGTCATCAGATTATATGACATACTCCCACCCTAGGAATATGTGTCCCTCCTTCACTTGAACCCAGCATTAGAGTTCCCACTATTCCACATTGGTACCACCATGCTTCCTCTGCCCGAAGCACACAACGGATCCCACTCAGCAACCAAGGCTCTATATACCATCTCTATGTAATCACTACCACAAAATAGGGCAAGGGAAGAACTACCCATTATCAGCGCTAAACAGAAAGCGCTGATAAAGGGGTATGCCTTTATCAGCACTATCTAAAAGCGCGGATAACTGTTACATTTATCAGCACTAAAATAAGTGCTGATAAAGGGTACCCCTTTATCAGTACTAAAAAAGTGCTGATAAATGATTTTTTTATCAGTGCTTTTATTTTAGCGCTGATAAAACATACCTTTATCAGCGCTTTTAACGAGTGCTGATAAAGTTTCCATCGGTTTTTATTTAATAACCCTAACAGGCCATCCTTGCTCGCACGCAGTCAAGCTTTTGTGGAAGCTGAACTAGGCCCCTCACCGCCACGACCTCATCCTCCTCCTCCTCGTCCTCCTCGTCCTCCTCCCCCTTTTCCTTCCTCCTCCTCCTCCGCTGCCGCTGCCACCTCCGCCCCAGCTCCCACTGTCGTGACCGTCACTGCCTCTGCCGCCTCTACCCCCGCTGCCGCGACCACCTCCACCTCTGCCGCCGCTGCCGCCTCCTCCTCTGCCGCCGCCGACAAGGTGGGTGTGGTTAGATGCTTTTCTATGTTGGTTCTTCTATTTTTGGTTTCACTTCAGAAAATATGATCAAAGTATGGTTTTTAATGTATGATTCTAGATCAATACCTAGGTGGTGTGTAGTTGTGTGTCTTATCTTGGTATGAGGAATATGCCTTAATTCTGAAGATGAGAAATGAAAGTTCTTTGGCTGGTTGGGACTAACATTCTATAGGGGAATAGTCGGTTGATTGTGTATTTTAGCCTTTTTTTTGCTGTCTGACTCATGTGATTCTGATCCCAGTTTTTCATTCAGGTTTCATGATGACCAATGAGAGGTTCTTGGGGATTCACTCTTCATTGAAAAGGATAGTGGTGGTGAGTATTTGAGGATAAATTTCTAGGAATCCATATAGGGAGGAGAGCACCATTGGTCATTGGATACTGTGATCCTCAATATAATTGGATTGTTGAACATGTGGGATGTCATTCATGGTGATCTGAGAATTGGGATTGGAAACTATTTTCATACTAATTCAATAATTTCTAATCATTCCATTCAATTTTATATAGATCACAGGTTTTGGGGGTTTATTGTTTCTTCTATTGGGTGATGATAATGATATTCCCATGATGGGAAGAATAAAAACAATCCTGGATGAATGTACATCATTTTGGAAGTGTTTGGGAAACTTTGAGACTGGTTGTTTGATATTCAAGGAGGCATTTTATTTGATGGTATCTAAGGTGAAATCATTGATATTGTTTAACCTCCAAGGCTTTTCATGTAAGATAATCATTATGGGGGAGGTTGTGTTGACCAACAATGTTAAGGGTTGAGAAAATCGAGGGAAATTTGAAATTCTATTCTTATGTGGTTTTAAGACTTCTTGGTTGGTCTCATTACATTTTATGTGAGGTATGTTTTATCATTTTTTTGGATTTTTTTTTGGTTGAGGAATGCGGAGAAAGGATTTGGAGGACACATGTATTGGTAAATTTAGTGATCTTTAGGGAATTTTTAGAAGAAAAACAACATTTTTTACTATATTCTGAGAAATTACATGACGTGTAAATAGAGTACATGAGATTTAATGACCTCCAAAAATGACACATTAATTGGATGCACAATGTGACAATTTTATAAACTTTGTAATGGTTACATTTTATTTAAATAAAAAATATAATGTTTTAAATAAAAAGAGATTTGTTTTTTAGTCAAGAGGATTTCATGACATGTTAATGTATTACATGTAGTGTCAATGTCACAGAAAAGGTTTTTTGGGATCCATAGAGTTCTTGAGGCTTCATATTTTTTACAAAATTATCCTCTTGGATAGATCTTTATCCCAATGATATTTTGGGTCACTCCCTCCCATCTAGTTCACATTTTTCTATGATTGATCACTATTATGGTTAGATTTCTTTTATTGAGGTATGTGATCCTTCTGATTCCTATTTGGATTTGTTTGCACTTATGGTTTGGATAAAAATTAGTGATCAGATAGTGATTTCTATCAATAAATTTAAATTTATTTGCATGAATTGTCTTTTGGGTTTTGTGGGATGTGGTAAATGGTGTACTTCGTTATAGATAATTTTATTCTCATGGGTTTCCCCAATTTTATGTTTTATTTTCAATTGGAAATCTTCTCTGTTGTGCGCCTCTCCTCTACCACTAACGCTCCTCTACCGTGTGCCAAATGACACCTTTGTGTTGAGTTTTCTCCTATTACTCATTAGTTTCCTCTTGTTCTCATGTTATTACTGTTTGATATTGATGGTTATAATGTGAAATGTACGGGCTAAACGCCCCGCTGAAAATCGTGGTCATTGGTGGTCCTTGTTTGTGCACTAAATGAATTGAATGTTGGTTGGTTCTTGTTGAACATTGGAATATATAAATTGGTAATTTACGTATACTTGACTTATGAATGAACACCCCCGAATGATAAAACTTCTATGATAACCCCTGAATTAACAAAAAAAATTGAATAATGGATGCTTTGTAAAATCTGAAATTTTGATTGTTTGGTTTCTATGGTGTTGCGATTGTGATAACGATTGTGTTTTTGTATGGTGTTTCGGTTTTTTTCATGATTGATATGCCATTTTTTTCCATGTTATAGTTCTTCCACCATTAAATATCAATCCAAACTTTACCCATTTGAATGGAACCACCACTTTGTTACTTGTGCAATTCCACTGAATCCTAGAAAACCACTACTAGAGGACTCTATGAGACACTTTAAAATACTTGGAACATGCTTCACCATAGATGGATTTCATATAGATTTTAATGCCACACAACATTTATCTCCAAAATTTACACCATATAACTAATCTTCTGACTCAAACTTGGAATAAGTTTCATTTTTAATGTTACATGTCATGTGAACCTAGGTCACACACAATGTATCTCCAAGACATATACTTCAACATGAAACCATGTACATGCCATGAAATAATTGTAGAACCATATGACATGTGTTTTACTTCACTCACACCATGTATAGATACCATAAAGACTTGATGTGTATAGACTATACATACCTAGTGGTCATGTAAGGACTGCACACCGTGTATTACACAAAAATGTGATGCATAGTTAGTGAGGTGACTCAATATGTATCTAAATTACATGCCTTTACCTCAAGTTGTTCTAAATTTCATGTATTTTCAAAGGCATCATTTAGTGTTTGTAAGACTAACTTGGAATAAATTTGATATATGTCGGATTAAATCAGGTATTTTATACATACACGATGTTCACCTTATAGGACACACCATGTATATGGATTTCACATGTGTTTAATGGCATTTTTACCATGATTTGTTTTTATAAAACCCAAACAATGCTAACTGATTAATTAAAACATAATATTAGGAAAGTTCGAGATCGAACCCATAAAGACGATGAATATGAATAAAGAATTGATGAATGTCATTTAGTTGAAAAAAGAGTATGAAGATGGCGTGAAAGAGTTTATCAAGTTTGCAGAAGATCATGAATGTGACCCTTCTCAAATCCTTTGTCCGTGTTTACGCTGTTTTTATTCAAGACAAATTAGTCCAGAGGAGTTGGAAGAACACCTGATCTGTCACAAAATAGATCGAAGTTATACATGTTGGAATAAACACAGGGAAAAAATGAATGTAGGTAGTTACTCAGAGAACACGACATTTTATATATCATTTGATATGATTAGAAGCGTGAACAGTGAAGATGATTGTATGGAGGGTGTGATTATAGATGTGAATGATGATGAAGATTGTATTGAGGAAATGAAAAGGACAGTTGAAGATAAACTTTGTGATTTCCCAAAATTGTTTGAGAAGTCAAAGAGTTGTGCAAAAACACTATTGTATGTTGTTTGCACTAAATATACAGCATTGTCATTCGTTTTGAAGTTGTATAATTTGAAAGAAGGCAACGGGTGGAGTGACACCAGTTTTATGGAACTACATTCTCTCCTGAATGACATGCTCCCAGAAGATAATGAACTCCCAAGCCAAACATATGATGCCAAACAAATTCTACGATCGATGGGTATGATCTATGAAAGAATACATGCTTTCCCAAATGATTTTATATTGTTTTGAAAGGACTAAAAATCACTTAAAGAATTTCCAAAGTGTGGTGCTTCCTGATACAAGAAAGATGATTCTAGTACTATGAAAGTTGTATGGTACTTTCCAATCATTCCTATGTTTAGACGCCTATAGGGAAGTGAGGAGACTGCATGACAATTGACATGGAATGCAGATACAATAATTAAAGATGGGAAACTATGTCACTCAGTAGGCTCTCCTCAGTGGAAGATAATTGATCACGAGTATCCTAAATTTGGGAACAAGCCGAGAAACCTTCGGCTGGCATTATCTACAGATGGGGTGAATCCTTTTGGTTTTCAAAGAAGCAGTCACAGTACATGGCCGGTTATGTTGGTAAACTATAACTTACCACCATGGTTATGCATGAAACGAAAATACATCATGTTATCTATGCTTATATCAGGACCAAAACAACCGGGTAATGATATTGATGTTTATTTGGCCCCATTGATCGAGGATTTGAAAATATTGTGGGATTTAAGTGGTACGTTGTATGATGCTTACAAAAATGAACATTTCACTTTGAAAGCCATGTTGTATGGGATGATAGATGACTTTCCTGCTTAAGGAAATTTTTCAGGATATAGCATTAAAGGAACTCATGGGTGTCCCGTTTACGAACAAGGTACAACGTCAATTAGGTTGAAACATTCATCGAAAACCGTGTTTCTAGGACATCACAGATTTCTACCCCAACGACATAAGTACTGATCTTGGACGACATCATTCGACGGAAGTTCAGAAGAATGTACAACACCATCTCCACTAACAGGTGATCAATTTTTTGAGAAATTAAAATATTTGGACACTACTTTTGGTAAACCATTTTTGAAACACCTTACAAAAACTGGTTGGAAAAAGAGATCAATTCTTTTTTAATTACCATACTGGAATTGTCTGTATGTCAGACATTTTCTTGATGTTATGCATGTTGAAAAAAATGTATGTGATAGTGTCATCAGTATGTTTCTAAATGCACCTGGCAAAACAAAGGATGAAATTAAGGCTAGATTGGACATGGTTGATATGGTAATACGAGAAGAGTTGGCACCAGTGAAGGGTGAAAAACAAACACTTCTTCCTCCTGCTGCTTACACTCTTTCCAGGCAGGAGAGATATCAGTTTTGCAACTTCTTTAATGACATAAAGGTTATAGAGGGGTATTCATAAAATATCAAGAACATCGTGTCAATGGGCGATTTAAAATTAAAGGGTCTGAAATAACATGACTGAAATGTTTTGATGCAAGATCTAATTCCTATAGCTTTATGTTTCATTTTTCCAAAGAATGTCCGACATACATTAACAAAGAATTGTTTCTTCTTTAAAGCTATATGTAGTAAAGTTATAGACCCGGCGAAATTGCCAACTATGGAAAGAGAAATTGCTATCATATTATGTGAATAGGAAATGTTCTTCCCGCCGACATTTTCCGATATGATGGTTCATTTGATGGTTCATTTGGTGAGAGAGATTTGACTATGCGATCTAGTACATTATAGATGGATGTACTCCATTGAATGGTATATGATGATTTTGAAAGGGTATGTCAAAAACCAATGTCGGCCAGAGGGTTGTATTGTGGAGAAATATATTGTTGAGGGAGCTATTGAATTTTGTACCGAATACCTGTCTGGTGTGGAAATCGTTGGCCTACCGAAATCTCATCACACTGAGCGGGTTGAGGGTGAAGGAATTTCTGGAAGAGAGGTTGTCACAATCAATATTACAGATCAGGAGCAGGCCCACCTTTACGTTTTTCATAAAAGTTTTGACATTGACCCATATGTTCAAACCCACAAAGAAATTATTTGGAATTTGAATCCTTCTAGGGCTGAAAAATGGATATCAGATACACATAATTGACAATTTATAGGATGGTTTCGAGACCATATTTTTAAGCAGTTAGATGAAAATCCAGACTCAATTTCAGAACGACTTCGATGGCTAGCCGGATTAGTAAGTGTGTACGTATTATCATATAATGCTTATGCAGTTAATGGTTATACATTCTATACTAATAAACATGATGAAGACAGTACCATGCAGAATAGTAGGGTTACACTTGTGGCTGAGGCGATGAATGTTTCCGGTGTTAAAAACAAAAATCCAATTTATGTGAATATTTCATACTTTGTCATCATCAAACGAATATGGGAGTTGGATTATACGAAATTCAAAGTGCCGATTTTTCAATGCAAGTGGGTTGATAACAGGAGTGCTGTTAAAATAGATGAATTAGGATTCGTGAAAGTTGATTTTAGTAAGGAAGGGGAGAAAGATGAACCACTTATAATGGAATCACAGGCAGTACAAGTATTTTATATTCCAGACCCCGCAAACCGAAATTGGTCAATTGTTCTGTTATCGACCAAAACAACTGAAGGGTCAGATGAAAGTTCAATGGAGGTTGACCCTTTTATAGGGACTTCACAATCATTTCGTAGCGGTCCCAATGTAGCCGGCGTTTTGTATATCAGAGAAGACCACAATGAAGGGATTTATATAGTCGATAGAGGATTCAAATCTCTTCATCCATTAAAGAAAAAAAAGAGTGTACAATAATCAGGTTATTTGTTTATTGTAACATACATTGTGTTACATTATTTTATTATCTATTCGCTGCTATTTTTATGTAATCTAAATTAAATATTAAACCACTTTTGCATATAATGACTTATGCACCGGCTGATGTTCCCAATCCTGAGGCACAAAAGGTCTCTCAACCAGCAGCTGGTGGTTCCACTATAGAGAAAAAACAGGTTTCTCAACCAGATGTTGGTGGTCCCAGTGTAGAGAAACAACAGGTTTCTCAACCTGTTATTGCTGGTCCCAGTGCTGAGGTACAACAGGTTTCTCAACCTGTTGTTGCTGGTCCCATTGCTGATGCTAGCGCTCTGGGGGAAGATATTGATGTTACTTCTAAGGAAATGGTAGGAAATGAAACCCTGAAAGCGCAAAAAAAAGAGTGTCGTAGTTTGACAGTGTTAGCCAAAACCCTTAAGGAAAAAGAAAAAGGCATTAAATTTTAGGTGGGATGGAATAAGCAAGGCCAACATGTTAACCCCAACAGAGCCATCTTTAGTAGCTACATTGGAATCGTCACTCGAAAATGTGTGCCAATTGATGTACAGGCGTGGCACCATGCTATCATTGGGTTGAAGAACCTGATGTGGAAAGAGATTACGGTAACATTATGATATCATTTTTTTAATTTATTAAAATAAAATAAAATACCAAAACAATGACTTACTCTTTATCATCCATTGCAGAGTGCATTTATAGTAGATTCCTTGCACAAGGAATATGTATTAAGAATTGTAGGAAGGATTCATAGAGGTTTCCACAAAATTTTAACGAAATATCATCTTAAAGATGTATAAGTGAAAATCAAGTTGCACCCACCTCCTCTTTACACACACATGATATCTTAAGGAGCGTGGGATGCGTTTAGCAACCATCGTGGGGAGCAGATATTTCAGGTACATTGTGTGGGGTAATACGTTGTTTGATGTTTTCTTGTATTCATCACTCTGATTGATAGTTTTTTATTTATGAAACAGCTACAGAGTGCGGAAAATAAAAAACATGCAACAGAACCTGCGTACCCTTACTGTAAATCAAGGATGGGGTACGCTGAACTTGAGCAAAAATTGGTACGTCTTTTAAATCTACCCTACTACTTTATATGACATAAAACAACACCATAACCATGTTTCTTTGTTTATATGCATATTGATGAATTGAAATCAAAATTCATATCCATCCCACGCCATGTGCTATAGAAGGATGATCATGAAAATAAAAAGGGTATACTGATAGATGAAAACACACAAAAAGTGTGGGAAACATGTGTAAGTATGAAATAATATAAATTTTATTTTCATTAAATCGCTATTACATTAAAATAACTACTTATTTTTCAATATTTTCTATCTGATATAGTCACAAGAATCAACAACAACCTCACCAGATGAAGACATACTTTAAGCATCCTTGAAGTAGCCAGAACAGTATGTTCGCGTCAGAGGTGCGGGTTTTGGGGTGACACCCCGAACATATTTTCAAAAACAAAAACAAGCGGAGGATCAAAATGAAAACGTGGAAAATCTGCAAGAACAATTATATATTTTTTAAGAAGAATTACAATACCAGAGATAGATGATAGAAAAATTGATGGGGGAGAGGCAAAGAGAAGAAACAACTCAACAACAACCTATGCATGACGATCCCGCCCCACCGCTCACCATCTTTGAGGTGAGCCATTCCCCTAAAAAACATGACTTAGATGAGGTAATCAATGTTTTAATAATTGTTTATATGAAATGTGATTTACATAGACACTGATACCTTTCCTATACTAATATTCCACAAGGTGAAAATGATTGTGATTTATATTTATCAACTCCCACCTATCACCATGTAGTGAGGGCTATAGTGTTCAATACACAAAACAACATGCTACACAATAGACAGCTTCCAAAAGATAATCTTAGAGTTTCAATTAACGTAGCTAGTGAGCCGAGTGCTGAGCTACCTGTTCCAAATGAAGATGACGACATTCATACGGTTGAACAATCTTTTGGAACATTCATCGCATGGCCGACAGTTCTTGTAAACAAACATGTCGACAAAAAGGTATACATTTCCAATTTATTTTTCAAGATGAACCTTTAACATTTAATGAAAAAATGTCTGAACCAATATATGTTACTATAGAATGACAAAGACTATGGGGTGAAACAAAATATCAGCTCAAAACTATCTCAAGGATCAACCAACTGATTGAAACGGTCTACTGAGAGCACCTTCACCCCGCCCATTCTATATCCACAGTTAATATCATTGCAGGATCATGTGGATACAAAGTTGAAAGACGACAATACTCACATAGTTGATTTAGAAAAAGATATGTATGGAGAGGAAACATCAGATTTCATTAGTGCTAAAAATGTAAATGAAATCCTCAAGTATGAATGGCTAGGCGCCTCAGTTGTAAATGTATACATGAGGTATGTTTTCATGATTTGATTTTACAAAAGCTGATATACTCTGATAATTATGACTAAATACATTTTATATTTTTCGCAGGTGTATATATGAAAAACAATTGAAGGTATTTCCCCATGAAAAAAAATTTGGACTTGTTAGTCCTCACATCTCCTCTTCAAAAGATGAAATAGATTCTGATAAAGAGGCTACAATAATTTCATCCCTGCTCAAATCGTTTGAAAACAAAATTACGGATAACAGACTCTTTTTAATACCAACGATGCAGGGGTAAAACTATACAATTTAATCATATCAACTATATTTTCATTTATTTCTTTACTTATTCCTTTTTGTATTTTTAGGAACCATTGGATGCTGATTGCAGTCAATTTGGATACTCCAAATATTTATTTCCTGGATTCAATGCATGGATATCCAACAAACCAACCATGCATGATGGCATTTGTTAATTTTTAAGACACTAGATGCATCATTTTAAAACTAAACATCTAGTTATATAATTTATGTTATATTTTAATGAGGATTCTATTATGATAGGGAAGTGCATCAATATCTTCTAGTGCATGGAATGAATCCAGGGCCTAAGGATAAGAACACCTACAAGATATACAACTGGAAAAGTATCATGGTATATATAATAACATTTCACTATTCAAACACATCTCAAAACAAATTACTTATTGTGGTCGATGTTTCTGCAGTGTCCAAAACAAACAAATAGAAATGACTGTGGGTATTATGTTTGTAAATTTATTAAAGAGATCGTATTTCATCAACAAGATAGCATCCCTAACGAGTTATTTTCAAAAATAATTATGATTTCATTTAAAATATTTATTAATCCTTTGTGTATTTACATTTTTTCAGTACTACCATGACTGTCGCTAAAACTCATATTCAGAAGATGATATAGATGTGTTTAGAAACGAATGGGCAACATACCTGATGGAAGATTGCACACAAATAGGATAAAGGTGAATTCCTACTACTTATTTTATCTAGATATGATCATTGATTATCCTCCATCCTTCTTTAGTGAATTTAGAATGCTTCGATGTATTGAAATCTTAATTTATTACTCAATGTTTTCTATCCCTGGATTCATATTATTGATCTTTGAACAAATCAATATTGAAGGCATGATGGTGTACAGTGCGTATAGGGTGAACAAAGAAACCACCGAGGATCAACAAAATCCATTTTCCAACAAACGATGGATGGAAACAACAAATATGGTCTATATCCACCATTTTCAGTTAGATATAGGGACTAAATATAAATATTTCTGAAATTAAAGTAGAGGGATCAGATTCAACATGCAGATATAGTGTTTGAGAACATGTGTACCCCTTGGTTCATTTTTAAGAAATTTCAATATCCTGTATCTCATTTGTTTGAACTTGTATTTGAGCACATGTGTTGTTGTTTCACTTGCACAATTATTTCTAGGTAAATTTATGAGATAATCAGTATCATTGAGGGATTTTTTGGAAGCAAAATATGTGTCTCAGGATAATTCAAGTAAGGGAAAGGCTAATTGAGATGAAATCCAAGCTCAAACGACCATTACATCATCAAAAGTATCAACCCTATGATGCACTATCATGTAGAATCGGGTCCTTGTGATGTTTTGAGGTGTTTATGGAAGGTATGGGGAGTCTGATGAGCCCCATGGCCACCATAAATAATGTTTATATATAGCTCCACATGTTTTTTGTGCCTCGTGCCTCTTTACAAGGATCACTTTTTCTTCATGTCGTGCCTCTAGGCATTAAAAACCCCCATTTCCTATAAATAGTATCCCCCCCTCATAATCATAATTCCCCTGACATTTCTCCTTCCATGCTCCATTTTTGGAGCCCTTAATCACTATGAATTCAATAGAAAAATGAATCCCCCAAGGTACTGGAGCATTGAAAAACCCCCTTTCATATTTACCCCTTCCTATTATAGGGATATCCTTCACTAAGAAGGAAGGAACTTCAGGGTACATATGGATTTGAGAAACATTAATCATTCACAATGAAATGATTTTACAACCCAGGTCTCTACAACAAACAAGGGTTACCCTACTTCGTGGAGATCTTATATTTACAAATCCCTAACCTCAGCGAAGAACCTATAGATCACAAAGATCCTCCCTACAATCCCCATATATTTACAACACCCAGGACGCTAAACATGCATAATCCTCAAACCACGTAACTAGATAGGTTTTGATCCATATATTCTAAATAGGTGCTTATGAAGCCTCCCATAGGTTCAATGACAACCATTGTCAGACCCTGGTTCCCTCCTCCTAGGGGTGCACGTCCTGGCTAACCATGCATAACCCCCAACCACATGTCCCATTTTTATTGGGTGGATAACCATGCATAAGCCCCATATTCCCCTATAATAACTACATGGACATTGATTCCTTTCCAACTAGGGTGCTTCAGATGCCCCTCAAGGTTCATGCCCAACAATTTCATCTTCACTTCGATTCTATCTCATCCAATCCATTCCACTTTAATACTTCCCCCATTTCCATCCTAATTTTACTCAGGCCACCACATCCTGGTAGGATCACGCCATTCACATGGTCCATCTTAGCACGTATGTCCCATTCATCCCATTGCTACTCTTGGAAGAACCTGGGAATCTGACAATGCATAAGCCCCACAAAACCCATACTCATCCAACCAAGAGTATTCCTAGTGTGAAGGGAAGCTAACAATGGGTAATACCCACACCATACCTCTTTTAAATATATGTCTTTTTATCCTTGTATTCTAAATATGGTACGTAGGAAGCCTCCATGAGGTTAAATCCCAACCAATGGTAAACCATGGTGACCCCCTCACTGGGGTTCACCTTCACTAATTTTCCCTCCTGTTTTTTCCTTAGTGGGGTCCGAATAAGTCTTCAAAATGATAAAACTTACCTTTATGGTATGTACCACACTTGGGTCAGTCCTCATTGGGCATTTTGATCCATCTATTAGGTAAACATTCCAGGTGATCCCTCCTAGAGATGTACCAACCTGATCCACCATTGTAAGTGTTTTGATCCACCCATTACATCTTTTTAAGACATTAAACCATGACCCTCTATCCTTGTGGGATATTAAACTCATGGAATACCACGATTTAAACATGGGTTTACATTTCGTTGAGAATCCCTTTGACGATGATGAATACATGTGACCAATGTTCTAGTGTACATACATTCCACTGATTCCTAATGTGAATACTTTCCTAACCGAAGTATTATGCCTTGGAATGACCCTTTGGAATGTCCTGATATAATTATTGTAATTAATCATCATCCATAAAGAGATGGAACTAGGAACAAGTTTCACGAACAACGTTTTATTCTATAAGGGAGACTCATACTAGGTAATGAATTCTGAGGAGGAATCCATGGATGGAATGAATGACATCCCACCACCCTGTTTCAATCAAGGAGAATACATCTCTTTATAAGTGATTAATGTCACTCACCTTTGTAATGAATGAATGTGTGGTACAATGCACCACCATCGAACGTCAACATGCTCTAGGCAACATGCCCCTAAATAAAGTTTCAGAAACATATGTCATGCTCAATCATACATGGCATCCCATTTTCTCATAGGGACCTCTCCAAAAACAGGATGTGAAATGAGGTTCCCTATAAAATACTATAGTAGAATTAAATCCATGTAAAAATATAATCTCAATTAAAAATTGAATTTTGATTTTCTTATCATTTTTTTCATATAAAATGTATATAAATTGAGATTATTTGGTCATCCAATTGATCAAAACACATATTTAATTCTTCCATCAAGGGGTACATGAAAACCTAACCTAATATCCCATAGAAAGCTTGTCCCACATCCATGTAAGAACTGGAAGTAGTTGAAGAAAACCTGAAGGTCTCTAATGCTCAGATTTGATGTGTTGGTATGTATAATAATGAGATAAATTTTCATTGATATCTCATCTAATACATGGACACAAGAATATTCATGGTATATCATATAACATATGATTAGTACATTGGTACACTTCCGATGGGGAATTATGGAATTCCATAATAACAAAAAAAATCATCGAAAAAGGTACAATATACCAGTTCTAATAGGTGTTTCAGACATGTATTCGGGCTAGAGGGATGTCATTGGGTTTTGGGAGGATATCAAGGATGATTTGGGTAGTCATTCTATTGAAATGTAGTAGCATTAGGCTACTCATAGTGTGAAAGGGTAATTCACAACATGAATTTATTTATTAGAGTGATAATGGTCGTGAATGGGGAAAAGGGGTCAAGTAAGGGTTTGGACCCAAAATATAGTGTTGTCACCACTTGGTTCATTTCAAG
The DNA here is from genome assembly GCA_963277665.1 of Viscum album. Classification (NCBI taxonomy): domain Eukaryota; kingdom Viridiplantae; phylum Streptophyta; class Magnoliopsida; order Santalales; family Viscaceae; genus Viscum; species Viscum album. The sequence goes on from OY728125.1 coordinate 1,453,325,595, forward strand.
TAACATGACTTAAAACTTATTTTTTATGTGGGTGATGGGTTTATAAAGTATAAACCTCCTTAAGTTTCTTCGTTTGGGCACCAAGTTCTTAGGGGGTGTCCAAACCCCATTCCCCTCTTTCCTTCCCCTTAGACCTGAGTGTATTATCAGTTGTTCATCATTTCAAATCAATGTGGTATCTTCCCCTACATATTCCTTGCTTATATAACTTCTTGCTCAAAGATTTGCATTCAGTATTTAGGGTTCTAGGTGTAATTATTATACCATAATATGGATAAATCATTGTTCCTCATGGGACTTTTATATATGACTCTTAGATCATGTCTCAAAATTTCTTAAACTAGTAATCAATCATTATTTGATGCAGGTTATAGTTTTTGGAAGATTTATTTATGGGTTTTCAAAAATTTAGGCTTAATTTGTCATAAATTTAGTAATATAGATTGGGGATTTAGTGTTTTCTAAGCTTAGGGGTGCGTCGGGAGTGGATCGCACCTAGTTTCTCAGCATTCTGGCTTTGTTGGATTACACGATGAGTTTGACGCCTATTATACCATGCTGGATTTTTTGTTAAAATTAACTAATTATGTAATTTAATTTTGTTGGAAATTAATACATGTGATCATGGACTCAGTTGTGGTTGGTATGAACTAAAGATAGTTTATTGGACTTCTGGTTGAGGTAAGGGCATTGACCTAATTGTGTATCCTGGTTAATTGGTTATTTTATGTTTTGTGCCTCACTAGTATAATTCCATTTAGCAAACCCATTCTTTATTTCATTATTGTATTACTAACATAATATGTGTTTTCTTATGTAGGTGAAATATTTTTCCTCAGTTCGAATTTTTGTTCAAAAACCGCCGCCATGGACGAATATTTTTTAGAGCGGATGGATGAAAAAAGGATGGAACATCATTGTTTTTTAACTGTGTTGGATAATTTTAATTATAACCAAATTAAACATTGCTTTAAATTTATATAGCAGTGTGTTTTTTTGTATTCATGATTTCAAGTAAATGTATGTAGAATTTTTGTTCTTCTATGCTTTGTGTGTGGGTGTTGTTTCTGCTGTGTGCAGGTGTTGTTTGTGTTGTGTGCAGGTGCTATAATTTGTCCAGGTTCTATATAGGTTCTGTGTAGGTTTTGGTTTTTCACAGGATCATTGGCCTTTATCAGTGCTAGTTAAGCACTGATAAATGGATAATATATCAGCACTATATTGAGCACTGATAAAGTTAGTTTTTATCAGCGCTCAAAATAGTGCTGATAAAGGTAGTTTTTATCAGCGCTATTTTGAGCACTGATATATTATACATTTATCAGTGCTGAAAATAGCGCTGATAAAGACTACCTTTATAAACTCTTGCTTATAGCTGATAAAGGAGAACTTTTATCACCACTTTTTTTAGCACTGAAAAGGGGACCCCCCCTTTATCTTCGCCGAGATTAACAGTGCTTTTTTAGCGCTGTTAAAGGCGGTTTTTAGTGCTAATATAAGACATATTTGTAGTAGTGAATCATATATACACAACAACGCTATATTTGAACATATTTGATGCCTTAACCCCGCTTCAAAGATCCTTTCCTTTAATGATGTGCTACCCGCCACCTCGGGTTCAAACCGCACTAAGTTCATAAACTTAGCTGCATACTCCGTCACCAACATAATCTCTTGCTTCAAACTGAAGAAATCATTCGTACACTGAATTCTGAACGTATGTGGGTAGAATTGTTTATTAAACAATTCTTCAAATCCTTCCCACATCATACCCTAGTTCGTCCCCACTTGGACTACCAACTCCCACCACTAAAGGCCAAGATCTTCTAACATATACATAGCCAGCTTCACTTTTAACTCTAATAGAGTTCCCAAGAACTCGAAGATCTTGTTCATTCTATTTAACTATGCTTATTCCCTCTCTGGCTCTGATCACCCCTAAAGATGGGTGGATTGTACTTTTCAAACTGAACCGCATGATCCACATGCCTTGGTTCATCCATTTTATTTCTACATTCCACAGCTTGGAAAGCTTGCACTATGATTTGCACTAGCTGCAGGTTCACCTGAGGCTCAAGTGAAACCACATTCTCAGTAGCCTCCTCCGGTTGGTCTCTACGATGCCTACCTGGTGACATTTCTATCAACAGAAAACAAAAAACCATGAGCCTCACTTCCGTAGACATCATGAAATCCCATTTCAAATCACATTACACAACACTATCACAACAAGGCTTTCCACCAGTTTACATTTTCCATGTTTCACCATTTTGAAAACCCAACCATTTTCAAAATAGAAATTTATTCACATTATAGTTTCACACATTCTTATCACATCATAAATCATTATACCCCAATGAAATATGCATCCTAGTGGGAATTCATTTCTACCATGCATGTCATGCTCATCTCATCGGCTACACCCACGACAATGAGATATCCAATGCCTATAAGTTTCTCCAAAACACTTAGGTACCCAACTCCCTAGTAACATGAATTTCAGCATAACAGGGTTAGATACCTCCTTTTATGCTATACATTCCATGTTCCAACATTCCTATGCCTTCTACCATCCTGACTCAAGGAATGCACCACAACTAATGTCAACACCAAATCCGAGAATCAACTCCAAAGGACCGAACAAACTGATACCACTTGTAACACCCCACCCCTACCCCATTGGGTCGAGGAGACGGTGAGGGGTACTTGGACTTAAGCGACGTTCCCAAGACACCAAAGGCTGGCAATAAATGTTGAGGGCTTCAAGATCAAGTTGGGGTACGATTTTCTATAAATACAAAACCAACCAAACCAACAGCTAATTATGCATGCACTTCCAAACCTAAACATGTATTCCCAAATGACAACCAAGTTGTTCCACAACACAACTCAAAACAGATACAACTAGACATGTCCACAAAACATCATAGTACACTGCGGAAACTAAAAAACCAAACACTGCAAGCCATGACACCACCAAATATTCACACCAAGCTCGAAGCTCCAAGCGCCACCAAGGGATCACAATGCTTCACTATAGGATGGAGATGCCTTACCTCTACACACGTCACGATATACAACATCTACAAAGACACCAATGTGCCAAAGTAGGGGGTGAGTACTAAAAATAAATAGGATTTCCCCAAATGAATTCCCTACACACGCCACTAGGATAGAACTGTTAGCACATTTATATAAAACAGTATATATAAAATAAATCACTAGTGAAACCATTTTCATAAGCAAAAAATGACCTTACCAGGCCATCACATCCAAACCAAGCAACCAAGGGAAAACCAAAAAAACAAGCAACAAACCATTCCAACCTTTACACATTAGCACAACAATTCCATATTTCAAAGAAACATACAACAAAACAACCATTACGGTGGGACTTCTGCCTATCCCACACACCCCATTCTCAACTAGTGGTACTTCTCGACCACTAACCATAATGGTGGTTCTTCCGACCACTATCCATCACCTTTTATAGTGAGACTTCCCACCCACTTCCATAATGGTGGTTCTTCCGACCACTATCCATCAACTTTTATAGTGAGACTTCCCGCCCACTTCCACACAACCAACGCAACAAGCCAGTTCCAAGCCTATAACCCATGAAGGTCACAACCATATGCAATCAACCAATTCCATTGAATATCAATCCACTTCAATAAATCACCCATTTATTGAAAACCATTTTCCATGCCAAAAAAACATTTCAATAAAACAACCCTTTTATTGAAAACCATTTCCATCAATCATTTTCACAAATCAACCATAACATCACGTTTTAAAATCTCCATTTTAAAATCCACAAGAATAGCATTTCACCATAAAACTCCATCTCTCCCAAAAATCCCCAAAACATCACTCAAGGGATTTCCAACCAATTTTTCACATCAAAACACAATTAATTTAAAGAACAAAAAAATTAATTGTAACTAAAACCATTAGCTCTAACCAAGTGGAGTCGAGAGAGAATCCACCTACCTTTAGGGTTCCCAAGAAATCGACCCACAAGCCACCGCACCTCAAATCTGGCGAATGCACCACTGAAACCTCTCTACATCCATTCCCCTAGCATCCATAAGCCTTAAAAAATCATTCAAGGGAACCACAACCCTATATCTACACACAAAATGTGTAGATCTATATAACCTAGAAAGAGGGAAGAGCATATCTAGAGGAAAGCACAAGAGAAACAAGAGTAGAGACTTACCCTAGAGAAACCACCTTCAAACCGCCAAGAAACCTCTTCAAAATCATTCCAAACCGAACTAGAGAGCCTCTCCAGCCCCTGAGAACCTGAAATCCCGAGTGAGGCTCGAGTGGGAGGAATATTGGAGTGAAATAGGTTAAGACCGAGGGAGACCAGAACTTATAACCCTATTTTTAAGTGGCCGCACGATTAGCCCGCACGGTATGGAAAACCGTGCGCTAACCGTGCGCACGCTACTGCCTCGGGAGAAAGGGTCCACACGATTTCCTCACACGGTTTGGAAAACCATGCGTAGGTTGTGCGAAACCTACTATCTCCCTTGAACGGTTTCTTGGGGTATCTGCATGATTTCCACTAACCGTGCTCAAACCATGCACCGCTTTAAAAGTCTCCATACTCATCCAAAACCATTCCAAACTCTCCCAACCACTTCTCAAGTCATCCCATGAACTTTAAAGACATAAATAGGCATAAAAAAGGCTATTTACCTCAAATAGTGGGTACTACATTCTCCCCACCATTGGAATTTCCGTCCTCGGAAAGTAGTGAACTCACCCTTTGCGAAAGAGCTCGGGCCACTGCTCGACCATTTCTTTCTCCCACTCCCAAGTCTCCTCTTGAATCTGAAAATTTTGCCACAAAACACAAACTAAACCGATGCTTTTACCATGAAATACATTCTCTTGCCTATCCACAACCTGCACTGGCACGTGTACCAATGAAGCATCTGGTTCTAGCTCAACATGATCCCATCGAATCATATGGTCACAATCCGGATAATACATTTTCAACTGCGACACATGAAACACATTGTGCACCGCATAGAACCTAGGTGGAAAAGCCAACTGATAAGCCACCTCACCAACCAGCTCAAAAATCTCAAAAGGTCCAATATACCTCGGAGATAACTTTACCTGCTTCCCAAATTGATGAAGTCCCAACCTAGGAGTGATCCTCAAGAACACATGATCACTCGCCTCGAACGACAACGGCCATCGATGATGATTTGCATATGATTTCGGACGAATCTGATTCATCTCCCTTCTCTTCCTGATCAACTTGATCTTCTCCATCATCTCCTGGACAAGTCTCAGTCCAACCAGCGAGGACTCACCCGTTTTCACCCGACATAGTGGAGAACGACATGGCCGACCATACAATGCATCAAATGGAGCCATCTGTATGGATTCAAGATAACTGTTATTGTACGAGAACTCAACCAATGACAATTGGTCCACCCACGAGCCACCAAAATCCATGACACAAGCCCGCAACGTATACTCCAGAGTTTGTATCGTCCTCTTGGATTGACTATCCATCTGAGGGTGATACGCTGTACTCATGGTCAACTTAGATCCTAGGGCTTACTATAAGGATTTCTAGAAACAAGATGTAAATATAAGATCTCTATATGATATAATTGAAATTGGAACACCATTCCTCTTTACCACCTCCCGGATATAGATTTTGGATAGATCCTCCACCATATGAGATTCACGAATCGGGATGAAATGGGCTGACTTCATTAGTTGATCCACTATCACCCTGATGGAATCAATCATTTTGGACATTATTGGGATACCTATAACAAAATCCATCACTACATACTCCCACTTCTAAACAGGGATTGGTAAAGACTGTAATATTCATGCTGGCCTTTGATGCTCTGCATCGACCTGCTGAGAAGTCAAGAATCTCAAAAAAAACTCAGCCACACTTCTTTTCATACCAGCCCACCAGAACTGCTCCTTCAGAGCTTTATCCATTTTCTAAATTCCAGGATGAACAACCCACCTAGAATGATGATATGCCCTGAGAAGATCCTCCTGATAAGAAACTGGTACAACCACCCAATTCTGAAAACACAAAACTGAATCTCCCTTTAGTTTCCAACCCTCAGTGGTCTCCCCACCATTGAGTCTCATCCCCATGGTCACACACTCAGAATCAGATTTTTGTGCCTCTCTAACCAGGACACCCAAGTTAGGAATCAACAAAATTGGAATGAAGACCACTCTATCTCCCTGGTCCTCACATTCCAACCACATATCGGCTAAAACCAACATCAACTGCCACTAGTCTGATGCCTGTTTTACCATCTGACCATATGATTTTCTACTTAATGCATCTACCACCAAATTTCCCTTACCTGGTGTGTACATTAAGTCAAAATCAAACATCTGGAGATATTCCATCCATCTCCTTTTCCTCAAGTTTAAATCCCTTTGGGATAAAATGTTCTTCAAACTCGTATGATCTGTATATACCGTTAATTTCTCACCAAAGAGATAATGATGCCACACTTTAAATGCATGGACCACCACTGCCAACTCCAAATCATGAGTTTGGTAGTTCTTCTCATGCACTCTCAACTATAGTGAGCCATATGTAACCACATGATTCCCTTGCATAAGAATTCATCCCAACCCTAATCCCGATGCATCACAATAAACCACGTACCCTTTTCCTGATTCTGGAAAAACCAAGATTGGTGCAGATGTAAGGCGACCCTTTAACTCTTTGAAACACTTCTGACACTATTCATTCCACTGGAATGGAACATTATTTCTTGTAAAAGCTGTCATCGGTGAAGCCAAACATGAAAAATAACGAACAAACGCCGATAATACCCATCTAGACCATGAAAACTCCATATCTCAAACACATTCTTCGGTGGTTTCCATGAGATAACAGCGTCTATCTTTTCTGGATCCACTAAAACACCACTTTCAGAAATCACATGGCCAAGAAAACAAACTTTCTGTATCCAAAAGTCAGACTTTGATAATTTGTCCTACAACCGATGATCCCTAAAGATCCCCAGCACTATCGCCAAGTGCTTCTCATTCTCCACCCTTTTCTTTGAATACACTAGAATATCGTCTACAAAAACCACCACAAATGAATCCATATATCTCTAAAATATCTGATTCATCAATGCCATAAACACCGCTGGTGCATTAGCTAGACCAAAGGGCATAACCACATATTCATAATGGCCATATCTACTTATGAAAGCTAATTTAATAATATCCTTCTTCCTCACCCTCAATTGATGATATCCCGACCTCAGGTCAATCTAGGAGAACCACTGGGCTCCCCTAAACTGGTTGAACAAATCATTAATTCGTGGAAGTTGATATCTATTACTTATCGTAACTTGGTTAAGTCTACTATAATCAACACAAAGTCTTAAAAGTTACATCGGCCTTTTTCACAAACAACACCGGCCCTGCCCACAGAGATGTGCTAGGCTGGATAAACCCTTTATTTTCTAACACTTCCAACTGGAATTTCAATTCTGGAAATTCATCTGGTCCCATACGATAAGAAGGAAGTGATATAGGACTGGTCCCCGGAAGGAGATCAATCATAAACTCAACTTCTCTTACGTGAGGTAACCTAGAGAATTCTTCTAGAAAAACATCGATGAACTGATCCACCACTGCCGAAGGAACACTCTGCTCAACACCCTCTACTGATTCCAATGACAAAACTGCCAACTGATATGATAACGTACCCATTGTTGGTTCCAACAAACATGTTTCACCCTACCTTTCATGCTTCTCTCCTCTAAAGAGATATCTAACCCCATCATGTGTTGTGAAAGCCACAGTTCGCACATCACAATCAATGTGGGCCTTACATGCCACCAGCCAATCCATTCAAAGGATTACATCATACCCATCCATCTCAAGCACTAAAAAATTACACACTAGCTCCACCTTTCCCACAATGATACAACATTCTCTACACAAGAAGGCTCAAAACTCTCTTTGACCTAGAGCAGTTTGATGTTTTAAAACCTAGGGCATCATTTCAACCCTTAAAACTAGAAAATCAACAATATGTGTAGCAATAAAATAGTTTGAAGCCCCCGTATCAAAAAAAATTGCATCAAGGTAGAATTTAAAAGAATAGTACCTCTAACCATGGATGGTCCCGACTGATCATCCACCACAACCTGCTCAGCTCCAAACACATGTTTTTTTGCCACACTCTGCTCTTTATTTCCTTGCTGAGGCATCGTGGTATTCTGAGAATCACCATGACCCACTTTACCATGCTGCCGAGGGGTATGCTGCTAGCCCCGTCCCGTCAAAGAATACGATGTATGTGATCCATGAAGAGTTTCACGTGCACCAGACCTTGGATAATTTCAACAATAACGCTGCAGATTCCCCATCTTCTTTCAATTATGAAATGATCGAGGTTGTGTCATACAATCCCTCTTGATGTGGCTCATAGAACCACACTGAAAACATCCTGGTTTGCTCTTGGGGTTCGGTGGAAGATTCACCGATCGTGCCGTCAGATTATATGCCATACTCCCACCCTAGGAATAAGTGTCCCTCTTTTTATTGAACCCATTGTTAGAGTTCCCACTATTCCCCATTGGTACCACCATGCTTCCTACGGCTGAAGCGCCCAACAGGTCCTGCTCACCCACTGAGGCTCTATTCACCCTCTCTATGTAATCATCTATACACAGCACCTCTATCTTTGAAAAGATTTCTTGCCTTAACCCCGCTTCAAAGATCCTTTCCTTCAATGATGTGCTACCCTCCACCTTGGGTGCATACCACACTATGTTCATAAACATAGATGCACACTTCATCACCGACATAAGATCTTTCTTCAAACTAAAGAAATCAGTCGTACGTTTAATTCTGAATGTATGTGGGTAAAAAATTTTATTAAACAATTCTTCAAAGCCTTCCCACATCATACCCTGGTCCGTCCCCACTTGGTCTACTAACTCCCACCACTGAAGGGAAAGATATTCTAACATATACGTAGCCAACTTCACTTTTAACTCTACTGGAGTTCCCAAGAACTCGAAGATCTTATTCATTCTATTCAACAATGCTTCTCCCCTCTCCGGCTCTGAATCACCCCTGAAGATGGGTGGATACTGCTTTTGAAACTGAACTGCATGATCAACAAGCCTTGGATCATCCATTTTATTTCCACTTTCCATAGCTTGGAAAGCTTTCACTATGCTTTGTACTAGCTGCTGGTTCACCAGAGGCTCAGGTGCTACCACATTCTCAGCAGCCTCTTCCGGTTGGTCTCTACGATGCCTACTCAGTGCCATTTCTATCAACAGAAAACAAACAACCATGAGTCTCACTTCCGTAGACATCACGAAATCCCATTTCAAATCACATTACACAACACTATCACAACAAGGCTTTCCACCAGTTCACATTTTCCATGTTTCACCATTTTGAAAACCCAACCATTTTTTAAATAGAAATTTATTCACATTATAGTTTCACACATTCGTATCACATCATAAATCATTATAACCCAATGAAATATGTATCCTAGTGGGAAGTCATTTCTACCATTCATGTCATGCTCATCTCATTGGCTACACCCACGACAATGAGATATCCATTGCCTATAAGTGTCTCCAAAACACTTATGTACCCAACTCCCTGGTAACATGAATTTCAGCATAAAAGGGTTAGCTACATCCTTTTATCTATACATTCCATGTTCTGAAATTCCTACACCTTCCTACCATCCCAACTCAAGCAATGCACCATAATGAATGTCAACACCAAATCCGAGAGTCTGCTCCAAATGACCGAACAAACTGATACCACTTGTAACACCCTGCCCCTACGTCATTGGCTTGAGGAGTAGGTGAGGGATACAAGGCATTAAGCTATGTTCCCAAGATTCCAAAGGATGTCAATAAATGTTGAGGTCTTCAAGATCAAGTTGGGGAATGATTTTCTCTAAATACAAAACCAACCAAACCAACAGCTAATTATGCATGCACTTTGAAACCCAAACATGTATTCCCAAATGACAACCAAGTTGTTCCACAACACAACTCAAAACCGATAAAAGTAGACATGTCCACAAAACATCAGAGTACACTGCGGAAACTAAACAACCAAACACCACAAGCCATGACGCCACCACATCTCCACGCCAAGCTCCAAGCTCCAAGCTCCACCAAGGGATCACAATGGTCCACTAAAGGATGTAGATGCCTTACCTTTTCCTGAGTCACAATATACAACATCTGCAAAGACACCAACGTGCCAAAGCAGGGGGTGAGTACTAAAACTCAGTAGGATTTCCACAATTGACATCCCCAGATACAACACTATTATAGAACCGTTAGCACATTTATATAAAATAGTTTACATAAAATAAATCACAAGTGCAACCATTTTAATAATCCAAACATTCCCTTATCAGGCCATCACATCCAAACCAAGAAACCAATGTAAATCTAAATAAACAAGCCACAAACCATTCCAACATTTACACATTAGCACAACAATTCCATCTTAAAAAGAAAAACACAACAAAACAACCATTACGGTGGGACTTCCACCCATCCCGCACACCCCATTCTCAACTAGTGGTACTTCTCGACCACTACCCATAATGGTGGTTCTTCCGACCACTATCCATCCCCTTTTATAGTGAGACTTCTCACCCACTTCCATAATGGGGGTTCTTACGACCACTATCCATCACCTTTTATAGTGATAATTCCCGCCCACTTCCACACAACCAACGCAACAAGCCAATTCCAAGCCTATAACCCACAAAGGTCACAACTACATGCAATCAACCAATTCCATTGCAAATCAATCCAATTCAATAAATCACCCACTTTTTGAAAACCATTTTCCATTCCAAACAACATTTCAATAAAAAACCCTTTTATAGAAAACCATTTCCATCAATCATTTTCACAAATCAACCATAGCATCCCATTTTAAAATCTCCATTTTAAAATCCACAAGAATAGCATTTACCATAAAATGCCCTTTCTCTCAAAAATCCCCAAAACATCACCCAAGGGATTTACATCCAATTTTTCACATCAAAACACAATTAATATCAAGCACAAAAAATTAATTGTAACCAAAACCATTATCTCTAACAAAGTGGAGTTGAGAGAGAAGCCACCTACCTTTAGGGTTTTTGAGAAATCGACCCACAAGCTACCGCACCTCAAATCCGGAGAACGCACCACCGAAACCTCTCTAGATATCTTCCCCTAGCATCCATAAGACTTAAAACATCAATCAAGGAAACCACAACCCTAGATCTACACAAAACAAGTGTAGATCTAGAAAACCAAGAAAGGGGGAATAGAAGATCTAGAGGAAAACACAAGAGAAACAAGAGTAGAGACTTACTCGAGAAAAACCACCTTCAAACCACCAAGAAACCTCTTCAAAATCCTTCCAAAATGATTGGAAGAGCCTCTCTAACCCCTGAGAACCCGAAATCCAGAGTGAGCCTTGAGTGGGAGGAAGATTAATGTGAAATAGGTTAAGCCCGAGGGATCCCAGAACTTATAACCCTATTTTTAAGTGGCCGCATGATTAGCCCACACGGTTTGGAAAACTATGCACTAACCGTGCGCACGCTACTGCCTCGGGAGAAAGGGTCTGCACGGTTTCCTTGCATGGTTTGGAAAACTATGTGCAGGCCGTGTGAAGCATATTGTCTCCCTTTCACGGTTTCCTGGGGAGTCCACACGGTTTCCACTAACCGTGCTCAAACCGTTCACCCCTTTAAAAGTCTCAAAACTCATCCAAAACCATTTCAAACTCTCCCAACCTCTTCCCAACTCAACCCATGCACATTAAACACATAAAGAGGCATAAAAAGGATACATACCTCAAACGGGGGGTACTACAATATATTTCAATGATATGTGGAAAATAACACATTCCATGTAGTTTATTATCATCACATGAAGACATATTAAGATAATTTTAATTGTTGAAAGGTATGGAAAATTGTACTCAAACTGAATCCATACAATGTGCTTCTTGGGAAACCCTTCATTAGTTGGACATTTGATAAATTATCAATCTAGCATAATTAGTGAGTATTATTTATTAGAGGATACCATATAAATTATATATATTCCTTCCCTTTAGGCTCTAATTTTTTGGGCTTCTTTTTTGGTATCATTTCTATTATCAAGTCCAAAACCAATCCTCCTTAGGTTAAAGGTAAGTGGTAACCTTTGTTATTTAATGATTATTATGCCTTATTTTGTGGAACATTAAGGTTTTTTAATTATAGTAATATTATATCATAAAGTGATTTCTATTTATCTAAATATATTTTACGTCATTAATTTTTGTTAAACTAATCGGAAAGAGTTTTTTGGAGTAAATGAAATTAAAATTCAGTGGGAAATACTACCTTTATCCTATGCACTAGTGAATATGGTATTTCTTGTGTAGGATCATGGGTAGAGGTAATATAATCCCCCAAAGTATTGAGTAACTTATCGAAACAAGATTATTTATCTCTTTCCATAATTTTTTAAAGGATGCTTGATAAAGTTGTATTAAATGTCTCTATCTGTCCATTTTTCATTACATTATTACAGGATAAGTGGTTATATTTGACCATATACTTCAAATATAGCTTCTTCGGATCAAATGTAGAGAAAATGGGGATGTGGAATTGGCGGTAGTTACAATGATAGAAAATGATGTAAAAGAGAAAACTCACGGAACACAATGAATTTACATGGTTTGGGAATAACCCTACGTCCACAGAGAGGCAAAAAAATCACTATATCAGGTACCCAAATAAAGAGTTTTTTAGTAGTAACCCTAGCCCTAAAATGAGCTATAAAATGGAGGGTACGATCACTATTCAGAAAATTAAGTCTTCTTCGATACAGTGAACGGCGGACAGCTTTGTCAAAAGTGATACACTGTAGTTGACTTCGAAGCCCACACTGCTATAGTGCATGTCGGTGTTGGTCGGCCAGCTCCACTATAGTAGTTAGAGATGCTATAGTTGCGGGCCACAAGCATTCGTCCCATCCAGATTGGGCTACACCAATCCAAAAAATGGTTCAATTTTACATTATAATTTAATGAGGGACTCCATATCTATTGATGATATTATTATTACTGAAGTTAAAAATAGATTTTTTTCCCAACCACTTTTAATGGAAAATATTTTTCTTATTTAAAATATAATTCGATAATAGTAAGAACAAACATGAACTACCTAACTATTGTTGGAGGGTAAGTACCCATGACTTCAATACCCCATATAGAAAATCACAAGGAGTATTTTTTTTGTGTGTATCAACTTTGAGGTTGATCAATGAAGTTGAAATGCACTTTATATGCATTCAATTATTTGTGAATTTCATATAATCATGAATCATAAAGGGATTTAAATATCTATGTCCCTTAATTTAATGAATGATTTTTCCCATGCTTGTTTAGTATAGAAGGTATCAGTGTGGACTTCTTATGTGATGGTGAGGGTATCTCATCCTTTAATTCAACAAATAAGTAACCCAAAACAAGCCCTTCTTTTAAGGTACTTTCTTATAATTAATCTGTCATTGAGTAAAAACTTGATTTCTTGTCAATGGAATTCCACTTTTCAAACTCAACCCTATAGAGGAATCATATTTTTAAGGCACTCTACTATCAAAGACATCTAACAAGTTATTGTATTGATTAATAGTACAAAGAATCTGGCTTGATTGAAAATGGTATCAACCTCCCTGATTTCTTTGATATGTTTGTTAATATATAAGAATATTATTCCTTGATTTACAATATGAATTATTATATCATATTGATATTGATCGATGAGTAATTTGGCTAGGTTATCCAATGAATTTTCTCGAATATTATGAGAACTTGAAATATGATACAATTCTAATTTTGAAGGAAATGGTGATAATAATTCTCAGGTGTAGACAACTAATTGTGATAACTCATTTTCTTTAATAGAGTATTCCCCATTGCTTTTTTTAATCACAAAATCCATGTCACATTTCATATTTATTTAATTTATAGGTACATAAAAATCCCACTCTAAAACTATAATGAGGAAATGTTGTTGTACTAAATTATTGGTACAACATTTTGAGAGTGGGTGGGAATAATTTAAGAGACCTTTTATTTGGATATGAAAATAATTCCTATAGAAACACTATTGAGTATTTTATCCTCTATTATTTAACTATTTGGAATACAAGAAGCACCATAAAATTATATTTCTCACATCATGGTAGATTTATTGATGTAAATTACCTCTTAAGTATGAAGTTTTATGTCTACCAATGGCTCTGATGGGGAAGGGTGTGATTCCTGAAAATATACTAATGATTATATATTGATTTAATCATGACATGAAAAATACATTTCAAATTACTAAAGGATGAAATCTCATCTAAAAAATCATCCATTAAACATTTGATAACCAAGTATATACTTGATAAAGTGTATACAGTAGACCAAGATAATCTCATGGGGATATAGATAATGGCATCACTTTTGGAATGTAAATATATGTGTAAGGAAATATTTATTGATATCAATATATATTATCTCAAATGAAAATATTTTCAACTAATAATGTAAATAATTTTATCCTTTATTACATTATTCTTCTAGAAAATATTGTAACTAATTTATCACATTGTAGTAGCTATGTGGAGGATAAAAGGATTTCATTCCATATTAGGCATGAAAACATGTGGGTGAAAAATATAATGCTTAATTATATCAAAATAAATCTTGAAATAATCATCTAAATAAAATGTTACTCCTTTATTAATTAATATTTTGAATAGTAAACACTTTATAGTGAGTTTTATGTTAAATGACTAAATATAGGAAATGTTATTACGCAGTCCTCTCAACTCTTATAGGATTCTACTAGACTGAATTTTGAGCATTATCATGTATTTAATTGGATAAACTTTGATTCCGTGATAGTGGACTCTAAAAACAATAAATATCCCTAATATAACCCTGAAGGTTAATTTTAAAGGATTAATATTAAATTTGTATGATTTTAGAGAAAACTAATTTGAGTTCATCGAAATAAACTGAATGGTTTTTCAAATTGACAATAAAATCATCAACATAATAAATCAATGATTTTATAAAAGAGTATATTAAAAATGTGAATCATAAAATTTCAGTAACTAGACCAAGTATTATTCAAAATAAATTGCTTCATGTAATATAATACACCCCTTAGGGTGCTCAAAAATCTATAACCTACCCATCCTCTAGGGCCATCCAAATTTGATTATATCCAAAGTAACCATACATAAAAGATATTTCTTTAAAAACTTGTTGTCGCATTAATAAATATTTTTTTAATTAGAATATTTATTTCAAAAAATGATGTTTTAAGTCTATAAAATTGAATTATAACCTAATTTTATCATTCTTATACCCAATGGGGAAAATGTTGGAAAGCCATTTACGATAGTATACCTCCCAGATAATATTTTCCTTGAACAGTTTATCAGCATTAACACTATGAGTCAGATTCAGCATCTTTGAAACTTGATTATAACTATATTAATTAATAGGTGGGAATTGGTGTTGAAAAGACACTTGAGTATCTCATCTTATTGTATTTATCTGGTTCCATGAAAAAATTTCTCAATGCTATTTTAGAAAAGAAATATATTTCTCTTTATCTTTATTAACAATGGATTAATTTATCAATGTGGTTCATGGGTCTTTATTAATACCCATGTTCTCTAAAATTTACTCATAAACAATGTTTAATATACATTACTCAAAATCTCAACGAGCATATCCAATTTATTCTACCCCAAAATTAATGGGAAGATAGGATGTGTTTTCTCCTTGAGTATCAGTTGATTTCTCAATGGAATTATATTATTTGTTTGAACTATAATCATTCAATGAGGGTGAATGTTTTTTTGGGTTTATTCGACACTATTTGAATGGAGAAAATTTTTCCCAATCTATGTGTTCTCTTCTAATAATTCATTCTTAATTGATCATTAATACTTATCTATATTGACTAAATAGTATTCAACATTTAATTTTGGTAAATATTACAAGAATTAATTTTAATGTTCATGGGAATCATTATGATATTCATTTCTATTCATGCAGATCATTGAATAGTAGTAACCACTTATCTATCATAATGTATGATGATAACTTAGGGATCTCTATCATTGTCTAGAATAATCATGTGATTCTCTAAATCTAGGGTTTTTGATTTAATGAGGTTGATAGAATTTGGAAACTTTCTATAAAATTACTTGATGGAAGGATGAGTCTAACTTATAACCCATTTCTTGATGAAAACTATGTTAAACCCTTGAGCTATAGTTTTTTCCTTCCTATTTATAATATAATGTGTCTACATATCATGTTTAGATTATTCAAATAGAGAAATATCCACATGAAGTATACTAACTTGTTAATTAATGGAAACTTTAGACACTGATGGTGGGAGGGGGGGAACTTATACATGCATATGAGGAAATGGACATATTAACAGTGTGTTTAAGGTTTGGTCCTAATGATCCACCATGATTTCATTAATAAACATTACTTCCTCAAACAAAATATTTTATTTAATCTTTCTTATAGGTTCTTGTAAACTCTAAGTGTGCCTTTAAATATTCATATTGAAAGGAGAAAGATAAACCTCCTTATAACAAAAATGGTAAAAATTACATGATATAATAAGATTAATTTGGAATCTATTTTCCATAAAGGAATTATAGATGTTGGCATCATCAAGTTTTCTAGGTATATAAAAATATCTAATGAACCCTTTTATGGAAATTTTTTTATCCTTATGTATTAAATAAAATACTATGTGAAATAAAACTTGTTCCATCTCATAATAGTATGTTTTTGTAGGTCCTATATATTTATGTAACACATAAATGTGTGATATATCCTCAATGATATCCTTTTTAACTTCCTTTGATAGTTGAAGAGAATATATTATTGAAATATGTGAAGGAATTATGAAAAGGTGATTAAATAGATTATATTAATGAGACAATGGTTGAGATTTCTTTCTGAGTAGTTTTTATTTTTCTTGAGTCCTAGGTACCATAGTCAATTATAATGATGAAAATCCAATTTCTTGATCAAAGTATGGTGGTGTTTTTTTACATTTTAAGTCGAGCAAACTTTCATACACATGGATATTAACTTGGTGATTTTTTATCATCCAATTTATCTATTGAATTAATATGAGCAGAGTGATCCATAGAAGTTTCAATATTAGGCTAACACATCTATTAAGTCCTCTAAAGTTATTTTATTCTAGTATCTTTTGTATATATCATTTTAGAATTCAAAACATATGAACTCTATGGTTTCCTTGATTATATCTCCCTATATATAAAATAATCCCCAATGATAATTTGCGTGATGACCAATTTAGTAAGAGTAATCATAATAAATAAATTTCTCTATCAGAGGGACAACATTTATAGAGCCATTTTGAGGTTACTAATTGGATGGAATGCCAATTTAGCAGTGTGATTTCTATTCTACCAATAATAGTGATATTAAGTCCAGAATATTATTGATATTTTTTTGGGTTGACAAGAATTTCTATACTTTTTATTTACCACATAAATAATGATTATAGAGATTTTTAGATAGTTGTGGAGTGTATGTTTTTATCCCAGATAACGTAGATGGAATTGAGGTCATTAATAGTTGATTTAACCCTGCTCTGATGGATGAATGTGTATGGTTTAATGATTTTTTGGTCATATAGTTTTTTAAATATTTTTGATTCCTATTTGGAACTTTTTCTATTCTTATTTTTCCTCATTGGTTAGTGTATCATACACATACACTATATATTTCTTGCAGATTTCTATAATTTCTCACCCTTTATTTAACATCCATTAATCCAATTATTTAAAAACAAATATATCCTAGATGTTGTATGAAATTATTGATTGATATGGGAAGTAGTTAGGTTGGTCATTTAGTACTACCACATTAAGAATTTTGACATCTTATAGTGTAAATATATTTTTCTCTTGAGTGGTAATAAAATACCATTAAACATGTTTTCTTTGAAAGGAAAAAACCATATTCTTCTTTTTTTCATAACTTTTTTAGAAAAAATCCTTGTTTATGTTAAACATATATGTATTGGGAAGTGAGCGTTGTTATTATTTTCCAAAAGGACGTTTGGCATTGAACTGATCCAATTTAGGGGTTGGGGTCATCACTGATGAAATTTTTATATTGATAGTATAAGTTTAAACCTTCTTATATTTCCTTACATGTCATGATAGTGTCTATATTTCTTTGGTTTTGGTGCACCAATGGAATATCCCAACCATATTAAAATTAAATTAAATATTCTGAACTAATCATGTTACTTTTGAGAGATGATCAATATTACCATCTCATCTTGAATATTTTCTACACATATCTCAAGAAAGTGTTCTTCTAAGAACTATATATTGATGAAATGGCTATTCCACCAGATAATTATGTTTTTGAATCTCTCACTTTCATATTGTTTGTAGTTGGAGAATTCAGGAATTATTATGTTCCACAAGGTTGATCATAACTGATAAAAGAACTATTTATGGAGATATGCCAAAAATTAAATCAATACATATGTTATATTTCTATACTAGATGAATGTGGTACTTAAAGTGTCTACATGAATCATATATGATTCCCTTCTTCTTTATGTTATGGAGTTATACGTATCACACCATGCTATGATGTAAGGTGAATAAGGTGTGTTTCAAATCTCCTATACCATTGCATGCAATTCATTTTTTTTTCATTTCTAGAAACCGGTTTATGGGTTCCCGATACCCAAACTTGCTACCATAGTCGAGTAGAAATCATAAAAAACATAGAATACACATCATAATAACTGGATTCATCTCCGTATCCCAAGCATGAGTCCTATTCACCGGTAGATGATTCCCATTCCGGGTGCCTCCAAAAACGTCTACTTTGAACCCGACTGCGAAGTTGATCAAGAACAGATTGATCTGGGGGTGCCTTCTTGGACATGCTACCCTTTTTAAGGGCCAAAGTCACCTCATTATTCCACCTTGATGAAGATCTAGTCTGCATCGGCCTTGGAAGAAATGAGTAGTCCTTCCTTGGTCTTCTTCTTGGCGTAGCAGACAAAGAACCATCAGCTGAAGATCTAAAATGTGAATGTAGAAAGAGTCTAATATACCCATTCATGATATGATTTCTCTTAGGATAAACTAGTTAATATTATCCTTCCATGGATTATATCTTATTAGTAAGAGATTAAAGAATTTAATCATGTTACATTTTTATATGTGAGGAGATTTTAGCAGGGATTTTACATGAGTATGATATTATTAGCTTCCTGATGCTTAAGTATGGTAAATTTCTTGAGATATCGTATAATGAATTTCCTAAAATGTTTTCATTATTACTTTTTTTGAGGTAATTCCTAATAATCAACAAGTGTTTCTATCAAATAAACATGCTAGTGTGTGTCTTAAAGTTGACTATATGGCTTGATTCTTCTCTTATAGGTTTAATAATTTATTCTTCTTAAAGAGGTTCTATTAAAGAAGACAAAGCTATTTTATCCAAGAAACAACATTTAGTGTGTATACTTGCTTTATTTGGTTTTTGTTAATCTATTTTAATTTAATTGTATCATCATTGTTCCATGAAATTTTTTCCTCAGTGGAGAGGACCTTGACATCTACTAATAGTTTTTAAGATATATATGTATCTACACCATTTATATTCTATTTGGAAATGGTTCACCAATTAAGTGGAAACTGAATATTTTGAGTCTCTCCCAGATCATCTTATATTTAATATCAGTTACACCTTCTTTATTATTATATATATCTATACTGATAATGTTCTCAATAGATTATTTATCTCTATTACCCACCTTTTCATCAATTTTATCCCCTATAGCATTTGTAGGGTCTATGTTGATAATATTTACACATCAAAATCCCACAATAGAAACCAAATCCTCATCTTTATCTGAGAATTTCATTAGTCATCAGTTTAATAGTACCCTTTTAGGTTAATATCATAATCCTATTATTTTTTTACATATCAAATATTATTTTGGGTTTTTAGACCCTAAGATTCTTTAATTTATATTATTGGAATATCCATTAAGATAGTAAGGAAGATTGCTTGTGAATAGTGATTCTGAGTGAATCCCTTGACTTCCACTAAGCTTGCATTTGATGGAGAGGTTATTCCATGGATAAAAAATGATACTAATTATAAGTAAATCTTATATGGGGGTCCCACAATCCTATAGAATATTGAATCCCCTTGGTGAGATTGAATCAAAAATCCATGTATCCTTACATATAGTTTCTTGTACTGAGAGTAGTGGTAAGCGTAAAATTGACCAAGCAATATGATATTTTGTTTCCCCTAGGTTATTATAGTTATTTATACATCTCTTTTAACCTTCTAGGATTGTATTTTAGTGTGAATCAAATGAAGTGTTTTTTTTGGAAATCTTTAATAGGTGGTAACCAGTATTGGTAGTGGATCCATTTCCATAGAGTTTACTTATCTCAATCTTACATCATTCATAAATTTTCTATTATCCTAGTAGATGATATTTTCAATCACTCTCTCCAATTGAATATTCCTCTTCCAAACTCTAAGAGAAGTGGTATTCTATTTGATTGACCAACTAAAATACTCAAAAATTGTATATACTTCATGATTCAGGATAATAATATTATAGACTACCCTATTGGTATTGGTTTATTGATTAGAAATTATAGTGAAATGAAACACCCTAAAATCACCCAAATATATGATTTTAATATGTGGATAATACCTATTGATTATTTAGAAGAGTAACTTGAGGTTTTTTAAGTAGGATTATTGAAGGTTCTCAGGTTTTTTGACCAAATTGGGGTTTCTTTCAACATGGATAATCGCCAAATAAACATGGAAACATTTCTCAACTAATACCTTTATTTAGTGAGTATATCCCTCCTAAGATAGATTTTTTTATTTGATGTAATGGAACATTTCCCATATATTTTATTTAAACTAAGATATACATTTCTCTTTGAGTATTTCAAGGATTTAATACTAATAAATGGCAATGGGATAGAACATGAATTTTATTTTGTATTACTACAGATATATCCACATAATAAGGGAATGTTACTTTTCTACATCAAGCACTTCTTCAACCAGTTTTGATCATAAAGGTCACTTTTCTACTATTTCTTGAAACATTTTTAATCACTCTGGATGTTTTCAACCACATTTAGGAATTCATGATCTGATAAGTAAAAAATTATAATCATTTACCTAATGAATCCATTGATTGGGATGGGAAATTTCTTATTGGTTATGTAGTTCTTAGAGTAGTTTACTTTATATTTGAAAGTACCTCCCAATAGGATAAAACATTTGGGATAATTATAGCACAATGAGGTTGTTCTTTTGGAGAAGATGCACTATCCTAAAGAGGGACCTTGTGGTAGGTTCCATGGATACAGCCACCATATCTTAGGATATATTTATTTCTAAAACTATAAGGATATTAATATATGTTGGATATTTCATCATGAGTAGGACCTCAACTAATATATCCACAAATAGGTCCTCTATGGTGATCTTGTTTATTATTTTAGGGATTACTTCTATAATGATCATCCTATAGAGCACCATCAAGATTACTTTTTTCTTAATTGATGGTATAGGAAGTAACTACATGCTTATAGAGTGGTTAATCATGGGAAGGACCTCTATAGTAGGATCCATGGTGAGGACATCAATGGTTGATGTTTTCTTGATTACCATTGTGAGGAGAAGTACCATTCTACCAAATTTTTATTCCATGAGTATGGAATTTAAGAAAAATACTCTAGGTATAATCTTTAAATCTACATTATTTTGACTCATCAACTAGTGGGGACCTTCTAATATATTTTAAATCACGTTACATGGAGGACCTTCTTAACTAGTGTCATAGGGAGGACCTCTTTGATTATAAAATTATGTTTTACCATGTGGAGAACCTCTTTGTATAATCTTTATATTGTCATCGAAAGGATCTCCACAAAAATTTCTCTATGGAGTACCTCCAAGGTTTCCAAGACATTTCTAAACATTTGGATGGATTTCATGTTTTTTGGGTTGTTTTTTGTTCCATGAAGAAGAACTATATGTTTAAAATTAAAATTATTATAGGGAGATCCTCTACAATGAGATCTTTAGGGAATACCTCCAAGTGTTTTAGATGTGTTACTAAGGGGATGACCTATGTAGCTTTTTTTCTCCCCTACTGATATAGGGTTAAATGATAATCAAGGATCATTACTTATAGTGATCAATAATCACACTCAAAATACCACTCAGATATGCTAGTGGGTATTAGAAATATTGGAAGTAGTAGGTTCATTAACTTATTACGGAATTATGGTGGTTGATTTTCTATAATTAATTATCCTACAAGGTGAGATATTTTTGATAATCATGGTTAGAAATACTTCTTTTGTATATTTTTATGAAATGGGGTTGTTTGTTTGTAATGAAAGCTATAATGGATCGGAATCTTCCTAAGTAACTCCTGTGAATTTTTCTTAGCATGAGGGGTTTCCTCTTTCACCTCTATAAGATAATGAATCTATGTGTTTCCTCACTCTATCTAAGGGGTCCAAATGTGGTATAATGCGGTGATAGGTATTTTTTAACCCTTTTATTCTATCATTGATATAATGACAGATTTTGATTTATCTCCTTAAGTTATTCACATGTCATCTCCAAAGTAGGGAAGCTACAATAATGAAGTTACTCTCATACCATGAATTTCACCATGAAATACTGAATTCATTAAGTGGATGAAAACTTTTCAAGGGTAAATAACTTATATATTCATCAAAACAATGTGTACATCTATGGTACCTCTTTTTTATGATTCATTGAAACCTATTTCATCCTATTTTTTCTCCAGAAAATAACGGAGAGCATAAATTTGTGGAGTTTATTGATTGATGATTATAATTGGATATTAATGGGAAGAAAATAAACAAATGAACTCATGAATTTAGTATCAAAAAATGTAATTTATAATCAATTGATCTATTTCACATGTAAATAATTTCTTATCAAATTCTCAATTTTTTCTTCTTATGTTCCCACATTCCCATTTTTTAAAATATTAATTCCAAAGGCAGTCAGTCATAAATATAAGTTAACTCTTGATTTTAGTAATACCCATTCAAAACTGATGGTATGGGTGGATAAATCATCTCATGAGGGATCATATTTTCTACTATGAGGCTTTATTTTAGATTTTATTAAAAAAAATAGGAAATTCATCCTATTAATGAAACCAAACACCATTTTTATAAAGTGTACTGATTGATACCATGCATTAATGAATAATAATATATGTATGATAGGCCCTCCATAATTCTCATATGGATTTCTTGAGTTATGTTTTAAATCCATATAATGATTCACTATGAAATTTATCACCTCCCAGATAATAAAAAGTTATTGTGGAGTTGGTATTAGGGCTATAAAATAGACGTCCTACACATCTATTTGAAGGGAATCATAAACCACATAGTCAAATTCCATTTAATTAAATAATAAATAACTTTTAAGGTTATGTGACAATGACTAGTGGCATGGATTAGTCTGGGGTTGGGTTTTGCAGTGATGAAGTGGTGTGGTGTTGATTGTCCCACAGTTTTGTAGACTAGAAAGTCCTCTGAAGCTCTGTCGATGAACCATTTTCATTCAACCTTTTATTATGACATAATTTTACTATTCTTCTTCCATGTAATGGCCTCTCATAGTTAGGGTTTGTCTTTGATGGTACATTCCTCTGTTATGATAGTAGTTGTTCAGCATAGGATGCCTCTCATTATCAGTCTTGTAGTTCTTTATCCCAGAGCTCTAAAAATAAATCCATTATCGTTTTTCAATCTCCCCCAACAGTTCTATAAAAGTATCATTTTTTGATTTTGGCCCCATTGTTGGTTGATGTCATTATTTCCCCTACTTTGGTCTACTATTCTTGGGCCCCCTCTACAATTTCTCCTAGACCCCTTACTCAAGACTCCACTCCTATCTTGTTTGATGGCCTTGACAACGATTTGGTGTGTGTTGGGGGCTTCTGTAATCGTGGATCAGTTAAGGGATCTATGCTCATAGACGGATTATTTCCCATTATGGTAGTAATGGTAGCTCTTATGAATATTATTTTTTGGTTTTTCTAGTTGTGGATGGACCTTGGTGTTGTGGATTGCGGTGCATTCATGTCTTAACGGAATCCATCTTTTCTGCTCCTAGGTTGGAGGTGGTGTGTCCCAAACCATAGCATCGGTCGTGGTGTTCAACCTCAGTGTCTCCCTGTCTGGCTCTAGAGAGATGTCATAAATTTTGGCATGCCTTCGACTGAATGGTAGTACTGTATCCCAAGGTTGGGTGATGCGGGTGATGGATGTGACATGGGTGAAGTACAGGGCAGTGACGGGTGATGTCACGGGGAATGATGCATTCTTGTGTTTCATTTTTGGGTGATTCTAGTCCTCAATAGGGTCCCTTGGTCAGCCCATTTTTGGTTAGTGTTGTTTGGGTTCCTTTTTGGGCGGGTCTGGACTTGAAAGTGGTTCTTTTCCCTGCATTCTTATGGCTCTCTTTGGGGGTGTGTCCTAGTAGTTGGTTCTCACTTAACCTTAAAGAGATTTATTTTATAATTTTTTTTTGATGGTGTGGAAAAGGACTAATCACTACTAAAAAAAGAGGCCTTTAACAATGATATAATATGATTTTATCAACACTAGAAAATTGTTAACAACCATAGTGTGGTTAAAAGGACAAGGCTTTTATGGGCACAAAAGAACACTAATAAAGAGAATCTTTATCAGCACAAATAAAAGCACTGATAAATCTTACTCTTTTCATCACTTTTATTTAGAAATGATAAATATATCCTTTATCATTTCTTTTAGAATCACTAATAATGATTTCTTTATCAGCACCTCTAAAATGCGCTGATAAAGGCTATCTTTATGGGTTCTTTAAAAGGCAATAATAAAGGATTCCTTTATCATCACTTCTACATTAACTAATAAAGGATATCTTTGTCACTAATTTTTAAATATCTAATAAATTGACCTTTATCAATGCTGATAAAGGGATCCTTCATCAGCGTATTTAGTAGCGCTGATAAAGGAGAAAATTGTAGTTTGATGCTATAGCACACTACAGCTCCAGAAACAAGGCATGCAGTGTGCTGTAACAATACACTTCATAAACAAAAACAACTATAGAAGTTAACAAAAGATGATACAAATACTGAATTTAAATGAAAAAAATTTCCCACACAAATACAAGAAAAAAACACTATTATAGAGTATGTCTACTGTTTTTTTACTAAAATTGACATAAATTTTGAATAAAAAGGTGCACTTGGGGTCATATCAGTCATATAGTGAGTTGAATTGAGGTTTGACTTATTCTTAAACACCAAAAATTACTTATGGATCATTTTCCTAAAGTATCAAAATAATATAAATGATTTTTCTCGGTTTTGAGTATGTTAGTTGTGGTTTTTATTAAAATTAATGTTAGTTTTGAATAAAAAATACATTTGGAGTCATACCAGTCACACCATGTGTCAGATTGAGGTCCCCCTAATTCCAACATGTCATAAAGGACTTATGGATCATTTTCCTAAAGTACCAAATAATCTGAATGCATTTTTTCAGTTTTGAGCATTTCAGTTGTTCTCTACACTAATATTATTGTCAGTTTTAAATGAAAAGACATACTTGTAGTCATACTAGTCACACCATGTGTAGGATTGACTTTTTGTTGATTCATACATGTCTTAAATGATTTATGGATCATTTTCCTAAAGTTAAAAAAACAATAAGAATTAATTTCCTTAGTTTTGAGAATGTCACTTATGTTTTTTTACAAAAATGTGACTTTAAACTAGAAACATGCACTTTGATCCATACAGGTGGAATCGTGTGTGGTTTTGACATGAGAATAATACATACACCTCACAAATTAATTATGAATAATTATCCCAAATTATCAATACAATATAATCTTGTTTTATCAATTTTCAGTGGGTGACACATTTTTGTATTTAAATGTCAATTTTAAACTGATAACGGGCACTTAGAGTCATATAAGTCACATTGAGCATCATATTCTGGTGTAGTTGATTCCTATACATCAAAATTGACTTATGGATCACTGTTTTAAAGTACCAAAATAGTTCAAATTATTTTTATCAGTTTTGAGTAGGTTTGTTTTTTTCACTAAAATTAATTTCAAATTTGAGTAAAAAGACAAACATGGAGTCATACCAGTCACATCGTCTGCCGGATTGAGGTATGGATAATTCTTAAGCATCCCAAAATACTTATGGATCACTTTAATAATGTATCAAAATAAACAGGATGTGTTTCCTTAGTTTTGAGTATGCCACTAGTGTTTTTTTACTAAAATGTCATTTTAAATTGGAAACAAACACTTTGAGCTATACAGGTGGCATCGTGTGTGGGTTTGATATGAGACTGATTCATACATTTCATAGGTGAATTATTAATCTTTGTCCTAAATTATCAATACAATATGAGTATGTCTTCTCGGTTTTCAGTGAGTGACATTTTTGTATTAAAATGTAAATTTTAAACTGATAATGAACACTTGGAGTCATACCAATCACACCATGCGTCAGATTAAGGTTAGTCTGATTTATGCATGTCACAAATTATTATGTATCTCTTTCCTAATGTATCAAAATATAATTAATGCGTTTTCTCAGTTTTGATTAATGTTAGTAGTTTTTTCACTAAAAATAGTGAAAATTTTGAATAAAAAGGCACACTTTGAGTCATACCGGTCACCCTGTGTGCTGGATGGAGGTGTGGATGGTTCCTACAGGATGATCTTATAGGTGGATTACTACCCTATAAAAAATAACTTAAAGAGTTGGTGAAAAATGTTATTTTAATAAGACACCTAAAACAATTGAAAAATGGATCTTATCATAAGTGACAAGTGTTGTGTGCACTTTTAAATAATTTTTCAAAAAACAATCATGGTATGATCCTCATTCTACTTAATTTCAAAATAATTTTATTGTCTTTAAGCTAGAACTTCTTATCCACCTTCTCCTTGGACTCCACCTTGGTCTTTTCATCCACCTCCTCCCTCACGTCAATCTTCGACTCTGACTATGCCTCTGACATCACCTCTACCTCTGCCTTCACCTCCACCTTCACCTTTGCTTTCGCCTCCGCAATTTCCCAATAACATTATTTTTTTAGGCTATTGCTTCTAAACAAATTCATTTCTACCTACATACTTCTCCATGATAAAGAGATAAAAATTAATATATAAGCATTATGACATTAATGATTCACACCCTAAATATATTTCAATGATCATAAATCATACTAGACCACAAACATTGTAGGTAATCACCTAAATTTGTTATCATCGTACATTTTAAAAAAATTTATGTTTCCCACTCATATTTAAAAAATTGATTTCTTCTTTTGAGTAATTAGGTTGTCATAAATCTTGATTGTACTAAGAAAATATAGACAAAAAAATTATTGTGTAATATATTTAATGAAATTTTAATTACATTTTGAAATTACCTATTGGGGGATACTGGTCTTTTCATGATTTAAGATTTCTCTCATAAATTTTCAAACATAATATCCATAATCGATGTCATTATCTTATTTCAGACACAGCAGAAACATTGACCAAAATAAGTAATTTTTTTAAATGTTTTGATAGTTAAATATTTCTATATATACCTTTATTTTTTCCATTTTTAGTCATTCATAGGATTTATCCCTTAAAACGTTGACTTCATTCCATGATATAGCATGTCTTTAGTGACCACCCTATCATAACTAAATTCTTGTTAAAACACAGACTAAAAAAATAATTAAAATTTTATGTATAAAATGTTTATTGTAGTTTATTACATATTCAAAATAAACATTATGTGTGCTCCGTTGGTTGTATATCCATGCATTGGATCCAAAAAATGAATATTCAGGGTGTCCAAATTGACTGTTATCATTATCCAGTGAGTCCTAAAAACCAAAAACAATAATGTAATGAAAAAAAATAATATTTTTTTTGATTAGATTGTAGGGTTTTACCTTTGAATTGTATGCATCAAAAAGAGTCTATCATCTGATGATTTTTTATTAAAATCTTTGAGTAACTCATCTTTTTTCTTCATAATTTCTTTCTTATACAAATTAAGTGATGGTTTAGAAATGATATAGGGATTAAGGAATCCAAATCATGAAATTCACGATCTTCACTTTATATAGTTGGGTTATAAACACCTATACAAAATATGAATAGTTATTAACATTAATAAACATATAACCTCACTATTTGGACAGATATATTATGAACATTTACCTTATGTATGTATTCACAATTGAAATGCCTGACCATTCATTCTTGAGATTCTCATTTAGAGTCTTGAGAGAAATTTCATATGTCAAGGAATATCCATATACTTCTTATTCATATTCAATGTACGAAATAGTTTAATAATTAAATGTGGTATATGCATGGTGTTTTAATGATAATAAATGTTTCAATGGATGTTTTGGTGATAAGGTACTCTCATTAGGTTATTTTAATTTCTTGGTTGATTCACTAGATTTTATTGATTGGACCTTCCATTTCTCCACCACTTTATCCATCTATAATACCATATCTCACTTCATGCATTTTATCATCAACTATTACATGTTTTTCATATGAAAAAATTTGTTAAATACTTACCTCGTGTATATTTATAATATTATATAGCCATGCTATGAGATCTCCATTAGCAGCTTCAACCATTGTAATATCTGAACCATCAAGTGGAATATGCAACTCAATAGTCAGATCATAATCTACATCAGTCCCCACTCTCATGTGATCTTTTGGGAGGTCATGATTATGTAGTTGGTCTCCCAAGATATTATACACCACACCCATCACATCACAGTAGTATGTGGTTGTTGACAGATATAAATCACATACAACTGTACCCATCAGAATTTAAGTAATATAATGTTATCAGAAGTTTTTTTATTCACATTTTGGAGAAAGAATAATGAAAAAATTGATTACCCCAAGTAAATTATGCAGTTTGGGGGAATTACTAGAAAAAAATCTAGTGGGATCATTTAGTTCATGTGTGTATATTTGCTTCACCGCTGGTTCTCTTTGATCCTTTCTTATACATTGGTCTTCCAAACCATATTGCAAAATAATATCTTATAGTGAGTCTATTTGTGTCTAAAATCGGCTCACCATATTATATGTATCTTCATGTGGTTTTATATTCTAGAAATATGTTTGAGGAGATACTTTAAAACATAATCCTCTAATGTGACCATATTGTTCGAGCCACTTTAATGCTATTGAAAGTAACTTTTCTTTTGGTATAGTCATTGTCGATTCTTGTATCAAAACCATATAAAAAATATTAACATAAATATATATTTTTTGTAATATTGTTATAAATCATAAGGAACAACAATTATTCTATACTTACACTTGATTCCCATACTGATTCTATGTTTTCATCAACTAATTTACACTCTTTATTTACACAAGCCTCCTTCCATAACACATTAAATGTGGTAGAAGTGGATTCAAATTTTGTTTCATCAATCTCCATATAAAAAAAAGAAACATATGTTGTTTCATATTACATAATTAAACTTTTATTGTTGACTTAAAATACAAACCAATTTATTATGTAATGAAGTTCACCCCATCATTCCTTTATTATGAGGTATGTTTGTTTTGATGCATGTTCTTTATTTTCAGAACTCTTTTATTGTTTCATAAATTAACAATTTTGAATCATGTCGGATAAAATAAATAATGTAAAATAATATATTATTGACTACAATAAACTGGAAATAATTTATCATTGTGACGATTGATGAAAGTAGTCCATGTTTCCTTCTTTATAATGTGTGAATAACTAAGTGGTGGGTAGGGCTTCATTTTCCCCTTAGCATCCCTAACATGTAACTTTATAAGAAGAGTCTGGAAGCCTCTATGGGAATTTCTAGTGGCCATTAAGATAAATTTATTAGGGAACTATTCTAAAATAAATGAAGCCTAGAAGGAATAATGAAAATTTAATCAATGTTTCATTGTCTAATTTTTCAATAAAAAAGAAAAAGTATATTATAACATTACCATTATATATTTCTAAAGGATTTACTTTATTATGATTTGGATGCAGCACCATGAATCAATGTCAATCAGTACATTCATTATCATTGTGAACCCAAGATAACTAATGAACATTAAATTATTGGGGTTAATAGGTTGGTCGTGTTGATTCCAACCAAAATCAGATTTTATACCCTGACATCTTTCCATGATAATTTTATTCATGATTGTGATGATGTACCATTTTTTTCATCAACATGTTTTTGATCCCCTAATAATTCCACAGTTTCATCATCAACGGTCTATTCTTCCTCGGGATTGGTAACATCATCTTGTTCATAATACATTGTCTACATGAGTAGAAAAGTATTTAATTTGTCTTGAATAACAGCAATACAATACACTCTATGCATAAAATTACACATTTTCATGCATCTTGTATGAAAATTATTACTATCTTGAATAGAAATATAGTACTTCAACATTATTGTACAACTAAAATTTACTATCATTATTTAATCCATCATCAAATATTGATTGCCTTCAATCTCTTGGTGGTGGATTAGACTCCCCCTTTCAACCTATACTTCCTTCCATCATTGTGGTTCCAAAGATCATTAATGACATACCTACCGACCAGTTATTATTCCATTTTATCATTTTATATTTATCTCCCATCTTTTGCGGACATCCATCTATGTTACTTCAACTAATCTACCCAAAATTGATCCCATATCGTGTACTAGTGATCATTTTGGATGAATACTACTCCCCGTAGTTCAAACAACACAGAAGAGATGGGGGATGAGTCTCATAAAACAAAAATGAATAATAACTATTCAGGAGATGAAGGTCAAGTTTCCACTAAGGTTCAAAAATAACTTAAATTAAATTTTAATTATGCATTATAACATAATAAATTACAAAAAAATATGAATGAACATTCAAATCCACATGAATTACACTCTAAGATATTTTCTTATACTCACAAACATTTATTGTATTCTACTTCCTATAAAATGTTTCTTTTTTGGAAGGAGTTAAAGGAGATACAAACTTGTGGTGGTATTGGTGTGATTTGGATTGGAGATTTTGACAACTGGCCATTTCTCTAGGATTCTAAGAGAAAGTATCCTAATGATGAAGCCAAAATCAGGGTCAGATAGCTCAACTCATTGTGGGAGGAATACCTTCAAGAATCATATTGGAACCCTTTTAAGTTTATTACGGGTGAAGGGGAAGAGAATCAAAAGGTGTGTTTGGAATGTTTTTTCACACACAAAAATGTGCAACATGAGTATTTTTAGGAGTTCACTCATCATAGTAGTATTATAGTCCAAGTATGCTTAAGTGTGGATTTAAAATAGGATCCAATGTGATTTCACTCAAAATGAAAGAACAGAGATAATTTTATAAGAATATTCATATCAAGAAACCCAAAAAAATCATTCATTATGTTTCGATTAAATTTTCAGTGTCATTTTTTGTGTTATTAGGAAGTAGTAAATGAGGAGGATGAAAGTCTGAAAGAGTTAAAAAATGAGTAGGGAGATCCGGTATTTAAATCCATGGAATTGTATTTAATGTAGATTAATGAATTTAATCCGAGAAGGAGGTATGTCATCAATTAACTTTTGAACCAAAATGATAGGAGGAAGTCTAGTTAAAAAGGGGGAGTCCAATCCATCAACAAGCGAAGGAATGAAATCATGTGTTTGGGGAAAGATTAAATAAAGGTAGTGATGGTTATTTGTACTATAGTATTAAAGTATTATATCACTTTTCAAGATAGAAATAATTTTATTGCAAGATTCATGAAATTGTGGACTTTTATGTATGGAGTGTATTGTATTGTATATATATCTTACCAAAATGAATCCTTATTGACACAAAATTATTTTTTAAATCTGTGGTTTTTTTTGTGTAAATTTATTTATGTTTCTTACAACTATTTTTTGTTGTATTCTTTTTTAACAACAACGGATGGAGATGCAATTCATAGTGGTCTTGTATGAAAAATAAAATTAAAATACAACATAATAATGATAAACAAATATTTGAAATGACTATGTATACCCATCATAATATCACAATTTATAAATCAACCTCATATTATATTCATCTTATCTAGGTGTATAAATACTCATCAACTTTGAGGAAACTTTCACTTTTAATTAGGAAGATATACCCACCTATGCACTCCACTACTGTATAAAATTGACACTAATTACTCTTTTACCATATGTTTAATTATAGATAATATTGATGTTAATAAAATTATGAATAAGTTCTCATCCCAATCCTAGATTAAATATAAGATAATCATAAATAATGAATATGAAGCTTCAGTGTCCTAAGACCATCAACAAGTGTATAATATATTAGGATTGTACTTATCACTATATAAGAACCCAATATAGAAGTATCCATAGACTACTAATCCATAAATAATATACCAGTCATATCTAATGACCCTTCCTAGAAGGAATAGATTAAAAGCACCATTTTAGGTTCCCCAACTAACCACATCAATAGAAATGTTTCACATCAAATAATAAATAAGGATTAAAGTGTCCTGGGAACCTACACTAATGGAATAACTAAAAAAGTATCCTCAATTGAAGAATAATTAGAATACCTCCACTCTAATGGTCGTGAAGAAATGAATCTCACCCCACCTACATTCGACATCACTTTTGTATACTCAATGATTCCTCGCCTTCTAATTTTGTATATTTTTTTAATCCACCATAAGATCCCTCCAATAACATACATCCCTTTAAAGTGTGAATTTTCCAAATTATGCTCAGTATTGATCTAGAATTTTTGTACTCTTATAAATGAAATGAATCTATTCAATGAAATCCTAAATTTATTATTATGATATATTGCCATAAAATCATAGAGGAACCATAGATACTATATGTTCCCATCATTGAAAATTATACTACATATCTTGAAGTAGATCTACAATTACCTCTATGAAATGAGGATCAATATAAGTTCAAGAATAAAGAGGATGTTCATTGGCTACATCCTATAAAGATCAAGGGGTCAGAGTGGTGACATATTCTATATTAATTTAGATATTTACATAATTTTCCCCTTTTAAAAAACAATAATATTTCATAAATAGGCACAAAGTATTCTATATTAAATGTGAACCCCCTACCCCTCTCACTCATTAATTTCATTTTTAATAATTATTTTTAAACCTTAAATATAACTTAAAGAATTTTAAAATCATTCTTTTAAATATAAGTATGAAACAACTAACTAATAATATCAATAAAGGGGGTTACTAAATAAACTCAATCAATTAATAAGTTATATAAACCTAAGCATCACTAATAAGTAAATAAGAATGTACTATTTATTCATTTTTCATTTTTCTATTAATATAAAATTTTAATTTATTCAAGATAAAAATTAAACAAATACACATAAGAACATGAACTTTTATATATTCTTAC
Source organism: Viscum album (assembly GCA_963277665.1). Classification (NCBI taxonomy): domain Eukaryota; kingdom Viridiplantae; phylum Streptophyta; class Magnoliopsida; order Santalales; family Viscaceae; genus Viscum; species Viscum album. Next base: position 1,453,359,308 of record OY728125.1, read on the forward strand.
TGATTCCTACTTATCAATTCCTAAATAAGGTGCATGAGACTTGATAAGATAAGTCAAGGAAAAAAAATGACCTAGACTTCCTATGGTAACTCAAGTATCCACCATAATTTTTCTATCAAGATATATTTATGGATTGATTATTATGTATAGAATATTTTTTCTTTTGGATATAATCAATACCAATATCCCTAGTTTCACTATGATTCCATTTTGTAACATTTTTGACCTAGAATACCCAAATAGTTCCCAATTTAGGTCAGTACATCACCTCAGACACACTTCCTAATCACTAAAGTTTTTTGTAAATGTTAAGGGATATAGATAACATGTTTGAGAAATGGGTTAAACTCTTCAATGTTAAACTAAACTCAATTTGATCATGCTACAAATCCATCAACACCTTTGTAATAGCATGTGGTCAAAATTCTATTTTATTTATCCATATAGGCTCATACACATATGTTAATTGACCTTACCATATGAAAACAACATTCTATTTCTTTGAAACCATTGTCTATAGAGGAAAAAGATAAAATAGAACCAATAATTTTATTTTAGTGGTGGAGATATGAGATGTACGGTTCATCATGTTTAAGAAAAGTGTAAAAATGCAAAACACGGAAGCCCAAAAATCAAACAATGATAGAGAAAAAGTCAAAAATAAAATGCATTGGATTCTAGACATGATTAATATGAGGGAATATAGAGTAGTCATATCGACAAAAGAGGAGTTCTGCGAGATCTTGAGAATCACAAGTGACTGAGTCACGGGTAGGGTTATTTTAAATAGATTGGGGACACTTTTAACAGTGCTTTCAAAAATCACTGATAAAGATCTGTTTGATCAGTGCTAAATTGATAAATTTTAATAAAAGAGATATTTATCAGTGCTTTTTTAGCACTGATAAAAGACATATTTAGCATCACTAATGTTTTAGCACTGATAAATATTTATTTTAACAATGTTATTTTTGTGCTGATAAAGATCGAACTTTATTAGTGCTAAAAAAGTGTTGATAAATATTCCTTTTAACAATGCTAAAATTGTATCACTGATAAAGGTTTTATATTTATAATTATTTAAATAAATTTACTATATTTTTAAAATTATTTAAATTTAGTTATTTTTTTTATAATTATATAAATAGTTATTTAAAAAATTAATTATTATTATTATATAATAATTATAAATAACTAAAATTATAAATATAGTAAATATACATTTATAAATATAATTATTTATAAATATATATTTAAAAATATATTTATAACATTATTATTGTATATATAATCTTAAATACATGCATTATAAAAATGAGTGAAATTGAATAATTCAAAATGTGTACATGTTAAAAATATTGAAAAAATGGATAAGTTTTATTAATTAAATATAACTTATTAAAAAATATGAATATATATATATATAAGTGGATGAATACATATTTAAAATACTAAAACATAGTAAATAAATATATATAAATAAATAATAAAAAATGATCAAATTAAAAAATAAAATAAAAAATAAAAAAAATACTAAAAATAAATACCCTCACAATAATAGTATTAAAAAAATTGACTAAATAAAAACATAATATATTAAATATATCATGTTATAATTAAATTCTAAAATATACAAAATTTTCAATAAATTACATAAATATTAGGTGTATATGTTTCTATTTATTGTATAAATATATTTGTGTGTGTGTTTGTATATAAAAATTCATTAATTATATATATATATATACACACACACGTGAAATTTGTATAACACATGACATTTGATATATGTTAAATATAAAAATCAAACAACATTAAAACTGAATAAGACGTTAATATGTTTTTAATTAAAAAAAATTTCATTTTATATATATTTATATTTAATATATATTATTTATTACTATTTATAATTAATATATATATATATATTATTATACTTATTCATTTTTATTAATAATTATTTCATTTAATTGTTTTTAAATAATTGTTTAATTTATTCATTTTTATTTTTTTGGTTTAATTATTACAATTTATGAATTTTATATATCTATATTTAATATATTATAATTATTAATATTTATAATCTATACATATGTATATTAAATTTATTTATTTTTTATCAATAATTATTTAATTAATTAAATGTTTAATATTTTTCTTAATTTACTCATTTTAAATTTTTCTTTGTTTAATTATTTAATTTTATTCATTTTATAGATCTATATATTTAATATATACTATTTATTAATTTTTAACATATATATATATATATATATTCAACATATTCATTTTTAACAACAATTATTTAGTTAATAAAATTGTTTAAAAAGTATTTTAATTTTTTAATTATTTCATTTTATTTTGGACCTTTATGAGCACTCAAAAATAGATGATAAAGTGTATCCTTTGTCATCTCTAAAAATAAAGTTGTGATAAAGGTTAATCTTTATGAGCGCTAAAATAAGCACTGATAAAAAATGGACTTTATCACTGCATTTTTCTAGTGATGATAAATGCCAACATTATTAAAGGCATGTTTTGTAGTATTAAATGTGGTACCTTTTAAGGTCATGTGGCCTTGAAAAATGTGGTGAATTTTAGGGTCATGTCGCCTAGACCAATTCTATGTATTTTAAGGTTATGTGGAATAGAATATTAAAAAATTTTGTTTTTTAATGGTTTGGTGTGGGGATTTTTTATGAATGGCTATTTCTAGTTTACTTTGGTAGGTAAGACAAGTAGTTTTATAGGGGCCTACTCCAGGTTAGAGGCTCATTTGTGTCCATATATTGCCTATTTTTGACATATAGGATGGACGGATGATAAGACACATGGGAGATACAAACCAATAGGATTAATTATGGGTTTACACATGTTTAGTAGTCAGTTTATTCCTTTAGAAAATTAATTTGACACAATGAGGCTAATTAAATGAATAATATAATGAAGTCCCATTTAGAGAAACTATGAGTAGTGTCTTATTCTAGGAAATGTTTCCCCAGTTATCTAAGGGGATGGATCCTCATTATCAAACGAATACATTAATGATTATAACCTAAGGACCAAGAAAAATTTTAAGGACAACCTAGGGGAGATCTCTTATAGCATGAGAGACTTTAATTGTGAAAGGTTTGTAATAATTATATGTTCGTATGAATATGGAATATAATTCATTCATTCGAATATATAATATATGAAGTTTTCCTAAGAAAAATAATATTTTTGGGGGTTTACCTAATAAAAATAGTTCCAACATGATCTTTTAGGTCACTAGTGAAAAAGGATGGAATTTATCCCAAGTACGGAACAATATTGAGTGGGGAACCCATTTGTATCTATGAAGACTAGAGAAAATTACACATTAGGAAATCTTGGGTTACAGGTTTTATTATCTAAGGAACAGACTCGACATTATGGTTTTTAGAGAAATAGGTTTCATAGTGATATTCTTGGAAGGATGATTTTCATTATAATATGGGATGTTATAAGATCTATATATATAAAAAATATTTTTAACGTTTTTTAGTGTTAAAACTATGAAATTACACAAATAACCCACATTTCTATTACTTCTCTTATGTTTCGTATCATAATATCACCTAAGGTGTAGTTTAGAATACTTGGGAATGTAAACTTTTATATCATTCACATATGTGTTTTGGGATCTTGTTCGGTGTTGTTTTTTGATTTCAGGGTCCTTTCAAAAGCAAAGGGGTCATGGGAACCTAATAAACCACTCATATCAATCTCATGGGTCTATATACTTTAATGAGGTTTCATGTCATCTTTATGAGGTTTTATGTGGTAGGGCACAAGGAAGAGAACCTGGTGGTAGGGTTTCATGGAATGGTTTTAGTTGTAGGCCATGTGGTAGTAAGGTGTGAGGAAAGGCTCTTGGATTAAGTGTTATTATAGTTCCCTTTATGTTAGTGAAAAATGAAAGGTGTGTGTTAGTATACCATGACACATGGGCTACGGTAACTCACTCTCCTTTCTCCTTTAAAAATATTCAAACTACATTCAAGACTATATGATTTTGTCTTTGATGAAATTTGAGAAATGAAAATTATTTAGTTGAAGAAAAGATCTTATAGATTTCTTATCCTTAACACTAAGATAATTAAATGTTAATTTAGACATGATATCCACACTAAAAACTAAATAAAATAAATATCTTCCAAATTCAAAATATCCAATATTATATGTTATAGAAAAAAAATTTGAGTCCAAACTGGAATTTTTATTTCAGGTTTTATTATTGGAAAAAAAAACATATGCCACCATGAGGAAAGTTACAAATAATTTAAATATTATTAGATTTAATTAAATTATTTATTTAAGTTTTCGGGTGAATAATCATTTAAATCATATCATAGTCACATATTTTTAAATCAACTATTTTCTATGTTAAACAACAAATTGCGCTAGAGGGATAAGTTCTATGAAGGCATAAAAAATACAGGTGAAATATAAGAAACATAAATTCCCAATTTTATTACATCCTATGTGTTTTTTAGTTTCTATATAATTTTCTATTGAGGATTATATTGAAATTATTAAACATTTATAAAACCACATGGTGATCATGTAAAAGAAAAAAAGTAAAAAACACCATTTCATTGTCATGTCAAAATAATGTAGCATGGATGATTAGAGTAGAGTGTAATGATAGAACATGTGGATAGAAACAATATAATATAAATAATTATTCAATTTCTAGGTGATAATTTTCAATTTTCTTAGAGTATTATTGCTGTATACTATGCTTAACAGATAATTTAAGATGTAATTTTGTTTCCATAGTAATGAATTAAAGTTTATCCTAGTCTATTTTCTATTTTTGAAAGAAGGGTACTATATTATGGATTATGAGGCATTTTTTAGTAGTATATAAGTGATTTCATATTATTATTTTAGATAGGGAAACATTATAGTATATGAAGAGTGCAAAAAAGAAAAGTTAAGATATACTAATAATTTTTATGGTTTAATCACTTAACCATGCATGATTTTAGAGATCCCTTGACTGGATAATACCACACCTTAGTTTACACAAAATATTCATTGTCACCCCATTTTATTCCTAAAAAATCAATAATTCTCAACAAACACCTTTATACTTATTCCCTTTCCACCTAGAAACTACTTGTTCAATTTACAAATTTTAATGTAATTAATCAATTCTCTATCAAAAAAATTTATCCTTAAAATTTAATTTTCATCACGTAATTTCTCTATTAAATTCTCATTTAAAACCCTAAATTTATTTTTTATTTTAATAAAAAATATATACCTTTTCAGTAATCATCCCTTGTATTTATCTAAAATACAAATTCATGTATTTATACATCTATTTATTGAAAGTGATTTCCATTACTAAAATCATTAAGTAGTCAAAATGAAATCACTAATTAACCATTTTAACTCAAAAATAGATCTTAAATATCAAAACAAAATTATATAATTTAAAAATCTATTTCCAACATTAAAAATTGTTATTATCTTGAAAACCTTCTCAAAAAAACCCTTTATAAATTTACCTAATACTCAATAAATCAAAAATATATATTTAACATGAAATGAATACTTCATTCAACTCAATAATATGAGTTTCATTCAAAGAAATATATATTAAATAAGGAAATAAAATTAACATCATGTATTAATAAGAATAATATTTAATATCACTTAATTTTATATCTAATATATCACATAAATTCCAACAATGTCAATGTGAATTTAAACCATATCTAACAAAATTTTAAAAACCAATAGACAAAAAAACAATATTTTTCATTATTAAAAACATAATTATTATCCAATTTAATATCTATTATACTAAACTATTATTTATATTCACTTAAATTCCCATGTATTCAAAGTTTCTATAATTATTATTTATAATTTTAGTAATAAAATATAAGAAAAAACTAATTCTAACACTTAATAATTCATTTAATATTATTCATAATAGATTAAATTTTAATCCCCAATACATTCAACAAACACATTAACAAAATCATAATTAGAAATTGATAAATGATATAAAAACACTCATTTAAAAAAATAAGTTGAAATTAGTCACCAATGTCTTATTTAAAAATAAATACACACCAACAATATATGTCGGATTTTTTCACAACATCTTAGAATCATGAATCTCACTAAACTATAATAAAATTTGTAGATTAGATGATATTAGTACCAAAACCTAAATTCCTATCAATAATAATATTACATAAAAATTTTCTCCTAACTCCAAGATCACAACACAAATCAGGGAACTTGAGTTAATTATGAATATTAGAAGGAATTTCTTTAAGAATATATAGAGATGAAAATATATTTTAAAAATAATTAATCTCATAAAAATAATTTATCTAGTAAGAAAATGCAATATTTAGTCCAATTCCAATAACATAAAAGTTTCAAAAAAAATACCTGATAAAAAAGGTTGGATAATGAACTGGGTACCTAGTAGATAACCATTGTCCACCTAGGGTCTGCTTATGTATAGATCTATCCTAATGGATACCTAGCCATTTTCATAGAGATTTAAAAGATCTCTTCTTAAACTAATGTGTACCCAGTACCCTACCACTGGGTACCCAATAGTGACTTTTGGTTCATTCCAGAAAACACTACACTTATCTCCCATATTATATCATCTATTTAACCTAATACATCATAACGTAAATTTAAATATTCAAATTTAAAAAAAAATTAAATCAAACAAAATGACACACTTAGAAATTCATTGTTGTTATAAACTCCCCATCATCGATATTCTTGTCTCCCAGAATCATAATTTTTCATCTCTAATGAAAAACTACCTATATTGAGTCATATTATCGTTTTTTTATAATGTCACATCTTTCTAAAAACCATACTTCCACAATAAATATATATGAGTCATGTCATTTCTTTATTTATTCTTATCACTCTTATCAATGATTCACACCCTAGTTTTATAATGAAAGATGTGTCTCTCTCTAATTCCTCATCAACATAGTAGAGTCCATGAGATTTATATGATTCAAGTTTTTTCAAATTATATAAATTAAATACATAATGCATTAAAAATTATATTAAAATTAACAAAAATTTGTAAGAAATATATTTAATCCTCTTTAGGGTATAAAATGGTGGAACAAAAAAGAATATAACTCCACTTTATTAATTAAATGTTGATGTCCCAACCAAGGTGATACATGAAGAGAGACATAAACCCCAAAAAATAAATATATTAATGCCTCTTATCAAAATATGATTTATTCTAAAATTTAGTGGTAATTATCCACTTTTTAATTAATTAAACCTTGTTAGAATTTTCTTTCACCATGCTAGGCCTAGATAAAGTCACCTCATCATCCATAATCTAATATAAAGGTGATTGATATGGAACTCTATATAATTACTTAAATAGTTCCATCTAAATATAATCTGGGTATCTTTTTTTTAAAAACTCTATAAAATCTATATATTTTTATAGCACACCACTATAATCATGAATAAATTCTCAAATAATATCCTTAAGAATTTTTTAAAGCGTACTAAAACCTTCCATCATTTTGAGTATTTTATGTTACACTCTACTCTACATGAGTACCCAAATAATGTTGCAAAATATGTAAAAAATTATATGTATATACTAAATTATAATCAAACACAATACTATTGGGAACCCCATAATGTATAAAATTATATTAGTTATAAATATTTCCCATCCCATAAACCATATATGTTTTATGATCAATACAAAATAATAAATTTTAGATATTTTTTAAATGACTAAAAATAATGTGTTTTCCCCTTTAATGACATGGGAAAAGTAGTCAAAAAATACTTAGTAATCATACACCATTTCCACTCTATAATTATTAACTACTTAAACATACCTTTTAACCTATGATGTTTGGCCTTTACTTGATAACTTGTAAGGCCCATGAATATAAATTCACCCTTATCCCACATCATCTATGGACACCAAAAGTGTCATAAAACACTATGGTATATCATAGTAAATCTAGTATAAATTTTCTATCCATAAATGTTGTGGTCTCACATCGCTTCTTCCCATAAACCCTACAAAACCAAACGGTTTACATGACACTATAGAAGATAACCAAAATCAAATGTCCAACTAGGTATCTAATATCTATAATGAATTCTTCAATGATGATCTTATCACATAGAATATGAACACTAACCCTCATTCAATCCATTTTTTAAAACAAATGTGGTATTCAAGGGTTTTAAGACTAAAAACCCATCATCCTCATATACATCTAAATATTACTCTATGAAAATAGATATGATCTAACACTCATCTATTGATTCATGAACTACATCAACCTAAGATTTTCTAATCAATGAATCAGAAACATCATTCCCTTTTCCAAAAGTATTAATTATATAAAAGTAAAATTATAGTAGATAGTTTATACATATTCTATATTAAATATTAAAATCTAATTGAGATAATATAAATTTCATGATTTAATAATTGTAGTAGAAAAATATATCAATGAAAAAAATAGTGTCAACTCTTTAGTGAATTCACTACCATTACTAATTTAATAGCATTGGAAGGGTAATTCAACATGTGAATCCTAATATATCAAGAATCATATTCCATAGACCATCCCTCTATAATCAATCCCCACCATAATTTTATATTGAATTCATCAAAATATTCCCTTTAATGCTTACTCAGCATTGGTAAAACGAGAATGGGTTTAAAGTTCAATATCATATTCAACTCTTTAAAAATAACACCATATCTATCACCCAAAAGGAACTTTTCCCCTTTCCCAATAAAATTCTTTTTGTGAATAAATAAGTAGGATAATTCTTAAGTAAATATATTATATTGTCTTAAAATAACTATGAATATTTGAATTTAAAAAAAAATTATTGGGTATATTCTAGGGCATCACTATTTTCACTTGTTTAGTATCCATGGATATTCCTAACTCAAAAAAAATATTCCCCTAAAATTATACCTCTCGTATCTAAAATTCAGTTTTAATATCTTAATATAATCTCTATAAGAACTCCTATTCTATAATACAATAGCTAAATGGTCACCATGTTTCTCATTAAACCATGAATATATAAATATATCATCAATGAATAAAATAAAAATTAATCTACATAAGAATAGGTTATCTAATTCCCCATGTTCATGAAAATTTTATAACAAATTTTTATGCTAAAGGAAGTCATGAAAAATTGAAAATGACAATTTTTTTCAAAATCTATCATTGGTACACCCTCTAATCTCACACATAGATGATGATACCCAAAACCAAGAATTATTTTTAAAAATTAAAGGGCCACAATTAGTTAATAAAATAATTAATTGATATTATATTATAGATATCATCTCTTTATAGTTAATTATTTTATCCTCTGGTAATTAATACATGCTCGTAATCTCCCATAAAAATATTTGGAAAAAAATAGGTGCACCCTAGAGTGATAAACTATATCTAATTAATCACTTATATTTAATATTTTATAATATACCAATTATTTCACTACTCTAAAAGGGATTCATATGGTAAGGATAACACAAGATACTATTTTTACCTCATTCTAGTTTTATCATAAACATCACTTGCCTTTTTAGTAGTTATCCTTCCAAATCCTTTGAAAAGACATCCTCATATCAATACACCATGGGAGGAAAATATAATTGATAGAACATTAAATATATCTAAGGATTATACAAAAAATATAATATATAATTTTTCTTAGTAAACCTATATCAAATACAACCCTACTACAATGATAATCCCACTCTACTAGAAAAATATAAGACTCGTCACAACTAGGGGAGAAAGTTACTTGGCTATAGAAAAATTCAATGATTCCCTGTAAATATTTCAACCAATTCAAATCTAGTATCACATTAAAATTCTTCAAATATAAAATAATTAGGTCCTAGACATATTCAAATCCTGTAATAAAAGTGGAATAATTTTTACATAACCTAACAAGTTCCAATCTATTTCTAAGAAGAGTATCAGAAATCAAAACAATACGAAATAACTTGAAATTTAAACACAAAAAAACAATAAAATGCATAGATGAATAAATAGAATTCATATGTATCAAACAACATAATATTTCAGATCAAAATTAATGATAATAAAACATTTGATAATTTAATATCTCTCAAAATGATCACTCTTCACCTGCACTACAGTAAATAACTATCATAAAGTTATTATATGACTTTGAGCCCCAGTATCTTAACTTCCCAAATCCAAATATTCTTAGTTTTAATTTTATTTTAGAAGATATGATATCCTTGTGAATATATCTTAAATATTATTTCCAAAAATAAGTATTTTTATGTGCACTAACTCATGCATGAAATTTATATGTAAAATAATAATATCAAACTATAATATTTCATGTCCCCTTCTAAAAACCTGTAAAGATGTTTTATCATTCTACGAGAATAATATTTATTCATATCATTGAATATATATATATATATTTCATAACCTTTCAAACTATAATAATAACTCTTTAATAGAACCCTACTTCTAGAAGAAGTATAAGATATAGTTTTTCTTTAACCCAATATTATACACAACCCTTACGATAATCATCCATCTTTTTCATATATCTATTTTTATTCCAATAACACTCACTAAATCCCTCCATTAATTATCCAAGTCTTTTTATACATAATACCTTTTTTGACATGTAAATAAATGTTGTTAAAAAATATTCCCAACCATTAATGAATCATTGGTGTCAAAACATTAATAATATGATATGATTTGTCACAATCATTTCTGGTAAAAGTTGAAATAAAAGATAGAAAATACATGAAATCAAATAAATAATCAATTATAGATAGGTCAACCTATTTTAGATTTATAAATTCCAAGAACCTATCTACCCTTAATATCTCCAAATAACACTACTCAAAAAATAAAATTGGAAATTCATCCCATGACATCTCCTCGATCCACTTTACCAAAACAAGTAAATATCACCTACATCATCTTGGTCCTTCTACAAAGAAAACTATATGCTTCACCTTATTACTCATTTATACATCAATGAACATAGAAATATATCCCATTCCTTTTAAGCATTCTATCACACCTTCTAGTACAATATATCCTCTAGTATAAATAGGGTATTTCTCTAGAAATTCTTGAATTGTATCAGTCATCACTACCACCTCCTAAGAGAGTCTTACGCCCATAATCCAATGTGTATTAAGAAATTTTTTATAATATTATCCTCAATTATAATCTCAAGAAATTCTATGAGTTAATTATGATTTGAATCAACTTCTATATGGACCTCATTGTATTAGTTTTGCACCACCTTTTTTCATAAATATCATCACCACATTACTTTAGTTATATGAATATTTATAAAATAAAAACATTAATTAGTAATAAAACATCACAATCCATCATCAAATAAACAAAAAATTCATAATTTTTCAAAATTTTGAGAAAATAATCAATAAAATTAGATTAATCACATCATTTCATTAAATTTATTCAACTACATAATAACCTATTAAAAATGTTAGTTTATAAATAGATAAAACAATTAACAAAACATATTTTCTCAATTAAATCACTAATTAAGTACATTTAAATTGTAAAAACAGATTTCATGTCCCAATATACCAAAATGATGCCTGAATACTTCAATATCCTGCCTCAGTCAATCTAAATTTAATACCAAAAAATATCATTTAAATTTTATAAAACCTAATAATACCCTTCCTAGGAAACATAAAATTTTAATATGGTTGTGTTGTTGAATCACAAAATCATATATTGTATACCAAGTCATTACCTCTAATATTATATATATCATTTCTAAATGTATTTAAATAATATAAATCAAAATTTCTCTAATTCCATTTTGTAACATTGTTATCTAGAATGACCATTCCACTGAAGAAAATTTCCACAGTACCTCAATGTTCTCACTGATCAATAGAGTTTAGTGACTCGTGTACAAGGTTTAGAGGTATAAATATAGGAGTGATTTACCCACAAATAGTTCATCTCTAAAAATATAAAAAATAAAAAACCCAAACAATCATATGTAATGGAATAATGTAAAAAACATAAAAAAAATTAAAAATGTATACTAATGATTCCAAATGATAGAGTGCATCCAAAAAATATATAAATAAAACCCAAGTATAAAGGTCAGTAAATAATAAAAATTAAATAACATAAAGATAATGGAAAATATCCCCTCAAAAGTTTCTAAATTAATGATTGAATCATCTCTATGATGTTTCCTAACATCTACTCCCATATTTAAAGGTTCTTAACCTTTACCTGCATCACTATAGATAAAAAATTATGCACATAAAGTGTATACATAAAAGGTGTGAGAAATGATCTCATTAAAAATCACTATGACCGGAAGCCTCAATTAGAATATATCATTTTATTATGTGAGTGTTTTAATGATATATATTTACTTTAATAATTAAAAAGTATCACATAATTCAATATGTTAGGATTTAACCATGCCACCCTTAATTTATGTACCTACATCAATGTAACACCACCAGTTTGGGGTATTTCCATATTTTATGGCTTATTTAATGTAAAGGAGTGTAAGGATTAAGAAATAGGATGTTTATAGAAGTTTTTTATGGTTTTAGAAGAATTTTTAAAGTGAAGGATTAGAGAACTGTTATGGGAAATCATGCTCAAGTCTCCAAGAAACTATTTAAGGTTTTTGGGGGTCTTTTTGAAAGCACGCAGTTTTCTCGCAGTTTTGGAAAAATCAAGAAGCTAACCATGAATATTGTAATAATTTAATTTTTAGATAATTGACATATTTATGACATGATGTTTTAGACGATAGGGCCTAAATGTTCAATGTGAATTTAATTTTATGTATATTTCATTTTTTAAATGAAAATGTTCTCAAAAAGTCCCATTTTGTCTTTGCTGACCTTGGTTATTGATATCTTAGGTTCCCCTAGGAAACAATTAATTATATTAAATATCTGGACTCTGATTATAATGATTCTTCTCGAATTTGGTTATGTAAATCAAAGGATAAGACTTTTTTCTTCCTTTCCATCTTGGATCTTCATGGTTCTTTTTGAACAGAACCTTACATTTTAGTTTTTATACCTGGATCTATGGGATATGAAAAGTATTTATTAGTTTTTTTTTGAATTTCATATAGGAATTGAAGGAATGTGTTATATCTATGAGATCATCTAAAGAATCAATATACCAAAAGGGTCTTAGGAAGGTGGTTTTCCCACCTTCCTCTTTTTCTTGGAATATGAAATCTATCATGCCTCTGAATTGTTTTTATCTACTTGATGAAAATCATATTTCCAAACTCTACTGAAAAAGTTCTATAATTTACCGTAATTGTTATTATTATTCGTAATAAGATTTAGGACACACCACATGGTATTTGAAAACCATGTATTTTGAAAAATGAATCTTTGGGTAATTGAATTTGGTTTTGATGGGTGTTCTTGGCATGGTTTAGTTTGTGTGTGTTCTTCTACATTGGTAAATTGGATCATGGATAGAAGTTAACATGATCATAGAAACATTTTTGAGTGGTTTAGGTTATCCATTTTTGTGTGTGTGTTGGGATATGTTGAATTTACATTCCAATATGTTTTAAATAAACTATTTATATATAGATTGAAGATGGGATTCACCATGATCACAGTAAAATTTTAGGAGGTATAGGTTTTTTATCATTGTGTGATTGGAATAATGGAATTGATATTCTGAAATTTTTGGATAAACTATTTATATATTTTTTAAAAGAAAAGTTTATTTTGAGATAAAAATACTATTCTGAATAGCTGATTTCTAGTTTAGAACGGCTTCGGTAAAATAATATTATCTATTTATATATTAAAAAAATGTTTTAAATTTCCTTTTATATTCCTCATATTGTTTTATTAAACTATAACCTAACAGTATTATAGTCTTAGTTCAGTGTGGAAAACTTCTCTTGGGGTTTCCTACCAGGTTTTTATATTCAATCCTACATATTCACCTTTGGGAATATATAAATGTTGTCTTCTGTGATATAGTAAAGGTAAAGTTTGAATAATTCACAAGTGGAGCACCTTGATAGTGGTTTTTGTGGATTTTTTGAGATGTTTCAATGGTTAATAGTCAAGACATACATTTTAGAGTGGTTCCCCATTGGTTCTTGATTTATTTTCTTCTTTAGAGTCACAGTTTTTCATGTTTATTTGTTTTCTACTATTACTCTAGTGTTTTATTGTTAATTATTTTGAGTTATTGAATATTATATCATGTGTAATGATATATTTATCTCTCACATTATTTTTTTGTTTGTCTTCATCTTGTTTCTTGTGTATTTTTATCATCATGTGTTTAAAGGGTAAAACATTCTCCCCTCGGTTCTTGTATTAAATTGTTGGCATTTATTTCCAACCTTTAGTGTCTAAGGAATGTCACATAATTCATTAGAACCTTTTAACTAGATAATAAAATTGGTTGGGTTGGAATGTAACAAATGGTATTAGTTTGTTTAGTTCTTGAGTTGGTATTGTAGCAAGGAGATAGATCATGTTGGGAAATAAAATGTATATAATAAAAATATGTATCTAAAAATTTTATGTTGAACATAAAATTACCAGGTGAGTCTGAGTACAAAAGGATTTATAAAAAAATTATGCATTTTGTATACTCATCGGTATGGGTTTATGTATCATGCATTAGTGAAGAGACTTCCTAGTAGGACTACATAGCCACATTGTTAATTGATTATGATATTGTGATGTTGTTATAGACTTTCATTGATATATATGGCTAAACATAGGATAGAAAAATATTTAATATGAATTAATTATAAATTGTTGATGTGGTTTTATAAAAAATTCCACTAGTGAGTAGAATGAAAACCCAAAGAGATGGTGTGGTAGAGAATGTGGTTCATCCTGAACCATAAGTGAACCCGCAGTTGGTTAATAGTATTGTGTAGGCATTCTAGGATGTTGAAAAGGATACATGGGAAGATGAACCTCCTCATTTTAATAACTAATTATAGTTCCTTAGTTTGAATCCATTGAAATTATAGTGTGATTCTAAACCAAAACAAGCAAGAGTTTGGTTAAGTAGGATAAATAAAATATTTGACTTATTTGGAACCCCATCTAATATTAAATTAAATCTAGTGATGTGAATTATAGAGGACATGGAACATCAATGGTGTTACTTAACTATTCGAGAAAATTTAGACCTTAAAATTAATTGGGAAGGGTTTTAGGATATGTTTAATAAATAATGTATCTTCCCTTCTTTCGACTCATAAATATGAAAAATTTATTCTAAAAGAAACAAATAAATATATAAATGGATTAATATGATACTAAATTCACTAAATTGGTTCACTTCACACTGGATTTAGTAGCTAATGAAACATTGATGTTCTGAATATTTGAGTCAAGACCATGACCAAAAGTATTTTTACTAGTATTTATGCTCTATATTATAGATTATACTGAAATGGTTAAGAGGGTATCTGTTAGGGAGATATTTGGTAGGAAATACTATTGTAAGAGACAACTTTTACCATATAATAATGGGTAGGAACTCTAGGTTAGGAAACAAACATAAGAGGGTAGGATTCTCCCAAGGTAGTAGGGTACCAGAGAATAAGTCTACTAGATCATTTTCTTATCAACAGCATTATAGAAATGAACTCAAATGATTTCAATGTGGATATATTTAGAAGATAAATAGGTATAGTATTGTGCATCTAAATAATTTCCACAATTATAGAAATAAATGGGTTCTTAAAAAGTATTACTACAAAAATCAAAAGTCAATTGGAGGATATGGATTGAATCAGCCTTGAGCGTCAAATGATTAGATGGAAAAATCTCATTAAAATAGTTTTTCTCACCATAATTAAGTGAAATAGGATAAATCTAGGAACACATTAGTGATCTATTTAACACATTAGTAGGGAAGAAATAATTATTCTATGAGTTTGGTTGATAATTAAATGGATATTACCAAACTATTTCAAGTGACCAACCTGGCCCCTCCACAGTGTGAGGTACCATCCTTTTGAAATTGAATCTTGTGTATGTTTTGTGTGATACTATTTTCTTTAAATACTTTATTGTTTACCATGTGGTTAAATAATTGGTATTACACATCAATATCATACCTCACATCATTCATATTAATAGAAATCTCAGGTAGTGGGAGTGAAGTGGATTCAAGTACCCACCATGTTACATTACCATTGATGCACTGTAGTTTATCTAGGAGTTTATGGTACTAGAGATTGATATTTTTTATCTAGTCCTTGTAATGGTTTTAATTATTGAATTTAAGGATCACATTTTTTGTTATTCTCAAAAACTGACTTTTATATCCATTGATTGTTCTATTCATGTATTCAAGGGGTATTCGTGTATTAACATAGTTAGAGGAGGTCCATTAGTTACAGTGGAAATAACCGTCTTTTCTTAGTTGGTACCACTATATTTGGTCACTGTAGAGGAAACTGAGAATAATAATATTCCCATTATAGTGGACTGATACTCAAATGTCTTTTTGAATGACTTGTCAGGGGTATAACCTTAGTGCTAAATCAAATTTTCTATCAATCTACTCCTAGGAACTAATCCTATTTCACTCCTGTTTTATATAATAGATCTTATGAGACTATGAAAATTAAAATTCCAACTAGAATAATAGGAAATAAAAGTATTTTCTAAAACTAAACATCACCTTGGTCTACTCTAGTTCTATTCATAAAAAAGGTAGCCAGTTTTCTTTGATTATGTGTTTATTATCATATAATGAACCAAATTATGATCAACAATTGATATCATCTTCCTCACATTGATAATCTATTGGTTAAATTAAATTAATCTATGTGTTTCATGAAACACACTAGTATTTTTTGATATATTTTATTTAAATAAATTTAATGCTATTAATAACTTTATTTACACACTACACCGAGATTACATGAATTGAAATATACTATTAAATAACTATTATTATTTAATGTCACTATTGTTGTCTGGTCATTAGATTGGTGGGTATGAAAATTAGAAACTAAATAATGAAAAAAAAATTATAAATGTATAAAATGAATTCATTATTAATTGGTTAAAAGATAAAAAAATAATTTAAAGTTTAAAATGGTATTTCTCTGACAAACTATTTTTAAGCGCATAATGTGTATTTATCTTAATAAATTAAATTAATAACTATTTATGAATGATTTTAATGAAATTTTTAGATAATATATTCAATAAAATATATTAACATCCATTTAATTATTATTATTATTATACAAGAAATGAGAATAAATCCATTTTATCATTCAAAAGTACTTTTTCAAAATGTTTTTTATTACATTTTTTATGAATATTATAATTAATTTATGAAACCTCTTTAAATTTTATTTTTAAAAATGGATATCATTTTTTTAATAGTATTATGATCAATTCTTATGAATTTTTTAAAAAAATTGACTTTTGAGTGAATTGTGAAAAATATAGATTCTTCAAATACGGCCGCTTTTATGAAATTATTATAAGGTAAGCATGAATTAATAAAAATTAAAACATTTTTCAAGAATAAATATATTTTTATGTAGTTAAATATATATTTTAGAAATTTATTTTTAATTGGAGAACCCAAGATTTACTATTGTCAACAGAAGTTATATTTTATTAATTATTTTCAGGTGTTTTTATTTAATGGTATGGTTGGAAGATGAAATTAAATTATGGATTGATCAAGAAGTCAAAAAATCCCTTGTTTATTAAATAACTACAAAAATTTACATAAATAAACCTTGTAATTGACTTCAATGTAAAATTATTTTTACACTAAAATCAGGTATTTTCAAACAAAATGTTTTTATGTGTTTTTTTCTTATATTAAATGTAATTTATACCACCTATATCAATTGAATCTAATAAAATGGATTCCAAATTTATAATCATTATGTCCAAAAATTTAAGGATACTATTATTTAATTTTCATATAATGATTTTTTCATGGTAAAAAGGTTATGTTGTCATATTTATGGTTAAAATGGGTTTAAAGTGGTTTAACTAGGATATAAGGATTGAAATTTCTCTAAAATATGTATAGATTTTATTGGTTGAGTTTATTCCCAACATATAACATCTTATATAATAATTTTGGGTGCCTTTATTAAACTTTACTTGATTATTATATATATTATTATTAATTTTTTTATGTAATTCCTAGTATGTTGTTTCTCGTACTTATAAAAGAGAGTCTCCTCTCCTATAATATTCACAATGTTGGAGCCTTCTATATTAGTGAGTAACTAAACTAATACCATATTATATTCTTTCCCCACCTACTAGATCTTTTTTTATTTGAAAATTTCATCATTCTAAAGCTTAAGGTGTAATCCAAGTGAGGTTTATGCAACGAATAGGTATAACTCTTAACCAAGTACTTTCAATTTTATTTATTCTTTTACCTCCAATAAATATTTTAAATTCATAATAATATAACAAATTTTTTATATTAAATATAAAAAATTATTATTAATATTATGTAACAACCATTATCCACCTCCTTTACATCCCACAGGAAAGGAAATCATCGCTTGTGTGTACCTGTGGACTACCACCTACACAAAGCAATGTGTTTCATTTTTCATCTTCAGTCTACATTGATGGTTAAAATGATGAATTTAAATAATTTTTTATAATATTTGTGATATTATTATAGTTATTTTAAGTTGAATTATTATTTAATTTTCTTATGTTCTATCCATTGAAAAGAATAAATATCTCTCATGCCTACATACGGACTACATCTCTATGAAGTGATGTAATTAAATTTTCATCATTGATTTATATGAAATGTTATAAAAGTGTATATAATTATTAAATATGATATTAATGACATAAAAAATATAGATATGATTCAAACATGATCAAAGTGCAATTATTAGCACTTTTAAACCAATACATACATAAAAACAAAGCAATTATCACCCAAAATAGTGATTTTAATAAAGAAATTTTATTAAATGGGTGATCAGATGTTATAAGTAAATAATTTTTGTTATGATTTATATGAGTATGGTTATATAATATTTATATATTTATTATATAGTAGGTTTTAATGAAAATGAATCAATATTGATGTAGGGGTTTATGTTACAGTCTCATTTTTTTTCAGGATTATCTATGCCAAATTTCTATTAAGGGATATTATATAGATATTATCCTTTAAAAATAATATATATTTTCTTAACTATTTATTTCTAGTGTTTTTATTCACTTTTACCATTTTTCTATCTTGATTACTTAAAGTTATTTAGAAAATATGTTTTTAAGAAATTTTGACCTTATATCCTCTTTGGTCATCGAACCTTTTATTCCATGTTAAGGCTCTTAAAAATTATTTCATTTAAGTTTTGACCTATAGGTGAAATATTTTAAAAGGTTCATTTTTATTAGATTTTAGTTTATTTATAAGGGTTTAAAAGGAATACTTTTAAAGAAATGTTTTTTACAGAAGTTTTTTTGACTTCTCATAAAATATTGAAAAATTGTTTTCTTTTAACATATATAGTATGAATCGAATTTCATATCATCAAGACCACTCAATAGTTTAAATCTTCCTTTAAAATTTTCCCTAGTTATTTTAAAAGAAAAATTTTACTATAATATTATGTAAATTTTTATATTATAAATAAGTGGTTTCAAAATGAAAAAGGGTACTTTTCTAAAAAAAATCAGTTAACTTTTAAAAGAAATTTTCATCTATGATAACATATTTTAATGTTTATTAGGGTTTATTGGGAATATTATCCAATGATATCATCCTTATTATTTATATAGATAGTTTAATATTATGATGAATAGATATTTATGAAAATTATTTATTTTCCACAGGTTATGCTATAATAATATAATTAATGTTTTATAATCTTTTGATATACATATGAATAGATTATGATTATATAATGAGGGGGACTGGATCGTCCGCTGCTTCATCATTTTTCCTAGATAGGCAATTTCCCTTCTCTATGCATACTCATGGACAATCCCAAATGTAGTAGTGGATGGTGGAAGATCATTCTGCATATCTTTATATTTATATGTGAACATGAGATAGAGCTACCTCATCATGCATGGGTGGTCATCAGGACATACTCCCAAATACACCCTCTAGGTCAACCTCTATAGACACCTAAACTTTCATGCAAATCAGTATGGGGTATACATTCACATATCAGCTTGCAATCCACCTATGTCACCAACACTCTTCCTCGAAAGTACAGAAGATATGAATGCCTCTCTATAGTTCCAATATCATCATTAGTGATTTCCCCCATCGGATAAGGGAACGGATGAAATATGAACTGATTTGCTTACCGAATCTTGCTCAGTGCTTCCACCGAGCCTAGCTTGAGTGGAAAACTCCATGTGATGTTCAGAATCATTCATCGAAAGTTTTTCTAAGGGGGTGATAGGATTGGGGTATTCATAACCACTCATTTATGTTACTATACATCTGTAAAAAAATTGAAATGGTCCACAAACATGATTGTACAGCTTCCCCTAGGTGATATGTCGGAGTAATTTATACAACTTCCCCTCACTGATATGTCGAAAGTGGCTTCTTCCCCTCGCTGATATGTTGGAGTAATTTATACAACTTCTCCAACATCGGGATCCCTATATTGATGTGCTTCCAGTGGTCAGCATCATTTCCATGATAAACTCGATTGGTCATACTCCCATGTGTGTATGTCTCACTGGTTAAGTGGTCAAGGATCAGTTAGATACCACTGAGAGGGGGGTGAATCAGTGGTATACTATTTTTACAAATTCCTTGACTTTGGTTTCAACCTTTGTGACTAATTAAAGTCTTGATCCTTTTTCTTTAATACTCATCTTCACCCAGTAAGGAATAACAAATAATGAAAACATAGCACATATGGATTTACAAGGTTTAGTACAATGACCTACTCCTTTCCATGTTTTTTAGTCCCCCCAACATGGATTCTCCACTATGATAGACGGTGATTGCAACAGTAATTGGTTATACCACCCCCCCCCCCCCAAATACAAACCGGTAATAACCCCCAGTTCCAATTATCCTTCAGTAGTTGGTTATACCCACTAACTGCTCCTCCTTCACAGTGATTGGTTAGACATCCCAATCATAATCTTCCACAACTGGTAAGACCCCCAGCTAAAACCTTCAACTTCTTCTTGAAACTAATCCATAGATAGGATGATCAATTGATCCTCCTCCACAAGCTTGCTAAATCACATAGGCTCGTGTACAATTCAAGTGCACATTCATAGTTTCTGGTCTTGCTCAAACAATTCTGATCCACTGTATTAAATTAGCTAACTTAGTACAAAGCTACTCGAGCAAGAATTATTTCTTCTACTGAAGACCAGGCCTCACTAACCATTGAAATCACAAATACATAAATATTCTAAAACACTGATAGAATACTGATCCAACTTCATTCTAAAATACTACATGCCAATTTTAATCACACACACAGTTTCTTAAACATTATGCATGTATGAATAACATTTCATGGCCTTATCCCAGTATTTTTACTTATGCATGTCAACGTGCATGAATACATGTAAGTAATTTTCACATGAAATATTAACCACACACTATCCACATGCACAATCCTTTTTTCACACAATATATATGTAACATGCGTGTATTTAATGTGTGTGTATGTGCACTACCTCGTGTAATGTTCTCCTTCGCGCAACAATATCCAGTACACATTTATTCTTTGCCCAACAAAAAAAATCTCATATACAAACCTGAATTTGTGTTGTCTATTTAGGCGCGCAATTCCACTGTCTAATATATTCACGTACTATGCACAACTCACAAATATGTATATCATGCACATCACAATGGGTTCTCAAACACATCCTTTTTCACACAAGCCCTTCTTCTCAAAATAGTACAAACATTTCATGCAAACAAGTAAGCTATAAGGAAACCATTTTTATCATGTAGCTAAACTAGTGTTCTTAACACATGTATTTTATCCCGCGGTATTACTCCTTCGCATCCGCGATTCCGCATTTCCCCTAAAACAAAAAATATAATTTTTTAAAAAAATATATTTTTATTTTGTTTTTCTTTTGTTTATATATATATAAACAAAACAAAAAAAATAAAAATAAAATTTTTCGTAGAATTTATCTGCTATTTAAAATCTAGCAGTACTTCCATTATAGCAGTCAGGATTCTGACAGAAGCTCTCACCCAAGGCTCCCTTTTATAAGAGGTCTTACCCTGAAAATCATTCTGCATTTCCGATGTGGGATTCTGGTTCTCCCTTTCCTGTGTAGAACATTCTTCATTTCCGATGTGGGATTCTGTTTCAACTATGTGACTTTGAAAGACTATAAAATATAAACTATAAAACCAATATAAATGAAACTTAAAACATAGATTAAACATATAAAAATAGTTGAAAAAAAAATAATTTCGTAAAAAAAAATGATGATAAAAAATGATTTATAAGCTTTCAAAACCACCTACATGAAACTTAAAAATGATTCAAGTACGTGACTCTGAAATCCTATAAAATATAAAGTACAAGTCCAATAAAAATGAAACATAATACATGGATTAAACATATAAAAAATATTTGAAAATAAAAATAATTTCGTAAAAAATGTTGACAGAAAATAATTTATAAGTTTTCAAAGACACATACATAAAACATAAAAATGTTTCAAGGACGTGACGTTGAAAGCCTATAAAATATAAACTATTAGACCGATATAAATGAAACTTAAAACATGGATTAAACATATATCAAATAGTTGAAAATAAAAACAAGTTTGTAAAAAATGTTCATGAAAAATAATTTATAAGCTTACAAAACCACCTACTTGAAACATAAAAATGTTTCAAGTATGTACCTTTGAAAGCCTATAAAATACAAACTATATGACCGATATAATTTAAAGTTAAAATAGGGATTAAACATATAATAAATTATTTACTTATTAAATTAATATTATTAATAATTAATTATATAATAATTAATTAGTAAATTAGAAATTATTAATAATTAATAATATATTAATTAACCAATTAATTAGTAATATAATTATTCAGTATATAATAGTATATTAGTAAGTAATATAATTATAAATTATATTTATTCATTATAATTAATAATTAGTAATTATTCAAAATTATTATAAAATAATTAATTATTTAATTGTTAATATAATTATTAATTATATAATAGATAATTAGTTTATTTGTAATGTAAATTATAAATTATAATTATTCATTATAATTATTCATTATAATTATTCATTATAATTATTAATTATAATTATTCATTATAATTACTAATTATAAGTATTCATTATAATTACTAATTATAACTATTCATTATAATTAAACATTATAATTATTAATTATTAATTACTAATTACTAATATAATTATTAATTATATAACTATTAATTTTATAATAATTAGTTTGTTAATTAGTAATTATTAATGATTAATTATATAATAATTAATTAGTTAATTAGTAATATAATTAGTTAGTTAATAATATAATTAGTTAATTAGTAATATAATTATTAATTATTTAATAATTAATTAGTTACTTAGTAATATAATTATTAATTATATAATAATTAATTAGTTAATTAGTAATATAATTATTAATTATATAAATTTTAATTAGTTAATTATTAATTATTAATCATTAATTATATAAAAACTAATTAGTAACATAATTATTAAATATATAATAGTTAATTAGTTAATTGTTTGAGAAAGATAGAGATGATGCCCTTTTTATAATTAGTTAATTAGTAATATAATTATAAATTATAATAATTCATTATAATTATTAATTATAATTTATTAAAAATTATTATATAATAATTAATTAGTTAATTGGTAATATAATTATTAATTATACAATAGTTAATTAGTTAATTAGTAATATAATTATTCATTATAATTATTAATTAGTAATTATAAAAAAAAATATTATATAATAATTAATTAGTTAATTAGTAATATAAATATTCATTATAATTATTCATTATAATTATTCATTATAATTATTCATTATAATTATTCATTATAATTATTCATTATAATTATTCATTATAAGTATTCATTATAAGTATTCATTATTACTATTAATTATTAATTATTCATTATAATTAGTAATTTTAAATTAGTAATTTATAATTATTAATTTAATAAGTAAATAATTTATTATATGTTTAATCCATGTTTTATCTTCAAATTATATCGGCCTTATAGTTTGTATTTTATAGGCTTTCAAAGGCACATACTTGAAACATTTTTATGTTTCAATTAGGTGATTTTGTAAGCTTATAAAATATTTTTCATGAAACTTTTTTATGAAATTATTTTTATTTTCAACTATTTTTTATATGTTTAATCCATGTTTTATGTTTCATTTATATTGGTCTAATAGTTTATATTTTATAGGCTTTCAAAGTCACGTGCTTGAAACATTTTTAAGTTTGATGTAAGTGTCTTTGAAAACTTATAAATTATTTTCCATCAACATTTTTTACAAAATTCTTTTTATTTTCAACTATTTGTTATATTTTTAATCCATGGATTAAGTTTCATTTATATTGGTCTTGTAGTTTATATTTTATAGGCTTTTAAAGTCAAGTATATGAAACATTTTTAAGTTTCAAGTAGGTGTTTTTGAAAGCTTATAAATCATTCTTTATCAACATTTTTTTACGAAATTCTTTTTGTTTTCAACTATTTTCTATATGTTTAATCCATGTTTTAAGTTTCATTTATATTGGTCTTCTAGTTTATATTTTATAGTCTTTCAAAGTCATGTACTTTAAATGGAATCCCACATCAAAAATGAAGAATGTTTTACGCAGGAAAGGGAGAACCAAAATCTCACATCAGAAATGCAGAATGATTTCCAGGGTAAGCTCTCTTATAAGAGGGAGCAATGAGTGAGAGCTTCTGTCAGAATCATGACTACTGTACTTCCAGTACTGCTGGATTTTAAATAGAGGATAAATTCTGCTGAAAATTTTATTTTCAATTTTATTTTTGTTTTGTTTATATATATAAACGAAACAAAACAAAAAATAAAAATATATATATATATATATATACAAACAAAACAAAACAAAAATAAAAATAAAAATAAAATTTTTAGCAAAATTTATCCGCTATTTAAAATCCAGCATTACTGTCATTACATTAGTCTGGATTCTAACAGAAGCTCTCACCCATGACTCCCTTTTAGAATAGAGCTTACTCTGGAAATCATTCTGCATTTCCGATGTGGGATTCGGGTTCTCTATTTACTACACAGAACATTCTGCATTTCCGATGTGGGATTCTGTTTCAATTACGTGACTTTGAAAGACTATAAAATATAAACTATAAGACCAATATAAATGAAACTTAAAACATGGATTAAAAACATAAAAAATAGTTGAAAGAAAAAATAATTTCATAAAAAATAATGATAAAAAATAATTTATAAGCTTTCAAAACCACACACTTGAAACTTAAAATGTTTCAAGTACGTGACTTTAGAAGCCTGTAAAATATAAACTACAAAACCAATATAAATGAAACTTAATACATGGATTAAAAATATAACAAATTTCTTAAAATAAAAATAATTTCGTAAAAAATGTTAATGGAAAATAATTTATATGTTTTCAAAGACACCTATTCGAAACTTAAAAATGTTTCAAGAACGTGATTTTGAAAGCCTATAAAATATAAACTATAAGACCGGTATAAATGAAACATAAAACATGGATTAAAAATATAATAAATAGTTGAAAATAAAAATAATTTCATAAAAAAATTTCATGAAAAATAATTTATAAGCTTTCAAAACCACCTACTTGAAACTTAAAAATGATTCAAGTATGTGGCGTTGAAATACTATAAAATATAAACTATAAAACCAATATAATTTAAAGTTAAAACATGGATTAAACATATAATAAATTATTAAATTGTTAAATTAATATTATTAAAAATTAATTTTATAATAATTAATTAGTTAATTAGTAATTATTAATAATTAATTATATTAAAATTATCCAATTATTTAGTAATATAATCATTCAGTATATAATAGTTAATTATTTAATTAGTAATCTAATTATAAATTATATTTATTCATTATACTTAATAATTAGTAATTATTAAAAATTATTATATGATAATTAATTAGTTAATTGGTAATATAATTATCAATTATATAATAGTTAATTAGATAATTTTTAATATAATTATAAATTATCATTATTCATTGTAATTATTAATTATAATTATTCATTCATTAATTCTAATTATTAATTATAATTACTAATTATAATAATAGTATTTTGATTTCAGTAGATATAAAACATGTAAACAATAATGTACAATCAATGCCTATGTATGTGGCAAAGAGATTTCATCCCACATGGTGGTCTGTGAATAGGATGTCCGCGTTGAGTGCACAGTGGAGTCTGATAACCTGGAGAAGGCTGATCCTCGGGCACTGGAATGTCGATTGTCGCATCCTCCATCTTTGTGTCAATGGGAGGAGCTGTCAACTGCATCTCGTACTTCCATCTGGATCCTTATCCCACTAGGGTGGTAGAAGGACATGCCTCTATCACAGTGGCGAACGAAGCTTGAGATGGAACTATACCCCAAGATGGATATATCTCTAGAATCCAAGGTTGTGAAGGATCCGGAACCCAAGCTGGAGAGAACTGCGGATATCCTATCAGGAAAGACGGATCTCATGCCACCTGAGGCACATCCTGAATCGGCTGATCCTCGACTACTAGAGGGCTGACCTCTGCCTTTGGAATGGGTGAGGCCTCATGTGCAGCATGACGTTGTCTACGTCATTGTGGTCATGGATCCTCAGCACTAGAAGTAGCTGTAGGATGTGCCTCTAGGGCAGGAACCTCCTCTCTTTGAGCCGGACATGCGAAGATGCTCCCGAAAAGCACACTAAAAGATTCCCTCACCTTCAACGATGTAGCATAGACGGCTGCCCTGCTAAAGACCCCCTCCTCCTCTTCATCACTCATGCGAATAAGATGTTATGTGTAACTTACCTGTAAATAGATTCAAATGGAATTAGGAAATAATTCAATAAATAAACTAATGGAAATTTATTAACTTACCATCCTTTGCATCTTTATGCTGGCTTGGGTAAGATACAATATATACTTCATTCTATACCATGGCGCATAGTCAACCTACTCTGAAAGAGAGAATCGATTCGTAGGAACACCATGAATACGTAACTCTGCACATATGTTCCAGCAGTCGATAAAACTAGCATGTACTTCGGACCAGTCATCATCATGTCTCCCTGTCAGCTTCATCCCATGAAGTCGGTTTGTCTATCACGATGGTAATGGAATCAGCTGAGTATGGAAAAATTGGTGCATGACCCTGTCAGGTTGCTGCCACTCCATAATATGGAAGTGAATGAGGGGTACTACATCGATAGAATCCTCAAGCCCAACAGTGAAATATACTGGCAACTAGTCTATAATACTCTAGTATGGAAGCCATGAAATCATAAATGACAAGTGATTTTGTCAAAAAACACCTAACTAAAAACCAAAATTGAAGTTATTATTAAATATGTTAGACAGTGATAGATTGTATATACATACCTGATCAGGTAAGATACAATCCAACTATAGCTGATATATGCCCAAATGTTGTCTCGAAACCACGTCAAACTTGTGTCGTTGACACCACCTATAAAATACATCAACGATGGTGACAAATAATTAGAAATTATGGGAAATAACTCATAGTAGAATCAAAAACCAATAGAAATGACTTATCATACCAGCGTCCACATGGATCATCATGAAGCACCTCCATCTCGGCCAGCGGACCCACAAGGTCAGGGCGGAATGCTGGGATGTGCTCCCATGCCCACATCTAAAAAAGGATGACGCATCCTCCGAGACCTATTCGGTCCCTATGGGATAGCCTACATAATGATCTATACATGTATGCCAAGAAGTTTGATCCCCAGTTATACGTCCCAGCTCGATCAAAGTCCTCTAGTAGGGGTAGATACATCATATGCACATGCATCCCTGAATGATCAGTATACATGGCCCCGCCATTAAGTCGTAAGATATATGCACGGGCATAACACATGACGGTCTGCTCAGCGTCATCATCCTATAAATGTGGAATCTGTGACTCCATCCAAGTCATAGATATGGAAGATCCATCTGTATCCCTACGGTCGGATAAAATATCAACACCTAACAAGCACTAAGCAAGGTCTGTCCAAGCTGCATGAGTGAGTCCAATAACGGGTCTCCCCTGGATAGGCAGACTGAGAAGCACTGTGAAATCCTAGAGGGTGATGGTCATCTCTCCCTCAGGCAGGTGGAATGTGTGTGTCTCTGGTCTCTATCTCTCAACGAGGTCAACAAGTAGGTAATGATCTACAAATGTGAAATTTGATACGAAAAAGCCATAGAATCCAGCACAGTGCAAGTAAGGTCTAATGGCATGTGGAGGCTCCATGTGATGAAAATGGTGCGCTCGATGCACCCTCACTGATCGATATGGATGACCTCTAACATAGCCTATGAAATATGGTTATGCTGCTGAGTGAGTAGTATGGTATCATCCATCTACATATAAACAAATGAAATGAGTCGTAAGTGTAAAATTTAAATATAACATTATGGATTAGATTAAGATAAACAATTTCAATTTGTAATTATGTCTTCAGAATTTATCTAATTGTATGTATTCGATAACTTATGCTAATCATTATGATACTATAATTTCTTTATAGAATAGTTTACTAAAATATCCTACATGTTTAGGTTGGGGTTTAGGGCTAACAAATTTAATATTAACGTTTAAGAAACTGGTTTATGGGTTAATAACATTTACTTTACATTATGGGTTAAGTGTTCCGCTTTCAGATTTATGAAATAGATTACATTATCTCATATTTAAATTTTTTTCTTGAAAGAAAGAATATTAATATGAAATAAGTTCTATTATCTAAAATATTGAGTCTTGAATTTGGTTACACATATTTTGGGGGATCTTTATGGTAAACTACTTATGGATTGGATTAAGATAAACCATGTCAATTAGTAATGATGTTTTTAGAATTTATCTAATTTTATATATTCAATAACTTATTCTAATCATTATGATACTATAATTTCGTTATATAATAGTTTTCTAAAATATCCTACATGTTTAGGTTGGGGTTTAGGTTTGAGGGTTTAGGGTTAAAAATTTTAATATTAACGTTCAAGAAACATGTTTATGGGTTAATAACATTTACTTTACAATATGGGTTAAGTTTCCTCCTTTAATATTTAGAAAATAAATTCTATTATCTCAGATTTAAAGTTATTTCTTGAAATCAAGACTATTAATATGAAATAAGTTCTATTATCTAAAATATTGAGTCTTGAATTTGGTTACACATATTTTTGGGGAGCTTTAGGATTAACTACTTATGGATTGGATTAAAATAAACCATGTCAATTAGTAATGATGTTTTTAGAATTTATCTAATTGTATATATTCAATAACTTATGCTAATCATTATGATACTATAATTTCGTTATAGAATAGTATACTAAAATATCCTACATGTTTAGGTTGGGGTTTAGGTTTGAGGGTTTAGGGTTAAATTTTTTAATATTGATGTTTAGGAAACATGTTTATGGGTTAATAACATTTACTTTAAAATATGGGTTAAGTGTTCCACTTTAGAATTTATGAAATAAATTCTATTATCTCATATTTAAATTTATTTCTTGAAAGCAAGAATATTAATATGAAATAAGTTCTATTATTTAAAATATTGAGTCTTAAATTTGGTTACACATATTTTGGGTGAGCTTTATGATAAACTACTTATGGATTGGATTAAGATAAACCATGTCAATTAGTAATGACGTTTTTAGAATTTTTATAATTATATGTATTCAATAACATATGCTAATCATTATGATACTATAATTTCTTTATAGAATAGTTTACTAAAATACCCTACATGTTTAGGTTGGGGTGTAGGTTTTAGGGTTTAAGGTTAAGGATTTTAATATTAACATTCATGAAACATGATTATGGGTTAATAACGTTTACTTTACAATATGGGTTAAGTGTACTGCTTTCGAATTTATGAAATAAATTATATTATATCAGATTTAAAATTATTTCTTGAAAGAAAGAATATTAATATGAAAAGTTATCTCAGATATTTGGGTTATAGAAAACCGAGGAATAAAGAAGAGATAACAACATTTAGTTTACAATATGGGAATGTCACAATGAAGACAATACATCATTATGGATGAGACTGTTAACTCAACCCAACAACATTAGGATATCGTTTCTGGTTATGACATTCTTTATGACATATCATGCCTCGCAAACTCTGTCCTTGTTCTTGAGGCCAGTCCATCTCATTATGCATCATACTCACCTTTGTTCTCCCACGAGGACGTAACTGATTCATGTCAGGTATCACTATCAGCTGGCCTTCAGTCATTGGAAAATAACGATACTCCCCAATAGGTGTCCATAGTGCAGCATAATAGTTATCAATGGTATCCATCTAGTACATTAGATCAACATATTCTTCCCATGAGATGTTCATAGAGGCACATGCTGTGATGGCATGTGTACATGGATACCGTAAGGCCGGAAAGTTTCAACATTGAAATTGCCTTGTTTCCAGTAATACCACCATTTTTTCACCGGTGAGATTTGTAACATCACATTATGTTACTAGGAACTTTTGATGTTTCTAATCACCTCTATTTTGGAGTAGTAACTTGGGGGTGTGTTTGGGTGAACTTTTAAGTAAACCAAAAGGGCAATGGCTTGTGCACGGTTTGCGCATGGTTTAACAAACTGTGCGACCAAACCCTGCCAACCAAGCAGCACTGGATAGAGAGGTACGCACGGTGTGCGCACGGTTTGACAAACCGTGCAACCAAACTATGGAGACTGTGTATCTCTGGACAGTGAGATCCACACGGTGTATGCACGGTTTGACAAACTGTGTGCCTCTGCCCAGGTAAACCGTGCGCGCGGTTTTTAATTCCAAAAAATCCTTTTAAAATAACCTGAACCCCCGGGACTCCCATATTTTCGACTTTGGCTCGGTCTTAACTCATTTTAGGTCTTTCTAAAGCTTCCTAGAGAGATTCCAAATCAATCTGAACATATTTCTTAGAGATTGAAGGCTCATATTGAAGATCCTCTCTCCTCCCGGTAAGTGGATTTCATCCCATTTCATTCCTTGTTTTTTCCTCTATCTTTCCTTGATCTATTCATGGGAGATTTCACTTGTTTCCATGGATCTATACCTATGAGTTGAGGTATAGATCTAGGATTGTGAATCTAGATCTAGTTTTGCAAGATCTTGATTCCTTTGATCTTAATTTTGGTTTTAAGGATTTAGATACAATTTTTTATCGACATCGTTGTGTCGTTCGGTTTTTGGGGTTTCTCGTTGGGCTAACTCCCGTCAAAAAATCAAGGTTGGTGGTTCCGTCCCGACTTTCCAAATTTATTATCATTGTATTTGTTTGATTTAATTAAATTATTTATTTAAATTCAATTTCTCAAGTTACTTTTAATTAAATTGATAAAAACTTGATTCCATTGAATTGAGATATTTGAAATGGTTTTGGCATAGAAATTTAGGGAAAACCCCAATTCCATTGAATTGTGTGTGTTTATGGAAAATTGGTTGATTTAAATTGTTTAATTTAAATTGTGGATTTGATGGAAAAGTTTTCAATTAAATTGTTGAATTTAATTTTGGAAATGAAATGTGTTATGATGGAATTGGTTTTGAATGGATTTAAAACTTATGAAAATTGCTTAAAATGATTTGATAGAAACCCATTGGTTTTATCTTGTGAAAAAGGCATGTTTTGAATAAAACCTGTTTTGGTTTTAAATGGAATGAAATTGGCACTTTTGAAATGGAAGAATGGGATTGATCATATTTTTAAGAATGCTTAAAATATTTCTCCCATCATGTAAGAGATAATGCAAGCCTTAGGTAGTTAGTGAGTTATTTGGATACACTCTATGCTACGACAACTTTCTAAAACATACTTGTGGCGGGTCACATCCCTGACAGGTTGGTGATGAGTCTCCTTTGGCCAATGTCATAGGGACGTGTGTATACACATTTTACTGAGTTCACATAGAGAGTGTGAAATCCTATAAATGTTTAATACTATCGTACCTTTTTGCGGATGACCATGTTGCTCACTTTTTTATTTACATTTGAGATATAAATGTATGCCAATGATTTTGAACTGCCTTACATGCCTGTTGAATTTATATAAACTGTTTTATATAAATGTTTTACTTAATCCATTGTTTTAGAAATATTCCATCATTTGTAAAACCTTTGTTTAAATTGGTTTTCCATCATTTGAAAATGTATAGCATGTTTTGTAAAAATATGCTTTTGAAATTCCAAACCTATTTATTTGAAAATGGAAAGCTTTTATCTGGATAATTTATATTTGAAATTTGTTACCGAATATTTGGTGGAATCCTACTGATCTTAGGCTCACACCCTAATTTTTCCTTCGGGTGTTTGTAGATTTTCTTCTTCCAGGATCGAGCAAAGGTAAGGGACCTCTTGGAGGTGGATCCATTTGTTGATCTCTGGACTTGGTGAGTTGTGTCTTTTGGGACCTTGGGACTATTTTCCCTTTTGGTACTTGGGTTTTAGTACTTTGTAATTTTATGCCTCTTTGTATTCTGGTACATCACTCCCAGTGGAGTTTCTTTTGCTATGCATACAATTTTGTTTTACTCTTGCTTATGCATTCTTGTGGAAAAATTTTTCCCACTTGTATGTTGTACGATTTTAGGTGCTAGTTGCTGACCCATGGGGATCGAGAATTCCCCTCGGGCTATGTCAGGGCTGGCTCGGTTATAGGGTTACCAGGGTACCTGGGCTTGTTCGTGACAAAGTGGTGTTAGAGGGAGGTTAAGCATCCTGCCTTGATGATAGTATGCATTTGAGTTTTCTTGTCAGGACTTAGAAGGTAGTTGTGATTGAGTGCCTGGCTAGATCTCACCACAATAAACCATAAGTCAATAGGGTTGGTTAGGGTAATACGACTTGTAGATTAGTTCTAGTATTTTCCCTATTTTTTTTGGATAGAGTGGAATACAAGTCTTGTTAATCCCTTCTATTAAGAATATTTTTCCTTGTTACTCGATTTGGGTGTTAATCTATGTCTTTTTATGTTGTGCAGCATCATGTCTCTAAGAAGATATGGAGCTCAGATCCAAAAAAAGGATGCTGCTGAACCTCAGCAAGTGAGTCCTATTGTGGATCTGAGTCTGGTTGAGGTGATTGTTCGCATTGTCCAAGCTCTGGGATATGCACCACCTCTAGTTCATGTTTAGACTCCAGCTACAGATCCTCATAGTGATATTCTCCGAAGTAGTTCTCAATAATTCCTATGCCAGAAGCCACCAGTTTTCAAAGGATCTACTCACCCTCAACATGCTGAGGAATGGTTGAGTAAGATTGAACGTCTGTTTGGGTTCTTGGAGAAACCTGATGTGATCAAGGTGAAGTGTGCCACCTTTGTGCTGGAGGGACCAAGTAGGAGATGGTGGGACACAATGGTGATGGCTAGGAAACATGAGGGTCTGGAGTGGAAAGACTTTAGGGTTCTTTTCACTAACCAGTTCTATCCAGAATCAATGGTGTTGGCCAAGGCTGTGGAGTTTTTTAAGCTTGATCAGGCCAATAAAACCGTGATTGATTACTCAAATTGTTCTTCTAAGCTGGTACAGTTTGCTCTTAAGATTGTATCTAATGAGAGGATGAAAGCTTGACGATTTAATTTGGGACATCGATCAGATATCCATGATCAGGTTTTCCTACTGAAGTTACCCACCTATGCTGATGTGCTGGATAGGGCGATGATGGTTGAGATGGACTCTCCAGGAAAGTCAGGGTTGAAGGAGGTTATTTTCCCTCCTAGTGGTAGTGTTGGTCCCTTTAAAGGAAAACGGAAGTGTGATGTTCCCCATGGTAGTTCTCGACAGCAGAGTCATCCCAGACCTCTGGTAGCACCAGGAGGGGCTTCTTTGACTTCCTATCAGTGTGGGAGGCCTGGACATTCTAAAAGGGTTTGCACTGAGGCACCCAAGAACTGTAGCTCCTACAGACATTTAGGGAACTTACAGATATTCTTTCATCAATTATCGACTCCACGTGGTGGAACATGATCATCATCACCTTCAGAAACTGTGGGGAAATCAAATACTTCATGTATAAAAGGTTTCCAGTCACAGGCATCTGAAACGAAGCTTCTTCACGAAGTGGCAGATTCTCCAGACGTAGCTGATGCAGCTCCTGCAATTGTGAGAGGTACCATTACTATAGCTTCGTCTTTAGTGACAGCTCTTTTTGATACTGGTGCATCTCACTCTTTTATTTCAACCCATCTTGTTAATATGCTTAATCTACCTATGAAACTTTTATCGTGTGTGATGGATATTACAACACCCCTTGGTGTAATGAAAGAGAAGATTCTCCATAGTCTTGCTTGTGTATTCTCTCTATCAGATGTCGAGCTTTCTTGGAGTTTTCTGGTTCTCAACATGAAATCTCTTCACGTCATATTTGGGATGGATTGGATCATTTCCTATAAATCCCGGATCGATTGTTATCTTTGATGGGTCTACCTTACTACGCCCAGTGATGTGACTCTTGTTTTTCAAGGAGAATGGGACCCAAGGTCAAGCAGAGTCGGACCCACTTATCCGGAGTTGGGGAAAGTTATATCAGTGATTGACTTTAATCTAGAGATAGATTCAATGAGTGGTGATATTCCTCCAGTCATCGCTGAGTTTCCCGAAGTGTTTCCTTCGGACTTCTCTGGTTTGACACTATTAAGAGAGGTTGACTTTTCTATTGACTTAATGCCTGGTACTCAACCGGTTTCTATTCCCTCTTACCGAATGGCTCCAACTAAACTAAAAGAACTTAAGTCTCAATTATATGATCTTCTTGAGAAGGTTTTATATGCCCGAGTGTGTCACCTTGGGCAGTACCTGTTCTCTTCGCCAAGAAGGCTGATAGTTATCTTCACTTATGTGTTGATTATCAGAAGCTCAATCAAGTTACGATAAAGAACAAATATCTATTACCACAAATTGATGATTTGTTTGATCAATTGAAAGGGGCGAAGTGGTTTTCAAAAATTGATCTTCGGTCTGGTTACCATCAGTTAAGGATAAAGGAATCTGGCATTCATAAGACCACTTTTCAGAGTAGGTATGGCCATTATGAGTACCTTTTTATACCCTTAGGCCTAACAAATGCTCTTGTGGTTTTCATGGCTTTGATGAACACGGTTTTCCATGAGTAACTAGATACTTTCGTGGTGGTCTTTGTGGATGACATTCTTTTCTACTCCAAGTCTGAAGAGGATCATGTGCATCATCTGAGAACAGTTCTGAGTCTTCTAAGGAATCACCAACTTTATGCCAAGCTTTCAAAGTGCAATTTCTGGATTTAGGAAGTGAAATTCTTGGGACATGTCGTATCAGAACATGGAATATCAGTTGATCCTGAAAAGGTGAAGGCTGTTATGACTTGGGAACAACCATGAAATGTTTTCGAGATTTAGAGCTTCTTGGCATTAGCAGGATATTATCGCTGGTTTGTTAAAGACATCTCAAAGTTAGCTTCTCCAATGACTGCTCTGACTCAAAAGGGAGTGAAGTTTTCCTGGACTGATAAATTTCAGAGTTATTTTGTTGAGCTAAAGCGTCTTTTGACTACTGCACCGGGGTTAACTCTTCCTGAGGCTGGGATAGGTTATGTAGTCTTCTGTGATGCATCAGGTTCAGGTTTGGGATGTGTACTCATGTAGGGTAATCATGTTTTTTCCTATGGGTCTCGTTATCTTAAGCCTCATGAGAAAAACTATCCTACCCATGACCTTGAACTTGCAGCTGTAATGCACACACTTAAGTGTTGGAGACTGTAGATGCCGAAAAAGTCTGTAACTTCTAAAGGAGGTTCCGAAATGATGAAGCAAAGTCATATTCGGACTCGGAGGCCCTGTCTAGAAGGCCCGGGAGGGGTGAACGAAATTAAGGAGGCCTTGCGCGAAAAAAATTTGTTCACGCGAAGGACTCCTGGGATTCACGAAAAAGAACCGGTGCGGCCTGCAATTTTGCGCGCCCGGTTATGCACGGTGAGGCCTTTCGAACCGACAGGTCCTAGAGCGGAAGATTTAGCGCTCCTCCAAGATTCCACAACACCTACGGCCGATAAATAGAAGGATACCCCTTCGGTTTCAGGTTTGCGGAAGACGGACCAGCTCCCGTGCACGAAATCGGACGCTCGCGCGCGCAAGATGACTTTCAGGTATTGATCCATTTCACGCAACCTTGCCCTGGGGTTCGCCTTTGCATGTAATACCACTGGCTTAAGTAAATTTTCCAACTCCTCCGGGTTCTTCCGCTGCACACAATCCCTTCCTTTTGTGCACAATCCCTTCCTTTTGCACGCAAAATCCCCAAAATTGCGCGTAATCCCTTCGTTAGGTTTTTCCAGACCTTAGGGATCGTTCGTTGCCCCCGCGTGCAATCCAATCCCACTGTGCACCATCCCCCCTAGCCGTGCGCAATCCCTCTTCCCCAATTGCGCGCTATTTCGGTGTTTTTCACGCAAACCTCCTCTATGTGCGCAAACCTCTGGATCTCTCACCTTGATGCCCCCTCGGGTGCCTCCCTACATAGGCGCCCGATGTATTCCATACTGGGCATGTACGCCATGCGTTGTTTTCCCGTACGGCCTTCCAGGCTCGTACAAAGTAACCTCAAGGTCCCTTGGGCAATGTTTCCTGTTGCGTTTCTTTGCCTCATGCTTCTTCTCATAGGCACGCTAACCGCTATTGCTTCTTCACATAGCCACGCTAACGTAGACCCCTTGATGTTTCTCCCTGCGGCTCCCCTTTTCTACGACCTTGTTGATTCCTTACCTCTCACAAGGGGTAGAGGGTGTTGGGAATGTAAGCCCTAGGGGTGTGGAGTGAACCCACCTCGTCCGAGCTGCAGGACGTTAAACTGCCAAGCACCTCATCCTCAACACATGAATTTAAACTGTGCTCTGACCCCATGCCTCACACGCAGGGTCCCCCCATCTCGGATATTATTTACACTGCTCATCCCCACGGGAATGGAATCTTCCTCACATGGAATGATATCCTCCTTTTTAGAGTGGTGTTTGTCCACAAGGGAAGGGTTGCCTCAGAGCGTAAGCCCCTGTCCTCTCTTGCGGAAGGTTTCACCCATGCACCTCTATACTTCCCCACTGCCAAGGCCAGTGGAGTCCCTCTCCCACTACACCTTGTCTCACCACGGTCCTCTATCCTGGAGTAAGCCCCATAACCAAGGGCCGCTCAACGCGTAAGCCCCTATCTGCTTCTCACGGGTGCACCCTTCGCGATGTGATCATCTGTTCCCTACTGCCTCTTGTTTCTCACATCGAGCATGACTCATGTGGGATTAGATCGAGCATCGACCATGACATCCTTTTATGGGCCACCTCAGAGCAAAATCCCCATCCCAGTAAACTACAGGGACTTTGATCCATGCTAAAGCATGGTATGTAGGAATCCTTCATGAGGTTCAAGCCCACCACCCGGTCGTTACGACCTCTTCATGTCGGTTCACCAACACTTTGGGCCGCCTTAGAGCATAAGCCCCAAATTCCCTCATCCCACATGAAGTTAAACTGTATTCCCTTATCCCACATGATGTTAAACTGTATTCCCTCTTCCCGCATGACGTTAAATTGTATGCCCTCGTCCCACATGATGTTAAACTGTATCCCATCCCACATGATGTTAAACTGTATGCCCCAAACTACGTGGACTTAGATCCGTGCTAACGCATGGTACGTAGGTAGCCACCATGAGGTTCAATCCCATCACTCAGTTATTCCTACCCCTCCGCATCGGTTCATGATACAGTGCTGTCGTGGGCGCCCTCAAATGATTATTGTGATTTTGGGGTACTTAGGTGCAGTAGAGTGGCTGACCAAGGTCTTCTCTCAAAGGAGGAAGTGAATTAAAACAACTTTTCAGAGGTATTATAGAAACAAAATAAAAGAGAATAAAAACACTACTTGAAAGTATGGGGGTGGTTGTTTATAGTTTATAAATCTATAAGAAGTTTGCTGGAAGAAGATTGCATTTTTTTTGTTTTTAATTTTGAAATGAAGTTTCGATTAGAATGACACAACAAGAAGATGTTTTTTTTAGAAATCTATTTTAAAAGGCGTAATTGATCTAACTCTACCTCTTCACTTTATTATTAATCATTATCATTTAAATTAACATTCACTTAATTATGATCCCTTAATTTGTTAAATCACAAACCCTATGAGAATTAACCTTACCACGAAGATTGAAGTGAATTTAACCTTAGGCTAACTTCGGAACATGCAATCGCAGCACCCTGCTTTGATTAATGTTCTAAGATTAGCTTATGGTCAGTGGTAAATTAAGGCACATACCCACTCTGGAAATGAGTATGAATTGTGTTTAGGGATTATATTTGAACTCTACAAATTTATCCCGTGTGGTCTTGTATTACCGATTAAGATCGCGCTCTCACAATTTACACAAAATCCCGACCTCGCGTGTTTTTGTGTAAATTGTTCAATTGCTTGCTTAGTTTCTTACAATTTAGAAACAAAATTCATGGATCATATTAAGTGAATTACAGTAGCTCATTGATTCAAAATAATTAAATGAGGAGGGTAGAAAATATATCGATTACTAAAAGACTACTCTTCCATGGGTGGCGTAATCATAGTAGAAGCGTTTTGCATGTGCAAAGGTTTAAAATAGGTATAACCCAATAACGCTTCTACTAAAGAATTCCAGCCCAATTAGGAAGATTAAGAGAAGAATAAATTTAAACAAAACAGAATAAAAGATAAGAAATAAAAGAAGAACAAATAAGTTTATTACATAAACAAAATCATTACAACATGAAGGAGAAGAAGAAGGCTTCGTCGAAGGGATCCTTGCTTCAAGCGCTACCCTTATTGAAATGGTTGGATAATTGGAGTGGATCCACTTATCCTCTGCCCTAAACTTCCCAATGCACGTCCCAACCCCTACAAATGAGAAAAAATCCAATTTATAGAGGTGAGGGGAGGAGAGGTTACAAGTGGTTTCAAGTGTGAATGTGGAAATTCGGTCAAATATTTTATGCCAACTTTCACCGCCCATTTGACCACCACAAAGTGTGAATTGGACGGCCTTCCAGAAGGATAGAATGTGCGGATATGTGTCTTCTATCTCCTCTCCAAATTTGGGCTCAATAAAGGCCCATATGAAGGAGTTATGGGCGAAATACAGAAGCTTCTCCATTCTAGAGAGCCCAGCCCAACTTTGACTTCATGGCCCAATTTCAACAACCAAATGAACTATTTAGCTCTAGTTTCCTGACTAAAAGTTGTATATAATTAAGTTAGGAACACTGTTACAAAATTTAAAATTAAAATACTAAAAATAAAAATATTTATATTCGAAATACTACAGTGAACTATAAAGGATAAAACTGGAATTTTCATCAAATATTCAAATGAATGATCTAATCCCAAATATTTTATAAATAAACATATTTAACACAATGTGAGGAAATTATATCATTTATTATCAATAAAATATTCAATAAAATAGTTTTTTATCAACTCCCCCACACTTACCCTTTTGCACACCTGGGCAAAACCTCATATCAAGTAAACATCAATATCAAATCAAAACCAATTTTAAAACACATATCCTTAAGATCAATCAATTTCACACCAAGAATAAAAAGATATCATGCCTCATAAAAAACCTTATTTCAAGTTCTCCATTTATATCATTCAATATATTTCCACTTTATTTATCCGCCCATGCACAAAACACTTACCTCGCTTGAATTTTCTCTCATCACTCAAATATGAATTTTTTTGCAATGTCTTTCTCATCCAAACTCATAAAAGGGTCACCATAGGCTTGATAGATTCCTACATCGCTACCCGATGTGAGTCAAGGACATATGTTTATCATGAGGACTTTTCAGGGTTGTTCTGTGGCTTTCGGTTGGTAGGATTAAGATGTGAAAAACTCTGAGGCTGAATGAGGAGGGCTTGACTCTTTTGAAGCAAAATTGCATTAATCTACTTTTCACTTCAATATGGTCTTCTCTTCAATACCCATAGTATCAATTCAGCTCCATCATCATGAAAAGTCATGAAAGGTTTACACCATTCATCATTTCAGCATAAAAAATTTCAATCTTCTCAAACATGATTTTCTTGAAAGCTCCAGATGGGCACAGCTTTCCACCTCAATTAGAAGCTCCAGAAAAGGCATAGCTTCACTTGTCATGAAAGCTCCAGAAAAGGCACAGCTTTCAATATAATGACTTTCTTTAGCAGTAAACACATCTCTTCAGAATTTA
This sequence comes from Viscum album, assembly GCA_963277665.1. Lineage (NCBI taxonomy): Eukaryota > Viridiplantae > Streptophyta > Magnoliopsida > Santalales > Viscaceae > Viscum > Viscum album. The sequence continues at coordinate 1,453,399,923 of OY728125.1, forward strand.
ATTTTCCACCCAAAGTATCACATAATGTGGTGGCAAAACCCAAGACAAATTCCCCCACACTTAAGCTCAACTAGATTATGCAATTTCACTTCAAGAGTTGGTTGGATAGGAAAAATTGGCTTGTAATGTGGCTTAACCTAACAGGTTGTGCATGGCTTCTAAGGGCTACAAGGATTAAATATTCAAGGTAGGAAATTATAAAAAAGGATTCTTTGAAATAGGGGCTTTAATACCAAACAAATTCCTCAATCATTTAAACATATGTACCTCAAACCCTCAAGTTTTGACAGAAATAGATCAAATTATGGTTAAATCAAGCATGGTTTGGTTCTCTCAAGAAGTGAGGTGAATGTAAAGAATATGAAAATAATGGTATAGAAGCCTCACAGGAAAGTGATTTCAAATATAAAGACAGTGAGATTGGCATGGGATTCAAAATTCAGCGTACTTTTCATGAAATTACTAAATATTTGAACTTGAAACAAAGTCATTTCAACATTCATTTAAGCTTAGTTTCAAGGGGTAAATTTTTTCACTTATTGATATGGATTTAAAAATGGTGATGAGAATCATTTTAGCTCAAAATGTTTCAAAAAACACATAAAATTGTAAAATAAACACACAAAATTTGAAAAACACACATTTTTTTTGGTTTTTTTTTAACAGGAAAACAATTGAAATTACTAAACTAAAAGGTTCCCTCCCCCACACTTAAAATATTGCATTGTCCTCAATGTGAACCCATGAGATGATATATGCACATGAAATGCAGAATTTTTAAATAGGACAAATAATATAAAAGTGAAAGGGTTAGGAACAGCCTGATGTGATCAAGTGATGATGGGGTCATGCAGTGTGATAAAATCCACTACATCAGTAGGATGTCCCTCAATGTATCTCTTCAAACGTTGCCCATTGACTGTAAAGCTCCTTCCAGTGTCCTCTTGTGTGATCTCCACTGCACCATAAGGAAAAACATTAGACACAATATAAGGACCTGACCATCTGGAACGCAACTTACCAGGCATCAACTTCAGTCGTGAACTATAGAGAAGGACTTTCTCTCCAACATGAAACTCCCTTTGTTGGATCATTTTGTCATGAGCTGCTTTTGATATTTCCTTATAGAGCCTTGAGTTCTCATATGATGATAGTCGAATCTCCTCAAGCTCTTGAATTTGCAACTTCCTTTGAATTCCAGCTTGGGCCAAATCCATGTTACATTTCTTTATAGCCCAATATGCCCGATGCTCGAATTCCACAGGGAGATGACACGCTTTCCCAAAAACAATCCGAAATGGGGACATACCAATGGGGGTCTTGTATGCTGTCCTATAATCCCACAATGCATTATCCAAGTGCTTGCTCCAATCCTTCCTATTTGGCTACACGGTTTTCTCCAAGATTTTTTTCAACTCACGATTTGAAGCCTCAGCCTGGCCATTTGTTTGGGGGTGGTATGGTGTTGATGTTTTGTGTGTCACCCCATACTTTCGAAGGAGGGAAGCAAAATTCCTATTGCAAAAGTGTGTCCCTTGGTCAATGATGATGGCCTTTGGTACTCCAAACCTGCAAAAAATCTGTGCTTTGACAAAGTCCACAACAACATGAGAAACGTCAGTCCTGGTGGCCTTGGCCTCCACCCATTTACTCACATAATCAACAGCAACCAAAATATACAAAAATCCAAATGAACTAGGAAAAGGACCCATAAAGTCGATGCCCCATACATCAAAAATCTCACAAAATAGTATGGGTTGTTGGGGCATCTCATGTCTCCTAGAAATGTTCCCAGTGTGTTGGCAACGAGAGCATGACTTACAAAACAAATGGGAATCATGGAACAAGCTAGGACAATATAATCCAGAGTCTAAAACCTTCCTAGCTTTCCGTTGCAGTCCAAAGTGTCCACCACAAGCAAGTGTATGACAGAAATGCAAAACAGACTCAAACTCATGATCGGGAACACACCTCCTAATGACTTGGTCACTACACATGCGCCAGAGGTACGGATCATCCCACACATAATACCTAGACTCACTTTTTAATTTTTGGACTTGATGCTTCTTCAAATTTACTGGGATTTCAGAGCCAACAATGTAATTAACTAAATCAGCATACCAAGGATGCTTATCTGAGATGGTATAGAGATGCTCATCGGGGAAAGTGTCCCGAAGTGGTACCTGGTCCAAGGTGTCACACTCTAGTGTGTGAGTAAGCCTACTCATGTGGTCTGACACCAAATTATCTGACCCCTTCTTGTCCTTTATCTCAAGGTCAAACTCTTGAAGAAGGAGCATCCAACGGATAAGTCGTGGCTTTGCATCTGGCTTCTTTAGGAGGTACATCAAAGCTGCATGGTCAGAAAAAACAACTACTTTAGAGCCCAATAAATATGAACGAAATTTATCTAAAGAAAATATGATAGTAAGAAACTCCTTTTCTGTGGTAGTGTAGTTTTATTGGGCTGAATCTAGTGTCCTCGATGCATAGGCGATCACATGTGAACGTCCTTCCACCCTCTGAGATAAGACAGCTCCAACCGCGAAGTTGGAGGCGTCACACATAAGCTCAAAAGGAATCTCCCACCGTGGGGGTTGTATGATAGGTGGAGTGGTCAGACGTTGTTTTAGCTCATCAAATGAATTCCTGCAAGAAACATCAAACACAAAATCAGAATCCTTTTGAAGTAATCTTGACATAGGAAGAGCAATCTTATTAAAATCTTTGATGAAGCGCTGATAAAATCCTGCATGCCCTATGAAAGATCTAACATCACGCACACATGAAGGATATGGTACGGATGAAATAATGTCTATCTTAGATCTATCAACCTTTATCCCATGTTTGGACACTACATGCCCTAAGACAATGCCATGCTCTACCATGAAATGACACTTTTCAAAGTTCAGGACCAGATTCTTCTCAATACAACGATTCAACACCTTTCCCAAACTCTTTAGACATTCATCAAATGAGGATCCATACACTGTAAAATCATCCATAAATACCTCCATGCAGGTCTTAATAAAATCAGAAAAAATACTCACCATGCATCTCTGGAAGGTACCTGGGGAGTTGCAAAGTCCAAATGGCATCCTTCTGTAGGCAAAGGTACCGAATGGGTAGGTGAATTTCGTCTTCTCCTGGTCCTCCGGAGCTATAGGAACCTGAAAATATCCATAAAATCCATCCAAGAAACAATAGTGTGTCTTCCCAGCTAGTCTCTCAAGCATCTGATCAATAAATGGGAGGGGGAATGGTCCTTGCGAGTGGACTGATTTAGTTTCCTATAATCAATACACACACGCCAACTATTTTGCACCCTTATTGGAACTAACTCATCTTTCTCATTTTTAACAACAGTAACACCACTTTTCTTAGGCACAACCTGAATAGGACTTACCCACTGTGAATCTGAAATGGGAAAGATTATACCTGCCTCGAAAAATTTCTCAACTTCCTTTTTAACAACTTCCAGGAGGGTGGGATTGAGTCTCCTTTGTGGTTGTCTCACCGGTTTAGCCCCATCCTCCAAGAGAATCCTATGCATGCAAATGGAGGGGCTAATACCTGATATTTCAGCCAAGGTCCACCCAATCACCCTGATGTTCTCCCTCAAAATATTCAAAAGATTTTCTTCATGTTCAAAAGGGATATTGTTAGCAATGATAACAGGTAATCTCTCACCACTCAACAAGTATGAGTATTTCAGATTTGGTGGCAATGGCTTGAGTTCTAATGAAGGAGGGTGTAGTATGGATGGAGACATTGAAGGAACTGAAATATGTGCACAAAGAGCATCAGTATCAGAATATAAATCATCAAAATCATAGAATAAAGCATCAAATCCATCAGCATACTCAACATCCATTTCATAATCAGAGTGAACATGATCAAAATCAGAATATGAATCCACATCAAAATCAAATCCAATATAGGATTGTGTATCAGAAACATGTGTGGAAGTGCTCTTAGACATCAAACTCGAACCAATACTCATAATCTCCCTAAGCATAGGACAATCAAATTCTATGGAGTTTTTATTTGGTGGTTAAAAATGGGAGATAACAAAAGCAGAATGGTCCTCAGACGGGTACTTCATGGAATCCATAACATTAAATATCACAACTTCATCCCCAAATTCCATGGAAAGTGTACCCTCATTTACATTTATGATAGTTTTTTCAGTTTTGAGGAAGGGCCTACCTAAGATAATGGGGGCATGAGAACTTACCAAATCATCCTCCATGTTAAGAACATAGAAATCCGCTGGAAAGATCATGTCTCTTACCCGGACAAGTACATCCTCAAGGAATCCTGCTGGATATGTCGTAGCTCTATTCTCCAATTGCACCACTACTCTTGTTGGCTTCAACTCACCAACCTTCAAGGAAGAGAATATAGAGTGAGGCATCACATTTATGGAAGCTCCCAAATCACAAAGAGCATCAGAGAAGTGCAACTCCCCTATGGTACATGGGATGGTGAATGTACCGGGATCCTTTCACTTTGTTGGCATTGCTAGAGTTGGTGTAATGAGTGCTGATACATTCCTTCCAAGGTTGATCCTCTCATTCCCCTTGAGCCCTCTTTGATTGGTGCAGAGTTATTTTAAGAATTTGGCATACCTTGGGATTTGCTTAATGGCTTCAAGTAGAGGAATGTTGATCTCCACACGCTTGAAGGTGTCCAAAACCTCCTTTTGCATTGCTTCTTCAGCCATATTCTTGGTTTGAACAACCCTGTTTGGAAAAGGAAGGGTTTTAGGAAGAACATCATCAATATTTTTCTTACCTTTATCTTTCTCCTTGGATTGCTCATCAGTTGGTATGGAATGCGGTTTCTCTGAAGTTGAGGTGAATCCCGGTGGAATGGTAGGTGCAGATGTATCTTTCATTTGCTTCCCACTTCTCAATGTGATGGCACTAACATTCCCCTTTGGATTTTGAGTGGGTTGGGAAGGTAGATTTCTAGAATTCATACTCACAAGTTCATGGAGGGCGGTGGCAATCTGGCTCATTTGAGTCTTCAACTCCCTCAGCTCCGAACTTTGACTCTTCAGCTCATTCTGTTGATTAAGAACAATTTGCTTCAAAAGATCATCAGTATTAGAATCTACCTTTGGTGAATGATTCCCTTGTTGCTGACTTGTTGATGTTTGAGCTTCAAATCTCCTTTGGGGTTGTTGGAAACCCTGCTGGTAAGGCGGTGGCTGCGGGAAGTTTTGTTGAAAGGGTGGCCTTTGTTGTTGTCCAGAGCCATACCTCATGTCCAACTGATCTTTCCACCCTTGGTTGTATGTTGGATCAAACTTCTTTTGGGGATATGGTTGTTGTTTTTGCTGCTGAAATGGTCTCCCAGGGAACACTGCTGCACAATCTTCTGTTTCTTGGAGTTGTGGGCAACAGTCAGTTGGGTGGCTTGTCTCAGCGCAAATACCACAAGGCCTTGAAGGAGGGGGTAAAGATGTCTTTTGTGCCAAAGAAATTTTCCTCACCATATTTTTCAATTCTTCTAACTTATTATCAATCAAATGACTTTCAAGAGAAGAAGTACTTACTTGATGTACTCCTCGAACATGTGGTGTACCTCTATCACCAAATTGTTGGGAGTTTTGGGCCATCTTGTCGATCAACACACGTACAGCTACTGGTGTCTTGTCTACCAATGCTCCTCCAGCCGCAGCATCCACCATGCTTCTCTCCATAGGTGTGAGTCCTTCGTAGAAGTATTGGATGAGGAGTTGCTCACTGATTTGGTGATGCGGACAGCTTGCGCACAACTTCGTGAATCTCTCCCAATACTCATACATTGACTCCCCTTGTTCTTGCTTGATCCCTGAGATCTCCTTACGAATGGATGTGGTCCTTGATGCTGGAAAAAATCTCTGTAAGAAAAGACGTTTCAAATCGTTCCAACAAGTTACATCTTTGGGTTGTAAATAATACATCCAGTCTTTTGCAGCTCCATCAAGTGAGAATGGGAATGCTCTTAATTTGATTTGATCTTCAGAAACATTTCTTGGTTTAAGTGTTGAGAAAACCACATTAAATTCTTTCAAATGTTTATTGGGATCCTCACTATAGAGGCCATAAAACTTTGGAAGTAAGTGAATTAACCCCGATTTTAGTTCAAAGTCTGATTCGAGATTTGGGTATGCAATACAATTTAGTTGATAGTTAATATCAGGTGCAGCCAATTATCGAATGGTTCTATTAAGTTCATTTCCATTGTTTTCAGCCATTGGTTCCTCTTTTATGTTTGAATTTGAATAGCTTCCAATTTCAATGTTTCCAGAAGAGAGTAATTCACTAACTGGTTGAATATTGAAACTTCCTGTAGATTGAGAATGTATGATTTGTTCCCTAAGGCTACGTTCAATCTCAGGGTCAAGATCTAAGAGATCTTCGGTATTAGTTCGTGTCATAGATCAAATAAAAATGAAAAGAAAGAAAGTGGACCATAGTAAAATAAAAATGAGAAGTTTGAGTTGATGTTCCAAAAAGAAGTAGAAGAAAATAAAAGAAGAAGAAGAAAAATCAGATTGGGTAAAGAAGGAAGAAAGAAGAGAGGAATAGAATAAAATGTAAAATAAAATAAATACCTCTAATTGGTTCAAATAATTACTTGTCTCCCCGGAAACAGCGCCAATTTGATAGAGCGCTGTCGTGGGAGCCCTCAAATGATTAGTGTGATTTTGGGGTACTTAGGTGCAGTAGAGTGGCTGACCAAGGTCGTCTCTCAAAGGAGGAAGTGAATTAAAACTACTTTTCAGAGGTATTATAGAAACAAAATAAAAGGGAATAAAAACACTACTTGAAAGTATGGGGGTTTTTGTTTATAGTTTATAAATCTAGAAGAATTTTTCTGGAAGAAGATTGCATTTTTTTTTTGTTTTTAATTTTGAAATGAAGTTTCAATTAGAATGACACAACAAGAAGATGTTTTTTTTAGAGATCTATTTTAAAAGGCGTAATTGATCTAACTCTACCTCTTCACTTTATTATTAATAATTATAATTTAAATTAACATTCACTTAATTATGATCCCTTAATTTGTTAAATCACGAACCCTACGAGAATTAACTTTACCACAAAGATTGAAGTGAATTTAACCTTAGGCTAACTTCGGAACATGCAATCGCAGCACCCTGCTTTGATTAATGTTCTAAGATTAGATTATGGTCAGTGGTAAATTAAGGCACATATCCACTCTGGAAATGAGGATGAATTGTGTTTAGGGATTATATTTGATCTCTACAAATTTATCCCGTGTGGTCTTGTATTACCGATTAAGATCGCGCTCTCACAATTTACACAAAATCCCGACCTCGCGTGTTTTTGTGTAAATTGTTCAATTGCTTGCTTAGTTTCTTACAATTTAAAAACATAATTAATGGATCATATTAAGTGAATTACAGTAGCTCATTGATTCAAAATAATTAAATGAAGAGGGTAGAAGATAGATCGATTACTAAAAGACTACTCTTCCATGGGTGGCGTAATCATCGTAGAAGCGTTTTGCATGTGCAAAGGTTTAAAATGGGTATAACCCAATAATGCTTCTACTCAAGAATTCCAGCCCAATTAGGAAGATTAAGAGAAGAAGAAATTTAAACAAAACAGAAGAAAAGAGAAGAAATAAAATAAGAACAAAGAAGTTTATTACATAAACAAAATCATTACAACATGAAGGAGAAGAAGAAGGCTTCGTCGAAGGGATCCTTGCTTCAAGCGCTACCCTTATTGAAATGGTTGGAGAATTGGAGTGGATCCACTTCTCCTTTGCCCTCAACTTCCCAATGCACGTCCCAACCCCTCCAAATGAAAAAAACTCCAATTTATAGAGGGGATGGGAGTAGAGGTTACAAGTGGTTTCAAGTGTGAATGTGGAAATTCGGCCAAATATTTTATGCCAACTTTCACCGCCCATTTGACCACCACAACGTGTGAATTGGCCGGCCTTACAGAAGGATAGAATTTTTGGATATGTGTCTTCTATCTCCTCTCCATATTTGGGCTCAATACAGGCCCATATGAAGGAGTTATGGCCGAAATACAGAAGATTTTCCATTCTGGCGAGCCCAGCCCAACTTTGACTTCATGGACCAATTTCAACAACCCAATGAACTCTTTATCTCTAGTGTCCTGAATAAAAGTTGTAGATAATTAAGTTAGGAACACTGTTACAAAATTTAAAATTAAAATAATAAAAATAAAAATATTTATATTCGAAATACTACAGTGAACTATAAAGGGTAAAACTGGAATTTTCATCAAATATTCAAATGAATGATCTAATCCCAAATATTTTATAAATAAACATATTTAACACAATGTGAGGAAATTATATCATTTATTATCAATAAAATATTCAATAAAATAGTGTTTTATCAGTTCACCATCACCATTGTGGGCCGCCTCAGATCGTAAGCCCCATATTCCCCATTGTGGACCGCCTTAGAGCGTAAGCCCCATATCCAACACCCACGTCTCATCCTGAGCTCTCCCTCGAGCCCACGTGCCTCGGGAAGCTCATTCCCTAGCCTGGAGATCTTACTTCCTCCAGGCTCTAATCCAGGCGTTCATTCTCACGGGTCGCCTCTTCAGGTGTCCCACCGTATCCCCGAACTACGCGGACTTTGATTTCCTACCATGGGGATACGCAGGAAGCCTCCATGTGGTTCAAGCCCCTCATCAATCCATCACCCATCCTGATTCTTACCTGGGCCGCCACATCCCGGTGGGATCATACCACCTCATTCCACTCCACAGTATCCTGGAAGCCACCCACCTGCTTGCCCCAATATCGAAGTTTCCTTCAGGGGGTTCATTCATCTGATCCACTCTCAGTGTTTCGATCAGTCTGATCCATCTCCTCAAGACGTTAAACTCACGACATACCCCGTGTTAAACATGGGAAGTCGACGAAAACCTCATATGGCACACAATTCCCCGCGTTCAATGTGGGATGCCTCGGGCTTCCGTGCCCTCAAGAAGCCCTATAATAAGGTACATAAGGTAGACATGCCAATCCCCCAATGTCAAGACATGCCAACGACACTCCAGCATGACCGTTCTCCTCGTTGAAGGTTTCTGCCCCAACCAGACCCCTTGGAGCGTCTCGACGGAAGCAGCGTAATTAACTGGTGTCCATGAAAATATGGCACCGGGAGTGAGGTTCACAAATACGTCTTAAATCTATGAGGGAGACCCATACTAGGTGAGGATCTCTGAGGAGGAATCCATGGAAGGAAGAACCGACATCCCATCATCCCAATTTCAATCAATGAGCAGACGTCCCTAAACAAGGAACGGATGTCGCCCACCTTTGGAAAGCGGGAATGCGGGGCCACAAGCCGCGCATCTTCCCCTGCGTGACAGATGCGTGTGTGCCCCGGCGGAAAGCGTCGGAAACAAAAAATGGTGAACCCGATGTGAACCTATTCTCCTCAATACAGAGACTGGTATCATTCAGGGTTTCATAAGATTTGCATGTCACCAGGTCCAGGTTCCTAGCACCGGGACGTGAAACCCGCCAGGGGTTGAGGCAGTCAGGACGTTGACCACTCCGTTATGCGACATCATCAGCGTGGATCCCTCTTACTGAACACGGAAGATGGAATGGCGTTGGGCTATTGGTTGTCAATTTCTTTTCCTATTAGTGCTAATGGGTTCATCTCCCTACTTTCAGAAATCAGATCGCTGCAGCCGGAGCTCGATCGCCACCTGCCCACCAGCGCAGGGGCAGGGGTTGTACTGACTCTGCCACCCCACGTGGTCCCACATTTTCCATAGTTGATCCAACTGCCGCGATTACCGGGTGCTCACGCCCCCTTTCCCCATCAGAGATTATCCAACGGAGGGTGATCAACGACCTGGTTCGTAGGTACGAGGAGGAAGGGGTCATCCCCACTATGGACATGGCCAGTTTGGATCTAGAGGCAGTTGTGCCTCACCACAATCGCCGCCCTCGAGGTCCACGCCGGGTGTCACCGCTCCCCACACCGACGTTCAACCATTTCGGGAGTTTATCCCCGGAACACCTTGATACCTCCCTTCCCTACGCTGATGAGGTAGGGGATGTACGGGTTCGCCCGATCAGGGACCCGCTCCATGGGTTCATAGCAAGGGACTCTGCCAGGCTGCGTCAACGCCACTGCCCGACTCCCTGGGCTGAGGAGCAGGCGATCTATGTGCCCGCACTACTGGCTCTAACCCATCTGACCTGACGCCAACGTTGGGCGCGAGCAGACGAGAATGCCCGCCCTGGGGCACCAGCATCAGCAACCACTGTGGCCCAAGCCACTACTGACCCCTGTTATCAAACCCCCGAACACGTTGAGCAGGGGAAGTTACATGCCCGACCCGGATTGAGGCCCTGACCGCCCCCCAGGCAGGTTGGGTCGACTCTCCCAGTCACTGGCACATGCAATGGACACCATGGACCAACTCGCGATAGTGCCATCCAGCGTGAAGGCCTACTCCATGCCACCATTTCAGAAAGCATAAGCCTTCCCCATGAAAGCTACGCTCCGGGTATGGCTCTTTCCAGTGCTCACTGTACTAGGTACGGGGTCACTTCCCCTACCGCTGGCTGCGAGTATGGAGTTGTTGCATGTCCGGTCACTCACCCACATGGAGGTCCTCCCCATGTACCTTTTGACATCTTTCCTGGTGCTTCTCGCACCCCATACTTCAGTCCTCTCTGCCCCAGCACTAGTGCAGCCGGAGGACTCCATGATGGAAATCATCCTTGCCCCGAGGAGCCACCCAGGGGCAGGAAGGCAGGACGTCGTCGCCGTAAGAGGAATGTCAGGGAAGTCCGGACAGAAATCAGACCAGTCCATTTCTTAGACTCTGAGGCGGAGTACGACTCGGCGATGGAGCCCTCCCCCTAGTCCTATGAGTCAAGGGCAGGGATGGGGATGTGGCACGTCATCCTCGTACTCCCTGAATGCGAGATCCGTATGATCCTGTCCTCCCTCTGAAGGTATATCCAGGAGGATGAGGACTTGGCGTACCCCTAGGGATCAAACATGCAGTTACCATTGGCCTATCCAGAAGCAACTTCCACCTCGGTCAGAGAGGGTGGAGAACTTTTCTGGGGACCAACGGAAGAGTTGCGACATGACACACCCTCGGAAAGCACTGACACTATGAGAAGAGGCATGTTCGCCAGCCCATCCTATCGTGACATGGCAGCCATGACACTGCAACCCTTGGAGGACGACTTAAGATGCGGCAGCCAATCAGCCTTCTCGCTGTATTCTCCACCAGTCAGCCCACCTGCCAAGAAGCCTGCCTCAGCACCGCTTCCAGTTCCCCAGCCATTCTTGGTTGACGAGCAGGGGCAGCAAGGGCCAGATCCCGAACCTGAGTCCTAGAGCTTTGGACCGTCCTCGCAGCAGGCCACTTCCCTGAGAAGTTTTGTCCAGTCGTAGGATCAGATTTTGATATACCAGAATCGCTCACCCTGGGAGAGTTTGAATGTTTCTTCCAGGCTCTCTGGGTGACTCACTCCCATCTTCGCCATCAGCGAGTGCCTTATCCCGGAATTCAAGTGCACCTTGAGGATATCAGTGAGTAGTGTCGTCGGGTCGACCTGGCCACGTTCCCAGTGGTCCGGCACCCCGAGTCACTTGGCCACCATAGGGCCCTCCAGCAACAATGCGTCCAGAGTTTTCAAATACTCTGCAACATTATCGAGGAGGCCACCCCCCACGCGCACATCTGTGGATGGGGGGCAGTACGCTGCACTTTTTTTCAGTGAGATTCACCGACAACCCGACTCACTGGGCGGCTCTGAGGGAATTTTGCCAAGGGCAGTGGCGGTCAACATGTCCGACCTTTCAGGAGAGGGAAACGGTTTGGAACATCTCGATGGGTACTCACCCCCTGAGGACAAGCCGCTACTAGACCCCTCTGGGAGGATTACTCGCGAACAGAGGAACCTCCCAGGTCTCTCCACACCCACTGAAGCATTAACACTGAGCCGAAACATCGTCAAGGGTAAAGATCACGTTGGGGCGGTCAAGCTCGCCGACCCATCTGGCTCAGTGCAGAAGGCAGAGGAAGATCCCGAGAAGGACATGTTGTGCCAACAGCTTGCTGAGCAGAAGAGGTTGGTTGATGAGCTTCTAGCTGAACACATTTTAGAGCGGTGGCCTGACTACAGTGATCCTAGGCCGGGATAGTAGGGGTAGGAACAACTACCCATCGACGAGATTCTCCCAGGAAACCACGATAATGTTGTGTTCACCGACAGAGGAGAGGTTGGGGCTCATGGAAAGGGGGTGCGATACATTTCTTTGAACCCTCCTGAGTGGGGTGATCACCCAAGAGACCCAGCTCGGGTTCCTCCCATTTCCCCGAGGGTCGCTCCACCAGCCGCCCCACGAGCCACTGATCTCAACTACTAGATCGAAGAGCCAGGCAATGCGCTTGTGGTTAGGGATCCCCGTAAGGACAGGAACCCATGTCCAGACGATCTGATGGCGGCACTCATTGCCCGCCTGGAGGCTTTGGAAACTCGGCAGGTGGCAATCCCACCAGACGGCAAGCCGTACCCGGCATGGTTGGATGATATGTTGGCCCCGCAGAGATTTGGGAACCCCACTTTTTCCCCCTTTAACGGGACTAGAGACCCACCACAGTACTTGGACCACTTCAACTCGAGGTGCGGGCCTATGTTAGGAACTCTAGAACAGTAGGAGGTCGCCAAGCTCTGTTGATTTGTTCAGACACTAGAAGGACCGACATTCATCTGGTACAGCCAGCTCCCTATCGGATCTTTGACTGGCTGGGAAGACCTTCGTAGGTAATTCCTCTACCATTTCAGTTTCACAACCTGGAAGACGAACATCACAGACCTCTTCATGTGCAAAAAAAGGTCCGACGAGCGAGTCGCAGACTTCATCGCCCGGTGGAAGGGGCTCACTTACTCCCTTGACATGCCACTAACTCAGGAGAAATTACTGAAAATGTGCATGGGGAACATCAAGGTAGAGCTGGTTCCTTCTCTAATCCCTCAGAATTACCCCGAAGGGTTTCTGGACTTCTCAGACAAGGCTCAACTCCTCGAAGAAGCCCTACAACAATCCATTCAGGCACGCCCGCTGCCTCCTATAATCCCTTCAAGGAGATCCACCAAAGACAAGCCCACTCCTGTGGACCAGATAGAGGCCCCCAGGCAGCTAGAGTTTCTAAGAGTAAGGAAAGTTCCGCGGCCCCACAGGGGTCCGCCTCCACGGGCACAGCTCCCAACCCAGCAGCGACCGCCTCAAAATCAGCAAGCTTTTCCGTGTAACGCACTGCCACCGCCTAGGCGAGATAACCAGGTTCCACCTCCTCGTCATGATCCTCCGGCCCCTCGTCAGGGCCAGCCTCCAAGATCCCCCTTTCCAGATAGAAGGAATTGGACCTACACGTTTGATGAGGTCCAGGTCCCTGGTTACTTCCGTAGTGCCTTGGAGTAGAGAATAGTGTGACTGCCTGAGTGTTGGAAGCCAAAAGAGGCGCATCTCACTGATCACCCTAACTACTGCCCTTATCACCGGACCCTGGGGCACACCATCCAGCAATGCTACATGTTCAAGGATTGTCTCCAAGAACAGATTGACAACAATGTAGCCAGTTTGGGCCCAGCCCCAGCACAAGTAGCAGGTGTTTTTGTGAGATCAGATGGCAGTAGTGGAGACGAGGATGAATGGCAACAGGTTTCCGACCGTGGGTCCTAGAAGTATAATGACTGGATGGCCCGCAAGACGGTCTCACACGCCCATGGCATCATCCGCACATGTCTGAATCATCCAGAGCCCACAGAAGCTGCGGTTACTATTTTGGCATCATTGTCTCAGTCGGCCTCTTCCCAGAAGAGCAGGAAGCGGCAACGCAAGAAGAAAGAGTGTGCCCTTCTGATTTCGTCGTCATCCCACACTCTTGGAGACTTTATGCCCCCAAAAAAGGGAATCCCTTCGAGACTCCGCCCGGTAATGGATGACTCCTCGAGTGAAAGTCGGGAGTATGCTTCGGTTAACACCGTAGAGTTGGTAAATCCCTTTTTGACTCCCGACGATGAGGAACATCGGGTGTACCTTCCCAATGTCCCCAGCTGTCGCCAACGTCGGCGGAGCTGTGGCTACATGAATCGACGGGGCATGACAGTCGGCACCTCCAGCCAGGCCATGCACGCCACTGAGACCAAGAAGCAGGCCCAGTACATAGCTCAGTACACGCGGCCCCTTTATCCAATGTCGACAGGTTCACCTCTACCACCGTTTGTGTTACTGGATTAGGCAGAACCACCTCGGTCGTGCCACAACCAGCTTTTCCCTGCTACCAGCCGACCCCAGCCTTCCGGTCCTAATCTGGCAGCCACTCTCCAAGCATCGACTAGTGAACAGAAAAACATGCCTAGTACCAGTCATCCACCGGTCCCGCTGGCAGGGCCCATCATGCCTCCAATCGCAGAGTGGCCTCCTGTAAGCAGAAGCTCGCGTTTGGCCCGGAAGTATGATGTCCTGAAGCACCTGGCCGGCATTCCAACAAGTCTTTCTATCCTTGAGGCTCTTCACCTATCATATGAAATGTGTGAGGCACTCGCCGAGGCCCTAAGGAGCCCCCTATAGTTTGAGATGGAGGTAGCGGCTGTAGAAGCCTTCCACGCTGAGGCAATTGAGAATGATGAATGCCAGGAAGTTATCTCATTCTCCGGTGAAGATGAAGACCCTCCTATATAGGGGAACATTCTCCCACTGTACATCACCGGCCAGTTCAACGGCGTTGAAGTCAGACGTTGTCTTACTGACACGGGTTCTGGGATTAACCTAATCCCAACTCAGATGCTGCGGAATCTGGGGTTGTCTGAGGATGATTTAACTCCCTCTGACCTCAGGATCCAGGGGTATGACAGGACCGAGAAAACTCCAGTCGGCAAGATTCACTTGAAGACCCAGTTCGGCGACCTAATTGCTAGCACTGAATTCATGGTTGTCTCTCAGGACACCGCCTACAACACGTTGATGGGCAGGTCGTGGCTCCACCTTCACGCAGTAGTCCCTTAGTCATATCAACATTGCCTCAAATACTCCCATAATGGTCGAGTAGGCATGCTCCAAGGAGATGTGTCTCCTTTTTCCTCTTGTGAATCCCATTAACTGGATGTCGAATATTACAAGAGAATGGATAAGCAGATCTTGGAAGGTGAGGTTGAGCCCACCACCGTCACAAGTGATCCTTGGGTGGGTTTGGATGACACTTATGTCTTCCCAATCCATCAGTTGGAGGCCACAACCCTCGACATGGGGCAGTGCTTTGTTTTTTCAGTTACAAGAGGAAGGCATGTCACCAAGTCCAAGCAGTAGTGGGAAATCACCTCGTACTCCAACACCGACCAGGCTCAGGTGATCCCCGAGCCTCCTACCCCTATACGGTATTGGGACGTCAGGCTCATGCCAATGACGGTACGTCATACCTGTCTCTTCCATCGGGCCGGCATCGACCGACTCAAGCCGACGCACCACTACTGCTTTGATGTCATAAAGCGTGGCCCCTTGGGCCGAAGACCAGATGGGATTGGATCAACTACCTTTGTCTGTATGGTCTCTATAGTGCATGAGTTTCCTGATATGATGACCACTGCCGCCCAAGCTGGTACCAGCTTCCCATCAGGGCCCGGTAGCCCCGAAATAGCTGCCCCCATGGATGATCCCTCCACAAGTGGAGAGGAGAATATAGAAGATGTTCCCCCTGCCTTTGAGGAGGGCGTCTCCACCACGGTCGACGAGTTAGTGTAGGTGAACCTTAGTGGTGAGGCGAACCCAATTCCCACATTGGTCAGCGCTGTTATTCCCCCCAAGGAGCGGCAACAGTACATAGACTTTCTTAGACAGCACTGTGATTTGTTCGCTTATAGTTACGATGAGATGCCATGGCTAGAACCTCAGGTGGTCGTCCACCACCTTGGCCTTCCGGAAAACCATCGCAGGTTCAAGCATCCTCCCAGAAAGATGCACCCCTCTCACAGTGCCATGGTTGAGGCCGAAGTGGACAAGCATATCAAAGAAAACTTCATCAAGGAAGTTCAGTACCCTAGGTGGTTGGCCAACATTATGCCAGTCAGGAAGAAGAACGGACAGATTAGGGTCTGTATCGACTTCCGCGATCTCAATCGCCACTGTCCGAAGGATGATTTTCCCCTTCCAATGGCAGAGTTGTGGATCAATGCCATGGCCGGGTTCCAAGCCCTCTCTTTCATGGATTGGTATTCCAAGTACAACCAGAACCGGATGGCCCCTGCGGATGAAGAGTTCACTGCCTTCGGGGCCCCCCTGGGTACTTTCTGTTACCAGGTTAAGCCCTTCGTCCTGAAGAATGCGGGTGCCACCTATCAACAGGCCATACATCGCATATTCAAGCAGATTCTCAGCACGCTGGTGGAATTCTATGTGGTCGATCTGGTTGTTAAATATTTCCAGTGCCAGGACCATCTCAAGGACCTTGAGAAAGTGTTCGGCTTCCTCCGTTCCCACCACCTGAAGATGAACTCGTTGAAGTGTGCCTTCGGGGTCACCTCTGGGAAGTTTATTGGATTTTTTTCAGATACCAAGGCATCAAGATCAACCCAGAGAAGATCAAGGCGATCAGCCAGATGCCTCCCCCGAGTAATATTCAGGAGCTTTGAGGACTTGAAGTCCACTTAGCCTATATACGCTGATTCATCGCGAATCTAGCTGGAAAGTGTAAGCCCTTTTCCCGGATCATGAAGAAAGGCACCTCCTATGAATGGGATGAAGAGTGTCAGACCGCTTTCGAGGAAATCAAGCAGTATCTGCTCCAACTTCTGGTCTTGATGCCACCCATTTCCGGAAAGCCGCTGGTCCTTTATGTGACCACCCTGGAACGATTCCTCGGTGCACTTCTCACCCAGAAGAACAACGAGGGAATAGAGAACAACCTCTACTACCTCAACTACATGCTCCTCGATACGGATGTTAGATATTATCCCATCGAGAAGAGCTGCATGGCGCTCGTATTTGCCGTGCAGAAATTGCGGCAGTACTTGCAGCACTATGAGGTACAACTGGTCCCTCGGGTAGACCCATTGAAATACATCCTGAACGGACCTATGTTGACTGGATGACTAGCGTGGTGGGCAGTGGTCCTCCAGCAGTTCGACATTAGGTTCGTACCTCAGAAGGCTATCAAAGGATAGGCATTGGCAGACTTCTTAGCTGCTCATCCAACCTCTGTGGACCAGCCACTGGATCTAGGCTTTCCTGAGGAGGTAATCCTCTCAGTTGATCATGCCATCCCATGCTGGTAGATGCACTTTGATGGTGCCTCCCAGATCCCCACTAGTAGAAGGCTCAATGATCCTAGGCTCAATAGAGTGGGCCTAGGTATCATCTTTGTCACCCCGGAGCAAGCCATCCTGCCATATTTGTTCCTGTTGTCCAAAGGTTGCACTAACAATGAGGAAGAATATCATGCCCTCATCACTGGCCTCGATCTGGACCTCGAGATCGACATGCCCCATCTGCATGTGAAAGGGGATTCTGATCTAGTCATCAAGCAGGTCAATGGTGACTATGTTGTCATAAATCCAGAAATCGTTCCATTGTTGGAGTGCACCCTCCATCTAATGGCTTAGTTCCCTTCTCGGCCAGAGGTCATTCATATCCCCCGGTCGTAGAATAGTCGAGCAGATGCTTTGGCCAGCCTGGCCGCGTCACTGGCGGAGCCCGAATAGGACGACCTGATTATCCACGTGGCACACCGGAGATTCATTGCTCCCATTATCCTGGAGGATGATCGTGGCCCGCGGGTGAACCATCTTACTGCTGGTTCCCCTACGTCAGGATCCCTGGGTACTTCAGATACAACGAACGAAATAGTTCCTGATTGGAGGACACCCTTGGTTGAATACTTCCAACACGGAAATCTTCCGTCGAACCGGGCCGAGCGTGAGCGAATCCGACGCCGCGCACTGCAGTTTACCCTTCAGAGCGGTCCCAGCCTTGAGCAGATCATTTACAGACGCGGATTTGATGGTGTTATCTTATGTTTCCTTCAAGGAGTCGAGATCCCATGGGTCGTGAAATATGTTCATGTTGGTTCCTGTGGTTCCCACAAGGCCGGGTCAAAGTTGTCCCACCATATTTGGAGGCTGGGGTACTTCTGGCCCTCCATGATCTATGACTGCATTGAGTTTTCCAAGAGGTGTCATGCATTCCAAGTTCACGCTAACTTTGTGCCTCGGCCACCAAATCCTCTCCACACTACCAAGTATTCTTGGCCCTTTGCAGTCTGAGGGTTGGATGTCATAGGACCTTACCCACTGGCGACGGCTCTCCAATTCCGGTTCATTCTGACCGCTACGGATTTCTTTTACAAGTGGGCAGAGGCAATTCCACTCAAGGAAGTCAAAGCCCGTTCTATCGCTGACTTTGTGAGTTCCAACATCATCTATCGATTTAAAGTACCTCACGCTATCCTCACGGATAACAGAACCAACTTCCAAGCAGCCGAGCTGAAGAAACTGTATGCCAACTACAACATTTGCTTTAACCATACCTCCTGCTATCACGCGCAGGTGAATGGATAGATCGAGGATTTTAACAAAACCCTCAATAACATTCTGTAAAAAATGGTTGGTCAGAACAAGAGGAGTTAGCCAGACAAGCTCCCCAACTCCCTCTGGGCTTATCGGACGACGAATCGTAATTCTACCCAGGTGACCCCGTATTCCCTAGTGTACGGAGCTGAGGCTGTCCTGCCCATCGAGATTCATTTTCCCTCATTGTGCACGGCGGTCTACAACCAGAAATCGTCGGATAGAGTTTCCGAAATCCTTCTAGCTAAATTCGAAGTGCTGGACAAGAATAGGATTCACGCTTTGCACAATCTGGAAAGGCATCAGAGCAGGATGGCTTGAGCTTTCAACAAGAAGGTTCGCCTCCGCTCTTTCCTGCAAGGTGACCTGGTGCGGCTCTCAGAGAACCAATGATTCCTGGCAGGAAACCACCCAAATTGGAGCCCAAATGGGAGGGTCATTTCATCATCCATAAGGTCTATCCCAATGGTGTGTATTCTTTGGTGACTATGGATGGAGAGCGTGTGACTCCTCCCACCAACGCCAAGTTCCTCAAGAAGTAATTTGCTTGAGGTTCATGGTTCCTACATGACCCTAAACTGCATTTTGTTTTACATTTGGGCCCTTAGGGTCCCCCATGTACTTTAACTATATAAGGGTCCCCCGTGACCTTAAACTGGATAACGGTCCAACACGACCTCAAACTGAATTTTTCCCTACATATGGTTCCCTTTGGTCCGAGTTCTAAGACCTTAAAATAAGACCCTTATGGTATAGCATGACCTTAAACTGAATTCATGTCCTCACTACAAGACGTTAAACTGCAAGCTGGTTAGGCATCCCTGACTGAGGCCCATCCTCAGGCCCCTTGGCCTTCGTGGGCCTCTCAGTCCCAGTTTTCACCCAGAGCATGTGGTGTGGTGTAGGATTATTTCCTCATTCACAATGGGTTATCCGTCGTGCCATGCATACTCCCTGGAAGAAATATCTCTCATCGTCCTACATGACGTTAAACTGGGCTTATAGAACTACATGCGGCTTGATTCACATCCCTCTGGGATATGTAGGACCTCCTGAACACATAGATTTCAGATCCAGCCCCATCTCTTAGGAGATCCCACGATCTCCCGATCACCTTGGTCGCTTGGCCCATGCCCCCCTTCTCCCGGGAATTCGCCATCTTTTGGTTGCTCTCAAAATGAGACCTTCAACCCTTTCCAGTGGTCTGCTAATGTGCTCAGAGTAGTCTGGTCTAGGACCTGGAGTTTCAGATTTGACTTAGGCAAGTTTTCATCCACTTGTCAAGCTTCACACTCCCTTTCATTCGGGCCCCCGTTACCTTTCACACCTGGAGGGACCCCCAAGAACGGCTTGGATACAACGCCTAAGGGCTCTCCTACCATCACGGGTCAACACCCCCAAGGGTTTTAGACAACAAATTGATACAAATCCCATGTTGCGAACATGGTCAGCGGTCGATGCTAATTTGTTTGTCCCCATTTTAGGCTAACGCGACAGGATTCTGTGTTGCGAACATGGTCAGCAGTAATCCTAGGTCACCACGATGGCCCCTTTAGGCCCTGAATGTTGGTTGCATGATTCACATTATGTTCCACCCCATCGTGTCAAGGTAGAATCTTGACACTCCTTGAACTAACCCTCAGTGAACCTCCACACGTCAGATGGACAAAGCTGTGTAACGGTGTCTCTCGGGGCTCCGACGATCTGAGCTCTAGAGTATGTTCTTGGGTTTTCTCTCAGGACCATGCGCAGCTTGACCCTCATCCCCATGGGAAATGAGGAGTCACACAGACATTGTGTTTCGGGCCCAGCTTAGCTAGAAGCTAGCCTCTCCTGCCCCCTGATTGTTGGACCCTCGTAGGCCCCTTTGCCCGAGGCCCCTCTCCTGGGACCGCCTGTGGTGAAGGTATGGGGATATGTCCTCATCCACCCCGGGTGCACCTTATCACATCGTGCGTGTTCCCCCAGGTCCAATCCATACAACCTTAAACTATGCTAGTTAGTCCTACCACCCAACCATAAACTGTGATGATATCGTCCCAGCCGCACGATGAAAAACGGCATTGTATTGTGATGAACTCCCCATAGGGTACATCACGTCAGGTATTGGTCAATTTCCACACCATTTGTCAATGCTTGTTACAGCTTGATTGTTGTGGTGATTCTAGTAATTTCTAACCTAGGCCGGTCGTTCCACAAAAGAAAAACCATTCACCTTCATGGACAAACAAGATATATCAAATGTCGCTTCTTTTGGTGTGAGGGCTAGACCCACACGCCTTTCTCATCCTTTGCATAGCCACCATGTCGTATCGTGCCATCAAGAACTACATATGGCTTGATTCCCATCCTTATGAGATACATAGGAGCGCCTGGGTACTTCCCTGTAGGCGCAGCCTAACTTTCATGTTCAGTCCCTCGGCCTAAACACGTCCCCAAGGAGCACATGGTAAGCAGGACCCCATCCTCATTCATGATGGGTTTCTTCAGTCACTTTACTATGCGTCTCCTTCCCTTCTTACTGATCCCTGGTCCGAGTTCTAAGACCATTAACTAAGATCTCCTAAGAACTATGTCTTGATAGATTCCCATCCTAGTGGGATACGTAGGAATGCCCAGACCTCCTATCTTTGAGTCCAGATCGAGTTCAGCTAGTTTGTATCTTCGGTCCTGCCTTCGAGACCCCAACCACGGGACTGTGTGGCGCAGTGCAGGATTATGTCCTCATTCACGTCGGGTTTGAAATACCCGCACCACGCACACCCCGTTCTAAGGATTGGCCCTCCTATGTCATGCCCCCCATGACATTAAAAGGCACCATCAAGAACTATGTGTGGCTTGATTCTCATCCTTATGAGATACGTAGGAATTCCTGGACATTTCATCTTGGGTCTAGCCCCAGGGATTACCAAATCTCGTCCCTCTTTATTGTCAGCCCCTCATCCTGACTTCTTGGGGAGTGGTGTGACTATGACATCTACCCCGAATAAGTTTGGGATGCCCCATAGTGATGATGGGAAGTGATAGTTCTCTCGCTAGAGTGGTCCTGTCTAAAAATTGGGATGATCTGTGACCAGATTAATACATCCGCCTAATGCGCCTCTGCCACGGTGGTGCAATTTTGGGAGTGTTGGACTCTATTCGAACAAACCACCACTCCACTTTCCATGCTTTTTGTGCCCCTTTATTCAGATCCTTATCCTCTTTCATGTTTGATGGGACCCCCTAATAGTATGGATGATAGAATTTGGTCCACCTACTGCAACAATATGGATGATAGACCTTTGGTCCGCCTATTGTAGCAATATGGATGATAGACCTACGGTCCGCCTGCTATCATGGGCCAATGTCCCGGAAGACTGGTCATGTTTGATGGGACCCCTTAACAGTATGGATGATAGACTTTGGTTTTCCTGCTGCAATAATATGGATGATAGACCTTTGGTCCACCTATTGTAGCAATATGGATGATAGACCTACGGTCTGCCTGCTGTCCTAGGCCAATGTTTCTGAAGACTGATCGATGATATTTGAGTTAGGCCTCATGTTGCGAACATGGTCAACGTTCAGCCCTCATTTATTGTCCCCATTTCAGGCCGATGTGATATATATGCTGTGTTTCCGCCACGGTTAACAGTTATCCTCCATCGTCACACCCCCCACAGTGTTCAGAATTTGGGTAACGTGATTCACCTTTTTAATCTCCCTATGTTTGGATGGATTTCAATGCCCCTGGCATTGCCCCGCTAGTGTGTCAGAACACATTGAGAAGGTGATATATCAATCGGTCTGAGGTCCTCTCTTCAGAAATCCAGGCCCGATTTCGGACACCTAAAGATTGGTTGACGCTCCCACGAAGTGATAGATTATGGTGACCATATTAAACCAAAGGTATAGATAAATAGATTGGTCCATACATTGGATCTAAATATTGACAAGTGAAAGAAAAAAGTTCATGAGATGTCCAAAACAAATCCCTTAAGGATCAGCATGCTGGATTGATCTTTCCAACGCTACTACCCTTTGGATGGTAGCCTCGAGGACTGCTTCTTGCTCCTTGAAGACTCTCTCTTCATCAGCAGCCGCAAGGCGCAGCTCGCCAATCCTAGCTTGTGCATGTGCCCGCTCGGTTTGAAGTATGGTCATCTGGTGATTCACCTCCATCAATTGCTCTTGGGTGTTAGCCAGCTGGTCCGTCAGTTGATCCATGAGCTCAGAGCACGTTGCAATGAATATCTCCTTCTCTGCCTCCTGCCCTTCGAGGCGTCGGACCTCCTGCTCCGCCCTCAAGAACGCTCGGGTGCTCGCTGATCTTTCCTGAAACTGGGCAACATCGGTGTGTCGTCTCCTCTCGCATATATTCTCGGCCATGTAATAACGGACCGTCGGATGAAGGCTTTGAGCGTCAGCCCCTCCGGCACACAAGAAGCGCAGCCAGGTCTGGAGTGATCCCATCTGCCTCAGCCAATCTGTCTGAGGCTTTCTGAGAAAGCACTGGATACACATCCACCCTTTGAACTATGTCATCCGGATCTCCTCGGCCACTTCCATGTATGAATAGTCTATCTCCTCGGGATCAGCAGGCCGATACGTAGGAAAGGCAGTCAGCAGGTCAGCAGCAGGATCTACCTCAGGGATGTCTTCATGAGGAATAGGATCCTCGATGTCTGGGCGACCTTCCTCTCTCGCCCCAACAGTGATGGTGCCTCCGTTAGCTTCTGGCCTCTCCCCAATGACAGCGTCGTAGATGTCCACCGCCCCCTTCTCACCAATTTTCGGGGCCAACTTAGTGCGGGAATCATGTTCTAGATGAGGTGGTATGTTCGCTGTTGGTTTGCTTACGGAGAGCCCGGGATCAGCAGCCCGACGAGCCTCCAATGTCGAGATCACTACGAAAGGATCACCCTGATTAGTTGGGATATTTGATAGAAATCATCAGTAGCGAAGCATGGGACTTACAGGAACCCAGAGCATCGTCCTCTGGTGTGCTAGCCTCTACGGGAGCTGTCATGGTAGGAGACCCCTCGGCGCTTGTCAGTTCGATGATAGGTGTCGGAGCCCCATCCTGTCCCACCGGTTCCTCTCCTCCCTCTTATATTGGGGACGCCTGATTAGTGCCTATGTGCTCCTGAGTGAGATAGAGAAATGGATTAGAAATTTCAGAAGAGAATGGGCAAGGATGGAGGGTGGATAAGGATAGATACGAACCTCAAGTAGCTCGGTTATCTCCATTTTGAAGCCGAAAATCTCACCGCTCTCCTACAAGTTCCCTTGTTAGGCTTCCCCCTGCGACCCCTAACCTACAGGTTCCTCTTATATTTCACCTTCTCCTTCATCTTCTCCTTTTCCTTTATCTTCTCAGGTTTCCTCCTCTCCCTCCAACTCATCATCACTGTCGCCTTCTCCCGGAGGCATCACTTCCGGATCATGCTCTTGATCGAGCATCACTTTCACTAGGAAAGCTGGCACTGCAAGCCGACCCCTTTGGCATGCATATGTGTCCATGGACGTTAGATATGAATGACGTCGATGGAAGTTTACCTGGTCGGTAACTCGAATGAGCCTGACCTCTAGCAGCTGGATCCCATCCTGCATTATCTTCTGTGAGATGGCTTCAACGCTCAGTGATTTCCACAGGGTCATCTAGGCTAACTATAATACCGGGAAGATAACATCATGGGAAGGTTCGAGCAGGTATCTTATCTACTTCCCAGGAAGTTCTCTAGCTACCTCATGTGACCCCCCTCTGGGAAACGAGGTCGCAGCGACACCATGCGGTGCCCCCGCTGCTGGGGTCTTGGCCTGCGTAGGCCTCGCTGCCTGGCGCGCCCCTGGTTCTCCCCTTCTAACAGCACCTCGCCTCCCTCCTCGCCCAGTTTCCACGTGGGTAGTCTCGAGTCGCCAAACTTGTTTGCGTAAAAGCCCCTCAAGGTACGCAATGGTCGAGTGCTCGGCGTACTCGGTTGCTAGGCCAGCGTCGACCCCGGTGGGAGGAAGGGTGATGACGTCGCCGGAGCCAAAAGTGGTGAACATCAACCACATCTGGCGTAGGGTGCAAGGATTATTCTCCTCTCAGACAGCCGTAAATACCTTCTTCGGCATTCGTTGGAGGCACCCGAATTGCCTGCTGAATCGGGAAGGCATGTAAGGCTCACAGGTGACCTTCCCGTCGATACGAGCCACGAGAACCCCGCCCCGGATGCTCTGGAAGTACTCTTGCTGCTCCAGAGAGCCTCGCCCATTGTCCACCATCTGACCGACCGGGGTGGGGAAAGGTCTGAAGTTGAAATTGGTGTGGTTACCAATTCGGATCCTTATGCCCTCCTCATTGAGCATCATCGGCGCCACCCCAGCGATGTTCAGCAGCGATGGTCGCAGGTCGTTGCCCAGAGGATGGATGGCATTTGGGAAAGTGTACCCACCAAGATGAGTAGCCACCCAGCAATGAAAGATCTCGAAGGGGCCACATACCCTTCGAGGCGACCCCCCTCATGAGATGCATGCCAGAATGGCATACAACCTAGCCAGTATGGGGACCCCTATATTGAACCTTTTGTTGGCGGCTATGGTGCCCGCCATCACCAGTGTTGCTGGACGGACGCACATCCTCACGTCCCGCACCGGCAGGAGCCACCCGCTCAGGAAGGTGGCGAGGAACCCAGCATACCGAATGTTTGGGTCCTGGGCCTCGATGACACAGTATACCCACAATTGATATTTCCCCGCCTCTAGGGTCCTCCAGTATGATCCATTCTTGCTCCTCTGAGCCGCGGTTGGGCACCATTTCCCCTGTCCCAACATCTTGATCGTCGGGTCCTTCTCCAGGAACTAGCTGAACCAGTCCTTATAGGCGATGTCCTTCTGGAAGTTTGTGACCTTCAGCCTCTCTATGGCCAGGTCTAGTAGGTGCCACATCAGCATGGGGGTCTGTGACCTGTCTTCCCAGGTGTTCTTTGGAGGAATGAACTCGTCGTATTAGTAGCCCTCTAGAGGGATACCTCCGATGCAGTGAACGTCCCAGAGACTGATGCTAACTTCCCCATGGTGAAGGTGGAATGTGTTGGTATCAGGGGACCATCGGGTGAATAGCTCCGGCCCGAGCTCAGGTTGATGGTGGAAGTGGAACTGCGATGTCCATACCGCCTTGAACAGGCCAATATACCACAACTCGGCCCCAAACTGGTCACAAGTATGGCGAACCCAGAATGCCCAAGCCCACTCACAAGTAAAGTTTCCACTGAACCGCAGGTCCCAATATTTCATCCATCCCTTAGTATCATCTGTGATGCTCTGACGGAACGCGCTTGTGTAGAGGGCCGGAGAATTCTCCGCGGCAGGCTCATCCCCAGTAATGGTCCTAGTCCTCAGGTTCATGACATATATGTCCATGTGCCTAGTTTCCCTGGCAGGATGGCCGTTTTTGGTGATTTTGTAGCAGGTAAGTTCATCCTCCCGGGTCACCCATGACTGTGGTGTATCCACCTTGAAGCCTGGCAGTGGAACCTCCTCCAAAATGCTGAAGTTCCAGAGTGGGAGGTTTTCAGACAGAGGATACTCCTTCTGGGCGGGGTTCAGCAGGTTGAACAAGGTTAGGTTGTTGGAAACGACCACCTTGGGGCCACAAACCTCCTCATTCGCCACCATTTCAACTCTGTGAGCGGTGGCTTCCCCCTCATCAACTTGGTTTGTGGCCATCTCGAAAATTTTGAGTGGTGCGCAAAATCGGGAGGAGGTGTGCAGAATCAGAGAGACTTGCATGAAATCCAGGATTTGGATGCACAATCAGCACACTTGGCGTGGAATATCTCGAGTTGGCGCATAAATGCGTCCGAAATTCAGAAGGAATTACGCGCTGCTGAAGTGTTTTTTACGCACAGCCGCAAAATCAATTTCACGCATGAGAGCATTGAGCCTATCATGCGGAAAAACTTGAGTACGGAACTTGGGACCCAGCACCCCTTTTTATAGGCGAGGCCAGGGTTTCGCGCCGCGCGGAATGTGAATTCTGTGCCGATTCGGAGTTTTCCACGTCTCGTGGGATTTTTTCACGCAAAGTGAACAGGAGATCCACCACTTCGGTGTTTAGGCATTCCCCTCAGAATCTGATCATTGCGACCTCTCGCCGATCCAATTCCGAGGGGGGCATTTGTAGACACTGAAAGAGTCCATAACTTCTAAAGTAGGTTCTGAAATGACAAAGAGAAGTCATATTCGGACTCGGAGGCACGGTCCGGATGTCCCAGGAGGGGTGCGCGAAATTAAAGAGGCTTTGCGCGAAAAAATGTTGTTCACGTGAAGGGCTCCCAGGATTCGCGAAAAAGAACCGGTGCGGCGCACAAGTTTGTGCACCCAGTTCCGCACTGTGAGGCCTTTCGGGCTGACAGGTCCTAGCGCGAACGATTTCGCACGCTTCCCGGATTTCGTGATGCCTACGGCCAATAAATAGAAGGATACCCCTTTGGTTTCGGGGTTGTGGAAGTCAGACCAGCTCTCGTGCATGAAATCGGACTCCCGTGCGCACAAGATGACTTTCAGGTATTGATCCCTTTCGTGCAACCTTTCCCCGGGGTTCACCTTTGCACGCAATCCCATTGTCTTAAGTAAATTTTCCAACTCCTTCGGTTTCTTCCTCTGTTCTCAATCCCTTCCTATTGCGCACAATCCATTCCTTTTGCTCGCAAAATCCTCAAAATTGTGTGCAATCCCTTCGTTAGGTTTTTCCAGACCTTAGGGATCGGTCATTTCCCCCGCGCACAATCCAAGCCCGCTCCACGCAATCCCCCCTAGCCGCGCGCAATCCCTCTTCCCCAATTTCACGCCATTCTGGTGTTTTGTGCACAAACCTCCTCTTTGCGTGAAAACCCCAGGATCTCTCACCTTGACGCTCCCTCAGGTGCCTCCCTGCATAGGCGCCCGATGTCTTCCAGACCAGGCATGCACGCCATGCGTTGTTTTCCCATACGGCCTTCCAGGCTCGTACGAAGTAACCTCAAGGTCCCTTGGGTTGTGTTTCTCATTACGTTTCTTTGCCTCATGCTTCTTCACATAGGCACTCTAACGGCTATTGCTTCTTCGCATAGCCACGCTAACGTGGACCCCTCAATGGTTCTCCCTGCGGCCCCCCTTTGCTATGGCCTTGTCGATGCCTTCCCTCCCACAAGGGGTAGAGGGTGTTGGGAATGTAAGCCCTAGGGGTGAGGAGCGAACCAACCTCGTATGAGTTGTAGGACGTTAAACTTCCAAGCACCTCGTCCTCAACACATGACGTTAAACTATTCTCTGACCCCGTGCCTCGCACGTCGGGTCCCCCCGGCTCGGACATTCTTTACACCGCTCGTCTCCACGGGAATGGAATCTTCCTCACATGGAATGATATCCTCCTTTTTGGAGTGGCGTTTTTCCATGGGGGAAGGGCTTCCTCAGAGCGTAATCCCCTAGCATCTCTTGCGGAAGGTTTCACCCATGCACCTCCGTACTTCCCCACTACCAAGGCCAGTGGAGTCCCTCTCCCACTATGCCTTGTCGCACCATGGGCCTCCATCCTGGAGTAAGCCCTAGCACCAAGGGCTGCTCAACACGTAAGCCCCTCTCAACTTCTCATGGATGCACCCTTCGCGACGTGATCGTCTGGTCCCTGCTGCCTCTTGTTTCTCACATTAAGCATGAATCACATGGCCTTAGAGTGAGCATCGACCATGACATCCTCTTATGGGCCGCCTCAGAGCATAATCCACATCCCAGTGAACTACGGGGACTTTGATCCGTGCTAAAGCATGGTACGTAGGAAGCCTTCATGAGGTTCAAGCCCACCACCCGGTCATTCCGACCTCTTCACGACGGTTCTCCAACACTTTGGGCCACCTCAGAGCATAAGCCCCAAATGCCCTCATCCCTCATGATGTTAAACTATATTCCCTCTTCCCTCATGACGTTAAACTATATGCCATCGTCCCGTATGACGTTAAAATGTATGCCCTCATCCCGCATGACGTTAAACTGTATGCCCTCGTCCCGCATGACCTTAAACTGTATCTCATCCCGCATGACGTTAAACTGTATGACCCGAACTATGTGGACTTTGATCCATGCTAAAACATGGTACGTAGGTAGCCTCCATGAGGTTAAATCCCATCACTCAGTTGTTCTGACCCCTCCGTGTCGGTTCACCAGCACCATTGTGAGCCGCCTCATAGTGTAAGCCCCATATTCCTCATTGTGGGCCGCCTTAGAGCGTAAGCCCCATATCCAACACCCATGTCTCATCCTGACCTCTCCCTTGAGCCCACGTGCTTTGGGAAGCTCATGCCCTAGCTTAGAGGTCTTACTTCCTCCAGGATCCATTCCATGCGTTCATTCTCACGGGTCGCCTCTTCAGGTGTCCCACCGTATCACCAAACTATGCTAACTTTGATTCCCTACCATGGGGATATGTAGGTGGCCTCCATGAGGTTCAAGCCCCTATTCACTCCATCACCCATCCTGATTCTTACCCATTCTGCCACATCCTGGTGGGATCATGCCACCTCATTCCACTCCACAGTATCCGGGAAGCCGCCCACGTGTTGGCCCCAATATTGGAGTTCCTTTCAGGGGTTCTTTCATCTGATCCACTCTCAGTGTTTTGATCAGTCTGATCCATCTCCGCAATATGTTAAACTTGCGTCATACCCTGTGTTAAACATGGGAAGCTGAGGAAAACCTCAGAAGGCACACAATTCCCCGCGTTCGATGTGGGATGCCTCGGGCTTCCACGCCCTCGATAATCCCTATAATAAGGGACATAAGGTAGACATGACAATCCCCCAGCATCAAGACGTGCCAATGACACTCCAGCGTGACTGTTCTCCTCACTGAAGGTTGCTGCCCCGACCAGACCCCTTGGAGCGTCTCGACGGAAGCAGCGTAATTAACTGGTGTCCATGGAAATATGGCACCAGGAGCGAGGTTCATGAATACATCTTAAATCTATGAGGGAGACCCAGACTAGGTGACGATCTCCGAGGAGGAATCCACGGAAGGAAGAACCGACATCCCATCATCCCGGTTTCTATCAAGGAGCATACATCCCTGAACAAGGAACAGATTTCGCCCGCCTTTGTAAAGTAGGAATGTAGGGCCACAAACCGCGCGTCCTCCCCTGCATGATGGATTCACGTGCGCCCCGGCGGAAAGCATCAGAAACAGAGACATTAACTTTATAGAGAAAGGTTTACTATGTATTCAGACCACAAGAGCTTGCATTATATCTTCTCTCAAAAATATTTGAATCTTCTCCAAAGGCGTTGGGTGGGGTACCTGCAATATTTCGACTTTGAAATTGTCTATACCCCGGGGAAAGTAAATGTAGTTTCAGATGCGTTAAGAAGAAAACTTCCATCATAGGCTCTGAAAGAATCTTTAGAAGAGTGGATTTTGATGTCTCTTTTTGCTTAGTTTCATATTGGAGTTCAATGGAAGGGGAATGAAATTTTT
Organism: Viscum album; assembly: GCA_963277665.1. NCBI lineage: Eukaryota > Viridiplantae > Streptophyta > Magnoliopsida > Santalales > Viscaceae > Viscum > Viscum album. The sequence continues at coordinate 1,453,430,013 of OY728125.1, forward strand.
TTAGCCAGTGTTCAGTTGACTTCTGCTCTCCTAGAGTTAATTATTCAGGAACAACAATTGGATGATGAATTCCATAGCATTAGGGACTCTTTTTATGGTGGGGATACAGACACCCAGTGGTCGTTCTCCAAAGAGGGTGTTCTGTTTTATCAAAACCATTACGTTGTGTCGTTATCGGCAAGGAAGGATATGGTAGGGGATTTCCATAACTCCCAGTGGGCTGTGCACCTAGGAACCAAAAAGATGTTCTATGATATGCAGCGATAGTTCTGGTGGCTAGGTATGATATGAGTCATTGCTGAGTTTGTATCTCGTTGTTATACATGCCAGCAGGTGAAATCTGATCACCAGAAACCTTCGGGTTTACTTCAACCACTTCCAGTCCCTACATGGAAGTGGGATGAAATCTCTATGGACTTTGTGGTTGGGTTACCTCAAACCTAAAGGAAGAAGAACACAATATGGGTTGTGATCAATAGGCTGACCAAGTCGGCTCACTTTATACCTATTCGTGATACAACCAAAGTTGAGGAGTTGGGAATTATCTATGTGAAAGAAATTGTTCATTTTCACGGAGTTCCGTCTGCTATAGTCTCTGATAGGGATCCTTGGTTTACTTCTCGCTTTTGGAGAGGCCTTCAGGAGGCACTGGGATCTCAGGTTCATTTGAGCATGGCCAACCATGCACAGTCAGATGGCCAGACAGAAGGAGCTATTCAGATCCTTGAGGATATGCTCCGCGCTTGTGTTCTTGAATTTGGTGGGTCTTGGGATGATCATCTGGGGCTAGTTGAGTTTTATTATTACAATAGTTATCAATCTGTGATCAAAATGGTTCCTTTTGAGGCTTTGTATGGTCGTCTTCGTAAATATCCTTTATGTTGGTCGGATATTGGTGAAAGCTCTTTGGTAGGACCGAGTTTGGTCCAAGAGACGATAGCTAAGATCTAGTTGATTTGTTAGAGAATGTTGACAACACAGAGTCGGTATAAGTATTATGTTGATCGTCTTCATAGACCATTAGATTTCTCAGTTGGTGACCAAGTGTTCTTGAAAGTTTCACCCTGATTGGTTCATCGACGGCTTGGGAGCCAAGGGAAGCTTGCTCCTCATTTTGTGGGACCTTTTGACGTTATTGGTCTTGTGGGGAAAGTTTCTTACCGTATAGCTCTACCACCACAGCTGACGTCGATACATAACGTGTTCCATGTATTGCAGCTACAAAAGTATCTCTCTGATCCATCTCAGGTTGTGAGCTGGAGTGATCTTGAAATTGAACCAGATTTATCTGTTACTAAATGACCAGTTAGGCTTGTTGATTCTGAGACCAAGGTACTTCGTGGGAGAACGATACCTCTGGTCCGTGTACTATGTAAACATGGTTCTGATTCTCTTGAGATGTGGGAAAGGGAGGCATGACCTCATCTTTTTGACATGGAGGTTTCTTCATATGCTTTCTGGGGACAGAAAGATCTTATGGTGGGGAGATTGTAACATCATGTTACGTTTCCATGTACTTTTTATGTTTATAATCACCTCTATTTTTGATTAGTGACTTGGGGGTGCGTTTGGGTGAACTTTTAAGTAAAACAAAAGGGAAATGGCTTGTGCACGTTTTGCGCACAGTTTGACAAACTGTGCGACCAAACCGTGCCAACCAAGCAGCATTGGACAGATAGGTACGCACGGTGTGCGCACGGTTTGACAAACCGTGCAACCAAACTGTGTTGACCATGTATCTCCTGACAGTGAGATCCACACGGTGTGTGCACGGTTTGACAAAATGTGTGCCTATGCCCAGGTAAACCGTGCGCGCAGTTTTTAATTCCAAAAAATCCTTTTAAAACCACCTGAACCCCCAGGACTCCCATATGTTCGACCTTGGCTCGGGCTTGACTCATTTTAGGTCTTTCCAAAGCTTCCTAGAGAGATTACAAGGTGATCCACATATCTTTCTTCGAGATTGAAGGCTCGGATTGAAGATCCGATCTCCTCCCGGTAAGTGGATTTCAACCTGTTACGTTACTCGTTTTTTCCTCTATCTTTCCTTGATCTTTTCATGGGAGATTTCCTTTGTTTCCATGGATCTATACTTATGAGATGGGGTATAGATCTAGGATTGTGAATCTAGATCTAGTTTTTCAAGATCTTGATTCCTTTGATCTTAATTTTGGTTTTAAGGATTTAGATCAAGTTTTTGATTGACATCGTTGTGCCTCTTGGTTTTTGGGGTTTCTCGTTGGGCTAACTCCCGTCAATAAATCAAGGTAGGTGGTTCCGTCCCAACTTGCCTAATTTATTATCATTGTATTTTTTTTGTTTTAATTCAATTATTGATTTAAATTCAATTTCTCAAGTTGCTTTCAATTAAATTGATAAAAACTTGATTCCATTGAATTAAGATATTTGAAATGGTTTTGGCATTGAAATTTAGGAAAAACCCCAATTCCATTGAATTGGGTGTGTTTATGGAAAATTGGTCGATTTAAATTGTTTAATTTAACTTGTGGATTTTATGGAAAAGTTTTCAATTAAATTGTTGAATTTAATTGTGGAAATGAAATGTTTAATTATGGAATTGGTTTTTAATGGATTTCAAACTTATGAAAATGTATTAAAATGATATGATGGAAACCCATTGGTTTTATCTTGTGAAAAAGGCATGTTTTGAATAAAACTTGTTTTGGTTTTAAATGGAATGAAATTGGCACTTTTGAAGTGGAAGAATGGGATTGATCGTATTTTTAAGCATTCATAAAATAGTTCTCCCATCATGTAAGAGCGCATGCAAGCCTTAGGTAGTTAGTGAGTTATTTGGATACACTCTACGCTACGACAACGTTCTAAAACATACTTGTGATGGGTCACATCCCTGACGGGTTGGTGATGAGTCTCCTTTGGCCAGTGTCATAGGGACGTGTGTATACACATTTTTCTGAGTTCACATAGAGAGTGTAGAATCATATAACTTTTTAATACTATCGTACCTTTTGGTAGATGACCATGTTGCTCACTTGTTTATTTACATTTGAGATATAAATGTATGTCAATACTTTTGAACTGCCTTACATGCCTGCTGAATTTATATAAACTGTTTTATATAAATGTTTTACTTAAGCCATTGTTTTAGAAATATTCCATCATTTGTAAAACTTTTGTTTAAATTGGTTTTCCATCATTTGAAAATGTATAGCATGTTTTGTTAAAATATGCTTTTGAAATTCCAAACCTGTTTATTTGAAAATGGAAAGCTTTTATCTGGATAATTTATATTTGGATTTTTTTGCGGAATATTTGGTGGTATCCTACTGGTCTTAGGCTCACACCCTACTTTTGCCTTTGGGTGTTTGTAGATTTTCTTCTTCTATGATCGAGCAAAGGGAAGGGACCTCTTGGAGGTGGATCTAGTTATTGATCTCTGGACTTGGTGAGTTATGTCCTTTGGGACCATGGGACTGTTTTACCTTTTCGTACATGGGTTGTAGAACTTGGGCATTTTATGCCTCTTTGTATTCCGGTACATCACTCCCAGTGGAGATTCTTTTTCTATGCATACTTATTTGTTTTACTCTTGCTTCCGCATTCTTTTGGAAAAATCGTTCCCACTTGTATGTTGTACGATGCAAGGTGCTAGTCTCCAACCCATGGGGATCGGGAATGCCCCTCAAGCTATGTTATGGTCGGCTCGGTTATTGGGTTACTATGGTACTTGGGCTGGTTCGTGACATGATTTCTTATGGGTCTGAACACTCTTGAACCTCAAATCATGAGTCTTCTCTTCGAAAGAGAAAGACGTGATAACCAGAAGCTTCTTCAATATTCTTTTCAATCTCTCATTGAGAGTGTCTTCAATATCTTATCCCCTTTTTTATTCCATTTGATGCTAGTTTTTGTCTATCCACAAATTACTTCACGCATCGATATTATTTCTCCTGAACTAAGGCGGTTATAGGTAGCTTGTGAAGCCCTTTGAAGATACCATTGATGCACTCCACAATGTTTTTCGTCATGTGTCTGTACCGCTTCCCCATGTCATATGCCAATGTCCATTTCTCTTTTGGAATCTGCATCATATAATCATAAACTTCTTGATTAGCCTGCAGAATTTTTTCAAAATGTTTTTCAAACCGTTGTTGGTCTGAGTCATATGCTACAACTTATAGATGATATTTCACATAAATTTATTTTATCTTTATATTGAAATAGTAAAACAGAACGAATAGAATGCATACCAAGCCTCGTGATTTCCTTCTTCATCAGTTCATTGTGGAATTTTTAATGAAAATTTCTAGAAATGTGTCTAATGAAGAACTGATGATGTGCATTTGGGTATCTCCATTTATCAGGATCTGCATTGATTTCCTCATTAATTGCTCTATGGTGATCAGATATCAAACAAACACAGTGAATGTTGGTGAAATGGTTGCTGATACATGCCAGAAACCAACTTCATGATTCATAGTTCTCTTTCTCTACAATGGAAAAGGAAAGAAAAAGAGGTGAACGGTTTCCATATTGGGTTGCTAAAATCAACAATATGCTCTTGTATTTTTAATACAGAAATGTTCCATCAATCTGAATAAACTGTTTGCAGAAACGAAATACAGAGATACAAGGAAGGAATGCCTAGAACAATCGATGAAATTGAACATGAGATGGATCAAGTCAGTTATCATGAGACACATGTTCGTTTGTGTCCATATGGAAGAAAACTTGGTTATGATGCCTCAGTATGGCTAGAAATTGCAGCAACACCCGATAAGAGTCATCCCAATCACCATATACCTTCACAATTTCCTTCTGTTTCACCATCCATGCCTTATTATAGGAAATATTATAACCTAATGTCTGTTGAATCCTCTCTTGCACAATGGATATTGGAACATCTTGACATGTTTCAATCATCTCAACAATAATAGATGACTCAAATTCTACTTCCAATGAGGTATGATCTTGTGTGAGGCTTGGCTGAACGCAAGTATGAGCCGCCTCAATCCTCGAGATTCTCCAACCTCCAAATGTAATGTCTGGATTCACCCTTAAGAGAAATATACAATCATCCCCATACTTCTCACACCGTATAACATATTTACTGTGTAATGATTTGTGAACTACATAGTTGAAGTGTCTCTCAATATGAAATCTCTTTAACGTGATTTTTAAGGCTTCTTTACAAGGAAAATTCCTTCCAATATATAAGGTTTTGTCCACCTCACTAAACCTATTTGGTACAACTCCAGGGAACACAGTTGTCGGTGTGAGAACAGTATTGTCGAATTCAGGCATGCGTGTCATTACTTCTGACCAAGATGAAAAGAGTGGTGGATGATTTATCGTAGGTTGAGGTTGATGTAAAACTAATGCATTTCTCAAAACCTCCTCTCTATCTTCTGTTGGTCCCTCCTCATCATCACTATTGTCACCATCTGATGCATCATTACGAAACTCTTCATCAGAAGTCGGATTAACATGTATATCCAGGAGATCATCTAGGTTGTCGTCTTCTACTACATCATTTGGAATAGGCTCAATTTCATGGGGTAGACTGTCTTCAACCACTCTTATAATTCTACTTATTCGTACAGGTGGACGTTCTTGTTTTACAGTAGAAACATCAATGTATAACTCCATCATGGTACCATCTGACCATTGAGAAAATAAATTTATTGCTTGGACCACTACACATTAGTAACCAGTGGACAAGCTAGATGCCATAGTGTTGTCAGAAATTTCCAATGTTTATAGCTCATAGACATGATATCTTGATCGGGTCCCAGATTTAAGGAAATATGAATTCTCTCTTGAAGGTCACTTATGGTTACACAATCAGCTGTACTAACCACCGTAATTGGTTTTGTACTATAAGAATCTCCTTTCTCAGCTTGAATAATCTCCCCCATAGAAGTATACATAGGAAAACATGACTCTCTATGTCAAAAATGTTTTTTTCATCAAAATTATGATAGTTTAACAAATATTAACAATTATGATTAACCATATGATGTTTATTAGAATATAATTTTAGGGTGCCTTTTTATACCCTAAACTAAGCTACTAATGTTTGACCATATGATATTTCTTAGAATTAAATTATAGGGTGCCTTTTTATTTAATGTGTTTGTTCTTCTTAATTTAACTTTATATGTTCATCAGTATCGTTAGATAATCATTATATGGATCCTTATTTTAATCCTATGTTATTTATTAATTATTCTATAATTAATTGTGTCTAATAGTAACTATTATTTCTAAACGATATAATATTTACATTTTAAAACATTTTCTTCTCCATTTAATTTTAAATAATTATAATTGTCATTTTAAACTGATTTTCTTAATATAGTTTTTAACTAATCAATCATTATTTAATCACTATTTAATCATTATTAAGTTATTCTTTAATTATTTATTATTTAATCATTAATCATATTATATTCATTTGTTAATTATAATTAACTAATAATAACATTAATTCATTAATGATTATGTTCTTATTTGATTCTATAACATTATTTTTATCATTTTATCATTGATAAATATATTGATTTGATTTTTCTTCTCTTAGATATTTTAGTAGTTTATAAATAAAATATGAATCATCTTAATCATATTCCCTGAGAGTGTCAAACTAGGATACAGTAAGGCCCGTTATTGTGCACCAGTTCTCGTTCGAGTCTAGTTCAAAGTGGTGTTTTTGGGTTTTCCCCATATGTACATCTATGCCAGAGCCACATCCACTTGTTTGTATCCAGACAAGAATTTAATTGCTTAGATAACCACATAATCTTTAAGATACCAAAATTTCAAACTACTTAATCATAAGTTAATCTATATTTAATCTATACTACCTAACAAATATTATTTCGAACTATATATAACTAATTATAGAAACTAAATAACCAAATATTAAGAACTACCTAAACTACTTAAAAAATGAAATATTTAAAACTAAAAAAAATTTAATTAAATAACAACATTAAATTAAATAAAGAAACATAACTCTAAATAAAGCTTTGTAATAACCCGCAAAGCAAATGAATTTTTTAGAGAGAGACAGAGAGAATTTTGGAGAGATGAAGGTAAGGATCAAGTGAGGAGTGGGGGATGGGTGGCCACCATTTATAGGGAGTTTAGGCTAAGGGGGCATCGTGGACGCTGCCTTTTTCCTCTACATAAGGCCAAAGGCGGCATCAGAGAAGCTGCCTTTCGCCTTACCCAGAGGAAAAAGGCGGCCTCCCCCTGGCCGTCTTTACCATGTCATCGATCTGGGCCAAAGAAGGCGTAGGGGAGCAAAGGTGGCATCGCCGATACCGCCTTTGTAGCGTGTTTTTAAAAAAAATTAACCTAAGCTGTTTTTAAAAAAAATAAAAACTTATTTAAAAAAACTCATTATCTATCCGATATATAAAAATCAGGATCCCACATCGAAATGGACTAAGTGTTCTAGATCCTTTATATTATAATCCACAGAAATCTTATTTCAGTTTGTTTTCTTCCCTCCTCCCTGGTACAAGTCTGTACCGATCGTCTTCTGAGAGTGCCCTTGTGCAGAAACTATATCCCCATGCCTACCGATTATACTAGCTAGATGGATTTTGTTATTCAAAATTTTTAACTATAAGGTATCATTCAAAAATACTTAAAAATTTTCAAACAGAATATAATGTCCTCTTCAAATAAATTTCAAAACCAACTTATCCAAACTTCTTCATTATTATAAAAAATGTGTCAACCCAAATCACCAATGGCACTTGTTTTAATAAATACAAACTAGCTCTATAATCATCAAACTTAAAACCCAAATCACCAATGAAACTTGTTTTAAGAAATACAAAATAGATCTATAATCTTAAAACATAAAACCTCAAACACATTGGGATATTCCACCACACTCATTAACAATAAATGAAACTCAATAGACACTTCAATCTCCCCTTTGTATTTGTTGTCAATACTCAAATGATGTCAATGTGTTTTCTTTTCATTCACCCCCTTATTGGAAATGAATACAAAGGTCAATTTAGGATTTCAAACATCAAGCAACTTTTTCTCCAACTTTCAAAGAATGAAACCTCACTGAATCAACAGAAATGAGCTTCTAGTTAATCAACTCTACGTCTACGTGGGAAAACCAGTGTATAAAACAAGAGAGATGTCACCAAAGCATCAAAGAAACTCAAATATTATAATTTGATACCAACCACAAATTTTTTTCAACAACTCCATCTCAAGGAAAAGTTTGAACGAGATTGCTAAGATATTTTCTATACACACCTTAACAAACAAATCAGAAATTTCTAGTGAAAAAATAAATAGAACCCTCTTTAAAATTCAAATTAACACCATGAGAGTGATCATCATTCTCACAAAAATTTGAATGATTGACAACTTTAAAACATCAATGCTCCCCCTCAAGGGATTCACCCATCTCCTTCAATTCCCTTCATGTTAGTACAAAAGTTTTTATTAAAGGGGGATAATGAGTAACCTGATTGTTCCTTAAAAATAAAACTCAAGCTAAGAGCTGCCTCTACACCTTGTTTTATTACTTCTTCCTTATAAACTCTAATTTGAAAGAGTTATCCTTCATATATTGGGATGTTATATGTGTCATGCAATGATTTATGTCTTTTCCAATTTGTCCACACCTTTCACATTTTTGGATTTCCAAGTCATCATGTATAGATGACTTCTCATAATATTTAATTTATTCATATGTCATCATTTTCTCTTCTTTTTATCTGACAAGTTTCTGATCTTTTTCAATTTATTTCAACTTCTCACTCAATTCACTGGTGACTATAGAATTTTTCACTATCTGATTTTTCTTCTCGTATTTATTATGAGGAATATCAATAGATAAAAAAACTTTTCATTTCTCAGCTTTGTGAATTTCTTGACTACATCTTCCACATACTTCATTCAAACATTTATTTAAGTTCTATATTGATAGTTCAGATAAATTCTTGATCACAAGAATATTTTTCTGATAATATGATCTTATCTACTCAGCATTGATCCCCCTTGATTCATGCCTCCTTTTTGGTAGTGAAATATTATACCAGCATGAATAATATTTATGACCAAGAACTCCATAGCACCAATAGTAGCCTCTGAACCTTGATCTTCTAGAATGATAGAAATTCAGATTTGAAGATTTTAGTTGTTTCCTTTTCACAGACTATGGATGTATCTACTTAGGAGGAAATCTTCTAATAGAATTAGTACACTGTTCTTTTGTGGAAATTATTTTCTCATTTTTTTTCTCTTAAGACATCTAAACTCAGTCTTTCCTTTTAGACTTGCATTAATAGTAACACAAAATGTACTATGAGATTCATTTAATTTGAATTCATTCTATTTATCTAAACCCTCCTCAGTGGATTTAAAATATTCTCCCTTAATTTCAATAGCCTTGATGAAGTTTTCATTCATCTTCTTTAAATCACTTTGAGCTGCAAGACAAATAAATTATGTCTTAGATAATTCTTCTTCATTCTTAGTGATTCCCACTTCAAGATCATTCACTATCTTTTCAAATTCATCTAATATCAATCGGTTTTGTTTATTCTCTTCAACAAATTCTAATTCTTCCTTGTCAAGATATTTATTTTGAATAGTTTTCAGTTTTCTTTATTACTTAGATATCTTCTTCTTATTTTCTCTTATCTCATTAAGGTGAATCTCCTCTTTATTGACACATTCTTTATTTTCAATGTAGATATTGTCAATTTCTTTCTTTAGTCTTTTCTTTTCTTTCTTTGTTTGCATATTGTCAATGAGAGAAGCTTCCAAATTTTCTTTTAACAACCATTCCAAATCAGTTCTTTCACCACCATCATCTCTTCAAATGAGTCTCTAGACTTCTTGTTTTTACCTATAAAGCACATTTTATTCTTAGAGTATCTTCTATCTTCTGACTCACAACTTGATGATGTGAATTCATCTATTTCTCTGATTATCATATCTATCTTCTTGGAATTAAATCTCTTCTTATGTTTCTTCCACTTATTTTTCTGATATTTCTTATCCTCTTCATCAGATTCAGTATCTTCAGCTTTCTTATTAGGATAGTTCTTAGAAAAATGACCATTGTTGTGACAATTCCAGCTCTTTAGTGATTTTTTTATATTTCCTTTCCATTTTCCCCTATTGATCATTTTTTCAACCAAGTCCATCATTTGTTTGACATTCTTTTTGGCTTCTTCATCCTTAGAATCACTTGATTCTGGTTCATCTTTAATTTTAGTTTTACCTTTTATCATGGCTTTAAAGGCCATACCATCTCTTGCCTTTTTCCTGAATTTTGGCACTTTTCTCATTTCATAAGAGATGTGAGTATTATGAAGTTCATCCAATGATAGATATTCTCTCTCTTCTAGTGCAGAAATATTTGAGTCAAATATATCAAGAAAATTTATCATATGCTTTTTCACAATAGTAGAATCATCAAGATTCTCTCCAAAAACTCTGATATTGGTGAAAATTTCATTCACTCTTGTAATGTAGTCATCAATACATTCCACATTAGTCATTTTAATATCTTCAAATCCACTTCTCCAGATTTGCAACTTGGATTCTATAACTTTAACATTTTCTTCATAGCTACTCTTTAGTTTATCCCAGATTTCCTTGGTAGTTTGAAGACAATAACTTTAGTGTGAAATTTTTATGATAAAGCCACCAATATTGAATTCTGATCCTTGTCATAAATTTAAAGATTTTGCGTGTAATCTTGAATCATAGAAACATATTTATTAAAAGGATGGAAGCCTATTGTTACTTTATTTCTCACGTCCAGACTAAGAGATATAAGGTAAAGAAGAATCATATTTCTCCAACTGTGATAATTCATGCCATCAAAAGTAGGAATTCCTCGACTATTCATAGAATTCAAATTCTCCATTTCTAATAAAGTCTTCTAGATTAACATAGAGTACCTTGTTTTGATTCCAATTGAGGTGGCCAAGGATTGGTTAGATACCACTAAGAGGGGGTGAATCAATGGTATATTTTTTTACTAATTATTTTACTTTTGATTAAACCACTGTGACAGATTAAAGTCTTGATCTTTTTTATTTAATACTCATCTTCTCCCTATAAGAAATATCAAACAAAGAAAACATAGCACACATGGATTTACAAGGTTCATTACAAATACCTACTCCTTTCCATGTTTGTTAGTCACCCCAATATGGATTCTCCAATATAATAGAAGGTGATTACAATAGTAATTTGTTATAACCCTCAATTACAAACTAGTTATACCCCCAGTGCCAATCAGCATTTAGAAGTAGGTTATACCCATCAACTGCACCATCTTCACAGTGATTGGTTAGACCCCTCTATCACAATCTTCAGCCACTGGTAAGACCCCCAACTACAACCTTCAACTTCTTCTTGAAACTGATCCATAGGTAGGAAGATCAATTGATCCTCCTCTACAAGATTTCTGAATCAAACAGGCTCATGTACAATTCAAGTACCTTTTCCCAGTTTTTGGTCTTCTTCAAACAATTATTATCCACTATATTAAATCAGCTGACTCAGTACAAAGCTGCTCGAGTAAGAATTCTTTCTTCTAGTGAAGACCCGGCCTTAATAACCACTGGAATCTCAGATACAAAAATATTCTGAAAGACTGATAGAATACCACTCTGAATTAAGTCTCAAATACTGAACATCAATTTAAATCACACGTTAATTTTCTTAAACATCATGCATGTATGAATAACATTTCATGGCCTTCTCCCAATCTTTTTTCCAATTCATGTCACCGTTCATGAATGCATGTAAGTAATTTTCACCTGAAATATTAACCACACGCTATCCACATGCAAAATCCTTTTTTCACACACTATCTATGTAACAGGAATGTATTTCATGCATGTGCATATGCACTACCTATTGTAAAATTATCCTTCTCGCAAAAATATCCAGTACACGTTTATTCTTTTCACAACACAAAAACACTCATATACAAACCCGAATGGGTGTTGTCTATTTAGGCGCGCAAGTCCACTGTCTAATATATTCACTTACTATGCACAACTCACAAATATGTATAGCATGTACATCACAATGGGTTCTCAAACACAACCTTTGTCGCATAGGCCCTTCTTCTCAAAATAGTACAAACAGTTCATGCAAACCACTAAGATAAGTGGAAACCCTTTTCATCGCATAGCTAAACTAGTGTTCTTAACACATGTATTTTAAGAATATCACAACACTCTCTCTCTCAAAAAAACCAACTCAGATGTGAGATGAACGTTTACTTTCAAATGATCTCAATCTTGGTATTTATAGGCATTGAGAAACACCTCATAATCTTCTAGAATCACCGAGACTCGTTCTCTACCTCGGTTCCGCGACTAGGAGGATCACCGTCTCATATTTTTTAATCTTCTTCACATTTAAGATCTTCGATTTATGCATCTGAATATTATCCAAATTAAATTGAAAAATATATTTCGATTATTTTGAAATCATCCGGATACTCAAATGGAGCTCAGCTTGAAATAAGTACTTTCGACATCACTTGGTTCTCTCGTTGCATAGTGACCTTCGAGCAAGCTCTCAAGATAGCTCGGGGAATAAGATGACGTTGTACGTAGAACAGAGAGTTTTTTTTAATAAATTTTAAAAAAATAAAAAAATGGTTAGGTTGATTTTTTTTCAAAATGCGCCTCAAAGGCGGCATCCGCGATGCCGGCTTTGCATTAAGGGTGAAAGGCGGCATCGCGGATGTCGCCTTTGCACTATGGCATAAAGGCGGTACCCACGATGCCGCCTTTCCCCTAAGAAATTTTTTTTTTGATTTTTTTTGTTTTGTTTTGTTTATATATTCATTTATATACATAATTCATAAAAAAAGGTCAGGATAATTCCAACTTTCACCTAACAAATAAAATTATTAGTTTTTAAAATTTTGTTTCAAAATCGCAAAGTCAAAAATGTTTCAAGTACGTTACTTTGAAAGAGTATAAAATATAAACCATAATACCAATCTAAATGAAACGTTAAAAATTCATTAAACATATAACCAATTATTTTAAACACAAATAATTTCATAACAACTGTTCATGAAAAATAATTTATTAGCTTTCAAACCCGCCTACTTGAAACTTAGAAATGTTTCAAGTACACGACTTTGAAAGACTATAAAATATAAACAATAAGACCAATATAAACGAAACCTTAAACATTCATTAAACATATATGAGTCAACCCCACATCAAAGGAGATATAACATGTTTATTGAGGTTTCGTTTAGATTGGTCTTATGGTTTATATTTTAGTCTTTCAAAGTAATGTACTTGAAACATTTCTCAGTTTCAAGTTAGCGGTTTTTAAAGCTAATAAATTATTTTTCATGAACATGTGTTATGAAATGATTTGTGTTTAAAAAAATTGGTTATATATTTAATGAATTTTTAAGGTTTCGTTTAGATTGATCTTATGGTTTATATTTTATAGTCTTTCAAAGTCACGTACTTGAAACATTTCTAAGTTTCAAGTAGGTGGTTTTGAAAGATAATAAATTATTTTTCATGAATAGTTGTTATGAAATGATTTGTGTTTAAAAAAATTGGTTATATGTTTAATGAATTTTTAAAGTTTCGTTTAGATTGGTCTTATGGTTTATATTTTATAGTCCTTCAAAGTCACGTACTTGAAACATTTTTAACTTTCAAATAGGCGGTTTTGAAAGCTAATAATTTATTTTTCATGAACAGTTGTTATGAAATGATTTGTGTTTACAACAATTGGTTATATTTTTAATGCATGGTTAAGGTTTCGTTTAGATTGGTCTTACAGTTTATATTTTGTAGTCTTTCAAAGTCACATACTTGAAACATTTCTAAGTTTCAAGTAGGCGGTTTTGAAAGCTAATAAATTATTTTTCATGAACAGTTGTTATGAAATGATTTTTTTTATAACAATTGGTTATATGTTTAATGAATGTTTAAAGTTTCATTTAGATTTGTCTTATGGTTTATATTTTATAGTCCTTCAAAGTCATGTACTTGAATCATTTTTAACTTTCAATTAGGCGGTTTTAAAAACTAATAATTTATTTTTCATTTCTATAGACATAAAACATATAAATGAACATAAAAAATCAATGTCTATGTCTACAGTGAGAAGATCCTATCCCACATGGTGGTCTAACACAAATCATTTCATAAAATATAGTTTTCCATTTCCATAAACATAAAACATATAAATGAGCATAAACAATCAATGTCTATGTCTACGGTGAGGAGATCATGTCCCACATGGTGGTCTAATAATAGGACGTATGCGGTGAGATCTTTGGGGAGTCTGATAACCTGGAGAGGGCTGGTACTCAGGCACTGGAACGTCGACTGTCATATCCTTCACCTCTGTACCAGTGGGATAAAATGTCAAATCCACCTCGTACGACCCTCCTGATTCTTCTCCCACCTCCATGGTAGAAGAACCCGAAAACATCGCAGTGGGGAACAAATCATATGGTGATGATGTACCCCAACTTTGTGATGGGTCTGGACCCCAAGGCTACGATAACACTAGACCGAAAGGTTGCGCTCCATATGGGCCCCACAATGGATAAAACTGAGGATATGCTGTCAAAAAGGATGGATCCCATGACGACTGAGGCAGATCCTGCATCGACTCAGACTGGACTACTAGAGGCCCGACCTCTGCCTATGGAACTGGTGAGGCCTGACGTGCAGGACGACGCTGTCTACGTCGCTGTGGTCGTGGATCCTCAGCACCAGCAGCTACTGTAGGATCTTCCTCTGTGGCAGGAACCTTCTATCTCCGTTCCGGACGCTCGAAGAGGCTCTCGGCAAACGCACGGACAGATGACCTCAGCTCCAACGCTTGATCATGAACGGATTCCCAGCTGAAGACTCTATCCTCAGCCTCATCACTCATATCAATAAGTCTATTTGTCTGAATCTCCTGTAAATAGATTAAAAATGAATTAGAAAATAACTCAACAAACATAGTAATATAATTTAATTGACTTACAATCGTATGCATCTCTCTACCGGCTCAGGTGAGATACAGTATAGACTTCAGTCTATACCATGGATCATACTCGTGCTGCACTGAAAGATAGAACTACACCGTAGGTACTCCCTGGATGTGAAACTCTGCACGTCTGTGCCAACAGTTGAGAAATACAGCATGTACTCGACGACAGTCGTCATCCTGCCTCTCTGTCAGCTTCATCCCATGAAGCTGATCTGTCTGCCGCGGCGGTAATGGAATCTGCTGAGTGAAGAGAAACTCTCGCATGACTTTGTCAGGCTGGTGACACTCAACAATATGAAAGTGAATGAGTGGCACTACATTCGTAACATCGTCAAGACCAACCGTGCAGTATGGAGGCAACTGGTCCATAAAAGACTAGTATGGAACCCATAAAATCTGAAATAACATATTAACCATGTTAGAAAAATTGTTAACTAAAAAAATGATGTTATTATTAAATTTTTTAGACATTTATAGATTTTATCTACATACCTGATGGGGTAAGAGAATGTCCAACTCGAGCCGATATATGGCCAAATCGTGTCTCGAAACCGCATTGAAATTGTGGCGCTGACACCACCTATAAAATACAACATCGACAGTGATAAATAATGATAAATTAAAGTCAATAACTTGTAGTAGCATCATAAACTACTAGAAATGAGTGATCATACCAAACTCCACGCGGCGCATCATGCAGCACCGCCATCTCGACCGGAGGACCCGCAAGATCAGGGAAGAATGTGGGGAAGTTCTCCCATGCCCACATCTGAATAAGGATGACACATCCCCCGAGACCTGTGCGCCTCCTGTCAGATATCCTGCATAATGCTCTGTATGTGTATGCCAAGCAGGTGGATCCCCAACGGTATGTCCCTGCCCGATCAAAATCCTCTAGCAGAGGTAGATACATCATGTGCACGTGCATCCCTGAATGATATGTACATGTGGTCCCTCCAATAAGTCGTAATATATAAGCACGTGCATAACGCATCACCATCTGCTCATCTGCATCATCAGCTAAAACTGGAATCTGTGCCTCCAGCCAAGGCATGGATATCGATGCTCCATCATTAGCACTACGATCAGACAAAATGTCAACACCTAACAAGCGCTGAGCAAGGTCGGGCCAAGCTACCCGAGTGGATCTAATAACAGGTATCCCCTAGATAGGAAGACCAAGCAGCACAGCCACATCTTGGAGGGTGATGGTAATCTCTCCCTCATGCAGGTAGAATGTGTGTGTCTCTGGTCTCCACCTCTCCACGAGTGCAGCAAGCAGGTGATGGTCTACAAATGTAAAATCTGATACTGCAATACCATAGAAACCAGCATGATGCAAGTATGGTATAATGGCAGGAGGAGGCTCTGTGTGATGAAAATGGTGCACTCGACGCACCCTGATCAATCGATCTGGACCACCCTCTATCACAACCTGTGAACAATGGGTAGCCTGCTGACTGAGTAGTATGGTGTCAGTCATCTGCATATAAACAAATCAAGTTTTATCAAGGATTCACATCATGGATCATTCACGGCCTATAAATGGTTCTGTCTCTAATCTATGTTGGATGAATCATGATTTCACTTTGTTTTATAAATTGTTTTATAAAATAATTGGCATGAAATTATTATTTTCTGAAAAGGGTTTTTAATAAAATATGGTTTCCCTTAATATTGGTAAATAGAAGGGTTTTTTAAAAGAATTGTGAAATAAAGTGTGAACTAGTTTTCAAAGAATGTTTTTATATCAAGAAAGGGTATTTTGTTATTTTTGAATGTTATAACACCCTTTCAAAATAATTTTATGTATATCTCAAATGTGATACTTGGGTATACAGGTGGAAGGGTAGTACTAGGGCTCATATTTTGATATTGTAAGAGAGTTCACTTTTTGGGGTGTTATTTTATTACTATATCAAGATTCATTTGTCTCTGTGACTTCATTAACAATGTAGGAGGGTTCAATTTCTGGGGTGCTCCTTTATTCCCTAAAACATTATGCACGAGTTATAGGGATTTGTAGGGAACATTAGTCATATTGATATATGATTGTACTAGACAATCTGGTCATATGTTTCATGATTATTTTCTCAATCACATAATACTTCTAAAACTGATGTAAAGGGAATATGTTTTTGGGCTTGCAGTTTATGTTTTCAATTTTAGGATTTAAAGATTAGGGTTTCACATTTTACCTTTTTGAGATAAGATTTTGGATTTATTTTAACGTTTTATGATTTAGGTTAATGATTTGAGAAAAGATTATCAGGATTATGATTTAGATTGTTAGGATTACGGTATAAAAAATATTTTTATGGGTTTACTATTATGATTTTCAGTTTTGGGTGTTAGAAAACAGAGGTAAAATGAAGAGATAACAATATAAAATTTACAATATGAGAATCTCCCAATAACGACAATACATCATTGTGTCTTAAGAGTGTGAAATCGACCCAACAATGTTAGAGAATTGTTTCCGATTATGACCTTCTTGATGGCATACAGTGCATCTCAAACTCTATCTTTGTTCTTGAGGCCTGTCCATCTCATTTCGCATCCTGCTGGACTTCGGTCTCCCACGAGGACACAACCGATTCATATCAGGTACCACTATCAGCTGACCTTCGGGCATTGGAAAATTACGAAACTCGCCAATAGGTGTCCATGGTGTAGTGTAACAGTTAGAAATGGTGGTCATCCAGTACACTGGATCAACATATGCTTCCCATGATATGTTAACAAAGGCACATGTTGTGATGGCATGTGAGCATGGAAACCGTAAGGCTTGAAAGCTTCCACATTGACATTGCCTCATTTTTAGTAACACCACCATTTTTTCACCAATTCTATTTGTGGTGGGGTTCGACTTCTCTTAAACTTCAAATCTAGAGTCTTCTCATCGAAATAGGAAGACTTGATAACCAGAAGATTCTTCAATATTCTTTTCAATCTCTCGTTGAAAATGTCTTCTGTACGTTAGCCCCTGATTTATTCCATCTGATGCTAGTTTTTCTCTATCAACAAAGTGCTTCATGCAATGATATAATGTCACCTGAACTAGGGCAGTTATAGGTATCTTTTGAATCCCTTTGAAGACACCATTTATGCACCCTACAATTTTGGTCTTCATGTGTCCGTACCTCTTCCCCCCATCATATGCCAATGTCCATTTTTATTTTAGAATTCGCATCATATAATCATAAACTTCTTCATTAACCTGACGTATTTGTTCGAAATGTTCTTCAAACCGTCTTTGATCGGACTCATATGCTACACATAATAAATGATATTTCACATATTTTGAATTTATCTTTAAATTGATATACAAAAAAATAACGAATACAATGCGTACCAAGTCTGGTGATTGCCTTCTTCATCGGTTCATTGTGGAATTTTTTATGCAAGTTTCTAGCAATGTGTCTAATGCAGAACCGATGATGTGAATTTGGGTAACATCATGTATCAGGATCCACATTGATTGCATCATTAATTGGTTGGTGCTGATCAGATATCAAACAAACACCCCGAATGTTGGGGAAATGGGTGTTGATAGATGCCAAAAACCAACTCCATGATTCATAGTTTTCTTTCTCTACAATGGAAAAGGAAAGAAAAAGAGGTGAACGGTTTCCATCTTGGGTTGCTGCAATCAACAATACACCCCTGTATTTTCCATACAGAAATTTTCCATCAATCTGAATAAATTGTTTCTAGAAACGAAAGGCAGAGATACAGGGAAGGAATGCCCAGAACAACCGATGAAATTGAACACAAGATGGATCAACTCGGTTATTGTGAGACACATGTTCGTTTGTATCCATATGGAAGACAACTTGGTTATGATGCCTTAGTATAGCTAGAAATTGTGGCAACACCTGATACGAGTCATCCCAATCACCATAGACCACTAGTGCAGAAAACATTATTTACGTCGGTTATTTTTCATTTTTTACGTCAGGTTTTAGCCAACGTTAATACGGACGACATTATAAATAAAGTTTTTTATGTCGGTTATTTAAAAACTGATGTAAAAAACATAACATCGTGGTGTTTATCACGTCAGTTAATTAATAACCGACGTGAAAAAACCCGGGGGCGGGGTTTATAACGTCGGTTATTATATAACCGCCGTGATAAACCGGGGGGGGGGCTTTATCACATTAGTTATACAATAACCGACATCATAAACACGTACGGGGGAGTTTATCACGTCCGTTATTTAATAACCGACGTGATAAACTCCTGCGCTATGGTTTATCACGTCGGTTATTAAATAACCAACGTGATAAACCGGTCCCGGTAGGGGTTTATCACGTTGGTTAATCAATAACCGACGTGACAAATGGCCTGGGAAATGGTTTATCACGTCAGTTATTAAAGAAATGACGTGATAAACCATTTCCCAGGCCGTTTCTCAGGTCGGTTATTGATTAACCGACGTGATAAAGCAATTTCCAGGTCCTTTATCACGTCGGTTATGAAAACAACAACGTGATAAACGTTTCTTGATTTCTTTATCACGTCGGTTATTTTATAACTGACGTGAAAGACAGATTTTTAAAAAAAAATCCACTGCAGTCCTCTGCTCTCCCCCAAAATCAACCAGAAACCAAATCAATAATTCGTACCACAAAAACAGAAGGAGATAAAAATATGAACTAAAGAAAATTTATGCATTTACATTGATAATAGATAAAACTTACCCCACTTGATAGGCCCCACCCTCATGTATACCCCCTGTACAGCCCTCCCCTACCCCATTGGAGCTCCCACCACACCTCTAGACTGCCCCCCGACCCCCTGGATAGCCCCAAACACCCCTCGACAACCCCCCCCCCCACCCTCCTAAACAACACCCCCTCACCCCACTTGACAGCCCCCACCACACCCCTAGACTTCCCCCTGACCCCCTGGACAGCCCGAAACACCCCTCGACAACCCCCCCCCCCCCACCCACCCTCCTGAATAGCACCCCCTCACCCCACTTGACAGCCCCCACCACACCCCCTGGACTGCCCCCCGACCCCCTGGCCAGCTCCAAACACCTCGGTACAACCCCCCCCCCCCCCCCACCCTCATGTATACCCCCCCACACCCTGGACAGCCCTCCCCCACCCCATTGGAGCCCCCCACCACACCCATGGACTTCCACCCCCCCCCCCACCCTCCTGAACAGCACCCCCTCACCCCACATGATAGCCCCCACCCCATTGGATCCCCCACCACAGCCCTAGACTACCCCCCGACCCCCTAGACAGCCCCAAACACCCCTCTACAACCCCCCACCATCCTGAACAGCACCCCCTCACCCCACTTGACAGCCCCCACCACACCCCTAGACTGCCCCTGAACCCCTCGACAGCTCCAAACACCCCGGGACAACCCCCCCCCCCCCCACACACACACACACACCCTGGACAGCCCTCCCCCACCCCATTGGAGCCCCCACCACACCCCTGGACTGCCCCCAACCCCCTGGACAGCCCCAAACACCCCTCGACAACCCCCTCCCCCCCCACCCTCATGTATACCCCCCACCCCACCGGACAGCCCTCCCAGATCCCTGGACACCCCCAACCCCACTGAACACCCCCCCCCCCCACACCCTTGAAACCCATCCCCCCCAGACCAGAATCCATACTAGAAAAACCATCATAAGTAGACCAAAAAAAGAAGTAGAGAAAAATTAAACATTCACATTTATAACATTCAAAACTTACACTTTCAACTTCAAAAAAAACTAAATCCAACCTAAATGACTACCAAATACACAATTATAATGACAATATACAAAATTACATTTTACATTACAAACAACTAAAATTTAATTAAACCTGTAAAATAATTTGACCACTCCACTTGTAAGTTTTTGATGTCTTCAGCATTATAGGGTTGAGGGTCATCAAAAATCTACAAATGAAAAGGATAGTAGTTAACGTGTATAATGAGTAAATCACATTGAAATATTATGGCAAAGTTTAAGAGGAAATCTTACCAGGTCAAAATTCACAACTGTCCCAGTTGTTATTATTTCATACATAAATCTAACATATAATATCCGCATTCGATGATGCCTTGTTGTTCATTACAATTCTGTTTGAATGAGTGTAAATTCAATATATTATTTTAATGTAATAAATCAAAAAGTACAAATTATAAATGGATATTTACCTTCGCATTTACATATTTGATCTTTGCATTCCTTTTCTTTGTGTTTTTTCGAAAGTAGGCCCATGCCCTGTTAGAAAATAATACTAATGGGGTAAATTTAAAATTCATTATAATATATAAAACTATTGATAAATTCAAACTTAATTTTCCAATATATTCTTAAAAATTTCCCGCACATCATCATGGACAGAGCATATCCAATAAAGTGTTTTCTCCCTTGGGAAAAAAACCCCTAACATCCAATGATCACTGATAAAAGGAAATTTAACGTTAGTGGTTTCTTATGTTAAAAGATAATTAACTCTTTGAGAGAGATGTGTTTCATACCTCTCACAAAAAGGCATCATCCAACATTGTGTGACTATATTCTTTTCAAGTCTTTCAGCAATATAAAGCATTATTTGTTCCTCATCCAATGCACATGCTTCATGGGAAAACAATTGCGGGTCCATGAATCCATATAAATCTGTCAGCTCATTCCTCTCACAAATTTTATAAAGATGCCTAATACAAAACAGACATAAGTATACATTTTTAATAAATATAACACAGGGAAAAGGTGTTAAGACTTACATGGAAAAAATTTGCACCAAGTTGATGTCCAACTTATCTCCAGTAACAAGCTTCGTGATATCAGTTTTCATAATCCCCACATTTATTTCACGTCCAAAAACATGAGCTTCCATTGTAAACTCATAATGACCCACCAACAAATTTGAATATATTGACAATCTGTCAAGACTACTAGGATCTGTATCTGATGTCATGGCTATTTGTCTTTATTGTTGTCTATATAGTATTTCTTTACCTTTTAAGTATTCCTGTAAAAATAAACTGAAAAATATATTAGTTTTTAAATGATAAAACAACTTTAATAAAAAAATAAAATAAAATATATAACATTCATACCTCTATGGTAATGAGTCGAAGAAGTCTGGATGGCCAAATTAAAAAATGGTTGATACTATGTCCAACTGTCGCCACCTCATCTGTAGGTAATGGTACCCGAGATGATTTATCTATAATATCATGTACAGTGACCCTCTGATTCTCTACCTCTAATTGTTGATGATGAATTGTATCTCCTATACAATATACCAACCCATATGCTACTATATGCTGTTGAGAATCATCAACATACAACTCGCAATAAGTAGGAAGCTGCGGCGGAGGAGTAGGATAAAAAATGGGGTCATCATGCTAAGGTGGGGGGTGGGAGCTACTGGCGGAGGTGGAGGATAAATAATGGGGTCTACAGGGGGAGGTGGAGGAGTGGGAGCTGTAGTCTGAAATTTTCTTTGCATGTCTGCAAACATAGACTGCATCGACGCTCTAATATTTTCCTCCATCGTCGCATTAATATTATGGACTTCAGCCTCCAGGGATTCAATTTTTTTTCTATAAACCCCCTCAACGTTTGAAGTTGAAGAACATGGCAACACTATTCTTACCGATACACCTGCCAGATATCCTCTTACACGACCAGGATGTTCGAACCTTCCCAATGCTACAGAGAAAATATCTTCCCTCCCAGTAGCTGTAAATGTCCCCTATGAACTCTACTCCTCAAAAGAGTCCTGTATTAATTAATTGAACATTTTTGTAATGATTGAAATTATATGAAGAAAATGGTTAAGTTAAATAAATAAAATATATATCTTACAATCCTCTCAGCTACGATTCTCGATTCATCCGAAAGATATTTCCCTTTTTTCCCTTCTGAGCTCTCTTCCATTTTTCATGTCTAGATGGAGGGGATGGAGGGGCCACCTCTCTAGAGATTGAAGACTCATCTCTTAGTTGTTGAAATTTTTCCGCCATCATTTGTTCTTCCAATAATGCATACCCTCCCTGAGATAAACTATGAGGGTATAAATTTTTAGATTGGATATCCTGATGAGATTTCCTTGTTTTCTGTAAATTAATAATAAGAAATCATTAACAAAACGTTAATAAGATCATTTATATAAGAAATCTTATAAAAGTTTACACTGCCCTTACCAAAAATGACTCTTTTCTTCTACTTTCAAAAAACTGTCTCCATGTGTCTTCATCTATAAAAGGATATATAAGACATGGATTGTCATGACTCTTATGACCATAAATGAAATCATATGAGAGGGTTGATTTGAAATCTCTCCATCTTATGGAAGCCAACGATAAGCATTTCTTCCTGACTCCTCCAGTGTCAGGAATATCAAATGTCATCTGATAAAGAAGAGTTTAAACATATTATATATACTAGAAACATTTAAAGAATATTCAAACAATAGAAAAATATCTTACCAAAATCGTCTCCCATAACTGAGAGATTATCGCTTTATCCGCACTTCTCCAGTCATCATATAGAATGCTTACTTTTCTCTTAGCCTGAGTTGCTACAAAACTCTTAAAATATTTTGCATTTGGACCTCTAGGAATATCATCATCATTAAACTCAACGACTATCCCTTGATCCTGCGTACGGGCAACTGATAATTTTGGTAAATGTGTGCACCCACGTTTACTAACCTTTGAACTCTTTGTTGTAATAGGAGCATGTGAATGTTCCTCCCTAGAGGTATGACCAATATGATCATCTCCAAAATCATGTGGTTGATCAACTGAATGATCTGTCATTATCCTTAAAATCAAAAAAAAATTAATGTTAGTTCAAAAATATACAAATTTAAATATTTTAATACTACTATAATCAGAAAATAGAAAAGTGTACTAAGTTACATAATAGTAAACATTGGTAATATGGTAAGCATGTTAAACAATGGTAAATATGGTAAACATGGTAAACATGGTAAACATGGTAAACATGGTAAACCTGGTAAACATGGTAAAGTAATTGTCACTAAAAAAAATAATAGATATATAATTCATGTAATGGTAAACATGATAAAGTAAACTAAACAAACAAAAACTTATACTTATTTTGTTTTAAAACATGTTTTAATAAATAAAAAACTTACAACATCTAACATTTATGAAAAAAAATAAATGTAAACAAGAAATAAACATCTGTTACCTGTAATTTTAGGAATGTACAAATGGATTTTTTTCCCAAATTCCTTCGTTGTGATCATTCCTTATGGCACAAACCATGTATTCAACGTGCTCATCATTATGTTCTGTTAATCTTTCCATGGAAGTAGGGATCTCACATAAATCAGAATCTTCATCAACTTCATCCTCACCAACATATTATTTTTTCCCTTGTAAAACAACAACCCACTGCATATCTGATTGATCTACTACGTAGAAAATTTGTTTTGCATGTGTTTCCATTATAAAAGAATCAGTTGTGTCTTCCAATCTATTCAGATTAACAAGTGTCATTCCAAATTCATCGTGTCTGACACTGTTGTTACTGATAAACCATTTACAGTTAAAAACAGGAACTTTAATTTTAATGTAATCAACCTCCCATATGTCTTCAATCACTCCATAATATGCACTTGATGCAGAAATTGGGTTTTTGTCCTTACCACTCGAAAAATTCATTGCTTCTACAAACACCAATACACCACTATTCTGAACTGCACTTCTGTTGTCTTGAGCTTTCATATGAAATGTATAGCCATTAATGTCATAACCCGACCATGTTATCACATTTAAACATGGACCACCCACTATCCATTTTAATGTCTCTGATACATCTGATCTACCAAGAAAAGTCTTTTTAATCCATGACAAAAAAATTTTGTTGTGCTCATTCAAAATCCACATTTCTTTCTTCTTTGGATGACATTGTTTCAACTCATTAATATGCAATGTGATATACGGTTGAGCATCAGCTATGTTATTCAAGATGTATGATTCTAAATTCTTCATCTATTCAGCTGAAAATGATTTGAATTTCAAGCCATGAATCCCCTTTCCCTCATTATTAACTCGTTCATGGAGAGATGGAGGAAAACCTATATGTTTCACCGCAACCAAGTAGCTCGTACAAAACTCTACTACCTCCTCAGAAATATACTTTTCAATAATGGAGGCTTCAGGTCGATATATATTTTTAACATAACCCTTTAATATTTTCATATACCTTTCAAAAGGATACATCCAACGAAGATATACAGGTCCACAAAGCTTTATTTCTCGAACCAGATGAATCATTAAATGCACCATTATATCAAAAAAAGTTGGAGGAAAATACATTTCCAATTGACAAAGTATAAAAATTGCATCATTTTCCAAAATGTTAAAACCATTCACATCAATCGCCTTATTACAAATTGAATTGAAAAAATAACACAACTTCATCATAGTCTTTCTGACACGAATGGGAAATATTCCACGCAATGCAACTGGTAGAATTTGTTGTATCATGACGTGAAAATCATGTGATTTCATACCTATAAACTTCAAGTCCTTCAATGAGACAAAATTTTTTACATTTGAAGAATAACCTTGAGGCACTTTGATATCATGAAGACACTGACAAAAGCTAATTTTCTCCCTCTTCGATAATGTATGACAAGCTGGGGGAAGAAATGTTCGTCTTTCTTTAGGAGTGGGAGCTAACTCCAGACGTATTCCCATTGATAGTAAGTCTAATCTTACATTCAACCCATCTTTAGTCTTTCATTTAATATCTAACAATGTTCTAATCAAACAATCACATATATTATTCTCCACGTGCATGATATCAATGTTATGTTTAACTTCATGATACCTCCAATATGGTCGCTCAAAAAATATTGACCTTTTCTTCCAAATATGTCTATCATTACCAGATTCATGTGTCTTTCCCAATGTCACATCAAGGTTTTTCACCCTCTCAAAATACAGATTTGGGGATAAAGGTTTTGGAGCAGTATCAAATTCTTGTGAGCCATTGAATGCCTTTTTTAGTCTTCTATAAGGGTGATCCATATGCAAAAACTTTCGATGACCCATGTACATTGTTTTCCTCCCATGATGAAATTAACAATATGATGTCTATTGTTCGCAAATTGGACATGCTTTATGCCCTTTAACACTGTATCTAGACAAATTTCCATACGCTGGGTAGTCATTTATAGTGAACAGAAGCACTGCATGCAGTTGAAAATATTCGATTTTATAAGAATCATACACCCTAATACCATCAGCCCATAACAATTTCAAATCATCAATCAACGGTGAAAAGTAAACATCAATATCATTGTCGGGTTGCTTTGGACCAGAGATCATTATACTCAACATGACATATTTGCACTTCATACAAACTTTAGGAGAGAGGTTGTAAATTACCAATAAAACAGGCCATGAACTATGTGTTCTAATGAGGGTTCGGTATGGATTCATTCCATCTGTGCACAACCCTAATCTGAGATTTCTTATTTCATTTCCAAATGTAGAATATTGCGCATCAATTTTCTTCCATTGTGGACAATCAGCTAGATGATATATTTTTCCATCACATACCCACTCATCAGCATGCCATATTATCCTTTTTGCATCATATGAATTAGCAAATAAATGTTTGAAACGATGAATTATAGGAAGATACCAAAATACCTTTGAAGGGAGCTTTGTAATCTCTACATCAGCCTGTGATTTCTCTTTCACCTTATACCGTGATGTCCCACATTTAGGACACCCTGACAGAAATTCATATTCCTTCCTATATATAATGCAGTCATTCGGACAGGCATGTATTTTCTTGTATCCCAATCCCATCGGGAATAATATTTTCTTGGCCTTGTAATGTGAATCTAGAAGATCGTTATCTTTTGGAAGAATGTCTTTCATCAATTGTAGCAGCTCTGTAAAACTTCTGTCACTCCATCCATGTTTCGCCTTCAGGTTAATCAATCTTAACACCACCGACAAAACCGTAAAATCTGTACAACCAGGATATAATGGTTTTTCAGCATCACCATATAGACGTGCAACTATCGGTTCTATCTCAATTTGTTCTTCTACAATATCACGAATCATTTCTTCAATTCCATCGGAGTTTTCATCTTGTGAATCATCATCATCAGTGACATTTCGTCCAGTTTCACCATGCCAAATCTAAGGGCTGTAACTCGGATTAAAACCATGACATATCAGATGATCTTTTATCTCTCTACTTTTCAACTTCTTCATATTCAAACATTTCAGGCATGGACAGAAAAAAATGTCACTACTTGGAACATTTCGTTTAGCAAATTCCAAAAAGGCATCAACACCTTACTCATATTCATTGCTCATTCGATGTGCCGTAATCCAACTTCGACTCATTATTACCTATAACAAATATCAAAAATATATATTTTTTTAAGATAAGACAAATATAAGTTTATATGAAAGAAATCATAATTTGAATGTAAAACAATTTTGAAATATAAAACAAATCGATGCGTATTTAAAAAAATATTCTTGAATATTATTATTAAAAGAAAATATAGTTAGATATAACAGTTTTAAATTCCATTGAATAAAATAAAACCATGGCGCCTACATGGTTGATAGAAAATTGGAGAGAATGGAGTAAACCTGAGAATCGAATCATACTTAAAATAAAAATTCGGATGGAGAAAATCACCCCTCCTGGACACCCCCCACCCCCCACCCCCTACCCCCTTGGACACCCCCCCTGGACACCCCCCAACCCTCTGGACTGCCCCCCCACTCCCTACCCCCTTGGACACCCCCCCTGGACACCCCCCAACCCTCTGGACAACCCCCCTATAGCATCCCGCCTTTTATAACATAAACTTTCATTACATTACACAAAACTGAGGATCTTTAAGGTTTAGTGTCTTGGAAACCGGGAACATAATACATGAAAAAAACATAAAACATTCTTCTTAAACACTTGAAAGACTTCTCCATAAGTTCATCCTAGGTTCATTACTGCATCTCATAACCTGGGGACATACATCAAAAGAAAGGGTGAGCAAAAGGCCCAGTAAGGGAAACAAGATGAACATTTTACATGTGAACTTGAGATACTTCAATAAGGTCATGAAAAGAACTTTAAGGCATGAGAATTAAATCATGAGGCATTTCATGATAAAAATAACATTTTTCATAACTTGAAGATGTGGCTGCAACATTTAATATTGACAATCGT
Source organism: Viscum album (assembly GCA_963277665.1). Lineage (NCBI taxonomy): Eukaryota > Viridiplantae > Streptophyta > Magnoliopsida > Santalales > Viscaceae > Viscum > Viscum album. The sequence goes on from OY728125.1 coordinate 1,453,458,256, forward strand.
TTCATTTCACCAAGGTCCATCCCCAAGGTGTCATTAAAAATTACCGAGGTTATTCACCAAGGTGTCGTTAAAAATGGTCATCTCTAGAGATTAAGTCTTTACCCAATGCATTGGAGCGCTATCAGGGCGCACCCTTATATTTGCCTTCATTATCATGTGAGCCACATATATCATCATCAAAAATTTCATAAAGAACCCATGTAGCACAAAATAAATGGGTTTCATTTCGTAATCATAACGTTTTAAAAACTGCTTTAAAGACATGATCTTTACATCACTTTAAAACCCACAGAAAAGGAAGGTGGGTCTCATGTATGTAAATACCATAATTTAAAATAGAACATTTTGGTATATATGTGAATACCCCTTTAGAAGAAAGAGCTTTTAGTATTCACTTAATAATATAAAAGAACTTTAGAAAAAGAGAGAGACATTTTGAGATGGAAATTCTGCAGCATAACGGCTATGTTACGAGGTTTTAGAAGACATTAAAAAGAGAGGGAAATGGGTCAAACATTCATAAATGACCCATAAAACAGTATATGGACAGAATAAGAAGGATACATGATCATGGTAATGAAATTTCAAGGACATACCATTTGAAATGAAAAACATGGAAGAAAGAAAAAAATTAGATTTCTCTTATGAAAGTTCGGCAGCCTAACGACGTTACTTAAACTTCAAACACAATGATTTGAAAAGATCAAATAGGGTCTCTCATCATGTGAACATAAGAGTTCAGTATGATAGATATAGAGATAATTCCCCAACATAATTAAAAAGGAACTTGAAATACTTGACATGAAAGTAGAACTTTGAAAAGAATGAGAAGGGTGAAAGAATCCCCTAAAAATTCGGCAGCCTAACGGTGCCACTTAAAACTTCAAAATACTGAATTGAAGAGATCAAATAGGGTCTCTCATCATATGAACATAATATTCCAGTATGATAGATATAGATATCATACCCCAACATAACAAAAAAGTAACTTGAAAGAATTGACATGAAAGTAGAACTTCAAAACGAGAAGGGTGAAGAACCACTTAAAAATTCGGCAGCCTAACGGCGCCACTTAAAACTTAAAAATACTGAATTGAAGAGATAAAATGGGGTCTCTCATCATATGATCATAAAAGATCAGTATGATAAATTTAGAGATCATACCCCAACAAAATAAAAAGGAACTTTAAAGTCTTTACATGAAAATAGATCTTGAAAAATGAGAAGGGAGAAAGAGTCTGTTACAAAAATTTCGGCAGCCTAACGGTGCCACTTAAAACTTCATAAAACAAAATAATGAGAGTAAGAGGGGATATCTCATTATATGAACATAAAAAGGGCAGTAAGAGGAGTATAAAATAACATCCTCCAACATAAGAACATGTAGCATAAAAGGAATGACATAAAAGAGATTACTTGAAATGAAAGAGAGAGGTCGGATCCCTTACCTTAAAACGTGACTCTTGAAACTCAAAGTTTTGGACCTTGAGGGCTTGGGGGAACCTTGGGAGGACTCCTTGGGAGGTAAGGAGACCATAACTTCGTTGAGGGAGAGTTGGGAGTGAAAAACAAAGGAGGAATGGGTGGGTATTTATAGGGAAAGTGAGGGGACATGGCATTAATGGCCAAAGGACACCTCATTAGTGGTTTTGGAAAAACCATGGGCTTGCCCATGGTATTTTCTCATGGTATTGGCCACTTGGGACACCTCATACCTTATCTTATTATTCACAATTCGACCATATTGAATATATACTTCATACATCATTTAATGATGTCATTAGACACCCGTAACTTAAAAACTGTATTTTCACTATTCATCGAAAATTCAACTTTCTCAGAATAATCCCAAAATTTCACCTTAACCAAATATCAACGCTCTGATTAAAAATATGAACTCCATTTTATAAAAATAATTTTCTAAATATTTTTAATTTAATTTTTAAATAAAAACACTATTCACCGAAAATTCATTTTTTCAGAAAAAACCCCAAAAATTACCATAGCATAATATCGGTGCTCTGAGTTCAAAAATGAAATCCGTTTTATAAAAATAATTTTCTAAATATTTTTAATTAAATTTTTAATTTAAAAAAACACTATTCACCCGAAAAACTAATACTTGAATAATAATTTATGAAACCGTTATTTAACCATTTTATTGAATCACATTACTTAATCAAGGTGCCTAGATTATATTAATACTTTCTTTAAGTGAGATTACTAATCTATTTGGTCACATTACTAATCCTAAGCGTAAAATCACTATTCATAATTTACTATTCATCAAAATCAAGTTGATCTTATAAGACTCAAAATTTCGTAGTGAACATAATTGTAGAAGACCATTTTTTGAAAATCATTACACATTTTTATTTATTTAAGGTTTACATAAACATTTTTAAAATATCTTTTCTCTAAAATTTATCAAAAATATGCATACTATATGTATATGGACATTTTAAAATTCATAAACTTCATCATAAGAAGAAATCCAAATTTTTATTTAAAACATAGGATTACACGAGGCAATCACGGTCTCCTTACATAGCCCCTTATCACACCAGCATAGGACCTAAGTGTAAGGTGTGATAAGGTGAGGGAATCCGAGGGAGGCTCGGCCAACATTGCACGAGTCGTAATTTCTATTAGTTTGAACTTCTCGCGAAGGCGATCCCGTTCTAGCTTCACACAATGAAGTTCAGCTTGGGTTTGGTCCAGACAAAGCCCAGTGGTGCTACCGCCTTCCCAAGTTCTGTTAGATGGGTTTCGATCGGTCCAAGACTACTGGGTGAGGAAATCAAATCTTCTTTCTATATTAATTAACCAAGATTGCTTGTATTTAGAGATAGTAATCATAACATTTAGTTTCCAGCGGTCATATTGACCAATGGTCAAATAATAGTCAAAACCCAACAGTCTCATTTTAATTATACTCATGTTATAAAATGAAACATTTTTGTTGAGTATAAAAATAAAATAAAATAACACATAAAATTAGGAAATAATATTTATTCAAAAATTTCGGGTCGTTACAATCTTCCCCCCCTTAAGAAATTGCGTCCTCGCAATTTTTAAAATTGGGTTTTGAAATTTCATTGAAAGTCCCACATCCGAAAAGGAGTCAGTAAAACTATTACTTTAAAAGAAAGAAAGGGAAGTAGAAAGGTCACCCGAGTTAACCCATACTAGGATTCCATGGAGGAAAACATGGACATGGAATAAAAACAAAGGGTCAATTTATGGGGAGAGTGATAGAGAACATGATTAGGAGAACGTTAACCATAAGAAAATCCCAAACTTATGATGTGTGTAAATGGTCTTTGATTACCAAGTAGGAAACGTAAACCAACAACGTTTTTGTTTCACGTTCCTTTTCATAATTTTTAGGAATTCATTTACAACATAAAACAAAAACATAAGAAAATATACCTATCTTCATATAGAGTTTCATCCTTTAATAAGTTTCTACCCAAAACTAATCTTTTCTCCAAACTATGAGCATTCAAAACTACTTGGTCTCATCAAAACACAAGAATCATCTTCATAATCCACAAAAGATTAACTATCTATTTCTTCTATCTTTAAACATTATCCTAAAAACAAAAAGGGTAAGGTAAAAAAACTCTTCAAAAAGAAATAATCCCATAGGAATGGAAACTACTTTTAAATCTTCAAAGTTCCATGGTACTAACCAAAGTTCATCATAGTCCATTCCATAAATAACTGTCCTTAAAAATCTTCAAAATAAACCAAAATAAGATTGAAACCCAAATACAAGAAGGATTTGATAACATAGTCTTCCAAGGTAAACTTTATCATTCATCTCCAAACAAAATAAACCACTCCTAACATCGTATAAAAAAAAGTAGCTAACCTAAACATATTTTCCCCAAGATAGGTTAATAATTTCCATAAGTAACCTAAATTACTATAATTCCACCTTAAATTCATCGATTCTTCAAAATATAAGTCAACCCTACTCTTCAATGAAAATAATGTAGTAATCTATTTACCTCGATCATATAGGGTCCCAAAAATAGTGAAAATCTTCCAAAATAATAATCATATTTTAATCCCCTAGTCATCCCTGTCATATTAATACGACAATCGTCGCATTTCCTATCACATTGGTTGTTTGGACATGTTCTTCCATTTCCCACCATTAACTATGAAGAGAAAGCATAATTAGGGGCTTAAGTACTTAGCCAATAATCATGAAAAGGAACTGAAAGCATATAAGGATAACTTGTAGAAGAAAAGTATACCCTAACTTGTGATCCCCTAGGTTCCCATCTAGGTTATCCATGATCATATATTCTTATGTGAATCTTTATTTTATTTTATCTTTGTTCCTTTAATAATGGTTCATACTAAGCTTATGAATTTACCAAAGCATATCCCCCGGGAGTGTCGTAACCAAGAGTGCAGCAAGGCCCGTTGTCGTGTACCAGTTCCCATTCGAGTCTAGCTCAAAGCGGTGTTTTTGGATTTTGCCCCTATGTACATCTGTGCCAGAGTCACCTCTACCTGCTCGTATCCAGACAGGGATGTATTTGCTTGGAAACCCCTTACTCAATACTCACCAAAATACCAAGAAGATTTCCTATTTTTTTTAACTTTTCTATAGGGTTCTTCCTAGAGTTTTCATATCCTAATTTCCACAAATAACTAAACCATTCTTTGATACCAACTATAGCATCCCGCCTTTTTATAACATAAACTTTCATTACATTACACAAAACTGAGGATCTTTAAGGTTTAGTGTCTTGAAAACCAGGAACATAATACATGAAAACAACATAAAACATTCTTCTTAAACACTTGAAAGACTTCTCCATAAGTTCATCCTAGGTTCATTACTGCATCTCATAACCTGGGGACATACATCAAAAGAAAGGGTGAGAAAAAGGCCCAGTAAGGGAAACAAGATGAACATTTTACATGTGAACTTGAGATACTTCAATAAGGTCATGAAAAGAACTTTAAGGCATGAGAATGAAATCATGAGGCATTTCATGATAAAAATAACATTTTTCATAACTTGAAGATGTGGCTGAAACATTTAATATTGACAATCGTTTCGTTTCACCAAGGTCCATCCCCAAGGTGTCATTAAAAATTACCAAGGTTATTCACCAAGGCGTCGTTAAAAATGGTCATCTCTAGAGATTAAGTCTTTACCCAATGCATTGGAGCGCTATCAGGGCGCACCCTTAAATTTGCATTTATTATCATGTGAGCCACATATATCATCATCAAACATTTCATAAAGAACCCATGTAGCACAAAATAAATGGGTTTCATTTCGTAATCATAACGTTTTAAAAACTTCTTTAAAGACATGATCTTTACATCACTTTAAAACCCACAGAAAAGGAAGGTGGGTCTCATGTATGTAAATACAATAATTTAAAATAGAACATTTTGGTATATATGTGAATACCCCTTTAGAAGAAAGAGCTTTGAGTATTCACTTAATAATATAAAAGAACTTTAGAAAAAGAGAGAGACATTTTGAGATGGAAATTCTGCAGCATAACGGCTATGTTACGAGGTTTTAGAAGACATTAAAAAGAGAGGGAAAATGGGTCAAACATTCATAAATGACCCATAAAACAGTAGATGGACAGAATAAGAAGGATACATGATCATGGTAATGAAATTTCAAGGACATACCATTTGAAATGAAAAACATGGAAGAAAGACAAAAATTAGATTTCTCTTATGAAAGTTCGGCAGCCTAACGACGTTACTTAAACTTCAAACACAATGATTTGAAAAGATCAAATAGGGTCTCTCATCATGTGAACATAAGATTTCAGTATGATAGATATAGAGATAATTCCCCAACATAATTAAAAAGGAACTTGAAAGACTTGACATGAAAGTAGAACTTTGAAAAGAATGAGAAGGGCGAAAGAATCCCCTAAAAATTCGGCAGCCTAACGGCGCCACTTAAAACTTCAAAATACTGAATTGAAGAGATAAAATGGGGTCTCTCATCATATGAACATAACATTCCAGTATGATAGATATAGAGATCATACCCCAAAATAACAAAAAAGGAACTTGAAAGAATTGACATGAAAGTAGAACTTCAAAACGAGAAGGGTGAAGAACCACTTAAAAATTCGGCAGCCTAACGGCGCCACTTAAAACTTCAAAATACTGAATTGAAGAGATAAAATGGGGTATCTCATCATATGATCATAAAAGATCAGTATGATAAATTTAGAGATCATACCCCAACAAAATAAAAAGGAACTTGAAAGACTTTACATGAAAATAGATCTTGAAAAATGAGAAGGGAGAAAGAGTCTGTTACAAAAATTTCGGCAGCCTAACGGCGCCACTTAAAACTTCATAAAACGAAATAATGAGAGTAAGAGGGGATATCTCATTATATGAACATAAAAAGGGAATTAAGAGGAGTATAAAAGAACATCCTCCAACATAAGAACATGTAGCATAAAAGGAATGACATAAAAGAGATTACTTGAAATGATAGAGAGAGGTCGTATCCCTTACCTTAAAACGTGACTCTTGAAACTCAAAGTTTTGGACCTTGAGGGCTTGGGGGCACCTTGGGAGGACTCCTTGGGAGGTAAGGAGACCAGAACTTCGTTGAGGGAGAGTTGGGAGTAAAAAACAAAGGAGGAATGGGTGGGTATTTATAGGGAAAGTGAGGGGACAATGCATTAATGGCCAAAGGACACCTCATTAGTGGTTTTGGAAAAACCATGGGCTTGCCCATGGTATTAGACACTTGGGACACCTCATACCTTATCTTAATATTCACAATTTGACCATATTGAATATATACTTAATACATCATTTAATGATGTCATTAGACACCCGTAACTTAAAAACTGTATTTTCACTATTCATCGAAAATTCAACTTTCTCAGAATAATCCCAAAATTTCACCTTAACCAAATATCAACGCTCTGATTACAAATATGAACTCCATTTTATAAAAATAATTTTCTAAATATTTTTAATTTAATTTTTAAATAAAAACACTATTCACCGAAAATTCATTTTTTCAGAAAAAACCCCAAAAATTACCATAGCATAATATCGGTGCTCTGAGTTCAAAAATGAAATCCGTTTTATAAAAATAATTTTCTAAATATTTTTAATTAAATTTTTAATTTAAAAAAACACTATTCACCCGAAAAAACTAATACTTGAATAATAATTTATGAAACCGTTATTTAACCATTTTATTGAATCACATTACTTAATCAAGGTGCCTAGATTATATTAATACTTTCTTTAAGCGAGATTACTAATCCATTTGGTCACATTACTAATCCTAAGCGTAAAATCACTATTCATAATTTACTATTCATCAAAATCAAGTTGATCTCATTAGACTCGAAATTTCGTAGTGAACATAATTGTAGAAGACCATTTTTTGAAAATCATTACACATTTTTATTTATTTAAGTTTTACATAAACATTTTTAAAATATCATTTCTCTAAAATTTATCAAAAATATGCATACTATATGTATATGGACATTTGAAAATTCATAAACTTCATCATAAGAAGAAATCCAAATTTTTATTTAAAACATAGGATTACACAAGGCAATCACGGTCTCCTTACATAGCCCCTTATCACACCAGCATAGGACCTAAGTGTAAGGTGTGCTAAGGTGAGGGAATCCGAGGGAGGCTCGGCCAACATCGCACGAGTCGTAATTTCTATTAGTTTGAACTTCTCACGAAGGCGATCCCGTTCTAGCTTCACACGATGAAGTTCAGCTTGGGTTTGGTTCAGAGCAAAGCCCAGTGGTGCTACCTCCTTCCCAAGTTCTGTTAGATGGGCTTCGATCGGTCCAAGACTACTGGGTGAGGCAATCGAATCTTCTTTCTATATTAATTAACCAAGATTGCTTGTATTTAGAGATAGTAATCAAAACATTTAGTTTCCAGTGGTCACATTGACCAATGGTCAAATAATAGTCAAAACCCAACAATCTCATTTTAATTATACTCATGTTATCAAATGAAACATTTTTGTTGAGTATAAAAATAAAATAAAATAACACATAAAATTAGGAAATAAGATTTATTCAAAAATTTCGGGTCGTTACACCCCCACCCCCAGGACAACCCCCAAAACTTTCTGGACAGGCCCCCACCCCCTTGGACAGCTCCCCCCACACACCCACCCCTTGGACACCCCCTGGACACCCCCCAAACCTCTGGACAGCCCCCCACCCCCCGGTCAACCCCCAAAACCCTCTGTACAGGCCTCCACCCCCTTGGATAACCCCCCACACCCACCCACCCCTTTGGACACCCCCCTGGACACCCCCCAACCCTCTGGATAGCCCCCCAACCCCCTGGACAGCCCCCCACCCCTCTAGACAACACCCCCACCCCTCCTAGACACCACCCCCACCCCTTACCCCCTTGGACACCCAGCTGGACACCCCACAGCCCTTTGGACAGCCCCCCACCCCCTTGACAGCACCCCACCCCTCCAGACAGCACCCCGCACCCCTCCTGGACACCACCCCCACCACCGACCCCCTTGGACACCCCCCTGGACACCGCCCAACCTCTCGACAGCCCCCCACCCCCCCCCCCCCCCCGGACAACCCCCAAAACCCTCTGGACAGGCCTCCTCCCTTTTGGACAGCCCCCCACACCCACCCACCCCCTTGGACACCCCCCAACCCCTTGGACAGCCCCCACCCCCCCGGACAACCCCCGAAACAATGTTTTACATATAAAAACTAGGAATGGTGAACAACTAAAAACACATGAATTTAATATATACTTCATCATGAAATAGATGGAATTAAATATTATTAAATATGGCTACTTAAATGATAGTATGATAATTAAAAATAACCATTGATATTCAAATAGTCAAATGATCACAAGTTTTCTCGATAACTAATATCATAATGAGGTAATGGATAATTCTAGAAATCTTAAACATATTTTCGAGGCCTTGGCCAAGGCCTCAAAAAATACTAGGGTAAGCCCTCAGCAGAACCCATTTTTATTTGGAATCATGAGACATAGCAATGCATCAAAGGGCCATAGAGGTCAACAGTCATTACATTATATGTCTAATAGATTATCATATAAAAGAGGATAAACATAAGCAGCAGCAACACATGAAATATCATTTATGAATTCGTACATTTAATCAATAACCATTCTATGCAGTAATATAGGTGAATGAGATCATTAGTTGTCAATGAAAACAAAAATTACCATCAATGTCGGGAATTCGCGAAACAAAAACAAACTAAATAAAAGTAGTTGAGGAATACATGAATATTGAGAGTCGATCTAATAGATCTAGCTATGATAAATAAGATGATGATGGAAAAAAAGAGGTAAGAGGGTTCAAAATCGAAGAATCTTGCCTAGTTTAAACAGAAAAATCACAAAACATAAATATAGACTATCCGGGAAAAAAAATGAACGAATTAAATTCGTGGAAGGCTTACTTGAGTGATTAAAGTTGAGATGATAGATCCGAGGAGAGTAAATATGATAAACAATGAAGGAAAAACGAGTTTAACAGAGTGATATCGATGAGTTGATTAGGGTTTACCGCACGAGAGAGATGAGCCACTGGACTGTCGATCGAAAAAACGTAAATGACAATCCACGGGGCTTGTTAATTTTTTAAATGTTTTATAACGTCGGTTATTTAATAACCGATGTTATAAACTTTTTTTTTACATTTATAAAATCGGTTATTATAATAACCGACATTATAAATGCATCAGATATAGCTTATTTTACGTCGGTTATGTTTTTAACCGACGTAAAAAAATCCGTGTGTTGGTTTTTTACGTCGGTTATTCTATAACCGACGTAAAAAAGACATCAAAAATCATAGTTTTTTACGTCGGGTATTGTATAACTGACGTAAAAAATGTTCTGTGGGTTTTTTTGTTACGTCGGTTATAAAATAACCAACGTCAAAAAGGCCTCAAAAGCCGAGTTTTTTATGTCGGTTATTTTATAATCATCGTAAAAAAACCCCCGCACTTTGGTTTTTTACGTCGGTTATTTTATAACCGACGTAAAAAACCCCCACGCTTTTGTTTTTTATGTCAGTTAATTTATAACCGACGTAAAAACCGAACACGCGCGATTTGTAACGTCGGTTATTAAAATAACAGACGTTAAAAAGCTACTCACCACATTTGTTACGTCAGTTATAAAATAACCGACATAAAAAACCACGTATCACAGATTATCATGTCGGTTATATATAACCGACGTCAAAAATGGTGACGTAAATAACGTTTTCTGCACTAGTGGACCTTCACAATTGCCTTTTGTTTTTCCTTCCATGCCTTATTATAGGATATCTTATAACTGAATGTCTGTTGTATCCTCTCTTGCACAAGGGCTATCGGAACATCTTGACATGTTCTAATCATCTCAACAATAATGGATGACACAAATTATGCATCCAATGAAGTATGATCTTGTGTCAGGCTCAGCTGAACGCAAGTATGAGCTGCCTCAATCCTCGAGATTCTCCAACCTCCAAATGCAATGTCTGGAATCACCCTCAATCGAAATCTACAATCATCCCCATACTTCTCACATCGTATTCCATATTTTCTATGATCTTATTCATAAACTAAATAGCTGCAGTGCCTCTCAATGTGAAATCTCTTTAGCGTATTTTTTAATGCATCTTTACTTGGAAAATTCCTTCCAACATATAAAGTTTTGTCCATATCACTAAACCTATCTTGTATAACTCTGGGAAAATCAATTGCTGGTGTGAGAACATTATCTTCAAATTCAGTCACACGTGTCATTGCTTCTGTCCAAGATTCCAAGAGAGGTGGATGATTTATTGTAGGTCGAGCATGCTGTAAAACTAATGCATTTATCAAAACTTACGTTTTCGGGTTAACATGTATATCCGAAAGATTAAGTAGGTTTTCCTCTGCATCATTTGGAATAGTCTGAACTTCATGGGGCGGACTATCTTCAACGACTCTTGTAAGTCTACGTATATGTAAAATTGGATGTTGTTGTTGTACAGTAGAAACATCAACATATAACTCCATCATGGTACCATCTGATCGTTGAGAAAACAAATTAATTGTTTGGATCCATTGTACATCATCAACCAATGGACAAGCTAGATGCCACAATGTTGACGGGCACTGCAAATGTTTATAACTCATTGACTTGATCTTCTGATTGGGTCCTAAATTTAATGATCCATGAATTCTGTCTTGAAGGTCACTTAGGGTTACACAATCAGTTGTATTAACCACTGTTATTGGTTGTGTACTGTAAGAAGCCCCTTTCTCAGTTTGAATAACCTCCCCATAGCAATACACACAGGCAAACATTCCGCTCTACGTAAATAAAGTTTTCTGATCCAGATTTTGATAATGTAAGTGACATTCAGAATAATGGTTACCAATATAAGTTGGATTTTATACTTTGAAGTTGTAATTAAACAGCTTATTAAAAATAAGTTGGATTTTACCTCACGTTCAAATAATAACTATTACTTCTAAACTATACAATCTTTATGATACTTAAATTTTAAAAGATCTTATATCCTAAACTAGGATATTTCTTAGTACACTTTCTAATTAGTGAGTTAAAATATAAATAACATCAAGTTAAAAAATAAATAAGAGAATGTTTTCATCTTCTAGCTTTTCTTGCAGTGAATTGGATATCAAAATTTCAGAAAACCCGTGATTTATGAAATTTTGATATTCAATTCACTACAAGAAAAGCAAGAAGCTCGAAACATTCTCTTATTTATATTTTAACTCCATGTTATTTATATTTTAACATTCTTTTATTCATATTTTAACTCCATGTTATTTATATTTTAACTTCATGTTATTCGTATTTTAACTTCATGTTATTTATTTTTTAACTTCATGTTATTGATTTTTTAACTTCATGTTATTTATATTTTAACTCTATGTTATTTCTATTTTAACTCTATGTTATTTATATATGTTATTTATATTTTAACTCTATGTTATTTATATATGTTATTTATATTTATATATGTTATTTATATTTTAACTCTATGTTATTTATATATGTTATTTCTATTTTAACTCTATGTTATTTATATATGTTATTTATATTTTAACTCTATGTTATTTATATATGTTATTTATATTTTTACTCTATGTTCTTTATAGATTTTATTTATGTTTTAACTCTATGTTATTTATACATGTTATTTATATTTTAACTCCATGTTATTTATATTTTGACTCCATGTTATTTATATTTTAACTCCATGTTATTTATATTGTAACTCCATGTTATTTATATTTTAACTCCATCTTATTTATATTTTAACTCCATCTAATTTATTTTTTAACTCCATCTTATTTATTTTTAACTCTATTTATTAATTAATTTTTAATTAATCATTCCTAATAATAAATATCAACATCATTACTAAATTATCAATTTTTCATTTCTTTTCTTAGATATTTTAGTAGTTTATAAAGAAATATTCATATCTTAAGCATATCCTTCGGGAGTGTCAAACCAGAATGCAGCAAGGCCCGTTGTTGTGCACCAGTTCCCGTTCGAGTCTAGCTCAAATTAGTGTTTTCAGGTTTTAACCCTAGGTACATCTGTGCCAGATCCATATTCACTTGTTTGTATCCAGACAAGGATTTGATTGCTAAGATAACATAATCTTTATGTTACCAAAATTTCATTAAAAGAATCCTAAATTAATTTATACTAATGACAATTATAATTACTAAATATATATAAACAATCTAATAAACAAAAAAATCAAACTAACCAAACTATTAAAGATTTAAAATATTTAACTATAAACAATTCATCTATATAAAAACCATTAAAATTATAAAAATATCTAACTAAAAACAATTCTACAAAATAAAAAACATTAAATTAAAAAACATACCTCTAAAAGATTTCCAAAAATTTCAAACCACAGGACACCGCCACAAAAGAGAGAATTTGAGAGAGGATGAATGCTTGGAAGTGAGGAGAAGGGGAGGGGTGGCGCTTCCCTTTTATAGGGCGCGGAGGCAAAGGTAGCATCTCGGGTGCTGCCTTTCGCAATGACGTCAGGCAAAAGGCGGTACACGCGGTGCCGCCTTTCGGATGATGTGATACAGAAAGGCGGCACCACGGGTGCACCTTTTCCACGTCACCAATCCACGCCGGCAGTGCAAAGGCGGCATCCGTGATGCTGCCTTTCACCCGTAATGTAAAGGCGGCATCCATGATGCCGCCTTTGAGGTGCAATTTGAAAAAACATTTCGACCTAACCGTTTTTAAAAAAAATTAAAAAAAATGTATTAAAAAAACTCTAGAACAGAGGATAATCATTTTAAATGAGTTTTAAAATTTTTTTTTTTTTTACAAAAGAGATAGGATTTTCAATTTTTTTAAAAAGAGGTCTGAGATGTGTGAACCCTGTTCACACATCCCCGATCCCGGGAAGATGCGTGAAAGGGGTTCACGCATCTTCAATCCGAGCAAGATGCATGAACCCCGTTCATTCACCCTTTGCGAATCGGATGAAAGATGCGTGAACGGGGTTCACACATCATGCAGAATGTTTTTAAATAGTTTTAAAAAATTTTATTTTTATTTTTATTTTTTTTTGTTTTGTTTATATATATATATATATAACAAAAAAATTTAGCAGAATTTATAACCATTCAAAACCATAAAATTGAGACTTAAAAATGTTTCATTTATTTCAAGTACGTGACTTTGAAAGACTATAAAATATAAACTATAGGACTAATATAAATTAAATTTTAAACACTGATTATACATATAAAAAATATTTGAAAACAGAAATAATTTCATAGAAAATATTGATAATAAATATTTAAAAACTATTCAAAACCATCAAATTGAAACTTAAAAATGTTTCGTGTATTTCAAGTATGTGACTTTGAAAGACTATAAAATATAAACTATAAGACTAATATAAATGAAATTTTAAACATTGATTAAAAATATAATAAATAGTTGAAAATAAAAAGAATTGAATAAAAAATGTTGACCAAAAATAATTTATAAGCATTGAAAACCATAAATTTGAGACTTAAAAATGTTTCATTTGTTTCAAGTACGTGACTTTTAAAGACTATAAAATATAAACTATATAACTAATATAAATGAAATTGTAAAAATTGATTATACATATAAAAAATAGTTAAAAACAGAAAAAATTTCATAAAAAACTTTGATCAAAAAATTTTTATAACCATTCAAACCCATCAAATTGAAACTTAAAAATGTTTCATGTATTTCAAGTACGTGACTTTGAAAGACTATAAAATATAAAGTATAAGACTAATATAAATGAAATTTTAAAAATTTATTATACATATAAAAAATATTTGAAAAGAGAAATAATTTCAGAAAAAATATTGATCAAAAATAATTTATAACCATTTAAAACCATCAAATTGAGACTAAAAAATGTTTCACGTATTTCAAGTACGTGACTTTGAAAAAAGGATAATCAAAATTTATTTTAGGATGAAGATATTAAGTGTGATACGTAACTTTTATTAGAATAATTAACCTAAAACTCTTGCACTAACTTTAACAAATAGATCAAGAATATTCAAATGCAAAAAATAAGGATAAGTGGCCTTTGAGCGCATTAATACTTGAACTTTTCGTATTCCTTTGATTAATTCAATTACAACCTCTTCTTATTCAGTTTATTTTTTTGTTAAAAAAGGAAGAGGGATTTAGAAAAACATTCCTCTTTCAATAACATGATATTCCTGAACATTCTACAGTAATTAGGTTTTATTCTAATTAATATACTAATTCTTGCAGTAATTTCATATTTCTTTATTTATCTCCCCCTTAAGGGAAACACTCATAAACATCTTTATAATGGTTAATTTTTCCAATAATTGTTTTCAAGATGTTATAATACATATAATACACTAGAATTTTTCTTCGGCTTATGAATTTCGAGATTTGAAAACTTATATAACTTCATCAAGGATGATCCGCTTCAATAATTATTTTTCAGGATACCAAAACATGATCTAACCATGATGATATCTTCTTTATACTTATTGTCTTGGATATGATAACATATATTCTTAAAATTCTTCAATGATGACCTTCTTCCTTATCAATGGAGTTGGTCATGTTTCGATAGTATTCATGATTGTACATCTAAACATTTATTCTAATTTATATTCTGTAGTAGAGATCCCTTCGCATTACATTTGGATTTTTGTGTCGATTTGTTTCCCTTATTAGTTTTCATGGATGGTGCAATCTTAAACCTCATAAGGGTTGTTTCTTATTCTAAAATAATATGAATTCAATATTTTTCATAATATCCATAATTTTATTACATGATGGAGGTATTTTAACAGTAAAATCCTCTAGTGAAGATTGCGTACCCGTAGAAATTGTTTCCTTTTATAAAGTTTGAATATGTATCTTCTCAAAATTGGCCAAATGAACTTCTAATTCATATTTTAGTTATTCTGATCTTCAATCATAATCATTTACTCTTAAAAAATATCCATTATTCATTCAAATTCTTCTTCATTCAATTTATTTTTTTAAACAAATAATCGTTTTCCATGATATTCTTGGATTTTACATCTAATTTTAAATCATTGAGATCAATAATATTTTTCAAGATTTCTTCAATTCCATACATCTTTTCATCCATAATCTATTTGATTTCCAGATAATTAATATAATTAATATTTATTAATTAATTTAATCATATTATTTATTATACATATATATATATTGGTAGATAATTTGATAACAGTAAGATACTTATTAATAAAAGAATATAAGTCTATAAATGATAACAGTAAGAAACATATAAAATGTATTATAAACCAAATATCAACCTAATCTACGCCTCTGGCGTGGATGCTCCTATGTCCCATAGCCAAGAGTATGCTGGATGCGCCCACGCTAGGTCTGTCTATGTCTGTTCTCTGGCGTACGCTGCGCATCCTCCTCAACAGCCACCTCTACATCCTCCTATGTGGCAGGTGGTGGATGTACAGTCTCACCGCCTGTTCCCTGGCCTGCATCTAAGGATAGTGGAAGCTGGCTGAAACTCTCACCAGCATAGGAAGTAGATGGCTACTCTGTCGTGGATAACAATAATAAATCATTTATCTCAAGCCAGTCATCGTCTATAAGTACCTGTGTCTGTGCCTGAGTGTAACACCCCAAGATTTCATAGTACGTTATTTTTTTCAAAGTAATTCAATAACTTGCACTACAAGCAACACCGAGTTCTAGCGCACCGTGACTTACCAAACTAGCCGTTAAAAAGCGTTTATGAATAGTATTAACTAAATTTTAAACTTTATATAATCCTTATAAATTTAGAATCCATGTTATGAGTATCTTAGACGTAATGTAAGAACAAATACTTTTTTTCATATAAAAGAAGTATTTTTCAAAAAATGCAATTCTACTGCCTTTTAATGGAGAAGCCTTTTTAAATACTATATTTGAATCTTTTATATATTACATTTTACAAAATAAACATATTCTTTAGAATCGGGACCTAATAATTTAGTTTCAATAAAGTTTTGGTGTTTTTCTGACAACTTTCATATTTGGGTGAATAGTGAAAAATAATATATTTTAACTCAAAACAACCTTTTTAATCAAAATAATTTATTGTGTCAAATTATACATTTAATGGTTTGGAAGTATAAATAGATTATATTTTTACCATTTAATCCAATTATGGTCATTTTAAGTAATTTCACTTTGAAATTGGACATAAACAAGTGTCAAACTTTTGATAGTCATTATTTCTTAAAAATACGCCTTTTGGTTTTGACAACGAGAATTAATTTTAATTTAATAAATTCAACTTCTATGTTTTGAATATGGTAAAATAGACTTAATTATTTAATTCGTATTATCAAAATTATCTTAGGGTGAATTTTTGGTATTTTTCTGAAAACATTCAATTTTTGATGAATAGTGAAAAAACACTCAGTTATTGGTTAAAACCGACTTTTTATTTAAATAATTATTTATCTTATTTAAATTTATTTTAGGTCAAAATAGATATGTAATACCTATATAAGTTAAATTTAATTCATTGGAGTCAGTTTATAATAATTTTAGAAATATAAAAATTTTATTAAACTTTTCACCATCTTTTACCCATCTCCTAGGAAAATTTTCAAATTCACATAAAAATTAATTTTACCGCTTCTGTGAGTGGAATTTCTAAAATCAGAGAGAAAAGTTTAATATCAAGGAGTAAAATGTGGTTCAATAAGATAAAATTATTTTTTGGTGAATAGTAACTTTTTACTTTTATTTACCAGGATTAAAAGTAAATATGGTAATTAAGGGTAAAAATGATATTATTATTACCCTAACACATATCCTAATTCTATTGGCTAAGTATAATTCGACAAAAAAAACATTAGGAATAAAATATGAACCTCTTTGGTCCACTTGGATTAGATTGGGACATTTTTTATTATTTAATTCAAAGAAGAGCTAAAAGAGTTAAAATCAAAGTTTAATAACTAAATTATTTTTAATATAGGGTTATATATAAGATAAATTCGATTATAAATATTCATTAGAAAGATAAAAATATTTCCTACATTATTTTTGTCTATTTTTAATTTTTAAAAATTAAATAATTTAATTTATTTATGACACAATGGTGATGCAGTAATTACCTAATTAGTGAAATATTAAAATAATTGATATTATAAATACCCAAATAAATATAATTTGAGGCTTTTAATGAATTAAAAGAATTTAATTGGTTAATATGACATGTTATAATTAATTAAATTAATTTTTTTCTAATTAATAATGTTATTAAGACTTTAAAAAAAATCAATTATTAAATAGTGTCAAAATTGACATAAAGGAGTTTTTAAAACAAATATTAAATTATTAATTAATATAATATTTCTAAAAATCTAAGGTTTGGCTAAAGGACTTATATGATGATAGATATTTAATTAATGAACCACTTGGGGTTCTCTTGGCAGTTTATAATAAGTTTATTAACCATATAATATAAAAATACAAAGTGACATGGTAAATGTCAAACTATTTAACAAAGAGTTAAATCTAAAAGATAAGGGTAACATAGTGAACCAAACTTGTCTAAAACCTATTGGTTGAGTGTTTTTCGACCCATATCCACATTATAATTTATATAATCTAGTTTGGAGCCATTATAAACCGAATATGAATTTATTATAAAATAATACTTTAAGTTTTTTCTAAAGAGCCCCTCCTCCCCCTTATAAAAAGGCACCACTTCTAACCAATTCCTCACACCTATCAAGACTTTTGGATCGTCCAAACTCTACCCAATTAAGCTCCCTACATCTCCATACTCCTCCTATAGGCCTTACTTTAGGAGGAATACACATAAAGAGTCCTTTTTGGTTCAAACCAAAGGGAGTTACACAAATTTAAGGTAACGATTTCTCTTAGCTTCTTTTCTTCTATTTTACTTCTCCAACCCCTAAAATCTTTTTATTCTTTTATTTTGTAACAAAACTAGTATCCTCAATATACTAGTATGTTTTTATGAGATGTATTCTAACTACACTTACACACACCTCCATCTAATGGGTGAAGAATATAATGTTTCTGTGGATGGAAATCAAACGCCTCATGAAACATTGATTGTTCAAATTATCTCCTACCGCCTCTCATGGTGGCCATTATGATGGAACTGTAATTAAATATGATATTTATGATATTTATTTTATATATAATCTTTTATAATTCCATTTTATAGCATACCATTATTAATTTAGTGTTTTATATATATACGATAATTTCATTTGAGGAAGTGTGGACTACCGCCCCCTCAAACTGATATGACTCGTTCATACCTTACATGGAACGTATAAAGGATGGTGGTAATGAACTTAAGTAACATATATAAAATATTATATTATAATTTAATAATAATATACCAATGTATAATTTGGTTTTTATTCCTTTTAAAATGAAAAATGAAATGGAAATAGCGTTCGTGCGTACGTACGGACTACCGTCTCCACGAACGCGATGAGATTCATTCCCCATCGTATCCATTCATGACTAATTTCATTAGATGATTAAAAATAATGTTTGAGGACTTGATATCATTCTGGATATGAATAAGATACAACCTATGGATAACAAACACGGCTTATGTAACCAAACATATAAAAGGAAACGAGTAAGTGAACACCTGAAACGATGATAATACTAAAATATTATTAACAAATAAATATTAAAAGATAATATATGATATCATATTTATGTATATGATTCTAGTATAATTTAATAACAATTATTTACCTATTATACAGAAGGTTAACCTACCCTCAACCAAGGAAAAGTACAAGGTAAGGGTTTATTTCACAATCTTTTCATTATCTGAGGTTGTTTATACGTAATTATCTACTGGGATCTCTTTATCATCCACATTTATGTTTCTTAAAAATGTATTTCAAAACATTCTTACTATTTTACAGAATATGGGTTAAAGTCATGTATACCCTTTTTTTACTTTTTATAAAAAGTTTATTAAGGAATCTTTACGTCATTTTCCAAACAAGGTCTTGTTTAACCTTTTCGACAAAATTAAGGTAAGAATGTATTTTTTTAACTTATACGGTGAATGTGGCTATTTTCCACCATTTTAAAATCTTCGAAGCTCCCCTTACAAGCTTATAAAAATATTTTCAAAGTAAATGTTTTATTTTATAATTATGTGACTTTTAAATGATTTCAAAAAAGAGATATTTCTCTCAAATAGTTTTGATTTCATCTATGTCAACATCCTTTGATCGATTTTAAGCATATTTGAAATTGATTTATTATGATAAAAAACTTCCATATTGTATTTAAGGTTTTGTGATATGTTTGAATGGAGATGTGTTATTTTTATACCATTCATGGTTTATGGAGAATGTATTTTCATTTCGTATACTAGTTTTAATACAAATGTTTATGTTATGTTTAAACCTGTTTATATGAGGGATGCATTGGACTTAGTAAGTGACGGGTGGAGCCTGCTATAGCTCCTCAATGCATCAGTAGGTCTCATTAGACAAACTAGTGTCTTGGCACGAGGCCTTGACAAAATCTTATTTCTAGTCTTGGCACGAGGCCTTGGCTACGTGGTTATGATAGTCTGGCATTATGCATTCCATCATTATGAAAGTGGTTATTGATATTTCATGTGATTATTCGACTAGTAGAATATCCATGTGAATAAGTAAATGGAATTATTTGATTTTATCTTTTCCATATATTACTGAAGTTCAAGTTTAGAAGGATTTTTTTTAGTTATACATTTCCTTAAATGTTTATTCTTATTTATGAAAGTTTCCGATGTATTGTTATCCTTACTGAGCATCTGAGCTCACCCCTTTCTTATGTTTTATTTTCCCATGATTCCAAGAAGTGTATTATGATTGATAAGCAGGGTTAAGCTTGGGGAACAATGGAGTTCTCAAATAACTATCTATGTTGTGTTTTATGTTTGAAATTTTAATGCAACGTTCATGTATGTAATCTATTTTCCAAGACTGCTAAACTGATCGGTCCTTCGGGATTGATTCCTTGTAGTCATGCCATTGTATTAAAATAATGCATCGACTCAAAGTAACTAGGGTCGAGACATTACATTTGGTATCAGAGGAAGTTTAGTACAAACCTTGGATGCTAGATTTATATAAACTCTTATTAGAGCACATAGACCTAAGATGGACTTTGAGGATTAGTATAGAAGAACTTCCTAGAATTTTGGTATTGTAGAGATTTTGTGAGTTTTCCAAGCAATACATCCCTATCTGGATACGAGCAGGTAGAGGCGGATCTGGAACAGATGTACCTAGGGGTAAAACCTGAAAACACCGCTTTGAGCTAGACTCGAACGGGAACTGGTGCACGACAACGGGCCTTGTTGCACTCTTGGTTACGACACTCCTGAGGGATATGCTTAGGATAATTCTCATTTTCATTACAAACGACTATAAAGGGTTTATGAGTATATAGCTCCTCAAAGAAAACATTTTTATGATTATGGATTATATCCATAAACCGTTCAATTTACATTAGGTATTTTACAAGTTTGGAATTATTCATTGTAATTCATAAACTGACCTAGTTTATGCTATTGTATAGAAATGGCGCCCTGTAGAAGGAATGTGAACTCCAGAAATACGTATGATTCAAATAGTAAGAAGGATCATATCTTTCATGTTATTAATCCAATATTTAGAAGAGAAATAGTCTCCCTTATATTCTCAACATATGAAGAAATAGTGTCATGTGTTAATAAGTTAAGTAAAGAATTATCCAAGTCCTATGTCTTTGAAGTTAAGCAAGAGAAGAAAAGGATGGAATAGAGAAAGATGGATAAAGGGAAGAGGGAAAAGAATAATTTTCCCATATGTGATAATTGTGGGAAGAAACACCCTAGAACTTTCCTGTAGGGAATGGAAGTTTGTTATAAGTGTGGAGAAAAAGGACACCATATACGTGACTGTAAGGGTAAGAAAAAGGTTTCAAATGTACAATGCTTCATCTTCACGGAGTTGGGACAGTACGCAAACCAATGTTCAAATCATCAGAGTACGCCCCAAATGATGTTATTGGATTATAATAAAGTTATGATACTACCACAGATGAGTTATAATGATTAGAGTTCTTATGTTTTTATTAAAGAATTATGTCATCTAAGTGTTGTATCAACAATGTACTTGTTATAATAATTATGGAGTATATAAAGATTGTAATGCAGTATTATTTCATTAAGGACTTGAGATTGTATGGAACTAAGAAAAGTAACTCAATAGCAGGTTAAATTTTTGGAAAATATATGGTAGAGAGAAAGATAACCCATAATATGGTTCTGATACTGAGGTAGTGATTTTGGAATAATACATGATTGATTTGGATAAATTATATTGGATATTCTTGACTACCTTGAAACTAATTAATGATTTGTATATTCCATCATTGTTGGATTTTACAACATTTTTGGATATAAGGAGTATATCCAGTATTCTATAAGTAATAAGGGATCATGAATGTAATCAATAATGTTTTATGGTAATTCAGGATGTTGCAGTGCTTTAAAAGAATACATGATGAAGGTGTTCACATGTTATTAATCGGCAAAAAGGATCTTCATTGTGTTTACCTTCCTTATAAATTTTGGACTGTGAGTTTGGACATAAGTATTTTGGATAATTCTAGTTTGAGATTATTTTTTGATTGCCATAAAAGGACAACCTAGAGGTCGGGCAGCAACCTGTTGCGTCTGACAAGGCCGCAAGACTTGAACCCGCAACCGAAGGGCGACAAGGGTGTATCACCTACCACTGGCCCACGTGATGTCCTGGATTTAATAATGTAGTATTTTTTAAAAAAATCTGGTAGTTTAATTATAAATTCATTTTTTTAACCCTATA
Organism: Viscum album; assembly: GCA_963277665.1. Classification (NCBI taxonomy): domain Eukaryota; kingdom Viridiplantae; phylum Streptophyta; class Magnoliopsida; order Santalales; family Viscaceae; genus Viscum; species Viscum album. The sequence continues at coordinate 1,453,480,740 of OY728125.1, forward strand.
CGAATAGGATAAATAGAATATTATTTTTACGTTCTATTATCTTTTAGAGTGAAAGATGATTTTGTGGTAGAAATTAGTTAAAAGATGGGACTCTACATGTCAAGTATATATTTTTCTTCTTCTCATATTATATGAAAAAATTAATAATTATAATTTGGTGAAGGGATCTTAAAAAAATGTGTTATCCTAATACCATATGTTTTGTTGAACCGATGGTATTTTAAATTATTATAGATTGATGAATTTCAGGCCCTCAATTTTACACTTGTTTTTGATTGATGACCTCAATCACTACCTATAAATATTTACGTTTTTCCTTCAATTATATGTCTCTAATTTCCACCAATGCTCTCCTAATCAAGATCATAATGTGGTGGTTACCATTTCATTTTCCTTTTCCTCTTATTAAGACTAAATTTTATTAACATAATTTACAATGTGGGTTTTCCCAAAGGTATTTTCTATTTTCAACCTTTTATTTTTGAAAAATAATTTCAAATTGAGAGGACGCAATTTATTGAAGGAGGGAAGCATGTAACACCCCAATATTTCATAGTACGTTATTTCTTCAAAGTAATTCAATAACTTGCACTACACGTAACATCGAGTTCTAGTGCACTGTGACTTACCAAACAAGCCGTTCAAAAGCGGTTATGAATAGTATTAACTTAATTTTGAACTTTATATAATCCTTATAATTTTATAATCCATGTTATGAGTTCCGTAGACATAATGTAAGAACAAATACATTTTTTTCATATAAAAGAAGTATTTTTCAAAATAATGCAATTTTACCGCCTTTTAATGGCGAAGCCTTTTTAAACCCAATATTTGAAACTTTTATATATTCAATTTGACAAAATAAATGTCTTATTTATAATTGGGACATAATAATTTAGTTTCAATAAAGTTTTGGTGTTTTTCCGATAACTTTCATATTTGGGTGAATAGTGAAAAATAATATATTTTAACTGAAAAAAACCTTTTTAATCAAAATAATTTACAGTGTTAAATTTTACATTTTAATGGTTTAGAATTATAAATAGATTATATTTTTACCATTTAATACAATTATGGTCATTGTAAGTAATTTCACTATGAAATTGGACATAAACAAGTGTCGACCTTTTGATAGTTATTATTTCTTAAAAATACGCCTTTTGGTTTTGACAGCGGGAATTAATTTTAAATTAATAAATGAAATTATATGTTTTTAATTTGGTAAAATAGACTTCATTATTGAATTCTGGATATCAAAATTAGCTTAGGGTGAATTTTTGGTATTTTTCTGAAAACTTTCAATTTTTTATGAAGAGTGAAAAACACTAAAATATTGGTTAAAACCGACTTTTTATTTAAATAATTATTTATTTTATTTAAATTTATTTTAGGTCAAAATAGATATTTAATACCTATATAAGTTCAATTTAATTCATTGGAGTCAGTTTATAATAATTTTAGACATATAAAAAGTTTATTAAACTTTTCACCATCTTTTACCCATCTCCAAGGAGAATTTTCAAATTCACATAAAACTTAATTTTACCGCTTCTGTGAGTGAAATTTCAAAAATTGAAGAGGCATGGTTAATATCAAGGAGTAAAATGTGGTTCAATAAGATATAAATAATTTTTGGTGAATAGTAACTTTTTACTTTTATTTACCACGTTTAAAATTAAATATAATAATTAAAGGTAAAAATCATATTATTATTACCCTAACACATGTCCTAATTTTATTGGCTAGGTATAATTCGACCAAAAACAACCTTAGTAATAAAATATGAACCTCTTTGGTCCACTTGGATTAGATTAGGACATTTATTATTATTTAATTCAAAGAAGAGTTAAAAGAGTTAAAATCAAAGTTTAATAACTAAAACATTTTTAATATAGGGTTATACATAAGATAAATTCATTTATAAATATTAATTAGAAATCTAGAAATATTTCCTACATAATTGTATTTTATTTATAATTTTTAGACATTAAATAATTTAATTTATTTATGACATAATGGTGATGCAGTAGTTACCTAATTAGTGAAATATTAAAATAATTGATATTATAAATACCCAAATAAATATAATTTGAGAATTTTAATGAATTACACGAATTTTATTGGTTGATATGACATGTTAAGATTGATTGAATTAATTTTTTTAGAATTAATAAAGTTATTAAGACTTTAAAAAAAATTATTAAATAGTGTCAAAATTGACATAAAGGAGTTTTTAAAACAAATGTTATATTATTAATTGATATAAAATTCCTAAAAATATAAGGTTTGGCCAACGGACTTATATGACTATAGTTATGTCATTAATGAACCACTTGGGGTTCTCTTTTCATTTTATCGTAATTTTATTAACCATATAATATAAAAATACAAAGTGACATGGTAAATGTCAAACTATTTAACTAAGAGTTAAATTTAGAAGATAAGGGTAAAATAGTGACCCAAACTTGTCTAAAACCTATTAGTTTAGTGTTTTTAGACCCATACCTATCTTATACCTTAAATAATACAGTTTGGAGCCATTATAAACTGAATATGAATTTATTATAAAATAATACTTTAAGTTTTTTCTAAAGAGCCCATCCTCCCCCTTATAAAAAGGCACCACTTCTAACCAATTCCTCACACCTATCAAGACTTTTTTCTCTTCCAAAATCTGCCCAATTAATATCCCTACATCCCTATCCTCCTGTTAGAAGCCTTAAATTAGTCAGAATACACTTCAAGAGTCCATTTTGGTTCAAACCAAATGGAGTTACACAAATTTAAGGTAACGATTTCTCTTAGCTTCTTTTCTTTTATTTTACTTCTCCAACCCCTAAACTCTTTTTATTCTCTTATTTAATAACAACACCAATATACTCAATATACTAGGATGTTGTTATTAGAATTATTATAACTACACTTACACACATATCTATCTAATGGGTGAAGAATATAATGTTTCTATGGATGGCAACCAAACTCCTCACGAAACGATGATTGTTCAAATTATCTCCTACCGCCTCTCATGGTGGACATTATGATGGAACTATAATTAAATATGATATTTATGATATTTATTTTATATATAAGCTTCTGTAATTCCATTTTATAGCATACCATTATTCGTTTCATGTTGTATAAATATACGATAATTTCATTTGAGGAAGTACGGACTACCGCCCCCTCAAAGTGATATTACTCGTTCATACCATACATGGAATGTATAAAGGATGGTGGTAATGAACTTAAGTAACATATAAAACATATTATATTATATTTTAATAATAATATACCTATGTATCATTTGGTTTTGATTCCTTTTAAAATGAAAAATGAAATGGAAATAGCGTTTGTGCGTACGTACGGACTACCGTCTCCACGAATGCGATGAGATTCATTCCCCATCGTATCCATTCAAGAATAATTTAATTTGATGATTAAAAATAATTTTTAAGTACTTTATATTATTATTATGTATATGAATAATATATAATCTATGGATAACAAACATGCCTTATGTAACAAAACATATAAAAGAAAACGTGTAAGTGAACACCCGAAACGACGATAATACTAAAATATTATTAACAAAGAAATATTAAAAGATAATATATTATATAATATTTATGTATATGATTCTAGTATAATTTAATAACAATGACTTAACTATTATACATAAGGTTAACCTACCCTCGAACAAGGAAAAGTACAAGGTAAGTGTTTATTTCACAGTCTCTTCATTATCCAAGGTTGTTTATACGTAATTATCTACTGGGATCTCTTTATCATCCACATCCATGTTTCTTAAAAATGTATTTCAAAACATTCTTAATATTTTACAGAATATTGGTTAAAGTCATTTATACTATTGTTTGACTTTTTATAAGAAGTTAATAAATGAATATTTATGTCATTTTCCAAACAAGGTCCTTTTTAACCGTTTCGACAAAATTATGGTAAGAATGTATTTTTTTAACTTATACGGTGGGTGCGGCTATTTTCCACCGTTGTAAAATATTCGAAGCTTACCTTACAATCTTATAAGAATATTTTCAAAGTAAATGTTTTATTTTATAATTATGTGTCTTTTAAATGATTTCAAAAAAGAGATATTTCTCTCAAATAGTTTTGATTTCATCTATGTCAACATCATTTAATGGATTTTAAGCTTATTCAAAGTTGATTTATTATGATACCAAACTTCCATATTGTATTGAAGGTTTTGTGATATTTTTGACTATGGATGTGTTATTTTTATACCATTCATGGTTTATGGAGAAAGTATTTACATTTCGTATGTTTGTTTTAATACGAATGCTTATGTTATGTTTAAACCTGTTCATATGAGGAATGCATTGGACTTAGTAAGTGACGGGTGGAGCTCGCTATATATCCTCGATGCATCGGTAGGTCTCATGAGACAAACTAGTTTCTTGGCACAGGGCCTTGACAAAATCTTATTTGTAGTCTTGGAATGAGGCCTTGGCGACATGGTTATGATAGTCTGGCATTATGCATTCCATCATTATGAAAGTGGTTATTGATATTTCATGTGATTATTTGACTAGTAGAATATCCATTTGAATAAGTAAATGGAATTATTTTATTTTATCTTTTCCATATATTACTGAAGTTCAAGTATAAAAGGCTTTTTTTTAGTTATACATTTCCTTAAATGTTTATGCTTCTTTATGAAAGTTTACGTTGTATTGTTATCTTTATTGAGCATCTGAGATCACCCCTTTCTTATGTTTTATTTTCCCAGCATTCCAAGAAGTGTATTATGATTTATAAGTAGGGTTAATCTTGGGTAACAATGGAATTATCAAAGAACTATCTATGTTGTGTTTTATGTTCGAAATTTTAATGTAACGTTCATGTATGTAATCTATTTTCCAAGACTGCTAAACTGATCGGTCCTTTGGGATTGTTTCCTTGTAATCATGCCAATGTATTAAAATAATGTACTGACTCTAGGTAACTAGGGTCAGAGAATTACAGTTGGTACCAGAGGAAGTTTAGTACAAACCTTGGAAGCTATATTTAGATAAACTCTGATTAGAGCACATAAACATAAGATAGACTTTGAGGATTAGTATAGAAGAACTTCATAGAATTTTGGTATTGTAGAGATTCTATGTGTTTTCTGAGCAATACATCCATGTCTGGATATGAGCTAGTAGAGGAAGCTCTGGCACAGATGTACCTAGGGGTAAAACCCAAAAATACCGCTTTGAGCTAGACTCGAATAAGAACTGGTGCACGACAACGGGCCTTGCTGCACTCTTGGTTACGACACTCCCGGGGGATTTGCTTAGGATAATTGTCATTTTCTTTACAAACCACTATGAAGGGTTTATGAGTATATAGATCCTCAAATAAAACATTTTGTGATTATGGATTATATCCCTAAACCATTCAATTTACATTAGTTATTTTACAAGTTGGGAATTATTCATTGAAATTCATAAACTGACGTAGTTTATGATATTGTATAGAAATGGTGCGCAGTAGAAGGAATGTGAACTCTATAAATACGTATGATTCAAAGAGTATGAAGGATCATATCGTTCACGGTATTAATACAACATTTATAAGGGGAATAGTCTCCCATGTATTCTCAACATATGAAGAAATGGTGTCATGTGTTAATAAGATAAGTAAATAATTCTTTGAGTCATATGGCTTTGAAGGTAAGCAAGAGAAGAAAAGGACGGAAGAGAGAAAGATGGATAAAGGAAATATGGAAAAGAAGAATTTTCCCATATGTGATAATTGTGGGAAGAAGCACCCTAGAACTTTCATGAAGGGAATGGGAGTTTGTTATAAGTGTAGAGAAAAAGGACACCATGTACGTGACTACAGGGGTAAGAAAAAGGTTTCCAATGTATAATGCTTCATATGCAAGGAGTTGGGACACTACACGAACCAATGTTCAAATCATCAGAGTATGCACCAAATGATGCTATTGGATAATAATCAAATTATGATACTACCACAGATGAGTTGGAATGATTAGATTTCTTATGTTGTTATTACAGAATTATGTCATCTAAGTGTTGTATCAATAATGTAATGGTTATAATAATTATGGAGTATATAAGGATTGTACTGAAATACTATTTCATTAAGGACTTTAGATTGTATAGAACCAAGAAAAGTGATTCAATGTCCGGTTAAATTTTTGGAAAATATATGGTTGAGATAAAGATAACCCATAATATGGTTCTGATACCGAGTTAGTGATTTTGGAAAAATACATGATTGTTTTGGATAAATTATATTTGATATTCCTGACTACCTTGAAACTGATTAATGATTTGTATATTCCATAATTGTTGGAGTTTACAACATTTTTGGATAGAAGGAGTATATCCAGTATTGTATAAGTAATAAGGGATCATGAATGTAATCAATAAGGTTTTATGGTAATTCAAGATGTTTTAGTGTTTTAAAAGAATACATGATGAAGGTGTTCACATGTTATTACGTGGAAAAAAGGATCTTCATTGTGTTTACCTTCCTTATAAATTTTGGACTGTGAGTTTGGACATAATTATTTTGGATTATTCTAGTTTGAGATTATTTTTTGATTGCTATAAAAGGACAACCTGGAGGTCGGGCGGCAACCCGTCGCATCCGGCAAGGCCGCATGACTTGAACCCGCAACTGAAGGGAGACAAGGGTGTATCACCTACCATTGGTGTGACAACCGGGCCTCGGTGACTGCACAGACACCCCGCCTCAACAAGGTCGTCGGGTCCTGGCCCACCAGGTACCACCAGTTGCCCCGCAGACACGTGGGGCCCACCCCAGGGTCCACCCACGTGCCCGAACGGGTCATCTGACTAAGGACATTCCCCACAGGCCAACACATGTCCTTTCCAGTGTGCTTTGTCCTCACTCACACACACCCTGGGAAACTTCCCAGAGGGTCACCCATCCTGATCACTACTCCAATCCAAGCACGCTTAACTGTGGAGTTCTAATCAGATAGGCTCCCGAAAAGGAAGGTGCACCTTGTTGACAAGGGTCATATCATTTAGTTACAATCACCCCCCCCCCCTTTAGAGCACAACGCCCTCGTTGTGGGCCCTACATCTCAACCCAGGCAGTGCACCGCACTTAAGGCTGGGTTCCTCCTCTGATACCAAATGTGACAACCGGGCCTCGGTGACTGCACAGACACCCCGCCTCAACAAGGCCGTCGGGTCCTGGCCCACCAGGTACCACCAGTTGCCCCGCAGACACGTGGGGCCCACCCCAGGGTCCACCCACGTGCCCAAACGGGTCATCTGACTAATGACATTCCCCACAGGCCAACACATGTCCTTTCCAGTGTGCTTTGTCCTCACTCACACACACCCTGGGAAACTTCCCAGAGGGTCACCCATCCTGATCACTACTCCAAGCCAAGCACGCTTAACTGTGGAGTTCTAATTAGATAGGCTCCCGAAAAGGAAGGTGCACCTTGTTGACATGAGTCATATCATTTATTCATTTAACCCTTTATCATTTGGGGATGTTACAGTCTTCCTTGGGGATGCAACCTGGTAGCATGAAGCCAATAATTTTAAAAATTAAAGACATTGAAAAAAATCATAAATGAAACCAAAACCTACTGATGAAAACCTGGAAATATCAGGAATGATGGTCGGTTGATGAGCAGGCAATGTGATAGAATGAAAGTCACCAACAGGCATCCAACCAGCACTATAACAGTTAACCAAAGTGCTGATGTGATACACCGGGTCAACATATGGCTCCCATGATATATTTACCAAAGCGCAAGCTGTGATAACATGTGCACATGGATATCTCAATGCCTGAAAGTTTCCGCAATCACAGTACTTGTTGTCCAACATCACGACAAACAATCCACCAGTAGTGCATGTAGCCTGGTCGTAGCATTGTCTTACCCGAAAGATCCTCTTTTCCCTGTCAAAGGCTATAACATTCCATTTTGAAGCCTCATTCCATATCCGGTAAATATCACTTTGAAAATGCTGAGTAAAATGCATTCCATTTTCCATCCTCTGGTAGGACTTGTGGGACCAGTCAACAAAGTAGTGAACACATCTAAAAAATGTCTCTTGCACTGACCCTGTGATTGGGAGTTTGCACACACCCTTGAGGACCCCATTTATGCACTCCACTATATTAGTGGTCATATTCCCATATCTCATGCCACCATCGTATGCTAATGACCATTTTTCCTTTGAAATTTTCATCATATATTCATATACCCCCTCATTAATAATTCGAATCTCTTCAAGACATTGATCAAACCTTTCTGGTTGGGGTTCATATTCTGAAAACATAAGATAATAATGTATTAAAGGGGATATTAATTTTTTTTTAAAAGAATGTTTAGAAAACCATACCCAACTTGAGGATTGCCTTCTTTATGGCCTCATCTCTAAAATGCTTATGCACATTACTTGCAATATGTCTAATGTAATAATGATGGTAAGTATTCGGCTCAGTCCAAGAAACCCCATCACTGCTCACGGCCTTTATAATCGCTTGATGGTGATCAAATATCAGACACACGCCCTGTTTTTTGCGTGACATGAACACGTACACATGCCAAAAACCAGCTCTAGCATTCAAAATATTCTTTTTCAATAATAGAAAAGGCAATTGGCAGAGGAGCGTGATTACCATCATGTGTGACAGTAATGAGTATAACACCTATATACTTGCCAAAAAGGAATGTTCCATCTACCTGAATAAATTGTTTACAATAGTAAAAGGCAGCAATGCATGGTCTGAATGCCCAAAAAAGCCTATTGAACTTCACCTTTGACTGATCAACTCGATGATTCTGGGATACATACTCAACATTGTCCAAATGATAAACAATCTGATTGTTGAGAGACAAAAATTCCATAAGTTGTGGCAACATCGAATAAGATTTATCCCAATCACCATACAGTTTTACAATGGATTTATTTTTTGAATTCCAAGATTTGTTGTATGATATCTTTTAGTTATACAATTGTTGAATTCTTTCCTAAACAAGGGCAACAGAAACATCCTGACATGTTCGTATCATCTCACAAATAACAGTAGATATAAACTCTACATCAAGGGAAGAGTGATCTTATGCCAAGATGGGATGCAGACAAGTGTGTGGGCCTTCTAATTTGGTTATCTTCCAACATCCATAATATTTATCAAATATTTCTCTTAATCAAAATTTACATTCTAACCCATATTTTTTACAATGAATGAGATATTTGGACTTATTTGACTCATCAATAACAAATGTGAAATGTCACTCAATGTGGTATTGCTTTATCACATTTTTCATGGCCAGTTTAGTTTCGAACTCCTGCCCAAAATATATGGCATTATCATTTGATTTAGGCATATTCCCTATAATTCCATGGAATTCAGAAGCTGGTGTAATGACATCCCAATCAAAATGATGTTCATGAGACAGTCCTTAAACTAAGGAACTCAAAACTGAAGGTTGATTACCACTAACTGGTAGATGTAGTGGATGTCTATCTCCTAAAGGAACCTCATAAGGTTCATTCCCTACCACATCATCTCCTGATGACTCCCCAAATTCTTCTTCCTCAAATAAACTTTCATGCACTATATCAGCACACAAAGGGATGTCATCTAAATTTCCTTCCAAATATTTATCATCTTCTTCAAAACATTCTTCCACAGGAGTCATATGAGGAGGAGGCAATGAATAAGACTACTGTGAAGGACCGGCTTCTACAGATCTCACAAAGCATGGTTCTGTAGTAATCGATCTCACCACATCAATATCATAAATGAAAACAAATAATTCCATTAAACCATTAATAAATTGTTTCCTAAATAACATAGAATCCCCCATCAAATCATCTCCATTGACTATAGGGTACTCATTTTGCAACAGACGCTCAGGATATTGAAGATGTCAGTATCTAATTGAAGTGATTTCTTGTTCATCCCTTAGTTTTAACCGACTATGAATCTTATTACGAACTACATCCAATGTCATACAAATATGGAGATTTACCACTCTAGAAGGTGGCACACTATAGCTAAAACCCTGCTCGGTATAAATTACATCACTGTTGCAATATATTTGAGTAGACATAATTACCTATAAAAAAATAATTTAAAAAATATTATATACTACATTAAAATTTTAAATTATTTAATTTGGTTTTGAATAATTGTTTATCTTGAGACTTTTTTATGTATTCATTTATCACTGTTAAGGTATAGTGATTGTGATATTATCACAAAAGAAAATTTAATATAATCTTTCATAAAGTTTAATTACTTATGAATATATAATCATGACTTGATCTTGAGACTTACGATTAGTTTATCATTATCTGATAAACTAACCACAACCTATGGGTGGAATCCTATCCCTATTATCATATATTTAAGCAACAACCAATCTCCTGTCAAACAACAATGCCTCCTCTCGAACGAGTTCTCGAATGCCTCTTCATGGACACCTCTTTGGGGAAGCCTGTTCAGGGACACCTCTTCGGGGGCGTCTGTCTTTTAATTAAAAATTTACTCACATGCATGTGAGGGGGTTTAGGGGTATGAAATACATAACTTTTTTTAAGCGGACACACAGGTCCTTACACTTATTTAGTGATGACTCACAGGTCATCAATGTTGAAAAAATGCAATTATTACAAATTAAATAACCACATACACAAAATAAAACATGCAATTTCAATTATGCATGGTCGGTCATCTCAAGAGCAGTCATCACTCGTACCATGTTTTTTTGGTATAATTATTATATTATCCATATTATATAACTTTATCTATTAATAAATGAAATGTATATTAAATACTACACCCTTTTTCCCAAAATATAACTTCATATGTATATATATATAATTATTAATAACATTTATTAAATTTTATTATAACTAATATAATTGAGATTTACATAATAAACACTTTTTTTATTTAAAATTTTATGAAATTGTAATGTTTTTTGGCCATTCTTATACTTTTCAAAATATAAATAAATATATTTTCTACTTTATTGATTAAAAATATTATTAATAGTAAATAAAAGTAATATAATTTACACTTACATTAAAACCATTCATTAAAATAAACTTCTATAACATAAATTACTTTTCCTAAACATTCAACATTTTAGACATAACATAAAACATTCAATATTCAGACAACATACATTCAAAAAATTAAATCATATAAACATTTAAAATCTGGAAAATTAAATCATACAAAACATTACACATCATGCATAACATATGAAATAAATAAATCATACACACAATTAAACATACAAATGAAATAAATAAACACAATTAAAATAATTAAAATGTTAAATATAAATTTTACCTCTATAAAAGCAGCAAATATTTGTTGAGAAAGAATTTCTGCATGACTTCGCAACAAAATCTAGAGGAGAACAATGGTTTTTGAAGGGGGGCTCCTTTTAAAACTTTCTCAGTGGGATGCGTGAACCCCGTTCATGAATCCTTCAGGTGGTCTACAAAGGATGTGTGAATGGGGTTCACGCATCCCTACCGTGGCTCAGATATGTGAACCCCGTTGATGCATCCTTCCGCCGCGAAGGATGCGTGAACGGCGTTCACGTATCCAATACCCATTTTTAAAATTATGCGAACCTCGATCCCCTTTCTCGAATTTTTTTTATAAAACCCAAAAAAATAACTCTAGAACAGACAGCCTATATTAAGATCAAATAGATTGGACAAAGATCATTCTCTCCATATTTTTCTAAAACAGATCAATTGCTCGGATATAACGGGTGATGGATTGAATGGCTATGATCTATCCGATTTTAAAAATCGTGACCCCGCATCGAAATGAACTGAGTTTTTCTACTCCTTTATATTACATGTTGCGGACATTTTGATACAATTGGCCCTCTTCCTTCCTCCTATGTATAGCCCTGTCGACACAAACAGCCATGGCCCTATTCAACTGATTGGGGGATTGGGGTTTGTGGGATAATTTTCCGTGAGGGGTTTTTTTAATGGGTTTAGGGTGAAAAAAATTAGGGAAATGGGGCATTAGAGTGCCACATGAAGTGGCGCTCAAAGGATGAGGAGGTCGAGCTCCACTTCAAGTGGCGCTCAGCCATTTTGGCCAACCAACTCTTCAGCACCACTTGAAGTGGCGCTAAAGGAATATAATACCAACAAGCAGTTCATGTGGCGCTTCTCCTTTGTTACCTCTCCATTCGGCACTACTTGAAGTGGCGCCGAAACCTTCCCCCTGCCTATAAATAAGGTCGCTCGCCCTCCCCATTTCCTACCTCCTCACTTCTCTCTCTCTCTCTCTCTCAAAGTTATTATCTCTCTAAAAATATATGGTTGCTCTACGCTTTGCCTCTCCAGTTTCTCTGCCTGCGTAGCTTCGTCTCTACAAATTTGAGGCAAATCTTTCTTTAAATTTATTTAATATTTTGATTTAATAATTTAGTTGTCTAATTTATAGAATTAGTTTATAATATTTGTATTATATAAATAGTATAGTTTTTTTAAATGTAATTAGGTAATGAAATGATTATAGTTAGTTAATTAATTAAGTAATTATAATTAGGTAATTAATTAATTATAATTAGGTAACTAATTAATTATAAGTAGGTAATTAATTAATTATAATTAGGTAATTAGTTAATTATAATTAGGTAACTAATTAATTCTAATTAGGTAATTAATTAATTCTAATTAGGTTAATAATTAATTCTAATTAGGTTAATAATTAATTCTAATTAGGTTAATAATTAATTCTAATTAGGTAATTAATTAATTATAATTAGGTAATTAATTAATTCTAATTAGGTAATTAATTAATTCTAATTTGGTAATTAATTAATTCTAATTTGGTTATTAATTAATTATAATTATGTTATTAATTAATTATAATTAGGTAATTAATTAATTATAATTAGGTTATTAATTAATTACAATAAGGTTATTAATTAATTATAATTAGCTAATTAATTAATTCTAATTAGGTTAATAATTAAATTCTAATTAGGTTAATAATTACTTCTAATTAGGTAATTAATTAATTAAATTATGTTAATAAGTAATTATAATTAGGTTAATAATTAATTATAATTAGGTTAATAATTAATTATAATTAGGTTAATAATTAATTATAATTAGTTTAATAATTAATTATAATTAGGTTAATAATTAATTCTAATTAGGTAGTTAATTAATTCTAATTAGGTAATTAATTAGTTCTAATTAGGTAATTAATTAATTCTAATTAGGTAATCAATTATTTATAATTAGGTAATTAATTAATTATAATTAGGTTAATAATTATTTTTAATTAGGTTAATAATTAATTCTAATTAGGTAATTAATTAATTCTAATTAGGTAATTAATTAATTATAATTAGGTAATTAGTTAATTTTAATTAGGTAATTAATTAATTATAATTAGGTAATTAATTAATTATAATTATGTAATTAATTAATTATAATTAAGTAATTAATTAATTATAATTATGTTAATAATTATTTTTAATTAGGTTAATAATTAATTCTAATTAGGTAATAAATTAATTCTAATTAGGTAATTAATTAATTCTAATTAGGTAATTAATATATTCTAATTAGGTAATTAATTATTTATAATAAGGTAATTAATTAATTCTAATTAGGTTATTAATTAATTATAATTAGGTTATTAATTAATTATAATTAGGTTATTAATTAATTATTATTAGGTTATTAATTAATTATTATTAGCTAATTAATTAATTCTAATTAGGTTATTAATTAATTATTATTATGTTATTAATTAATTATTATTAGCTAATTAATTAATTATTATTAGGTTATTAATTAATTATTATTAGGTTATTAATTAATTCTAATTAGATATTTAATTAATTATAATTAGGTTAATAATTAATTCTAATTAGGTTAATAAATAATTCTAATTAGGTTACTAATTAATTTTAATTAGGTAATTAATTAATTATAATTAATTAATTAATTAATTATAATTAGGTAATTAATGAATTATAATTAGGTTATTAATTAATTATAACTTGGTAATTAATTAATTATAATTAGTTATATTAATTAGTGAAGTAGTTATATTAATCAGCGAAGTAGTTATATTAATCAGCGAAGTAGTTATATTAATCAGCGAAGTAGTTATATTAATCAGCAAAGTAGTTATATTAATCAGCGAAGTAGTTATATTAATCAGCGAAGTAGTTATATTAATTAGAGAAGTAGTTATATTAATTAGCGAAGTTGTTGTGAATTGCTTCTGGAATATAACTTTGCATTACATTCTAGGTATGATAATGAATTTAGTTTTCAATCTACCTTAACCTCGGTTTGTAATTGAAGTTTTGAATTTGAATTTAGTAGTTGAATATATTTTATGCATATTAAGTGTTAGTTTTTTCATGAAATGATTGCTCTCTTGAGTAAATTATCCCCGGGTAGAGGGGCTTTGGGTTGGACCCCCTACTTTCCTAGAGGCTTGCCTTGTCTAGGAAAGTTAATAGGGTTGGCTATCTGTCGCTCTGGGCTTACTCATGTGGAGATATTAAATTTCATATAACTCTATGCTTTTACATGATGTGTTCATGTAACTCATGCATATAATGCATGTGGATATGTATGAATATGTTTGACTTCTATTTTTTGGTAAGTAACACAAACTTGTGGGTTGTGTAAATAGTTACACATCAATATGGTTTAAACATATTGATTTGGTGGAGGGATTAGGATTCTAACCTAAATTACTAAAACCATTCATACATAAATTGATTCTTTAAATGGATTTAATTAATAACAATGGTTTCTTTTAGATAAAAAAGATTTTCACTGCCTATATTTATTGCAACGATCAAATAATTGAGACAGAACAAGGATGTAGTTATAGTATACATCCAAAAGCTGTTGTGATGCTTGGAGGATGTGCTACTTTGGAATTTGTGCAAAGGAAAATTCATCAGAAGTTAAAATTGGAGAGGAATCAAGTGATAGAGTCCATCACATTCAGACATCTCCAATTTATATATAGGTTTTGGCATGTTCCATGTCCGGTAAATGATGATGATGATTGGGAATATATACTTTCATTGGTTCAGTATATACCTGAGAATAAAATAATGGAGTTTTATGTCACTATAGCTACAATGGAGGTTCCATCGACATTGGAAGTTGGCCCATCTCAAATTCATTAGACTATTTCATATGCTCCTTCACATCAAGAAGTTTCATCAGTATCAGTAGTTGTTCCATCATTTCCATCGGCCACAGTTTCAATGGATAGTCCTCCACATACTTTAGATGCATTGGTCGATGAATTTGAGGATGATGAAAATTTTAAAGATGAAGATGAAGAGGAAGTTGGAGAAGAAGAAGAGCATGCGGAAGATCATTTTGTGCCAACTCATGTGAGGTTCAACCGACCATTGAACCATCCTCCACTATTGGCTTCACAGTCGACTGAAGGCATGAATCACTTTCCAGAACTTGATTATTCAGTTATTACTCCCAGTTCAGAATTTCTAGGAATCATTGGTGGCACAAATCGAGTGTCAGATAATGGTGTTCTGTATATTGGAAGAGCGTTTGAGAGCAAAGAAGCAATGAAAAATGTGATAAAACAATATCACATTGAAAAAAATTACTCATATGTTGTAGAAGAGTCAAACAGGTCTTACTATTTGATTCGTTGTGACAAATACGAATCGAACTGTCAAATGCATCTGTGAGCTATTATTGATAACACTTTTCACAGTTGGTGAATCACTAGATTTACTCCACACACCTGTGTGAACCCAAGATTTTCATAGGAACACTCTTCATTATATGTTGAGTTTGTTTCAACTATTATTGTTGAAATGATTAGAGCATGTCAAGATGTTCCTGTGGTTCTGGTCATTGAGCGAATAAAACAACTTTTTGGGTTTCAAATCTCTCACTAGAAGGCATGGGAAGCACGACAAAAGGCTATTGTGAAAGTGTACGGTTATTGGGATGACTCTTATCAAGTTTTACCACAACTTTTGGAGCTTCTACACCACAATAATCAAATAGTCTATCGGTTACATACTGTTGAATATATTTACCAACAGAACTAACTTGGCCGCTCAATGGTTGTGTTTGATCGATTATTTTGGAAATTTTTACCATGTGTGGTAGCTTTTAGACATTGTAAGTAGTTCATACAGATTTATGGAACATTTTTGTATGGAAAGTATATAGGAACTTTATTGATTGCCTTCACACAAGATGGAAATCGAGACCCTCTACCTATATCATTTACAATTGTGGAGAAAGATAAATTCTCATCATGGAGCTGATTTCTAGCATGTCTCCGAGAGTTTGTTACGGATGCAGAAGGAATTTTTCTTATTTCTAATCGCCACCGTGCAATCAAGGAGGTGATACAGTCTGAGGGTCTTTCATGGAGACCACCCTATTCCCATCATCAATACTGTATTCGACACATTACCAGCAATTTTTGAAAGAAGTTCAAGAATGAGTCGATGAAGAAGGCAATCTTAAAAATTGGTATGGACATCCTTTTCTGTATTAAATTTTTTTTTCATAGTTATTTTCATAACTATTTAGATGACTGCTTGTATGATATCATATGAGCCTCAGCAACAAAGGATGGAGGAACATCTTCAAGATATTCATAGATTGAATCCGGAAGTGTATGATTACATGATACAAATTCCAAAGCAGAAATGGTCGTTGGCATATGATGATGGGAGGAGATATGGTCATATGATGACCAACATCATAGAATGTATAAATGGAGTTTTCAAGGGAGTTCAAAAACTACCTATCACAGGTAAATTCGAATATTTGAATATATGTTACTCAGAAGCGATACTATTATAATATAATATTTGTATAATGTCATAAATATAAATTTTAGGGTTGGTACAAGAGACCATATATCGTAGTGTAAAGTAATTTCTAGAATGGGGAAAGCAGACTGAAGAGGGGTTGAACAGAGGGATGCGCTATGGACACCATTTCTAAAGTGAGCTAGATACAGTTCTTCAGGAGGCTACAACTTACTGTGTAACTACATTTAATCATATAGAGCAACGAGTTGAGGTCACTGATCCCGATGATGATGTGGCATGTAGCAATGGTCGTGTGTGAGTTGTTTTACTGGAGAAGCGTTATTGTGAATGTGGCAACTTTCAGGCCCTGAGATATCCCTACGGCCATGTGATTGCAGCATGTGCTTACGTACACATATCTTGGGAGCAGTTTATTGATCTGTATTATTGACTCGAGAGTATCAACTCCTACTACAGTACTCTGTGGATGCCAATCAGGGAATATTAGAATTTTCGGCTACCTGATGGCGCACCCACGCTTCTACCGAACAACAATAGACTTCGACCTAAAGGGAGGCCAAAGTCGACTCATATTCGGAATGAGATGGATTGGCCTAGTGAACATCCAGCTGGATGGTGGTGTAGCATATGCCTCCAGAAAGTTCATACAAAGACATGTTTCCCTAGAAACATAGGGAAATCATCTAATTGTTAAAATGAATCATTTAGTCTATCAGTTACTGTAAAACTTTTTACATGTAATCATTTTTATCATTATCACCATTTTTAATCATATTTGTCTTACTTGTATATAGGGTAACTTTTGGAAAATGTACCACAATTTCACTTGAAATTGTTTGTCGAACTGTCAACATTACATGAGTAGCTTTAAATAGAAAACACCAACTCAAAAAAAAAGAATGTACCTGTATAAGAAAACATTTATACGTTGTGTGCGGGTTCATTGAAATGATGTATTATGGTTATTTCTGTTGTTTTGTCTACTGATATAGTGTGTTGTAAGAATACTGAAGTTTATTTAGATTCATTGATCAATGAATCGAAAACATGGATTGGTTTTGCATCACTCCCAAATTTAATAAACAAACTATAGATTCTCTGTGCAGTTCACTACTGGCGGTTAACTATCACTTAACATAGATTGTTAAGCGATAGTTAACCACCAGTAGGGAAGTGAACATATAATCTATTGTTTTTTTATTAAATTTGGGAGTGATGTACAACCAATCCATGTTTTCGATTCATTGATCAATGAATCCAAATAAACATCAGTATTTTTCCAACACACTACATCAGTAGAAACAACAGCAGAAATAACCATAATACATCATTTCAATGCACCTGCACAGGACGCATAAATGTTTTCTTATACAGGTACATTCTTTTTTTGAGTTGGTGTTGTTTGTTTAAATCTACTCATGAAGTGCTAAAAATATAAAGGTTCACATTCAAAAAAACAAAACCATTTGAACTATTAAATGAAAATGTCATCAGTCTTTTATAATGAAAGATGAAATTACAATGGCCACAAAACAAAAATGAGGAAACTCCAAACGTCTTCACCCCAAAACCCTAACACGGGAGACAACAACTGACCCAATGTGTTTATTCTTCTTTCAATCATTAAAGTATAAATTTCATATCTTACATGATAAATTTCATATCTTACATGAAATTAATGTTTTACTGTTTCCACATTCTGATGGAGCAGCCGCTTTTATCTGGCCAGGAGACGCATGTGTCCTGTGATGTGTTGGCACGTCGACCTGTTAGACATCTTCATGTTCGGAGAGTGCATCATTTCCATCATGAGGATTCTCCAGAATATATTTTTCCATACCTTAGACGTGCAGGCTTTTATGGAGTCTCTATGTGTGACTTCAAGACCATTGACCATCATTTGATAGCTGCATTCATTGAGAGATGGCAGCCAGAGACACAGACAATTCATCTCCCAGAGGGGGAGATGACTATTACATTAGAGGACATCGCCTACATGATGGGGTTACCTATCCATGGAAATGAAGTTACGGGTGTCAGTACTAGCGATTGGGCTGCAATCATATAGAGGTTGCTAGGCATTGGCGTCATCGGCGCACGGGGTGTACTCTAGGGTTCGCGCTTGCGCATGAGGTGGAATGATCAGCATTTTGACGTCATTCTTGATGATGCAGATGAGGAGATGCTTCTTCAGCACACACGTGCATGCATTTTGTGGATGCTCAGAGGTATGTTGTGCGTCGACTACTCCACAGCTTTGGTACACATGATGTACCTCCCATTAGTTGTGGATCTGGATTAGACTGCTACATACAGTTGGGGGTCCGTTGTATTAGCAAATCTGTACAGATCTCTCTGCACCAGTTGTCAGGCCAATTCACATCAGATTGCAGGTTGCATGGTGTTAGTACAGATGTGGTCCTGGGAGTGTTTTCCACGCATCGCTCCTCGAGTTGTTGCACCGCTTGCACCAGAGCTACTTTAGGACTGTCCTCGGGGACGATGGTATGTCTACGTCAATACTTTCAGTTATTTATTACTTTTGTTATTGTTTTTTATAAACATACTATAGATTACTCTTTTTTAACTATGTGGAGTCAGTCTTAGAAGTTTTCACATACTCCGAGACATAGTGTGCACAGCTTCAGACAGATATTCGACGCTATAATGCCAACTGATGTAAGTTAAACAGTAATTTTTGTAGGAAAATTTGTTTTGTTATCACTATTTTAAGTTATTTCAATATAATCTCAGTAACATTATCATGCTACTATATGACTTATTTTCTGAGTTTACATTTCAAGTTTCATGGACTCCTTATACAGGTTATGTCTACGCATCACTTCCACTATACTGCACAGCTATGGTTGGAGATCGTGCTGTAGTGGTGCCACTCATTCACTTCTACATCATTGAGTGGCACCAGCCAGACCGGGTCATGCGCCAGTTCGGTTTTATACAGTATATCCCCATGGCACCATGACAGTCTACCGATTTACATTCTATTGTGATTATAGGTAGACAGACGATAGACTGGTGGCAGCATCATGCATCTTATATAGAGCTTTGGGATAGGCGTGCTCGATTCAGTATCTTTCCACATGGATATACCACAACACACTCTCAGTTATCTGATCAGGAGGATTATGCACACTAGTATCGACGCCACACCATCATGCACCTTACACATTAGGGGATTGGCATTCAGCAGTTGGTATGTTTAATAAGATTTATTATTATTTTTAACTCATTTTTTATATTAATTTGAATGTTATTTCATTTTCAGGAAGACTCCATTGGTCATATTTCACATTCCAAATAGCCTTAGGAGAATGCATATATTCTGTGGGATTTAGTTCATCGGGATGTGGTGGCTCTATTCGACCATCTCCGGTTGATACATGATAGGTTTTTTGATGAGGAGCCACAAATATATCTTGATCCATATCTTCCGGCTGAAAAACCTGAGGATGACGATGTCTCTGCTATGTCTGCTGAGGAGGATGCACCACCACCGCCGCCGCCAACTGGACGACAGAGAAGAGAACATCTGGTGGGGCAGAGGCGACGACATCGACATCCGAGAGAGACTCCTACAGATGTCGTCATACACAAAGAGACGATTCGTCCCTACCGACTGTTGATTTTACACAGCAAGAAGATGCTTATATACCACATATGGAATCTCTGCAGACTACTATGGACTTCGATCTGGGAGTAGTCACACAGCTTATGGTGGACCCCTATCCTCCCGGCGAGGCCTTCTTCAGTACCCCATTTTTACCATTTATAGGAGCTTCGGAGCCATATGGCACCCCATATGATTTTGGGGCGTCAACCTCACATGGTTTTGGTCAGTCCTCTACACAGCGCCATGGGGAGGCACCAGAAGCACCGAAAGAGGAGGAACCCGTAGTTAGGATATCGGAGCGACACAGACGTCGAATGCAGAGAGGACGTGAGATTCAGACGTCGCGTTGTGGTACAAGAGGGCATCGTCATTGATGTTTTTGGATGTAATGTTGTATATATTAAAAAACTTATTTACTATGATAAGTATTTGTTGTTTAAGACAAATAACAAGAAAATAAAAAATATAGTAAATACAAACTGATTTAAATTAACTATTAAATTATAAAGTATAAGTACAATATAAACAAAATTTGTCACACAGACTAAACATCTGATAATTTCTTGAAAAATGAAAAGAAAAACATACATATAGTAAACAAAAATTATTTTACATGACTACTTAAATATTTAAAAACATTACATTTATAATTATATAATAATAAATATATTTATAAATGTAAATATTAATTAGTAATTAATTAATTAATAATTAACCATTAATAATTAATAATTAAAATGATGAGTAATAATTAATAATTATATTACTAACTAATTAATTATTTTATATTTAATAATTATATTTTATAGGCTTTCAAAGTCACATACTTGAAACATTTTTAAGTTTCAAGTAGGTGGTTTTGAAAGACTATAAATTATTTTTAATCGACATTTTTTATGTTATTTTTTTATTTTCATCTATTTAGTATATGTTTAATCCGTGTTTTAAGTTTCATTTATATTGGTAATATACTTTATATTTTATAGTCTTTCAAATTCACATACTTGAAACATTTTTACGTTTCAAGTAGGTGGTTTTGAAAGACTATAAATAATTTTATATTGATATTTATTTACGTAATTTTTTTATTTTCATCTATTTAGTATATTTTTAATCCATGTTTTAAGTTTCATTTATATTGGTCATATATTTTATATTTTATAGGATTTCAAATTCACATAATTGAAATATTTTTAAGTTTCAACTAGGTGGTTTTGAAAGACTATAAATTATTTTTTATCGGCATTTTTATGTAATTTTTTTATTTTAATCGATTTAGTATTTTTTTAATCCATGTTTTAAGTTTCATTCGTATTGGTCATATAGATTATATTTTATAGGCTTTCAAAGTCACATACTTGAAACATTTTTAAGTTTCAACTAGGTGGTTTTGAGAGCCAATAAAATATTATTTATCGACATTGTTTACGTAATTTTTTTAATTTAATCTATTTAGTATATGTTTAAGCCATGTTTTAAGTTTTATTTATATTGGTCATATAGTTTATATTTTATAGGCTTTCAAAGTCACATACTTGAAACATTTTTAAGTTTCAAGTAGGTAGTTTTGAAAGACTAAAATATTTTTTATCGACATTGTTTACGTAATTTTTTTAATTCCATCTATTTAGTATATGTTTAATCCATGTTTTAAGTTTCATTTATATTGGTCATATAGTTTAAATTTTATAGTCATTAATAATACTGTTGTTATTACCAATTTATTTTATGTATAACAATATTTTAAATTTATTTATAAATAATTACTTATAACTATATAAACATAGATTAGTAATTACAGATTTAAAATTATATATATATATATATGTACAAATATATAATTATAAATATATAAGTATATCTATAATTACAAAATAATTCTAAATATAATTATATATATATATATTTATATATGAATATTAAATATATTTATTAATAAATTTTAAATATATATGTAACAATATTTTCATAATTATATATTTATAAATATATTCATATTTATATAATTATAAATATTTATTTATAAGGATTAGTTTATAATTATATAATTACAAATATATTTTTTATTTAAAAAATATATATAAATAAATTTATATTTATAAATATTTATTTTTAATTATATATATACATAATTATATTTATACACAAGTATATATATATAACTATTTATAATTATAATATTTATAATATTTATATGTAAATATATAAATAAAACACCCTAATCGAAAAAAAAACCCTTATATTTTATATAATATAACTATATAAATATAAATAAACCATATATTTTTAATTTAATACATATTTTTTATTTACAAAATTATATATAAATTTATAAATTTATATAAATAATTATATATAAGGTTTATTTCATTACTTTATTATATAATTAAATAAGGTTTATAAATATATAAATATAAATTTATAATTATTTAATTATAAATATATATATAAATATAATTATAAATAAGTTAACATTTTTAAATACATATTTATAAGTATATTTTTAAAATTTTAATTATTTATTTTGTAATTATTTATTTAAAAAAGGATGGGGTGCAAAAAAAACAAAACAAAACAATAAAAGGAAGGGGTGCAAAACAAAAACAACAAAAAAAGGGTGGCAAAGTGCCACTTGAAGTGGCGCTAGCCACCCGAAATGTTGAGCGCCACATGAAGTGGCGCTCAATTGACCCATTACCCTAATTAATTTCACCCTAAACCCATTAAAAACCCCTTGTGGTCAAATTTCCCGGGTTTGTGTGTTTACTAAAGTGTTACTTTCTTAACTTTTTGATTATCTTTGATTAGCCATATTTGTTATTTAAAGTATCATTCAAAATGTACATAAAAAAATTTCAATTATATTTTCTTGTTCTTAAAATAAATACCAAAACCAACTTATCCAAACTTCTTCATGCAAATTAAATTACTTTTGTAAGGCATCTTCAACTTCAAATAAATACCAAAACCAACTTATCCAAACTTCTTCATGCAAATTAAATCAGTTTTGTAAGGCATCTTCAACTTACTCAAATAATTATTATAAGAAATGTGTCAACCCAAATCACCAATAACCCATGTTAATCATTGTTATAAACAATGTGTCAACCCAAATCACCAATAACACATGTTTGGATAAATACAATTCAGCTCTACAATTGTTAGACATAAAACCTCAAACACATTCAGATATTCCACCAAACACTCTTTGAAAACAAATGAAACTCAATGGACACTTCAACTGGTAGAATACACCCACAAATGAGGATTCCAAACTCCCTATTGGAAACACTCTTAGGTTGCTCCTCACCTTCAGTTGGTGCCCTCATTGGAAATTTTAGGAAATATATAAACTATTTCCCTTATTGGAAATTTTAGGAAATATATAAACTATTTCTTAAAATGGACATCCCTTGTCATCTTCTTGTCGTTCTTCATGCTCGGCACCACATCTAACAGTGCCTCCAGGCATTATGAATTAGTATTCCAAAATGAAGACGCGGATGCCAACCTCCTCATAGTGAAAATGAAATGTGTTGGTGTTCGGTGACCATCAACTCAATAGTTATGGTATGATATCCCATGGTTGAGAGACGTGGAATTGGGAATCCCATGCCGCTTCATACAAACCCACTCACCGCAGCACTATCCCAAACTCTGCACAATATACGCACACCCAATAGTCTCAAGCCCACTAAATTTTTGTCCTGACGCAGATCTCATCCATCGTTCCATCCCTTCTCTAGGTTCCCAAACAATGCCTTGACGATTTTCCTATATTGCGACGGGGACACTTCTTTCTCTAGTGGTTTCCCATATATGTTGTTGAGGTGATTGTAGTGAAAATCAGTAGTGATTCCCCTGTGTTCCATCCCAATGTGGCCATCAGTAGCCTTATACCACTAATATTGCCATAGTGTGCCCCTAAACTAGTAGGTTAGTTCGTCCCTACTTGCCTTTGGGATAAATACATTATCTCTCAAGAAAAATCCATAGAGTGGAAACCTTTTTTATAGAGGGTAGTCTTTCTGAGCGTTGGATAGTAGATCTAATAGGGATTAATGATCCAAATGGCTCTTAACATATTCCCTAATAATGATATTGTTCACCATTTCTCTTCATCAGGTAGTATCCACAAGGACCTCCTTACTAGCTTCTTGAGTAGCCATCTGATCCGAGACTTATTAAAGTTTTTTCTAGCATTTCACAAAGATCATTCATGAACCTATGGATCATGAAGAAACCTCAGGCTCTAGGTGAGTTGTAAAGTAATAGTAGATCACGAAGCCTCGGTTCGTTGAATGCGCATTCACGAGGAAAAGTAATGTGAACCCGGTTCATAGGGATACATTTGCAGGCCAGTTGGATTCCTGAAAATTGATCTCTGGTGCAGTAATTCTTGAATATTACAAATGGAAAATGTCCCCCTCACACCCTATTTATAGGCAGTGGCCGATCGAGGATCACGAAGGCCTTGGAAACCTTGAGCTTCATGGTGAACTAGCATATGAACACTCCACCAATGCGAGTCAACTTTTCCAATAGCCATGTTTTTTCAAAGATTAACCCTTAAAATCTAACACTCCCTTTTTTCCATTGGCCCCCATTATTAGGAAGGGAGTTTTTTATGTTAAAATATGTTCTACTAGAGATGGGGAAGTCACAATCGGTTTGAAACCACTTTGGGATTAAAATAGACCCAAAACTCATCAAAGGAGTCTACCTCATGAAGCTCCTTCATAAGGACCCATCACCAACACACATGTGAAGGCATCTGATGGTACCTACTTCAGTCTGACAAACCCCACAACCATTCGAACGTATTTTATGGACAGATCCATGAGTCTGATAGAGCCCCTGTCACGAACCAACCCGGGTCGACCCTGAACCAGTCATCCAAGTCGCTCCGCGACATGACCTGAGAGGCGTTCCCAATCCTCTCGGGATGGCGACAAGAGATAGGGCATCAACAGAGGATGTGGGAATGATTTTTCCGAATATAAATAAATAAAGAAATAGAAATAATACAGAGCAACACAGAATAAATAAACCAAGTAAAGCGACTAAAAGAAAAAAATGTTAACCGAGCTCGATGACTGAACTAACTCTGTGCGACCTCGTGGGTCACTCTCCGACTCAACGATCAAGCGTCGCCCAAGGCGAGTGCACTCAAGTTGTAGCCTGCACAAACACTAATAACAGAAAATAACTATAGGCGTGAGTATTAAAACTCGGTAGGTTAGACCGATATCTATTCCCAATGCACAATGTTTAAAATAAAATAAACATCCATTTTCAAGTTTGAACTACAATATATAAAAGTAAGGTTTTCTACATGCTACTCAAAAATAAACAACGAGTCATTGTCGTTATTCATTTATCAAAAACCCAAGTCATTCTTTTATTGAGACATTAGCATTTTTCAAAGGGTATGTGATGTTTACATTTTAAATTTTCACAAAAAGGATAAAACACTTTTCTTTGAAAATAGTTTTCATAAGCCACATTAAAACTACACATCACTTTATAATAAAAACACTACACATGAAAATGTTATAGTAGTTACACAGTAAAGGAAATGAGAAGAAAATTTACAAGTAAAATATTCATCACAATAAGTAACTGAATGCCAACAGACATGGGAGAACCCAGGAGATCAAGAATAAACCAAAAGATACCAATACATGAGATATCATCCTCGTTGACATGTCACACACTATGAAATCAAAACGCTCAATACGCTCAACCATCCTTTCTCAAGTAGGCCGAGGGTAAAATCCCATAGTAATAAACCCAATATATCCACCTACTATGGGCCACTGGTCAGTACCATAACCTACCAGTGAGACACTCATTCTTAGAATATTCTCTCAATATGTCAGATTCTCATGTCTCGAGTATTTGAAAAGGGGGTGAGCCGACCGATGCCAGCCGATCATCCAATCACATACATGTATATATATATAATAATGCACAACAGGAATCACCCTGAGACACTCCATAGGACACCCTCTTTCCTTTAAAATACTCGAGCACCTGGGAGGCTCTAAGTGTGGCCTCCCAAACAATCAGTCACAATCAAGGCAGAAGAGTTATCCCTGGAGGGTTTTCATCAAAACAATTTCATCATTTTCCATAAGGTTCCAAACGGGCATTAAACACATTTCACAATCACCACTTTGAAAAGAACCCAAAACCAGTTTGAAACCCTTTTAAGGAACCCCAAAATGTTATTTCACAAGCTGTCAATATCCTTATAAAAACCAAACAAAAACATTTTATTTTTTTCAAATAAACCGTAAGATCCAACCTGACAATTTATCAGCGACAGATGCAATATTTAATAAAAGGAAACTTAAATTTATAATAAAAGGTGATTTATCAATGACACATGGATTAATAATATTTAGAATGTAAATAGGGCGCAAAAAGCAGGAAATAGATGCAACTTAAATTTTTAAATCAATGCAATGAGAAATCCTACCTCAAGACCAAGGCGCGACCGATGACGAAAGCTCGGAAAAAAAGCACAATGATGGTGCTCACTTGGAAACAGGTCCTAAAAAGTGGAACAGACAAAAAAACATTTAATTAAAAGAACCCCTAATCAAACCAAGGTGAATATATATATATATATATATATATATGTGATATTTGCACTGGAAGGAGCGACGCACCAGTAGGGAATCGCGCTATATATATATATGATATTTGCACTGGAAGGAGCGACGCACCAGTAGGGAATCGCGCTGGTAGAGGCGACAAACCGAAGGAGGGCAGGTGGGAGGAGGTTCGCCGATATTTCATGTGCCGGTCGGAGGAGGTTTGTGCGACTAAAAGCGGGCCGACTGGGGCTACGGGTAGCCAAGAAAGAGAGCGAGTCAACAAGAGAGGTTACGACTACTGAAGAAGGGAGGTCCGACCCTGACAGGAGGCCTCGCCGGAGGAGGGCAGGTCGGCTAGGGGTGTTGCGCATTGATTAGGGGGCTCCAAGGGGGGCTTCACCGCTAGAAGCAGGAGGCCGTGATTAGCAGGGGGTCACGCGTTGTGGGGCGAGGAAACAAGGCTGCAAGGCAGGGGTGCGGGTCGCAGCGAGGGTAGTGCGGCGCCGCCGGACAGGAAGGTTGGGCGGGCGCCGCTGGTCGTTGCAGAGGAGGAGGAGGGAGAGATCCACCGAAGGAGAAGGGAGGTGGGTTGCGATCAGGATGAAGGGGGTTTCGGGTGATATGGCAAGGAGTGATGGCAGGTTGGGGTGCAGCGAGTGTGTGTGGCGCATGCAGGGGAGGGCACCGGGGGAGAGGAGAGTTGGGCGGAGGTGCTGGGCTGCGCGGGCTGGCCGGGGAGCGCAGGTCCGACTGGGGTTGCGGGCTGCTTGGGCGCATAAAGGAGGGTCGGTACGAGGGGTGAAGCGCTGGTAGCAGGTGGAGAGGAGGTTGGGGGTCCTGCGCTGAAGGAGGGGGGGTGGCTGCTGCTGTGTGCAGGAGCATGAGAGGGCACTGGGGGAGGAGTTTTGGTCGCTGGTGGGTGTCGCGGCCCTGCGTGCTGGAGGAAGAGAGGAGGCCGGACTGGGCTGCCATGCAAGGAGAGGAGTAGGAGGGCATATCCATATAGTGCGGGATAAAAGAACAGGAGGCCGGGACTGCGTAGGGGACACCCACATGGAAGAAGTGGGAAAAGAAAAAAAAGAATGGAAGAAGAAAGTAAAAAAAGAATAAAATAAAAGTGAAGTAAAAATTAAATAAAAATAGCACTAATATTATTAATAATAATAATACTATTATTATTAATAATAATAAAAATAAAAATAATAATAACCTTAATGATAAAATAAAAATAATAAATGAATTCATATCATTTTAAAAATAATAAAATGAAAGGCCCTGCAGTTGCATGGGCGAAGCCGCGCGGCGTCGCTCTCCACCCGTGCGTCCAATGACGTCGAACCCAAAACGTGCGCTTTTTATCAAAAACTCAGAAACCTCATCTAGGACTCCCCCGGACTCCAGCAGAAACATTTAAAGGTAGAGAAAAAATTAAAATGAAATAACAACATGGGTCGGGGTGTGACAATTCACCCCACCATAACGCTTTCCGTTCCCGGAAAGCCACGATGCCATCCAGCCGGTCGATCAACACTTAAGGATTCCACATAACACAATTGAACCTCTTAACACATGGTCATTCCATCGACCACCAACAGGACTTAACCCTATTGCCCAAAACAAAACACTACCAGAGGGGAGGCTTGAACGGACTCTGCACCATAAGAATTCAACTAGTATTTGGACCGGACCTTACTCGAGCTAAAAGAAACACTCCAAGAACACTTAAACTGTTCAGTCTCGTCCGAGAGGAATATAAGCTGAACCGAAACTCCGTACGAACCTCAAAGGGAAAAAGCACTGACATTGCGTGTGGGATAATTCCATCGTGCTCTTTGCGTCAATAAGAGAATTATGCGACCAAGAAACCACAATAGACACACTAAAACTTCCTCACCGCAACGATAGAGGCACAACCTTATCCAAGCTTCCTAAAATTCCCCAGGGGCTCCTGACTACGCGCCAGCTTCACTCTGAGGCCTTTTGGCTAGAGTTCTGATGGATGAAGCACCTTCTGACTTGTAGTCAGGCTCTGATAATCCCAATAAGAAACACACATATTTTTATTTGACAAAGGAAAAGATATAGTTTTGAAATGAAAACCACGCTGACATTGAAAAACAGAGTTCATCAAAAGACCCACGACATTCCCATACATTTCAAACCCAAAACAACACCCATATAACAACCATGATTAGAGATCCCCAAAAACACATCACTTCTGAGAACTTCCTCCGTGATGCTTTCTAGCGCTGCCTCGATAGAATCATTATAAGTGACCCAAACATCCGCAAACATGACAGGGCTTAAGAGTAATTGGGCACGATGACTTCTTGTGACCCAGCTTGCCACACTAATAACAAATGAAGATCTCTCACTCTGAAGAGTTTGATGACAGATTCTGAGGCCTTTTGATTCTATAACCTACTCCATCGACTTTTGATCACTTACTCATCTTCTTGTTGGAAGTCTCCCCACTACTACTAAGAATTGAAGTAGGGAGGACCACTTTGAGCACTCCCACCATCATGGCTTCAACGTGAAAAGCTTGTCTCGCCACATCGGCCAATGAAGTTAGGTTGGATAGTGACACCTTCGACTGTAGATCAGGATGGAGACCCTCCTCGAAGTGTCGAGCCTTCAAGGATTCATATGTGGAACACCCTAAATCATAAGGGACTTACTCCACAAAGCGCTGGAAATATTCCAACACGGATCTTTCACCCTATTGCAAACAACACATCTCCATCCTATTTCTCACCCTTTGTTCTTCAGAGAAACAATGATGAATGAATAAGGCCTTGAAAAACTCCCAAGTAAGCTCTTGACGAGGCTTGTTCCAGGACTCCAACTTCCACCACATCCATGGTGAACCTTCAAGCATGAAAGTTGCAAACTTTACCTTCAATGACTCGAGAAACTCAATGAGGTCAAAGTCCCTTTCAATATTCCACATCCACTCTTGTACTGCGGAAGGGTCTACATGACCATAGAAGATAGGTGGATCTAGCTTCTGAAACTCAAGCATAAAATCCTTAGGTTGATCGACCGTACTATGATCACCCATCGAAGCTTCAAAGGGATAACCACTGGACAAGAGAAGTAAAAAAACCAATAAAGTCCAACGCAATAAATAAAATCCTCAAAATCAAACACCGCATAGATGACAAGCTATAAAAAAGGAAACAAGATATCATAACATCAAAACTTTCCTTTTGAAAACATTTATAATTTTAAACATGATTGGTTGGTTAAACCCTCTCTATTGGTATTATTTAGAGTCTCACTCACATACATGTCTCTACGCCACCCTGACCATCCATCCTCTATACTAGGAATCCATCCACATTCCCACATATCACTATGCATGTGAGAACTCGTAGGAACACCAAGGAAAAAACAAGAAAACTTCAATTTTTTCTTTTTAAAACCAACTTTTCCTGATTCAAAATTTTCAGAAGTCAGAAGAGACCCAAAAAACTCAAACAGGGAACTAGCGTCGGTAGGTGATTTGACCATATGGTTGGAGGTCATATGCCAAGCATGTCACCGACACATAGAGTCTATTTAGACCACACCCCTAGCTCTACATGGCTTGCCAAGCCATGTGTATTAGGAGGACTACTGGCCCTACTCCCTTTGTCATATCCCAATAACAAAATGCTCCATAAAACCCAGATAAAATAATTAAATCGGACTTCCCATGGAAACCCGAGGGTCAGAATGAGAAAGAGTTCGTGGCGCTCTTCCCGCACTTACCCCTCGAGTCCCGAAAATCCTACTCCATCTACCTTGACTTCCCAAATAAGAAAAGGTGCTCTAAAAATCAAGGTCTGCTAAGAGTCGACCATCTCTGATACCATTTTTTCACGAACCAGCCCGGGTCTACCCTGAACTGGTCACCCAAGCCAGTCCGCGACATGACCCGATAGGCGTTCCCGATCCTACCGGGTTGGCGACAACCATCAAGGCATCAACAGACCCCGTGGGAACGATTTCACCCAATATAAATAAATAAATCAGTAGAAATAATACAGAGTAGCACAGAATAAATAAACCAAGTAAAGTGACTAAAATAAAAAAACACTAATCGGGCTCGATGACGGAACTAACTCCGTGCGACCTCATGGGTCACTCTCTGAATCAACGATCAAGCATCTCCCAAGGGAGTGCACTCAATCTGTAGCCTACACAAACACTAAAAATAGAAAAGAACTATAGGCATGAGTATTAAAACTCAGTAGGCTAGCCCAATATCTATTCCCAATGCACTACCTTTAAAATAAAAGAAACATCCATTTTCAAGTTTGAACTACAATATATAAAAGTAAGGTCTTCTACATGCTACTCAAAAAAAAGTACGATTCATTGCCCTTATTCATTTATCAAAAACCCAAGTCATTATTTTAGTGAGACATTAGCATTTTTCAAAGGGGACGTGATGTTTACATTTTCAATTTTCTCAAAAAGGATAAAACACTTTTCTTTGAAAACATTTTTCATAAGACACATTAAATACACACATAACTTTACAATAAAAACACTACACATGAAAACGTTACAGTAGTTACACAGTAAGGGTAGTGAGAAGAAAATTTACACGTACCATATTCATCACAACAAGTAAGTGAAATCCAACAGACATGCGCGAACCTAGGAGATCAAGAATAAACCAGAAGACACCAATACATGATATATCATCCTCGTTAACATGTCACAAATGATGAAATCAGAACGCTCAATACACTTGACCATCCTTTCTCAGGCAGACCAAGAGAAAAATCCCATAGTAATAAACCCAATATATCCACCTACTATGGGCCACTGGTCAGTACCACAACCTACCAGTGCGGCACTCATTCTTAGAATATTCTCTCAATATTCCAGATTCCCATGTCTCGAGTATTTGAAAAGCGGGTGAGCCGACCGATGCCAACCAAGCATCCAATCACATACATGTATATATATATAATAATGCACAATAGGCATCACCCCGAGCCACTCCATAGGATACCCTATTTCCTTTAAACTACTCGAGCACCTGGGAGCCTCTAAGCATGGCCTCCCAAAAGATCAGTCACAATCAAGAAAGAAGAGTTATCCCACTAGGGTTTTCATCAGAACAATTTCATCATTTTCTGTAAGGTGCCAAACGGGCATTAAACAAATTTCACAATCACCACTTTAAAAATAACCCAAAACCAGTTTGAAACCCTTTTAAGGAACCCCAAAATTTTATTTCACAAGCTGCCAATATCCTTATAAAAACCAATCCAAAACATTTTATTTTTTTCAAATTAAACGTAAGAGCCAACCTGGAAATTTATCAGCGACAGATGCAATATTTAATAAAAGGTAACTTAAATTTATAATAAAAGGCGATGTATCAGCAACACATGGATTAATAATATTTAGCACGTAAATAGGGCGTAAAAATCATGAAATAGATGAAACATAAAATTTTAAAGAAGTGCAATGGGAAATCCTACCTCAAGACCAAGGAAAGACGACGACGCAAGCTCGGAAACAAAGCATAACGATGGTGCTCACCCGAAAACACCCGCGCGGGTCCTAAAAAGTCAAACAGACCAAAAAAACATTTAATTAAAAGAACTCGTAATCAAACCAAGGTGAATATATATATATATATAAGTGATATTTGCACCAGAAGGAGTGACGCACCAGTAGGGAATCACGCCGGCAGAGGCGACGCACCGGAGGAGGGCAGGTCGGAAGAGGTTTTCCGATGTTGCGTGTGCCGGTCGGAGGAGGTTTGTGCGACTGAAAGCAGTATGATTGGGGATGCGGGTATCCAGGAAAGAGAGAGGGTCTGCTGGAGAGGTTACGGCCGCTGAATAAGGGAGCTCTGGCGCCGGCGGGAGGCCTCGCTAGAGGAGGGAAGGTCGGCCGGGGGTGTTTTGCACCGAGCAGGGGGGTCTGAGGGGGGCCTCACCGCTAGAATAAGGAGGCTGGGAGAAACAGGAGGTCACACATTGTGGGTGTGGGAAAACAATGTTTCAAGGCAGGGGCATGGGTCACATCGAGGTTGGTGTGGCGCCGCCGGATAGGAAGGCTGGGCGGGTGCCGCTGGTCGTTGCAGAAGAGGAGGATGGAGGGAGCCACCGAAGTAGAAGGGAGGCGGGTTGCGATCAAGAGGAAGGGGGTGCGGGTGTTGAGACAAGGAGCGCTGGGAGGCCGGGGCATAGCGGGTGTGTGCAGCACATGTAGGGGAGGGCACCGGGGGAGAGGAGAGCTGTGTGGAGGTGCTGGTTTGCGCAGGTCCGGCTAGGGCTTCGGGCTGCTCGAGCGCAGCAAGGAGGGTTGGCGCGAGGGGTGCAGCGTTGGCAGTAGGAGGAGAGGAGGTCGGGGGTCCTACGTTGAAGGAGGGGGGTGGCCGCTGCTGTGTGCGGGAGTAAGATAGGGCGCCAGGGCAGGAGTTTTGGTCGCTGGTGGCTGTCGAGGCCCTACATGCTGGAGGAAGAGAGGAGTCCGGATTGGGCTACTACACAAGGAGAGGAGCAGGAGGGAAGATCCGGAGGGTGCGGGGGAGAAGAAAAGGATGACGGGACTGTGCAGGGGACACCCACTTGGAAGAAGTGGGAAAAGAAAAAAAGAAAGGAAGAAGAAAGGAAGAAAAGAATAAAATAAAAGTAAAGTAAAAATTAAATAAAAATAACACTAATAATAATAATCATAATAATACTATTATTATTATTAAGAATAAAAATAATAATAATTATAATAACCTTAATGATATAATAAAAATAATAAATGAATTCATATCATTTTAATAATAATAAAAACGAAAGGCCTCGCAGTTGCATGGGCGAAGCCGCGCAGCGTCGCGCTCCGCCCGTGCATCCAACGGTGTCGAACCCAAAATGCACTCTTTTTATCAAAAACCCAGAAACCACATCCAGGACCCACCCCGGACCCTAGTATAAACATTTAATGGTAGATAAATAATTAAAATGAAATAACAACATGGGTCGGGGTGTGACATCCCCTTCCATTCTCAGTGTCATTTTTCATTCACGGCGCACCTTGCGAGCATCACGGTAATCATTTCCTATAAATATGAACCCCCCCCACCTTAAAAGCACTATTACTGTGAAATTTCAAATTCAGATCTCCCATTTCACGAATCTCCCGAGCACTACCAACTTGACCTAAAAATGGATTGCCCAAGGTACTTGATCATCATAATCCATTCTTTCCTTTCTTCCTCAAAGCCTCTATATATGGTAGAGATGTCTTTCGTGAAGGCCTACACCCTTATTGAAGGAAGGAGACCCTTCAGTTTTCTCGAGGGTTCATGAAACAGTAATCCTTTGTGAATTACTCTTCTATTAAGTGATGACTTTATGCTAAGGGAAGGGTCACATGCTTCATGAGGCCCTTTCCTTCATGAAGCCACACTCCTTCATGAAGCACCCAAGCTTCAAAAAATCCTCTTAGAGAGGTTCCTTTCTTCATTACATCCTCTTCTATATGGCCCTCCAGTTTTGCACGTAATGAATTCCTAGTCCCTCGTGGAGTTTCCCATGTTGCATCACACTACCTAGTGCTTTTTCTCATTGGTACAAAAATGAAAATTGATTTTTTTTCATAGTTATGATAACATGGAACCCACTATCAACCACTCCTCCTCACTCTCATTAGGCATTTTTGGTGTCTTCACTTCCCCAAATGTGGGTGGGTACCCATTATATAAGTCCAAGGGGTGAGGAGTGATCCCTCCTCCTCCAAGTTGCAGGATGTTAAACTACCATGCACCCATGTCCTCACCACATGATGTTAAACTATAGCCTCACCTTGTGCCATGCACATGGGGTGCCCCTCTTTGGGAATTCTCATATCCCCTCGTCACCATAGAAGTGAGATCTTATTCACATGGAATGAGATCCTCCTTGCACATAATGACATTTTTCCACGTGGAAGGGAATCCATCTTGGTGTAATCCCCTAGCTTTTCTTGGAGGAGTCATCTTTCTTGCTCCTCTTTTCCTCCTCCGGATGAAAATATCAGAGAGGGTATGGTCATCGAGGAATCTGAATACCCCATCCCTCTCCCATTGAGATTTTTCACCATGGGCCGCTCCTATGCGTAAGCCCTAATCCATCCCTCACTCATGCATCTTTCATGGTGAGACCATCTAGTCTATTGATTCCTCTTGTTTCTCACACCGACCATGACTCATGTGGTCTTAGAGATTAGTAGTGACTGTGACACCCTTCTTCTCAGAATCCCTCTTAGAGTAAGCCCCAACTTCCACCCTTCATGGGCTGCTTCTATGCATATTCCCCACACCATCCCTCACTGATACATCTTTTATGACGTGACCATCTAGTTTACTGATTCCTCTTGTTTCCCACACCAAACGTGACCATCCGGTTTAGAGGTTAGTAGTGACTATTACACCCTTATTCCATGAATCCCTCCTAGTGTACGCCTCAACTTACACCATTAATGGTCCACTTGGCATGCGTAAGACTTGAACCACTAAATTACACAGGTTTTGATCCCTATCTTTCAAATAGGGTATATAGGAAGCCTCCCTGAGGTTTAATCTGAACCACTGGTAAACCTAGATTACCTCCTCTTTGGGGTGAACCTTCTGG
The DNA here is from genome assembly GCA_963277665.1 of Viscum album. NCBI lineage: Eukaryota > Viridiplantae > Streptophyta > Magnoliopsida > Santalales > Viscaceae > Viscum > Viscum album. Next base: position 1,453,516,452 of record OY728125.1, read on the forward strand.
ATCTCAGTATCCACCATCATCTATTTCCATCCTGGTCTTTCCCTAAATCCACTACATCTCGGGAGGATCATGCCCCACCTGGAGGTCACATCTCCTTCAGGTCCACCTGGGCAGCTTCAATGTATAATCCCCACACCACATACTTGGGCTACCTCTTCAGTTACAATCCTCAATTCCCCCTAAAAACTACATGTACATTTATTCCCAACCAACTAGGATATGTAGAAAACCCCTATGAGGTTCAATTCCAACACCTTCATCTTCACGTTGGTTCACTCTCATCCTTACCATATGATATTAAAATACATGTAATACTAGAACTATGTGAACTGTGATCCCTTTATTCTAAACATGGTACGTAGGAAGCCTCCTTAAGGTTCAATCCCAACATCCTCAACAAACTATCCATACATTTCTCCCACTTCATTCACATCCATCTTGATTCTTACCCGGGCGGCCACATCCCGGTGGAATCATGACATCCATCTATGTTATCTCAATTAGTAATCCCCATACACATCTTTATTAATCCTAGAAGCACCTAGGAAGACTCAGTGCATAATCCCCACATGATCTATATTTATCCAATGAAGGGAAATCCTTTTTCAATAGGTAGTCTAAGTGTATAAGCTCCACATCATCCCTCTTGAACTACATGGGTTTTGATCCCTATCTTCAATATAGGGTACATAGTAAGCCTCCATGAGATTCAATACCAGCCAATGGTAAACCTTGGTGTCCCCCTCATTAGGGTCTGTAGATGCCGAAAAGCACTCAAGAGATGAAGAAGGTCTCCAAACAACAAAGCGAAGTCATATTCGGTTTTAGGGACCTAATCTGGGGGGGCCCGGAGGGGTCGTGCAAAAAAAAATTCATAAGTGCGTGAAAAAATTATGCCCCACATAGAATGTTCTAGTATTCGTGAGAATTCTTCGCCGTGGGTGCGAAATATTCCACGCCCCCACCCCGTACGATTGACATTTCGCGCTGCCAGCCTTGTCGTGTAATTATTTCGCGCTGGCCTATTTTCCACATCGTCGAACGCCTATAAATAGAAGTCGACCCCCTTCGACTTCGAGGCTGAATAATCTGAACTGGCTCTTGTGCATGAAATTCGTCTTTTGCACGCGCAAATATGGCTTTCAGGTATGGTTCCTTTCATGCCAAGTCGCCTCGGGGTCCGCCTTCGCGTGAGATCCCCTAGGTTTAAGACTGAATTTTAATCCCATCGAGGTCCGCCCCTTGCACACAATCCCTTCAATTGCACACTAGTCGGCCAATTGTGTGTAATCCCCTTCCATTGCACACACCCAAAAATTGCGCGCAACCTCTCCTAATTGCGCTCAATTATTCCTCATTGCGTGCAATCCTTTCTAGTCACGTGCAAAGCCTCGACTCCATTTTCATGCTTATCATCACTGATTTTGTTCCAGCCCGATGTTTTTCTCGCAAGGCTACTTATTTTGCGTGCAAGCCTCAAAGGTTGCACACAATCTTCTGGGACCCCTCACCTCGGTTCCTCCCGGTCGTACCTTTCTGTGAGTGCCTGATCCTCTTCTTATTGATTCCATTCACGAGTGTCTATCACCCCCAGGCATCCATATCATACATCATTTTCCCGTATGACCTTCTAGGCTCGTACGAAGTAACTTCAAATTCCCTTGGACTATACGGCCCATTGCGTTTCTTTGCCTTATTCTTATTCACATAGGCACGCTAACAACTATTGCTTCTTCGCATAGACATGATAATGTGGACCCCTAGATGGTTCACTCCATGACACCCCTTGCAACAGCTTTTCATGTCCCCTCTCTACACCAAGGAGCAGAGAGTACCAGTTATGTAAGTCCTAGGGGTGCGGAGTGAACCCACCTCCTCCGAGCTGTAGGACGTTAAACTGCCAAGCACCTTCATCCTCAGAACATGACATTAAACTATGACCTCTCCCCATTCCATGCACGCAGGGCCCCCTTCCTTGGACATTATCCATGCCCAGTCGTCTCCATGGGGATGGGATCACCCCCCACGGGGGATTATATTCTCCTTATCGGAGTGGTGTTTATCTATGGGGAAAGGGCAGCCACCTGGTTGTAAGCCCATAGCTTTCCTTGTAGGAGGTATCATCCCTGATCCTCCTTTCATCTTCAGTCCTCAGGTCTAGTGAAGGGCGTGGTAGGTAAAGGTGCTTCTCCTTTCTTCGATTCCAAGTCCCTCTCCTGCTACACTTTGTCGCCTCGGGCCCCCATCCTGGAGTAAGCCTCAACCACTTACCGGGATACTAACCATGCATAATCCCTTGTTTCCTCTTTGGGCTACTCCATGCGTAAGCCCCACCACACTTCCCATGGATGCACCTTTCACAATGTGATCGTCAGGTCTCTACTATCTCTTGTTTCTCACACCGAGAATGACTCACGTGAGCTTAGAGAAAGCACCAACCATGAAAAACAACACATTGTTCCACCTTAGAGTGTAAGCCCCAACCCATCCTGAACTACGAGGACTATGATCCATGTCAAGGCATGGTACGTAGGAAGCCTCCATGAGGTTCAAGCCCCAATACCTTGGGCCGCCTCAGAGTGTAAGCCCCAACCCATCCCGAACTATGGGGACTTTGATCCATGTCAAGGCATGGTACGTAGGAAGCCTCCACGAAGTTCAAGCCCTAACACCTTGGGCCGCCTCAGAGCGTAAGCCCCATTCCATCTTGAACAACGGGGAATTTGATCTATTTCAAGGTATGGTACGTAGGAATACTCCACGAGGTTCAAGCCTCAACACCTTGGGCTGCCTCATACTGTAAGCCCCAACCCATCCTGAACTATGGGGACTTTGATCCATGTCAAAGCATGGTATGTAGGAAGCCTCCACGAGGTTCAAGACCCAACACCTTGGGCCGCCTCTGAGTGTAAGCCCCAACCCATCCCGAACTACGAGTACTTTGATCCATTTCAAGGAATAGTACGTAGGAAGCCTTCACCGGGTTCAACTCCCAATACCTTGGGCCGCCTTAGAGTGTAAGCCCCAACCCATCACGAACTATTGGCACATTGATCCATGTCAAGACATGGTACGTAGGAAGACCCCATGAGGTTCAAGCCCCAACACCTTGGGATGCCTCAGAGTGTAAGCCCCAACCCATCCCGAACTATGAGGAATTTGATCCATGTCAAGGCATGGTACATAGGAAGCCCCCACGAGGTTCAAGCCCCAACACCTTGGTCCACCTCAGAGTGTAATCCCCAACCCATCCCGAACTACAGGGACTTTGATCCATGTCAAGGCATGGTATGTAGGAAACCTCCATGAGGTTTAAGCCCCAACACCTTGGGCCACCTTAGAGTGTAATCCCCAACACCCATCCTGAACTACTAGGACTTTGATCCATGTCAAGGCATGGTACATAGGAATCATCCACGAGGTTCAAGCCCCAACACCTTGGGCCACCTCAGAGTGTAATAACTAACCCACCAAACTATGTGGACATTGATTCCCTGCCATGTGGATACATAGGAAGTCTCTTAGAGGCTCAAGACCAACAATATTGTCACCTTCACAACGGTCCCATCTCATTCCCCCTCCACTCCATTAAAAATTTCCATCATCCATCCTGATTCTTACCCAGGCCGCCACATCCTAGTGGGATCATGCCACCCCTACTCCCCATTCCATCAAACAACATTTGGGAAGCCACCCACGTGTTGGCCCTAGTATCGGTGTTCCCTCCAGGGGGTTCCTCCATATGATCCACTCTAATAAGTTTTATGACCAGTCTGATCCGCCTCCCCTGGACGTTAAACTTGAAGCATACCCTCTGTTAAACATGGAAAGATGAGGAAAACCTTAGGTACATGCCAATGGAATATGATTCCCCACATTCGATATGGGATTCCTCGGGCTTCCGCGCCCTCGAGAATCCCTATAATAAGGGATAGAGGACAGACATGCCTATCCCCCAGCATCCAGACACAATAGTGATGCATAATGTGACTACTACCCTAACCGAAGGTTACTGCCCTGACCAGACCCCTTGGAATGTCCGGAAAGAAGCAGTGTAATTTACTGGTGTCCATGAAGATATGGCGCCAGGAAGATTTTCACGAACATCGTCTTAAATCTATGAGGGAGACCCAGACTAGGTGATGACCTCCAAGGAGGAATCCATGGAAGGAAGAACTGACATCCCATCAACTTGTTTCAATCAAGGAGCAGACGTCCCTGAATAAGGAGTGGATGCCACCCACCTTTGGAAAGAAAGAATGTCAGGAAACAAATGCACGTCCTCTACGTGAAGGATGCGTGCGCCCCGTCAAAAGCGTCGGAAACAGAAATGGTGAACCCGACGTGAAGGTCTTCTACTCAACATGGATACTAGTAGTGTTCGAGGCATCAGAGTATTAGCATGTCACTAGACCCTGTAATCCGGAACCAGGTCCCACCAAGCAAACAGCGGACCTGATGCGAAACTTTCCAGAAGTTGGGGCAGTCAAGACGTTGAGCATTCCATTCTGAAATGTTGTTAGCATGGATCCCTCTTACCGGCCACAGAAGACAAAATGGAACTGGGGCACTGGTTGTCAATTTATTTTCTTACCAGTATTAATGAGTTCATCTCCCTGCTTTCAGAAATCAGGTTGTTGCATCTGGTACCCAATTACCACCTGCCCACCGGTGCAGGGGTAGGGGAAATATCGACGCGGATACCCCGCGCAGTTCTGCCTCTTCCACGATAGCCTCAACCGCCACGACTGTTGGGAGCCCACCCCCTCTCCCCATCATTAATTATCTAGTGAAGGGTAATTAATGGCCTAGTACGGAAGTACGAGGAGGAGGGGGTTATCCCCACCAGGGATATGGCCCGCCTAGATCTCGAGGTGGCTGTGCCTCACCGTCAACACGTCCCCCGAGGGTCACGCAGGGAGCCGCTGCTCCCCACCCCAACATTCAATCATTTCAGGAGCTTGTCCTTGGAATGCCTTGGCAGCTCCCTACCCTATGCCGACGAGGTAGGGGATACCCGGGTCGGCCTGATTGAAGTCCCACTTCAAGGGCCCCTTGTGATGGCCCCCACGAGGCTGCGTCAGCACCGCCGCCTGGTTCCCCAAGCCAAGGAGCAGGTAAGCCATGCGCCTGCGCCACTGGCTCCAGTTCATCTGACCTGACACCAGCATCGGTCACAAATGGAAGAGGATGCCCACCATGGGGAATCAACATCAGTGACTACTATGGCCCGAGCCACCGCTGACTCATATCCCTAACTCCCCGCATACATTGAGTAGGGGTAGTTATACGCCCAACCTAGATTGAGTCCCCAACCCCCCCATGGGTAGGCTGGGTCAACTCTCTCGATCACCGGCATAGGCGATGGCCGCTGCGGACCAATCCGCGGCAATTCCACCCAGTGGAGAGGCCCACTCCGTACCACCGCTATGGAAGGTACAGGCCCTCCCTACTTCCGACCTTGGCTTGAAGGTCTGCCCCGCCCCACCTTCAACCCAAGAAAGGGTCTCCCCCGTGATTGCAACACTCTGTATGGGGGTCTCTCCCGTGCTCACTACACTAGGTACGAGGTCACTCCCCCTGCAGCAGACCATAAGTATGGAGATATTTCATGTCCGGTCACTCGCCAACATGGAGGTCCTCCCCATGTCCCCGTGACAATCGGTGAAGGTCCTTCTCACCCCAGTGATCAGAGAGGTGGAGGCCAACCTCACTTCACCAACGCTCAGCATGGAGGTCCTCCCCGTGTCCCTTTTGACATTTTCCCCGACACTCCTCGCACCGCGGCCCACCCTAGCGAGAGCTCTCTCCACCCTAGAATCAGTATGGTCAAAGGACCTCCTCATGCCGAAAGTGGACCTTACCCCAATGATCCACCCAGGGGAAGGAGAGCAGGTGGTCTTCACCACAAGAGGAATTATATGGAGGGCTTGACAGGAATCAGACCAGTCCGCTTCTCGGACTCCGAGGCGTAGTACGACTCCGTGCTGGAACCCTCCCCTCAGTCCTCCGAGTCGAAGGATGAGGAAGGAACAAGGCACATCAGCCTCGTACTCCTATAATGTGAGGTCCATAGGATCCCTTTCTCCCTCCGAAGGTATATCCAATAGGATGAGATCCTGGCATGTCCCCAGGGACCGATCGCGTAGTCGCCACCGTCATCTCTGAAAGCGCCCTATGTCTTAGCTAGAGACCACAGAGAGCTATTTTGGGGTTCAATGGCAGAAGAGACATGGCATAGCCCACCGCCGGTAGACGCTGATAATATATCAGGAGCTTTGGCTGCCGGTCCATCCTATCATGATATAGCGGCCAGGTCGCTATAGTCCTTAGAGGACAGTTCGAGAATCGGTGGCCAGTCAGCCCGCTCGCCATACTCTCCATCAGCTAGCCCGCCATCCCAGTGGTCTGTCTCAGTGCCACTTCCAGTTACTCAGCCACCCCCAGTTGGAAAGTGGGGAAATCAAGGGCCAGACCCTGAATCTAAGACAAGGAGCTTCTGGACTATCCTCGTAGTGGACCACTTCCCTGATAAGTTTTAGCCAGTCGCAGGACCAAATTTTTGTGTGCCGGAATCTCTCACCCTGGAGGAGTTTGAATGTTTCTGCCAGACCCTCCAGGAAACTCACTTCCGTCTTCTCCACCAGCGAGTGACTTATCTGAAGATCCAAGTTCACTTTTAAGACATCGGCGAACAATGCATTCTACTTGATCTATCCACACTCCTTGTGGTCCAGCACCCTGAGTCAACTAGTCACCGTAGGGCCCTCCAACAACAATGCGTTCAGAGTTTCCAAGTACTCTAAAAGGTTGATAAGGAGGATACTCCCCATGTGCAAGTCCTTAGTTGGTGGAAGTACGCTTACCTCCTCTTCAGTGCTATTCACTGGCAGCCCGACTCGCTAGGCGACATTGAAGACATTCCCCCGAGAAGAGTTGCAGTCAACATGACTGATCTGTCGGGAGGGGAAAACGAGTTGGAACATATTGATGGGAACCTCCTCTCTGAGGATGTGCCACCATTACTAGATCCATCTAGGAGGATTACTCGTTAGCAGAGGAACCTCCTAGGTCTCCCTGCTCCCACCAAGGAACTAGTTCTCAACCAGAATATTGGTAAGGGCAAAGAGCACGTCGGAGCTGTCAAGCACTCCGACCCGTCCGCTTCAGTGCAGAAGACGGAGGACCCCGAGAAGGTCATGTTGCACCAATAGATTGATGAGAATAAGAAGTTTGACTATGAACTCTTGGTTGAATGCGTTTCAAAGTGATGACCTGACTACGGTGATCCTAGGCCAGAGCAGTAGGGGCAGGAACAACTACTCCTTGGCGATTTTCCCCCAAGAAACCCTAATCTTGCCGCTCTTGCGGATAAGACGGAAGCCGGAGATCATGGAAAGAGGCTGCGGTATGTCTCGCCAAACCCTCCTGAGCAGCGTGACAATCCATGAAACCCCGCTCGGGCTCCCCCGGCTGCCCCAAGGATCGTTCCACCAGCCGCTCCACGATCCGCTGAGCTTTCCTACCGCATTGAAGAACCCAAAAACGCGCTCGTGGTTAGGGATCCCCGCCAAGGCAGGTACCCCCATCCAGATGATCAAATAGAGGAACTCATCACCCACCTAGAGGCATTGGAAATTCAATAGGCGGCAATCCCACTTGATGGCAAGCCATACCCGATATGGGTTGATGACATGTCAGCACCTCTGGGTTTCGGGAATCCCACCTTCTCCCCTTTTAACGGGACGGGGGAACCGCCGCAGCACCTAACCCACTTCAACTAAAGGTGTGGGTCTATGCTAGGGAATCCAGCGTAGCAGGAGGCCGCCAAGCTTCACTGTTTTGTTCAGAAACTAGAGGGCCCGACATTTGTCTAGTACAACCAGCTCCCCGTCGGATCTGTGACCAGCTAGGAGGACCTTTGCAGGAAATTCCTCTACGAGTTCAACTCTGCCACCTGTTAGACAAGTATCGCATACCGTTTCAAGTGAAAACAAAGGCCTGATGAGTGAGTCACGAACTTTATCGCCTGGTGGAAGGGTCTCACATACTCCCTTGACATGTCATTGACTTAGGAACAATTACTGACGATGTGCGTAGGGAACGTCAAGACAGAACTGGTTCCCTCCCTGATCACTCAGAACTATCCCAGAGGGTTCCAAGACTTCTCAGATAAGGCCTAGAGCCTATATGAAGCCCTGCAACAGGCCAGCCAGGCATGTCCATTGCCCCCTATAATCCCAGCGAGGAAGGATTCCAGAGCCAATCCCACCGCGGTGGACCAAATAAAAGCCCCCAGGAAACTAGAATTGCTACCAGTAGCACCAACACCACAACCTCGCAGAGGTCCTCCACTTCAGCCACAACCTCTGGTTCAACAGCTTCCTCAGAATCAGCAGGCGCCCCCGCATAATGCGCCGCCACCACCTAGATGAGATAATCAAGTTCCACCTCCTCGACAGGCCCCTTGTTAGGGCCAGGCTCCTAGAGACCCCTTTCCAGACATAAGAAATCAGACCTACTCATTCAATGAGGCTCAGGTCCCTGGTTACTTACGCAGCTCCTTAGAGAAAGGAATTGTATGCTTTCATGAGTGAAGAAAGCCAGAACAGACAAATCTCACTGATCACCCCAACTACTGCCCTTATCACCAGATCCTAGTGCACACCCTTAGGCAATGCTATGTGTTCAAGGAATGGCTCTAAGACCATATTGAAAACAACATAGTCAGGTTGTGCCTGGCCCCGACACATGTGGCAGGTGTCTTTATAGGGACAGATAGCAGTAGCGACAACAAAGGCGAGTGACAGCAGGTTTCTGACCATGGGTCTCAGAAGTATAACGTCTGGATGGCTCACAAAGAAGTCGCCCGTTCCCAAGAAATTATCCGTGCACAACTAAATCAGCCGGATCCTTCAAAATCTATGACCACCACTTCCGTATCATCATCTCAGCTGGCCTCTTCCCAGAAGATCAAGCATCAGGGGTGCAATAAAAAGAAATGCTCCCCACCGACATCATCTCTTTCCCATACTCTCATCAAATTTATGCCCTTGGAGATGGGGATCCCTCCTAGAATCCACCCAGTGGTGGATGCATCTTCAAGTGACAGTCAAGGGTATGCTTCGGTTAACACCGTTGAGTTGGTAAACCCCTATATGACTCCCGATGAGGGGGAGTGCCAGGCGAACCTCCCCAATGTACTGAGCCGATGCCAACACCGGTAGAGCCACGAACATATGGGTCATTGGGGCATGTTAGTTGGAATCTTTTTCTAGGCTGTGCATGGCACTAAGACCAGACAACATGCCCAACGCAGAACTCAGCATGCGCAGCCTCTTCATCTTGTGTCGACAGGCCCGCCTCCACCACCGTTTGTGCTACTAGATTGGGAAAAACCACTTAGATCGTGCCACGACCAGCTTCTCCTTGCTACACACCGATCTCAGGCATCTGGTCCTCATCCGACAACGACTCTCTGGGATTTGACTAGTGAGCAGCGGGATATACCCAGTACCAGTCAGCCGCTGGTCCAGCCAGTAGGGCCCGCTATGCCTCATGTCATAGAGCGGCTTCCTGCAAGCATAAGTTCACACCTGGCGTGGAATTATGATGTTTTCAAGAACCTCGCCTATATCCCATCGATTATTTCCATCCTTGAAGCCCTTCGCCTTTCACCAGATATGTGTGAGGCCCTCGCTGAGGCTTTAAGGAGTCCCCTCTAGTTTGAGATAGAGGTAGCATCTACGGAAGCCTTTCATGCTGAAACAGTTGAGGATGATGAATGTCAAGCCATCATTTAGTTCTATGGAGAGGATTAAGGCTCTTCTATACAGGGTCACATCCACCGACTGTATATTACCGATCAATTTAACGGTGTGGAGATTCACAGTTTTCTCGTCGACACCGGCTTCAGGATCAACCTTATCCCTACGCGGACACTGTGAAAGCTGGGGTTATCCGAAGATGACCTAACTCCCTCTAATTTAATAATTCAGGGATACGACAGGAAAGAGAAGACCCCAGTCGGTAAGATCCATTTGAAGTCCCAATTAGATGGACTAGTTTCCAGTATTGAGTTTATGGTTGTCTCCTAGGACACCACATACAATGCATTGATGGGCAGACCATGGCTCCACCTGCACGCGGTGGTCCCCTCATCGTATCACCAATGCCTAAAGTACTCCCTAGATGGTTGAGTAGGCATACTCCAAGGTGATGAATCTATTTTATCCTCTTGGGAAGCCTGTTATCTGGATGCTGATTATTATAAGAGCAAGGACAAGCAGATTCTGGAAAGTGAAGTTGAGCCTGTCATTGCTATGACCGACCCTTGGGCAGGCCTAAATGACGCCTACATCTTCCTGATCCATCGGTTGGAGGCCACGACCCTCGATATGGGGCAATGTTTTTTCATTTCTAGGACAAGGGGGAACCATGCTCCCATATCCATTCATCCTCGGAAGATCACTTTTTATTCTTGTATGAATCAGGTCCCAGTGATCCCAAAGCCTCCCACTCCCATCAGGTATAGGGATGTCCGGCTCATGGCAACGATAGTACATCATAATGGTTTGTTTCGCCGGGCTGGAATAAGCCGACTCTAGCTGACGCGCCACCACTTCTTTGATATTATCAAGTGTGGCTCCTTGGGCTGGAGACTAGATGTGATCGGTTCAATAGCCTTCATCGCTATGGTCTCAGCAGCGCCGGAGTTCCCCGACGCAATAACTACTACCGCTCAAGCTAGTACCAGCCTCCCATTAGGGTGTGTTAACTCATAATAAACTTCCCCCATGGAAGATCACTCTATGAGTGGAGAAGAGGATATGGAGGATGCCCCCTGCCTTTGAAGAAGGTGTGTCCACCACGGTCGACGAGTTGGTATAGGTGATCCTCAGAAGCGAGGCAGACCCGAGACCCACATTGATCAGTGCCACCATGCCCCCCGAAGAGCAGCAACAATACATAGATTTCTTGGAACATCACCGTGACGTGTTTTCCTAGAGTTATGATGAGATTCCAGGACTATATCATCAGGTATCCGTCCACCGCCTCGGTCTTCCGGCAAATCATTGCGGGTTCAAGAAGCCTCCCAGGAAGAAGCACCCTACTCACGGTGCCATGGATGAGGATGAAGTTGACAAGATCATCAGAGATAACTTCACCAAGGAGGTCCAGTACCCCATGTGGCTAGCCAATATTGTGCCAGTCAGGAAGAAGAACGGACAGATCAGAGTCTGTATCGACTTCTGAGATCTCAACCATCACTATCCAAAGGATGATTTTCCCCTTCCAGTGAACGAATTGTTGATTGATGCTACAGCTGGGTTCCAATCCCTCTACTTCATGGAAGGTTACTCTGGATATAATCATATCTAGATCTCCCCTTAGGATAAAGAGTCCACCGCTTTCAGAGCGCCCTAAGGTACCTTCTGTTACCAGGTTATGCCCTTTGGCCTAAAGAATGCAGGTGCCACCTATTTGCGGGACATGCACTGCATATTCAAGACGATCCTTAGGACATTAGTCAAATGCTATGTGGATGATCTGGTGGTCAAGTCCCACCAGTGCGAGGACCATCTCGAGGACCTTGAGAAAGTGCTCGGCTTCCTCCGTTCCCGCCACTTGAAGATGAACCTGTTGAAGTGCTCCTTCAAGGCCACCTCCAGGAAGTTTCTTGGCTTTGTTTTCAGGAACCAAGGCATTGAGATTGACCCAGAGATGATCAAGGCAATCAGCCAGATTCCTCCCACAAGTAATATTCGGGAGCTTCATGGTTTCTAATGACACTTAGCCTACATATACCGATTCATTACGAATCCGGCCGGCAGGTGTAAGCCCTTTTCCTGGATCATGAAGAAAGGCTTTGCCTATGAGTGGGACGAGGAGTTCCAGACCAAGTTTGAGGAAATCAAGCAGTATCTGGTCCAGCCACTAGTCTTGATGCCACTTGTCTCCAGGAATCTGCTGGTCCTCTATGTCACCACCCTAGAACAGTCCCTCAGCTCCCTTCTCACCCAGAAGAACAATGAGAGGATAGAAAACAGTCTCTACTACCTCAGTCGCATGCTCCTCGATACGGAGACCAAATACCCCCCCATCGAGAAGAGCTTCCTTGCACTCATGTTTTCCATACAAAAATTACAGCATTACCTGCAACACCACAAGGTACAACTAGTGTCTCGAGTAAACCCATTGAAGTACATCTTAGGTCGTCCCATATTGACTGGACGACTAGTGCGGTGGGTGGTAATCCTCCAACAGTTCGACATCAGGTTTGTGCCTCAGAAAGCTATCAAGGGATAGGAATTGGCAGACTTTATTGCTGCCCATTCGACCTCTACAGACTAGTCCCTGGACCTGGATTTTCCCGATGAGGCAATCCTCTCAGTAGATCATTCCATCCCATGTTGGCAGATGCACTTCGATGGTGCCTCCCAGAGCCCCACCAGTAGTAGGCTCAACGATCCCAGACTCAATAAAGTAGGCATGGGTATTGTCTTTATTACTTCGGCGCAAGCCATCTTGCCATACTCATTCATGTTGTCAGAAGGCTTCACCAACAATGAGGCAAAGTATCAGGCTCTTATCAATAGCCTCGAGCTGGCTCTTGAGATCGATGTACCCCATTTTCATGTGAAAAGAGATTCCGAACTAGTAATCAAGAAAGTCAATGGTGGATATGTTTTCAGAAAGCCAGATATCATACCATTGTTGGAGTTCACCCTCTAGCTAATGGCCCAGTTTCTATCTCGAACAGAAGTTACTCATGTCCCTCACCCCAAAGGATGACGACGACATGCGGGTAAGCCATCTTTCCACCAGATCCTTCACGTCAGGACCCCCAGGTTCTTTGGATGCAGTGGTTGAATCAACTCCTGACTGGAGAGCCCCCTTTATCGAGTATCTCCAAAATGGTTGCCTCCCAGCTGATCGGGCCGACCGTGAGAGAATTCGACACTGCGCACTGCAGTATACCCTTCAGAATTTTCCCAGTCTTGAGCCAATCCTTTATAAGAATAGGGTTGATGGTGTTATCCTCCATTGAATTTAGGAGTTTGAGATTCCATAGGTCATGCATGAGGTTTACGCTAGTTCTTATGGTTCCCATCAGGATGGGCCAAAACTGTCTCACCAGATCCGGAGATTATGGTATTTTTGGCCCTCCATGATCCATGACTGCATTGCATTCGCCAAGTGGTTCCATGCGTTCCAAGTTCATGCAAACTTTGTGCATCAGCCACTAGAACCTCTCCATACTACCAAGTACTCTTGGTACTTTGTAGTTTGGGGATTAGATGTCGTAGGACCATACCCACCGGCAACGGCTCACCAATGCCAATTTATTCTGACCGCTATGGATTTCTTTTCCAAGTGGGCAGAGGAAACTTCTCTCAAGGAAGCCAAGGCCTGTTCTATCATTGACTTCATGAGTTCCAATATCATCACTCGGTTTGGGGTTCCTCACGCTATCCTCACCGATAAAGGAACCAAATTTCGAGAAACTATGTTGAAGAAATTGTACGCAAAGTACAACATCCATTCAAACCATACCTCCCACTACCACGCGCAGGAAAAAGGGAAGATCAAGGCGTTCAACAAAACCCTCTCTAACATTTTTCAGAAAATTGTTGGTCAGAACAAAAAGAGTTGGACGGACAAGCTCCCCAATGCCCTCTGGGCCTATCAGATGATGACTCGTAATTCTACCCAGGTGACCCCATATTCCCTGGTATATAGAACTGAGGTTGTCCTACCCATTGAGATTCTGTTGCCCTCATTGTGCATAGGGGTATATGACTAACAAGCGCCGAATAGGGTGGCTGAAATCTATCTAGATTAATTGGAAGCACTTGATGAGAATAGTCTTCGTGCCCTACACAGTCTAGAAAGGCATCAGAGCAGGATGGCTCGAGCCTTCAACAAGAAGGTTTGTCTTTTCTCTTTCCTACAGGGTGACTTGGTGTTAGCTCTTCGAACACCAATGATACCTAATAGGAAACCACCTAAGTTGGAGCCCAAATGGGAAGGACCTTTCATCGTTCATAAGTTTTAACCCAATGGAGCATACTCCCTGGTGACCATGGATGGTGAGCCCATAACTCCTCCCACCAATGCCATGTTCCTCAAGCAATACCTTGCCTGAGCCTGATGGTCCGACAATACCTTAAACTACTGGTCTTGCATGACCCTAAACTGCACACCAGTCCTGCATGATGTTAAACTGCACCTTCAAGCACTACGTGTGGCTTGATTCCAATCCTCATGGGATATGTAGGACCGCCCGAACATCTAGACTTTAGGTCCAACCCCATCTCTTAGAGATATCCCGGTCACCTAATCCCCTTTGCATGTTAATTTCCATGAGAAGGATATGTAGGTGTGGTACAGGGATATTCCCTCCTTCGCATTGGATTTATGGAAATCGTGTCATGCTCCCCCCTTCTCCTGGGAGTTCACCATCTCTTGGCTTCTCTCAAGTTGAGCCCCTAGAACCTTTGCAGTGGTTCGTCGATGTGTTCAAGAGTACTCTGTTCTAGGACCTGGAGTGTCAGATTCAACTTGGGCAAGTTCCTTCCACTTTTCAAGCTTCGTGTTCCCATTCCTTTGGGTCGTCGTTATCTTTCACACCTGAAGGGACCCCCAAAATGGCATGTATGCTAGGCCTAAGGGTTCTCCTACAATTAAGGGCCAATTCCTTCGAGGGTTTCAGACAAAAAATTGACATAAGTCCCGCATTGTGAACATGGTCAGCGGTCGATTCTCATTTGTTTGTCCCTATTTCAGGCTAACGTGACATGATGCTGTGTTGCGAACATGGTTAGAAGTAATCCTTCGTCGCCACGCCAGCCCCTTCAGGCCTTGAATGTTGGTTAAATGATTCACATTTTGTCCGATCCCATCATGTCCAGGTGAATTTTCGACACTCTTGGAACTATCCCTCAGTGCACCTCCACATGTCAGGGGGACAAAGCTGCAATATAGCATCCTTCGAGGCTCCCACGGTCTGAGCTCTAAGACCATAAACTGAGATATTCTCTAAGAGATATGTGCATCTTGATCCTCATCCTCATGGGATACGTGGGATCACCCGGACATCTCATTTTCGGGTCCAGCTCAACTGGAATATAGCTTCTCCTTCCCCTTATCCTCTAACCCTCACTGGCCTCTTGGCTCGAGGCTCCTTTCCCATAATTGCGCACAGTGATGATCTGGACTTACATCCTCATTCACGTTGGGTATTATTTATCGTGTCACGCACATTTCTTCATGTCCAAGCCATATGACTTTAAACTGTGCTATATGGTCCTATCACGTGACCCTAAATCATGATAGTATCGTCCCAACCACACGATGAAAAACGGTACTACATTGTGATGACCTTGTCATAGGGGACATCACGTTGGGTATCGATCATTCACCATACCATTTTTAAATGCCTATATACGGCTTGATTCTTGTGACGATGCCTGGAATTTATACCCTAGGTCCATCTCTTCACAAAAAAAAACCCATTCAACACTCAAGGACAAACAAGGTGCATCAAATACCACTTCTTTTGGTGCGAGGTCCAGACCCGCACACCCCTTTCATCCTTTTCACTAGTACCTTACCATGATACCCTTCTCAGAACTATGTATGGATTGATTCTCATCCTCATGACATATGTAGGAACGCCCAGGCACTGCCCCATGGGCCCAAACTAACATTTGTGTTTAGTCCCTTGACCTAAACTATTCCCCAAGGAACACATGGTAATCTGGACTTACATCATCATTCATACCGAGTTTCATAATCACCTTACCATGTGTCCCCTGTATTCCTTACCGATCCCTGGTCCGAGTTCTAAGACCTTAAATTGAGACCCTTTCCATAAATACGTATGGCTTGATTCCCATCCTTATGGGATACGTAGGAACACCCAGACATTTTGTCTTGAGTCCAACCCCG
The DNA here is from genome assembly GCA_963277665.1 of Viscum album. Classification (NCBI taxonomy): domain Eukaryota; kingdom Viridiplantae; phylum Streptophyta; class Magnoliopsida; order Santalales; family Viscaceae; genus Viscum; species Viscum album. The sequence continues at coordinate 1,453,532,406 of OY728125.1, forward strand.
GGAATCACAGATCCCATCCTTTCTCACCATCGGCCCCTTGGCCTGACCCCATGGGGAGTTGTGTAACTACAGAATTTTCCCTGAAGAAGTTCAGGATTCCCCATAATGACATTGGGGAGCGATGGTTCCCTCACTAGAGAGGTCCTATATTAGAGTAGGAATGATCTATGATCAGATTAATGCGCCCACCTAATGTGTTCCACCACGGTGGCGTAATTTCAAGAGTGTTGGATTTTATTCAAATAAACCACCACTTCACCTTCCACGCTTTGCGTACCCTTTATTCGGACCCTCATCATCTTTCACGTCTGAAGGGACCCCCTAATAGTATGGATGCTCAACTTATGGCCTGCCTACTGTCATGGGCCAACGTTCTGGAAGAATGATGGATGATATTTGAGTTAGGTCCCATGATGTGAACATGGTCAGCGCTCAACCCTCATTTGTTGTCCCCATTTCAGGATAACGTGATAGGGATGTTGTGTTTCGAACATGTTCAACAGTTGTCCTTTACCACCACGCCCTCCCATAGTGTTCCGAATTTGGGGTAACATGATTCACATTCTTCATTCTTCTATGTTTAGACTAACTATAATTCCCCTAGCATTGTCCCGCTCGTGTGTTAGAGAACATTGAGAAGGTGATACATCGATCGGTCTGAGGTCCTCTTCCTTTGATTAGGCCTCCCTCTTCTCCTCAAAAATCCAGATTCAAATCTCGAATGCCCGAAGCTTGGTTGACGCTCCCATGATCAAATGAAGTAATAATACGAGCATCCCTTGTTTCTCACATCGGATATGGCCCATGTGATCTTAGGAATGGATTTATATTTATTTCGGTATTATGGTTGAGCACGTTAAACCAAAAGAACAAGTAAAGATATTTTTACATAAATACAGTTCAAAATAAGAACTAGTAAGTTTATGGGTTCAGCCAAAATATGTCCCTTAAGGGTCGACCTCTTGGATGGATCTTTCTAATGATGCTACCTTTTGGATGGTGGACTCCAAGACTGCATCTCGCCCCCTGAGGACCCTCTCTTCATCAGTGGCCGCGAAGCACAGTTCACTAGCCCTAGACCGTGCTCGTGCCTGTTCAGTTTGGAGTTCAGTCATCTGCTGACTTGCTTCCACTAGTTGTTCTTGGGCATCTGCCAGCTGGGCCCTCAACTGCTCCACTAGATTAGAACAGTTTGTAATGAATACCTTTTTTTCTTTCACCTATTCTTTGAGGCATCATACCTTTTTCTCCACCTTCAGAAATGCTCGGGTACTCCCTGAATCCTCCTGACATTGGGTGACGTTAGAGCACCGATTTCTCTCATGCATCTTCTCATCCATGTAATCACGGACTGTCGATTGAATATGTTGAGCATATGCACCTCCAGTACACAAGAAACATATCCAGGTGTGGAGTGATCCCATCCTCTTCAGCCATTCCTTATGAGGCTAACAGAGAAAACGCCTGATGCACTTCCACCCTTTGTGTCACATCATCTGGCTCTCCTCGGCCACTTCTAAGTCCAAATCATCAATTTCCTCAGGATCAGCGGGATAATAGATAGGAAAAATGGCCAATAGGATAGTGGCATGGTCTTCTTTGGATATTCCTCCCAGGGGGTTGGGCTCCTCAGTTTTTGAGTGACCTTCCTCTATTACCTCGACCCTGGTGGCCCCTTTGTCAACTTCTGGCCTTGCCCCGACAGCAATGTCGCTGGTGTCCGCCGCTCTCTGCTCATTAAGTGTCGGGGCCAACTTGGTTTGGGGGCATACCCTGGATAGGGCAGTATGATTTCTATTGACTCGTTCGTGGATGGTTTGGGCCTAGTAGCCCGACGAGCCTCCAACGCCATGATCAATGTACAGACAAGGAGCATGCTAATCAATTGACTCCTCCAACATCAAGTACCGGTATCAAAGCAAGGAACTTACAGGAACCCAAGGCACCACCCTACGGTGTTCTGCCCACTACAGGAGCTGTCATAGTGGGGGATCCCTCAGCTCTCATTAGTTCAATAATGGGCGTCGGTGCCCCCACCTTGTTCCATTGGTGCTTCCCCCCCTCCTTCGACTGGAGACTCTTGATCAGCACCAGTATACTTCTAAGTAAGATAAGGAGGGTGGATTAAGGATTGCAAAGGAAAGCGGATAAAAGGAAGAGGATAGAGAAGGGTTGAAGCATATCTCAAGTAGATCAGTCTCATATACCTCAGAGCCGACGATTTCACCACTCTCTCGGAGACTCCCTTGGTGGGACACCCCTTGAGACCCTTCACCTTTGGGCTCCTCTTCTCCTTCACCTTCTCTTTCTGCCTCCTCCTCTTTTGCCTCACCATCCTCCAACTCATCATTGTTGTCATCATCCTCCGATGACATCCTTTCTGGATCATGCTTCTGGCCGAGAATCACTTTCACCAAGAAAGATGGCTCCTCGTGCCGACCCCGTTGGCATGTGTACATGTCCATGGCCGTCAGATATGAATATCGATAATGGAAGTTCACTCTGTCGATAATCTAGACAAGCCCGACTTCTGGAAGCTGGACCCTGTCTCACACTATCTTCTACTAGAGAGCTTCAGTACTCACCGACTACCACAGGGTTAGCCAGGCAGACCATAGTGTAGGGAAGATTGCATCATGAGATGGTTGAATCAGATATCTTATTTTCTTCCTGGGAAGTTATCTGGTCGCTCCGTGGGACCCTCCTTCTCTAGGAAACGAGGGCATGGCCATGCCATGTGATGTCCCCACTACTGAGGTCCCAGCCTATGTGGGCCCCATTGTCCGACGTAATTCCAGTCGTCCCCCTCTAACGGCACTCTGCCTACTCTCTCGCCGCCCAGGTTCCACACTGGCGACCTTGAGCTACCAAACTCGCTTCCCTAAAAGCCCCTTAGGGTATGCTATGTACCAATGTTCGGCATACTCGGTTGAGAGGCCAGCATCAACACCGGTGGGAGGAAAGGTGATGCCGTCGCCGGAGCCATAGGTCATGGACATCAACCACATTTGGCGAAGAATGCAAGGATACCTTTCTTCCCGGACATCTGTGTATACTTTTTTTGGCATTCGCTGAAGGCACCCAAACTACCTGGCAAACCTGGATGGCACGTAAGGCTCACAGAAGATCTTCTCATCAATCTGGTCCACAAGCACCTTGCCTCTGATTCTCTAGAAGTACTCCCTCTACTCCAGTGATCCTTGCCCGTTGTCTATCATTTGGCCAGTCTGTAAGAACCCGACCCCAGTTGCCCAGAGTAGGTGCCTTATTTGATTACGTTGGAATACATACCAGGAATAAAAATCCCAAAAGACTGAGTAGTTTAATATTATTAGAAACAATTTACATACATAAGTTTAACATTACAACATGAAGGGAAACAAAACACTATTTTAATCCACTAGAAACATCATGTCTCCTAGATTATGCTTGCAAGTCATTCATAAATTACTTCTTCATGTCCTGAGAAAATGAAACATAAGAAAGGGGTGAGCCCAAATGCTTAGTAAGAGTAATCAATACAGAGGAAGATAATATAAACATTATACATAGTGAATAATTGAAAACACATGCATTTAATAATAAACTTGAAACACATTATGGCAGGAATATGAGTTGAGTAAATAATTCCACAATAAAAAATCATCATGGGTATTCTACTAGTAGAATAACCACATTAACGTTCAATTACTAGCTTCATAATGAGGGAAGTGCATATTCCGGACATCATAACCATATCATCCAAGCCTCGTGCTAGGACCATAAAATAATCATTTTGTCAAGGCCTCGTTCCAAGACCATAGATTGTCTCATGAGACCTACCAATGCATCGAGGGGATATAGAGGGACCCACCCAACACATAATAAGTCCAATGCATTCCTCATTTGATCGGGGATCAATAAACAACATATATATTCATATTGAATCTATCATATGAAATTAACTAACTTTCCCCAATCATTAAACATAAAACACTAACCATTCAGAATAATATGGTGAATAGTTTTAGGATAGATCATCCACAATAGTGTTAGTCATAAACCATTAAATAAAATATGGTATATGAATTCATAAATGATTAAACCCAATAATACCATGTAATCAACAAGAGTGTTGAATTAGATGAAAACACTCTTATAAAATCATTAAGCAATTCTGGAGATAAATACTCTTTTATTTTGAAAAGAATAGTTCTTTTGGAAAAATATTTGTATAAAACCATAAGTAAAGTAAGATAGTATTTTAATAATAAAATGACTGATTTTATAAAGATAATGGTTTCAAAAAACAGATTATAGAGTTCCCTTGTAAATAGATATGAATTGGAGAAATGCCCATGAATCGGGCTTCTATTTTCGAAACAATTTTGAAAGTTCCTTTTAAAACGTTCAACTATCCATAAAATAAGGAAGGGTTATGGTTTGTAAACATATATATGATACTCAAACAGAATATATGATGAGTACATAACAATACATAAGAATTTAATTGGGGTAATTAGACAACGAAAAGTATTTCGAATGAAAATGGAAGTTCAGGTGGAAAAACCCTTACCTTAACTCCAAACGTGTTCCGCTCTTGTACCTAAGCTCCTAGAATATGAAATTATACTTGTTAATAACTTATTTCATAACATATTAGACATGTATTTAGTTTACCATAATTCTGGTTAGTTCATATATTTATTTATTGATAAGTTATTGTATTGAATTTCATCGTTTTGGAGTGTTCGTTTCCTTTATTTTCATATTCGGTTCACTTGTTTTTAAGTAATGGAGTTCAAGTGGAATGGTTATAAATATACAGGATTGGAATTATATATTATTTATAAACATAAATAATTAGTAATGTTCATTTATATCATTTGGTTACATGGAATGAGGATGAATCATTAGATGAGAATGACTTCAATTATTTGGCGGTATTTAGATTATTATGAACTAGTTTTGTTATATAACATAATCATATGTACATATTCTGGTACCTGAATATTAATTATGTTATAATACATATATTATAGTCTGTTTCAACCCTGAATATGGTTTCATGACCAGTAATGAATAAGAAATTGAAGAACGAAACTTCGTTTTCCTCGAAGGTTATAAATCGGAACCTCATGGACATCGATTTCGTTTATAAAAATAAAAGTGAGGGAGTAAGAATATTTATGATTCTTCTTCCATTAACATGATATAAATATAGTATATACATGTTACTAGAGTTATCATGGTCATTTGGATAGAGGAGGTGAGGAGAGAAAAATAAAAGAGATGAACTTGAAAATAAAAGAAAAGTTAAGAGATCCCTTTTGAAAATTCGGCAGCCTAACGACGTCACTTAAAATTTAATAAAATCAAATGATGAGAACAAAAGGGTATATCATCATATTTAAATCAAAAGGACAGTAAGAATAATGAATAAAATCAAACCCCAACATATGATAAAGGAATTTAAAATAGCTAACATAATAGAAGTGTCGACTTAAAGATGAGAATGAAGGATTTCCTTACCTTGTAGAATAACTCCTAGATCTTGAAGTATGGGACCTTGGGGGCTTAGGGACACCTTGGGAGGACTCTTAGAGAGGTAAAACCACCAGATCTTTGAGGGTTTGGTATTTGTAATGAAATAAAACGAATGGATGAGTGGGTATTTACAGAAAAAGAGAGGTAATTTTTTAATAATTTGAAAGAGACACCTCATTAGTGGTTTTTTCCAAACCATGGGCTTGCCCATGGTATTTGTCCATGGTTTAAGACACTAGGGACACCTAATGTCATAAGTTACTATACAAAAGTCTACCATAATTTTATATTTAATTATTAAATCATTATGATGTCATTAAACAACCGAAACTACAAACTGTATTTTTACTATTCATGAAAAATTCATGTTTTTATAAAAATACAAAAAATTCACCCCTACCATTTTTCGACGTGTAGAATTAAAAAGTGAAATCCATTTTTCAAAAATAATTTTCTAAATATTATTAATTTAATTTTTAAATAAGGTCATTATTGACCTTGTTACTGATTAACTATTTGTGGATAAAATGTTTTATATTATAATTAATTAATTTTACAACATTATTTAATTTATGGGATATATTGAATATTAAGTGGTTTTATTCAAGGAATGGTTAATTATGTATGTTTTCATTAAGGTTTTATTTTAATTATGTTTATTACCATGTTTTAAGAAAATATATGTCTAAGTTATTCACCTTTTTTATGTGGTAATGGATTACTACTTAATGATATTTGGGGGATTAATTTTAAGTTAAGATTATTTAAAAAATTTGAATTTTGGAAGAGTTGTAAGGTTACCCATTTATTGAATGGTCTAAGTTGATATTTGGATGAGTTTTTAAATATTAATGTATTATTTCACCTTTTGAAGATTTATGTATATTTGATAACCTATTCCAACCATTTGGTTTTTTATAATAACTAGATATATAATGAATGAATTATCATTATTTTATGGATATTATTATCTTTTAGTGCTTCAGAAATGAAAAAATATTCTTTTAAGTAAGTGATGAAGTGGAAACTGATCAAGGAATAACAAAAGGATTAAATTTTTATTATTAAATGGAATGAAATTAAGTAATTATACATTCTCATGGAAATTATTCAACTTTATAAATGGGATCTTGAAATAAAATTTTATACATTTATCTTCATTTCTGGTGAATGAGTGGTCTTTTAACCTATCACAAATTTATGTCTTTATAGTCATTAAGTTTCTCCTAACCATGTCCCCTATCACTATTCATCAATATTTGGGTGTTAGTTTTCTCTTATATGTCTATGTCTTAACTTCCCACATATGGTATCCTATTTCGAAACCTAGTATGTGTTATTATAGATGACCTTTGAACATAAATTTTTATCTTTTAAAGATATTTTTAACCCTTTTTATGATGCGGGTTTCCCAAAAAGGGATTTCTATAAGTTAAAACTTTGGTTACCTATAACAATTTAAAATTTTTAGGATGTAATTTATTTAAGGGAGTAGTATGTAACACCCCATGATTTTCTGAACTATTTTTTACAAATAAATTTAACCATTTCGATATTTTGAGTTACAAAAAACATCGAGTTTAGCTTTAATTACATGCAACACTGAGTTTAGCTTACCATAAAACATTGAGTGTATCTTGTGATACACACAACACAAATTTTAAACAAAACATGACATATTATTAAAATATTATTATTTAATATAATATTTATCACCAAACAATTGAAATAGGGGATATGAACGGGATTATATATATTATGAAAACATATGGTCTACACACGTATATAAAATTAATTCTTTGTGACCAATAAATTATAAATGAAAATAAAAACTATTTGAAAATAAAGGAAATTTTCTTTGAAAAAACTAATTTTATGCACACAAATGAATTTTACCTCAATAAATTATAAAAATCACTTTTATTGAATTATTTTAATCAAAATTTATAGATTATATAATCAATAAAATTTTTAACATTCATCTTACGTGCTTTCTAAATAAGGGATAAGAATTAATCCAATTTTTTGCTTAAAATTGTATTTTTCTAAAAAAAATGTTGAGTTTCCTTTTTCAAACATAATTTAAAATTAATTTTTACCAATTTTAGAAAATTTATTTTAAAAAATAAACTTTATTTTTGAAATCAAAATCTCAAAATTATCTTATGTTTAATTATTGATAATTTTCTAAGAAGATAATTTTTTCAACGAATAGTGCAAAATAATGGTTTCTATTAAGAATTTACATTTATTTCAAAGAATTTAACAACATCAAAAAACAATTAATATGGTTTTAAAGTTAAAATTATTTCAATTATATGTATATTAATAAAATTTAGTCTATTATAACAACTTTTTTATTTAATTTTGATATAAAAACCTTTTAAACTTTTAAACAATTTTTCACTATGAAAACCCGCTTTCTCATCACATCTAAAAGATTAATTTTAGAATAAAATTTTACAATTATGTTAATGTAATTAGGAAAAATTGATTCCATATTTTCAATATGAAAATTTTATATTATATAATAATTTCAACATAATTTTTTAACATAATAAATAATAAAAATAGTAAAAATTATTTACCACGATAAAGGTAAAAATGGGTTTATCAGGGGTTAAACTAAAATGATAAGGGTTAAAATGAACAAAAACATATAAAACCCCATTTTATAGAAATATTTTGACCTTATATATTATATAAATTATATTTATCCATTTTTTTATTTTATTTGAGAAATGTGGGTATACCTTTTTCTTTTCAAACATTTTAAGTGTGCTACTCACCTCACTTATAAAAGGACACCTCATATCCTCTCCTCTTTACACTTCCAAAACAATTTGGTTTAGCCAATACCTGACCAAATAACTTACTTAATTCCATCCTATCACCCAATAATAATAATTTTTATCATAAATTCAAACTAAGAAGCCTTTTGGTATAAACCAAAATAAGTTTTCTGAAGAAGAGGTAACATCCCTCACCACGTATTTTATATTATTTCTTCCTAAAAATAATTGAGTTATTATTAAACCATTGATATATAATAACATAAGTATATAACATATACTGAGATTTTATTATTTTAATTTCATAATGTAAATCCTTCTCCTCTTCCATTAAATGGGTTATAAAATCATTATTCATGTATACGGTGGGTTACCATCTCACGAACCAATGTTATTCATTTTCAATAACCATCTCTCACATATGGATATAATGATAGATTTATAATTTATATATTATATTTATGATATTTTTATTCTTTTTTAATCATGAATTCGCATTTTTATTCTTACTTTTCATTCTGTGGGAATATGATAACGTCATTCATATGTATGGCAGATGACCAACTCGCAAAGAGATTTGATTAGTTCATACTTTATATAGAAGTTAATAATGATGGGATTAATGAAAATGTGAGATATATATGACATAAAAATAATTTTATAATTTTTATATATTATTTAACTTTATTTATTTATTTCCATTAGGAAAATGGGAATAGTGTTCATGCGTACATATGGCCTACCATCTCCATGAATGGTGCATTTCACTTTATAACTCTAACTTTTATGGATCACTATAAATTCATGTATAGTGAATATATATGGTATTTTATCTTATTTAACATTATTTATATGATATAATAATGATCATAGTAATACTACCAAAAATAAAAAATCAAAACATACATGAAAAACAAAGCTGTTATTTCCCAAAATGTGACTTTAACATGGAATTGTTAATAAACGGGTAATAAAATGACATAAGTAAATCATATATGGTGTGAAATATATATATATTTATGGTTATATAATATATTAATAACATACATATATTTATTTTATATTATTTTATAACATGTAAGGAGGAAGGTTGGACTTATGGTAATGGATCTCCATCCCTCTTTTATTTTCTGTGAGAAAGATGTCATATTCACCATGTGTTTATTTTATATGTTATATATACTTATCATGAATTTATTTTATTATTATTATGCTAAAAATTATTGGGACATAAATATCCATTTTAGGATCTCCCTTTCATGGGGTTCATTGTATAAAATGTACCAAATTCGTAAGGGTTTTATGATAAAATCTCATCACTTATCAAGATTGTTTATGTTTATGTTTTAGATGATGAAATATTATAATCCATCTCTCATGAAACTCATTAATTTTCTTATCCTATATTTATTTAATGAGAATATTTTTTCCCATCATTTTCCTCTATTTATGCACTCAATATTTCAAAATAATGTTTTTTAAAGAAAACCTACTTTTTCCCTCTTCTATCAAAAATCCTTTTTCAAATAGAATCATGGTTTCTATAAATGATTTCAAAAATGTTATTAAATCATAAAAATTATTTATTAAAGAAATATTTACCATTTTTTGAACTTTTTTTTTGAAAATAATCTTCATTTCATTTTCCAAAAAAACTTTTTTTTCTTTTATTGAAAATATAAAAGGTATATTTGTTTTAACATGTACTGAAAGAACAATATTTTCCACTATCATGACCGAATAATTTTTTTAAATGTTCCATTATAAGTTTCAAAGATTATTTTCAAATAAAAGGATTTAATTTTTTTTAATATTTTTTGTTTTTAAAAATTTATTTCAAAGTGGAATGGATATCTTCATCAATAATTTTTTTTAATGTTTTTTAAATCTTCCTTTATAAGTTTACAAGGTTATTTTTAAAGAAAATTATTTTTAAAATGTATTATATTTTTAAAAAGTGTCTTCAATGTTTAAAATAAATATTCCTCAAGAAATTATTCAAGTTATCTTTCAAAATAATTTTCTATCTAATATGACATCCTTTGATATTACTTGTTCATTATTAAGGATAAGATTGAATGATACCATCCTTATTATTTCTATAGATGTTTAATGTTTATATTAATGGAATGTTTATGAAACCCATTTAATTTTCTTGGGTTATTCTAGGTGAATTTTGAAATGTTTATGAAACCTTTTTTCTTTACACAGGTTATGATGTGATGATATGTTGAGTGTTTTATGATATTGTGGCAGACATAAGTATGGTTCCCAATATGATATGGGTGGGACATATATATATCTCTCTAATTCATTGGGTAAATCATTATATATCATGATATAGTAATTAGATAAAACTTGATGGGCTTGATCCACTATGGGAAAAAGGTGCACCATTATCCACTTTGGTAAATAAGTGTATCCTAACCCACAATGGGAAATGTGTAATAATTCATGATCTTCTATGTTGATGGTCTTGGTAGTTAACCTTTACATATGAAATAGTTTTTCTATATTTATAATGGTGACAAACTTTTATGAAATGATATTATTCTTAATGATTGATTTATGATTATTTCTCACTCTTATGGTCTATGTTTTTTGAAATGATAAAATATTATTCCATAAATAAAGTTTATGATCTATGACAGGTTAAATATGAAATTCATATGTCATTTTTCTAATCGCATACCCTTATTCTTATCTTAGGATTTAATATGATCATAGATTGATAAGTTTTATGTTCATCATTACTGTGAATCTAAGCTCACCCATTCTTATGTTTCTTTCCCCATGTTATGAATAAAGTCTTAGATAGGGTATGTCTAAGAGTATTACTATGTGAGAATGTATTTTTGGTAGATTTTGAAGACCTTTCAAGAAATATAATGATTTTGTGCCTAGTATCCAAAGGCACTAAACTATTGAAATACTTAGGTGTGTGTATCTATAATATAATGAATATTTATCTAAAAGATATAATATCTATGTATAGAAATCATGGGTTTCTATAGTGTCGATATGGTAGCTTATTTATTAGTGCTTCCACAAAATCTCTCTCAAGTTCACAATCTATTTCAAGTATCACTCTGGTGGAAGTACATACCTGATCCTTTATATGTAATGAAGTAAAAGGTCATACCACTGGAGCTTGATATCTCTATTCAAGAACAAGCAATGGAGATTTTTAATCAAAGATGGAAAGTTAGGGGAAACAAGACCACTCACCTGGTCAATGTTTTATGGTGAATCCATAATTTTGAGGAAGTTATATAGGAACCTAAGGATGTGATAAGGTAGAAGTATCCATAGATTTTTTTTCATCGGAGTGATGGAATTTAGAGGTTTAAAATATTATAAGGGTTTGAAATGTAAAACCCTGATATTTTATGATAAAATTATCTTTAAATATATTTAATTTATTTGATATATTTCTTTATATGAAACACTAGTTTTAAATGAACTAAGATATACTATTAAATTGCTATTATTTAACTTCATAGTTATCACCTAATAATTGGATTATCGGGTATGAATTAGTCCAACTAAATTATGAAAAAGTATTTTTTATATATATAGAAAATATTTCATTATAAATAAGTTAGAATAAAGAATAAAATCATTTGAAGGCTACAAGAGGTCTTTTCTAAAAACTCGTTTTTATGTGAAGAATGTGTATATATCTTAATAAATTAAATTAATAACTATTCATGAATATATTTAATGAAAATTTTAGATGATATATTCAATAAAATATATTAACATTAATTTAACAATTTTTATTAGACAATTAATTAGAATAAATTAATTTTATGCTTCAAAAATATATTTTTTCAAAATCAATTTTATTTCCTTTTATGCATGAATATTGTTATTAAATTCTTCCCATTTTTTAAATTTTATTTGAAAAAATTGATATAATTTTTAAAACAATCTTTTCATAATATTATTAAGATTAATATTTTATGAATTTTCTAAAATGATTGATTATTGAGTGAATAGTTATAAATACCGATTTTTCTAATTTTACTTTTATGAAATTATTATGATATATGAATGAATTATTAAATTATAAAACCTTGTAATAAACCAAATATATTTTTATGGAGTTATTTAATTTATTTTAAGATATTATTTCTTATTTTTTAACCCTAACATGACTTTTCTGAACATAAGTTATTTTTTGTTAGCTATTTTAGGTCATTGCATTAAGTGGTATGGATGGAAGATTCCATTCAGTTTTTTCATGATCTAAAATTCTAGAAACCATTAATTTATTATTAATTAGTGAAAAAAATTCATGGAAACAAAATTTTTACTTTATTTCAATGTAAAATAATTTTTATGCTTCAATCATGTATTTTCTTAAAAACTATTTTTCTAACATTTTCTATTCTTAAATAAAAATTAACTTCTACCACCGATAAAAATTAACTCTAATAAAATGGATTTTAAATTTTGAATTATAATTTATAAATTTTTTATAAGTCCCATTTTATTTTTTGGTCATGTGATTAATTTATCATGGTAAAATGTTCAGTTATCACGGTTAAGGTTAAAATGAGTTTAATGAAGTTTAACTATGAGACAAGGATTAAAATTTCTCCAAAACATGTATAATTTTTGTAACACCATGATATTTTAAGGTATATTTATTTTAAATATCTTAGATATCTTGTTTTAGATGAAACCCTAATAATTTTAAAAAATAACATTATGTTTGATAGCGTATAATAAATGAAACACTGATCCTGGACGAACTGTGAGATATAATTTAAATAAAACTATTATAAAATAACATTTTAATTGGTGGGTATGAATAGAATTAACAAAATTATAAAATATATATAGATATTTAAAAATAAATATATATTTATTGATATTTTTTTAAATAATCACTCAAAAATTTAGTAGAGTCATTTTATGCTTCAAAATAAATATTCTTCAAAAAAAATATTTTGTATTTTTATTTATGGAATTATAATAAATTTATACCAATTTTAGAAATTTTATTTTATAAAAATAATATATTTTTTAAATAATAATATCATAATTATATTTTGGGTAAATTTTTTTATTTCTATGAAAATGTTGATTTTTCAATGAATAGTAAAAAATACCTATTTTTCAAATACTATTATGTCTTTTTGTTTAATTAAGTAATTTTAAAATCTTATAATTACTTGAATTTTATTTCAAAGTAAAAAACTTATTATTTAATTATATTTAAATTTAATTATTTACATTTTAATCATCTTTATACCTCACTTTGATATAAGTTTATTTTTAGGCTTAAATCACAATTCTCTAAGAACTGCTTTTAAATGCACAATGTTCCTCCATTTTAATTAATTAAAATAATTTTGAATGATGAATTATTTAAATTAAATTTATATATTATATATATAACTATATTAATTTAAATCCATATCATCATTATTACTATTTATATAGTTAATATAATATCATCTTACACTAGAAAATGCATTTCTTGAAAACATATTTTTCGACACTATTACATGTTCTATTTTAAATTAAATTCTTCCAACTTTGTGAATTGAATTTGTAGAAATATATTATATATTTTAATCAACATAATTTATATAATATTATTTGATAAAAAAATTTGGTTTTAATGAATAGTGAAAATAGTAAAAAGATTTTACCATAGTTAAGATAAAAATGTGTTTACATGGGGTTAACTAAGAAAATAAGGGTTAAAATTACATAAAAACGTGTATAAATCCTATTTTATGGACATATTTCTACCTAATAAAATATAAGGTTTGATAATGATCCATTTTTAGCCTTGTTTCATGTGGAAAATGTGGTTATGATTTAATATTTCAAAAAATCCCATTAATGTCCTCCCTCATTATAAAAGGGCACTCCCTCCCCTCACTTCTTCACAACTCAAACAATTTTTATCAACCAAACCCTTAAAAATATCTCCCATATATAATTATATTCATTATATTTTTGATGTTATTCCCAAAATACCATCCCCAGGGTCCTTAATAAAATATCCAAATCTGGTTCTTCAAAGAGAAGGTGTCTTTGCTGATCTCTTTATTTTTAATTATTCTTTTTATGCCTTAAATTATGTCCTAAGACTTACAATATAATAACACCATTATAAAACATATAAAAGTTTTTATTATTTATTTTTCATAATATTTATCCATATCCACCATTATGAAATGTGAAACAAAGCCATCGCTCGTGTGTACGATAGACTTCCACCAAGCAAAATGATGTAATTTTTTTCCATAACAAACACACATAAATAGTCATAATGGTAGAAATAATGTGTGTATATATATATATAATATTTGAAATGGAATTAATTCTTTAAAATTAATATACCTTCCACTTCGTTAACCTTTCAACCATTAAGGGAATGATATCATCACTCATGCATATATACAGTCTACCATCTCTACGATGCGATGCAGATCATTTTCCATGTATAACTTCCTATAATGGTTTTATAAATGAATAAATTAAGTAAATATGATATTTATATCATTAATATAATTACTTTTATGATTTAACTATTTCCTATACACAAGAACTAGTATGTTCATGACAAAACACTCATGATAAAACAATGAAATTAACACTCGAAATAATCTTAATAATTCATGATTATTAATGAACGAGTTGTAAGATGTTATAAGAGGATAATATATATTATAATAATTAATATATTTCTTATATAAATTAATAACATTGTTAAAACCATTATATAGGATGTTAAAATGTGTTCAACCAAAAGAAAGCATGAGGTAAGAGATTTTGTCTCAATTTCCTTTCATTGAGGCATATTATCATGTTACCCACCTAATATATTTATATGATGTATATAATTACAATTTTACATGTATGTTAATGAATATTTCATACTTAATTGTACTTTATATTTTAATTTTAATTATTTCACAAATTTGATTTGACTTTAAAATTACCAAGTGGTAAAACATTTCATATCTCAATTTCTTTTCATTGGGTTATATTAATTCTTCCTTGTCTTTAATATTATAATATTATGTGTATAATGATGTTTATATACTACCCCATTTATCTTTTATATCATTAATATATTTATATTCATGGTATTTAATGTTTCATTTTATTTTATTCCTTTAATGGGGTTTATGATTCAAAAGTTACCAAAGTAATAAGATATGTATGTTTCAATCTCATTTTAATAGGAATTTTTTACACTTAAATTTACATTTAAGTAAATTATTTGATCATTATTTAATAAAACCATTCAATATTATTCTCCTCTGGTTATTCATGATGTTTTCAATTAATAATACCATTTTAATCTCTTTGGTAATTAAAAAGAATGATATTTTTTAATAAAATCCTACTTTATTTATCTCTTTGGTTAAAAATCCTTTTTTTTATTCCAAATAAATTTTTTCTATAAAAAAATTTTAAAAAATGTTTACTATGATTTTTTAAATTTATTTTTACCCATAAATTTATTTTATTAAAAAAAAATTAAAAAATAATCTTCTTTTCGTTTTCAAAACAAGGCACTTCTGATTTTTTTTACAAAAATATGAAAGGAATTTTTGTTTGTAATGAACTTAGTATGAACAGAGCCTTTACACCTTCATTATCACTAATTATTTAAAGCTTCCTCTCTATTTTTACAAGGTTATTTGCAATGAAATTTTTTTTCCTAACGTTCTAAGATTACTAGTTTTTAAAAGTGATTTTCAAATTGAAATATTTATTTTCCTCAAGAATTTTTTATGGTATTTTAATAGTATTTTTATTTATTAATGTAAAACTCCCTTTATTTTACATATACTCCACTGGGGATATCTAGTAATGATACCATTATTATTCTTTATCAAGATGTTTTATGATCAATTTGACTAGGTAAATCATCAAAATTCTATTTCATGATTAATTTTTGTAATCATTAGCTTTCCCTAGAAAATTTTACTTTCTTATGATCATTATGCATTACATTTCCCCTAAATATCCAAATTATTGATCAGGAATATGATTATTTCTTAAACCATATATCATTTATATAAATGATTTTTTACTTTGAATTTTATATGATTGAATGGGAAACTATTCATATTCCTTATTATTTATTCAATACAAACATTTATTAATAAGGAATATTGTTAATGAATTAAATTTGTCATTTGATATATGAGGAATGCGTTAAACATATAGTGACAAATGAGGCCTAAAATTATATATCCCCTTGATGCATCGATGTATTCATGTGGTGAATGATTAAGATATCATTAAATGTGTTTTACCCATGCTTTTAAACTATCTTATAAAAGGTATTGAAGGTATAGATATCATGATGTCTGAGATCATGATGTTCAATATTAGTCATTTACTTCATTAAGAATTCAGTTATTATTATCCATGAGATCATTGTATTGATACTATCCATGGATACATTTTTTCAAGAGTTTTTTATTAAATGGAATGTGTGTTCAGTTATTCACTTTTATATATTGAATATACCTTATTTAATTTTGATAATAAATTTATTGATTAAATAGAATGTTTTTTCAAATATTTACATTGACATATTTATTATGATCAATTTATTTCTCATATCATCTACTTTACATAATTATTTTTGAGCATATGATCTCACCCATATTTTTTCCCTTTCCTTGGGATATGAATAAGGAATCATTGAATAATTTCAAGGATGAATATTTTTTTACTTTAATTATGTTATATTTCATGTTTTAAAATGTAATATTATATTCAAGTATGTATTTATTTTACCAAGACTAATAAATTATTCAATCCATTGGGATGTGATCACTTGTATCTTATGCTAATTAAATAAAGTAATCATTGACTCTGGGCTATTGGGGTCAAGGCCTTTATATTTAGTTTTAGAGTATGTTTATTATAAACCTTGAGAACTAGATTTAGGAAAATATATATTAGGAAAGATAACCCTATGATAGTATTTGAGGATAATTATAGAATAAAATCTTAATGATTTTATGAGGTAGAGAATATGTGGTTTTCCTATAAATACTTCAATATCTAGATACTTCAAGTGGGTGGGGTTTTAGGACATTTTTACCTAAGGTTAATAACTCTAAAGAGGGTACATTGTGGTTTGACTCGATCATCACCTGATGAATGAAAATTAACCTTACTATGCATCTAGTTTGACAATCCTGGGGGATATTCTGAGGATAATTCACATTTTATTTATAAACCATTATAAAGGGTTTTAATAGATGATGATAATGAATGACTAAGGTTAAACCTATGGTGTCTTAGATTCAAAAGAATATAAAAATATTTAGTCATACTATAAATGATTATATGGTTTTCCCATTACGATTATTATTGATCGCATTATGATTTTTTGTTTTTTTTATGGATAGGAATTGAAGGAATCATGTTAACATTGAATATAAAAAATGTAGTGATTATCAGAAACCAAATGAGATTATGACTAGATTGAATGATATCCTGATTAGGAATAATCAATTATCATGATATATGATTAAAAATATACACATTAACCAACTCTCAAACTAAAAAAATAAGAGAAGGATGGAAAAACCTAAGAACTTGAGTGGTGGAGACCATGTACGAAAAAGGGATCGATTTTCTTCATGTTAGAAATATAAAAATAGAATCATAGAAGAATGTATAAAAGTAATAGGAAAATGATTTATGTGTATAAAATAAGTTCATAGAGAAAACAATTACTGAGTAAAAGTGATGATTTTAGTAGATAGATATAAATTCCATCATAGGAATCCATTTACATTTCATTATCTTGAATGTAGAGCATATGGGAATTATCCAATTCAATGCCCTTTTTTAAAGGTTAAATTCTAGAATAAGGACCTACGTTGAAGCAAAATGGTTGAGGTATTTAGGTATTGGTATTCAATAATTAAATTGTAGAATTATTTTTATCAATGGTATTTTGGTTGTAATAATCATAAAACATCTATGGATTATGTTAATTATTTTAAGCGTATATGTTTTTATCTAAGATTAACTACAAAATTATGGATACCATTAAGGTTTTATACGTTTAATTTTGATCATATGTTAAATTTCTTAAAAGTGAATTTTTCTAGGTTTTATGCTATGGGATTTTAAAAATAATACGGTTATTTTCAGAGGCATTTATAGTAATACAACAATTTGGTTTATTATATAAAAAATTTATTTAAGGAAGAATACCTTTAAAATTTTTAGTCATAAGATTAATTTTTTTAGTAACATTTAAGGATTATTTTATATTTTATGTTGTAGTAACTATTGGTCATAAAAATTTGGTATTGTTATAAGAATTAAAAAACAAAGGTTTGGAAAAAGGAAAACTTGCATACCAGGTGACAACACTTCTCATCCAATGTAATGCCCTGACCCCAGTTACCCTAAGTCGGTTCATTATTACATAACATTGGAATGATCACAAAAGATCAAGTCTCAAAAGACCAATTAGTTTAGTAGCCTTGGAAGTACTAGATACATTCATAAGGCTTACATTACATCATAAAATGAAAAACTACAACAAAATTGTTTCCATAGACCACAGTCATATCCCCTCAGACTATCCCTACAGGCTAGTCGTAAAATATTTCTTCACATCTGAGGAAAAATAAAATATAGAAAGTGGTGAGCTCAGATGCTCAGTAAGGATAACAATATAGCAGAAACTTTCATAAATAAGCATAAAGATTTAAGGTAATGTATAAGACTAAAACAAAAGCCTTTTAAACTTGAACTTCAGCATAATATGGAAATGATAAAATAAAATAATTCCATTTACTTACTCACATGGATATTATACTAGTCGAATGATCGCATGCAATATCAATAGCCACTTTCATAATGATGGAATGCATAATGCCAGACTTTCATAACCACATAGTCAAGGCCTTGTGGCAAGACTACAAATAATATTTTGTCAAGGCCTTGTTCCAAGACACTAGTTTGTCTCATGAGACCTACCAATGCATCGAGGATCTATAGCACTCCACCCTTCACTTACTAAGTCCAATTCATTACTCATATGAAAACGTTTAAACATAACATAAACATTAGTATTAAAACTGGCATACAAAATGTTAATACTTTATCCATAAACCATGAATGGTATGAAATAACACATCCATATTCAAACATATCACAAAAAATTCAATACAATATAGATGTTTTGTATCATAATATATCAACTTCAAATAAGCTTAAAATCCATCAAAGGATGTTGACATATATGAAATCAAAAAACTTTTTTTAGAGAAACATCTCTTACTATTTTTAAATCATTTAAAAGTCATATATTTATAAAATAAAACATTTATATTTGAAAATATTCTTATAAGCTTTTAAGGGAATCTTCGACGATGTTATAATGGAGGAAAATAGTTGCACCCGCCGTATAAGTTAAAAAAACATTCTTACCGTAAATTTGACGAAAAGGTCAAAAAGTACCTTGTTTGGAAAACGAAGGAAAGGTTACTTTCTGAAAATCTTATAAAAGTCAAACAAGGGTATAAATTACATTAAACCATAGTTTATAAAATATTAAGAATGAAATACATTTTTAAGAAACATGGATGTGGATGATAAAGAGGTCCTAGTAGATAATTACGTATAAACAACCTTGGATAATGAAGAGATTGTAGAATTAACCCTTACCTTGTACTATTCCTTGTTTGAGGGTATGTTAAACTCTTTTATAATGGTTAAATAATTTTTATTAAATTATACAAGAATCATATACATTACTATGATATCATATATGATCTTTTAACATTTCTTTGTTAATAATATCTTAGTATTATCATCATTCAGGTGTTAACAGATTTCTTTTCCTTTATATTATTTTTTATTTCAGTAATATTTTTTATGGATGGGATGTATATTGTTCATATATAGAATTATATCAAGTCTGTAAACATCATTTTTAATCATCTAATGAAAATTAGTCTTGAATGGATACGATGGGGAATGAATTTCATCACGTTCGTGGAGACGGTAATCCGTATATACGCACGAGCGAAAATATCATTATTTTGATATTAAAATAATATATAATTGGATGGTATCATATATACAGAATCATTATCTTGTTATATTTATTATTTACATCAATTACACATCATTATTTTACCCATCCAAATAATAATGTATTGAATAAAAATTACACCACGATGTGGAGAGGGTAAGCCGTACGTACGCACGTATGGTGACATGTCATTCAAAGGATGGATAGAATAATGAATTTGGTTGTACCATATTAATAATAACATCATAGTATATATAATATACTAGAGTTATTATTTTATAATGGAAACAACAAATAAAAGTAAGTGGAAGAAGAAAGGAACCTGAAAGAGGTGATGAAATATTTACCTCTTTTTTCGGGTTCTTCCTTTTGATTTGATCAAAAGGGCTCTTTAGGTTAGCTTTATGACTAAAGTAAGGCCTCTATAATGAAGGTAGGATATTTGAGAGGGTATTTGGGCAGGGGTTGGCCGATCCAAATGGCTTTGAAGAAGTGAATTATAGAGAAGGGGGAGT